>OU342957.1:11250000-12500000 GCA_910592335.1 Adalia bipunctata
ATAGCAAAGGGTGCCATCATAGGACAAAAGTGGTTCATCACATTGAATTTTTTTTTCTAAATAAACTGTATGACAACAAGAAGCAAGAGGCAATTTTGGAAAGAGGAAGATATGGGGGCAGCGCTGAATTCTGGGGAAAAAATAATATATAGATATCTAATAAAATAAATGTCAAAGAATTTAAATTTAGTTTTATGTTTTGTTACACTCATACTCATCTGTTGACCTCTCAATTTTATTTTTATGTGATGAGAGTGCAATTTTTTTCAATAAACCAATTCAATAATAAATTTCTCTTCATTTTCAGTCATATGCTATCATAGGATGCCTATGATGGCACCCTAGGCCAAATTTTGAAAAGTGCTTTCATTCATATCCTTCAGAATTCATACTGAAATTATACTCAAGAATGCATACTACATATGAGCATAAGTAAATCTATGAAATCGATTATCCAAAAAAAATTTCCAATGAGATATGTGGATAATTCGTTAAGGGTGCCAACATAGGCACACTTCCCCTAATTCTACCTAGAATCTACCTCATAAAATCTGAATCTACCTACAAGGTGGATGAACGAACACTCAGAAGCTCCTGTGTTCACGTCAGTGGTTTGTGGGTGACCCATTTTTATTTCACCCATTTACTCTTTCGAATATTCAGAGCTTCGAATACAGCAGGCAAGGGAAGCAAAAGAAGTCATATTTCAATTTTTATGATTCCATAAATTCTCTCATCATCAACCACTAAGTAACTTGTAAGTAGGTATTCTGATTTTGCAAATAGCAAGTTTGTAGCCTTTGTTACAAAGTGTTAAGTGGTCACAACCCCAGGTGGTGGGTTACGCTCTACATCAATAAATATTCTTCGTGTTGAGCACCGAATGAAATGCAAACCAGGTACTTCAGCGGTTCGAATATTCAGAAAGAGTTTCTTGCTTGAGCGGATTATACGTTTTCGGAAATAGATCTAAATCCGTTCAGCAGTTCCGGGATATCGTTACGAAGCCATAAAATTTTCCTAGGATTTGAAATCGATGGGGTTTTTGCAGGTACGGGTGACTTTGTGACAAACTTTTTTACAAGCTTTTTACAAGCTTGTATTAAGTTTCACCTGTCCCAGGGTCTGTCTGTCTGACTGTCTGTAATCAAATCTTGCAAGTTAAATATGACACACTTCTAATCGTCCGATTGATTTGAAATTTGGCAGGCGTACATAACTCTGGTGACAATTCATCATGAAATATTTTTTATAGAAAAATGGCGAATGAGTTTTGTAATTATCATCCGATTCCATTCAAAATTAGTATCTGGGGGTTTTTGGGTTCAACAATAATGATTCTTCTGTCAAAATTGAAAAATTCAAGATGGCGGCTACAATATGGCGGACGAGTTTTGTAATTATGAACCGATTCCATTCGAAATTTATCTGATGGGGGTTTTCTTGGTCGGAAATTACGATTCTTCAAAATTGAAGAATTCAAGATGGCGGCTTCAAAATGACGGATGAGTGTTGTTATTATAAAAGCTTGTCTTAAAAAATGATTTTTTTAATATAGCTTGTTTCTGGCTGACCACAACCTTCTTAGTCATTGTATTCATTGCCAATCTATAAAACTATATGTGAAGGTTTGAAATGACTGAATGACACTGATAAAAGGAATAAACAATAGGATACATGTCCTTCATTTTATGGAGTTAGATACGTTCAATTGAAGCTCCCAACACCTCGAATGCTCTTTAACGCACTGTACCACGCATTCACTTTTATAAAGTATCCCGGTTGGCCATTAAATTCTGACACATGTCACCGTGTATATCTTGAAAATGTTAGGTTATGTTATTATCAGATGAATAAGCAACGTTGTTCTTTCTACATAGAGGTCGTGAATACGTATTTTTCGAAATGTATATTTACTTTGGGAAAATAATGAATTTGAGAAAATATTATGTGAATTCAATTCATCCAGACCTGGCGAATGTTGAAGAAACTTCTTTTTCTGTTGATAATGGAAATATTTCAAGTATACAGAGTGTAACAGCCAAATGGAATAAATTCGATAACGAATAAATGAGGGGGTGTTTGGAAAAACGCTCGGACACGTCGATTTGTAATTTTGAATGCGCATATTTTTCAAGAAAAAATATCTTATAGGGTGTTCCATGTGACCGTGGCCAATACCAACTTTCTTATTTCAAATGCAACCCCCTGTATATTATTTATTTTTTAGATTATTCAGAGAATTCTAGACACAATTCATGCACAATGTCCTATACCTATCGTTAACCATTTCGGGAGTATTAAGTGTTTTCAGATTTATTGCAAAAATCAGCGTTTTAAATAAAAATTATTTTATTCCACATATTCGGTATATAACACTTGAAACCTGATAAGTAATACTGATTATTTCTCAATTATAAAAAAAATAGCACTTACACTGATCACTTATTGTCATGCAAACAGACAACGTGTTACTAAGGCTATGAGTATGAACAAATCTGTTTTTGTTTTTTTTTAATTTCATCTCAGTAATGTTTTTTGCTTACTTTCTCCATATTGAAAGGTAAATGGGAAACAAGTATTGAGTGTAATGTATCGAATTTGTGAAATAAAAAATTTTTCATTTAAACTGTTAATTTTTGTAAAAAATCTGAAAACACTTAATATTTCCGAAAAAGTTGAAGATAGGTATAGGACATTGTACATGAATTATGTCTAGAATTTTCTGAAGAATCCGAAAAATAAATAATATACAGGGGGTTGCATTTGAAATGAGAAAATTGGTATTGGCCACGGTCGCATGGAACACCCTATATAATTTTATTTTCTTGAAAAATATGCGCATTTAAAATTACAAATCCAATCGTCCGAGCGTTTTTCCTAACACCCTCTCATTGATTCGTTATCGAATTTATTCCATTTGGCTGTTACATTCCGTATAAACATGAATGGAAGATACTGACAGAAAAACTTCTTAACGAACAGACGGCTCTATGGAATTCCCCCCTTTTCAAAATTGCCAAGAAATAAGCCAACAGTACACATTTAAATACCTTTTTGCACAACTCGAAATACTCCAGTATGAAAATGTAGGAGCACTACGAAACCTGTTTGTCACAGTTAAACCTTAAAAGAACTTACTCCATTTACAAAGTTGAAAAAGAGAAAATAGAAAATAGCATTGGCAACATCTCTCAGAATCATTTGACATTTTTAACGAGTACCAACTTAAGTCAGTTTTAAGTAAAAAAACTTGATAAACCTAAAGATGACTTTTCAAACTTATAAATTCCGTTTACTTCCTTGACTGAATGTTCAGATTCGATATCGAAAGATCAAAAGGATGGTTCTGTGAACTCTTAATCCTCAGACGTATACACCAATAAAATTTTCGATGTCGGTGTTTTCATTACGCGTTATAGCGTCGGTACTCGAAGCCGTTTTATTTCCAGCTGTCTCACTATTTACAAACAAAAGTTTCTTCTGTTCGGGATGTTCAAGAAAGCTGTAGTCTCACTATGCATTTAACCTTATTGACTCGTATAATGCTAGCTTATGAGGATCATATGTACTTGTGTTATAACACCGAGAGTAATGATGTTGTTTCACCAGTGGCGTAACCAGCACATTTCACGTTGTAGTGGGCAAATAAAAAAGGGTATGAGTTGACTGAGTTGATACTTATTTGCTATAGGTACTCCATTCACTTTAATAAAGTATCCGGGTTGGCCATGACATTCTGACACATTTCACCGTGTATATTTTGAAAATATTAGGTTATAGTCATCTTTCTGTCAGAACTACGCAACGTTGCACTTTCTACATAGATGTCGTAGTAATTACGTATTTATCAAAATGTTTATTCACTTTGATGAAATAATATGTGAATTCAATTATTCCAAAGACCTGGCGAATGTTGAAGAAACTCTTTTCCCTGTTAATACTGGAAATATTTCACGTATATAATCATGGTTGGAAGATTCAGTTATGCTATTTTCTTTTATGGAAATCAAGAATCGAGTGTTGGAATTTCACTGAAAAATAATGGACAGTATAGTCCGTTACTTTGTGATAGTTCATTCGAAAAAAGAATAAAAGTACTCGAATAACCCGACAGAAGTACTACTTAACAAACAGTCGGACCTATGGAATTCCACACTCTTCAAAAGTCTCAAGAAATAAGCCTACAGAAGACATTTCAATACCTTTCTGCACAACTTGAAATACTCCAGTATAAAAATGTAGTTGTACTACGAAACCTGTGTCACAGGGAAACCTCAAAAGAACTAACTCCATTCACAAAGTTAGAAAAATAGTAGATATAAATTAGCATTGGCAACGTCTCTGAGAATTATTTTGACACTGCCGATATTTCACAAGTGCCAACCTGCTTCAGTTTCGACTGAAAAAACTTGATAAACCTAAATCATGGCCAACCGGGATACTTCATGAAAGTGAATGGAGTAGAGGAAAGTCACCAAATATATAATACCATTTTGTTTTTGGGATATAAAAAAAATTCATATTAATTAAATCAGTTTAATGTTTTTACTTATCAGTCATACATTCATATGTATCTAGTAATTAACAGCCTTTAATCAAATATATTAGTTATCACATTAAAATCTAGCACAAAAAACAAAATCACAAATGAGTAACCAAATATGGAATAGGTAGGTACCCATATACGGAATATAAGCATAAATCAACATAACAATAACAAAAATGGACATTAATATCTTTGAGATCAATTAAATGAATATAACATATTGTGATAAATGCAAAAGTCACAGATCCAAGTATCAGACTCTGGACCAGCACAATCATAATGTGCCCAGAGCCCATACATCAAGCATATTCCATAATTAGACACCGACGACTGTCCATATTTGGATTTTTATACTAGTTCAAACTTTTCTAAATATTTTTTCAAGTCACAATATTTTAATGTTAAAAGATCGCAAAATGGTGGAATAAACATTATACCGATGTACTAAATAGTATAACACTTATGTATACAAACATAACAGCTGATAATACTCATTAATTACTTACCTTCAAAATTTTCTTCACGACAACAAAACACGCCTGCCACAACTGACTCGATGTTGTGAGTGCGATAGTTAGTAGACCGAATGAAACAGAAAATGATCGTGTGTTGCGTTCATTACTTATAGTCTTGGAGAAAGGAAGGTATTCCATATTAGGATACTATTTCATATTTGGTGACTTTCCTCTATACACACGTTATAATTTTTGCACTCTGTTCACACTGCGCAGGTTGGGGACCAAAATGCATTCAGTACTTCACAATCTCACAAATTTGCGATCGCTGAAAAAACACCGAAACATTTCATGTTCGGAGTATCGTCCATCGCCAGCCACTACTTTTTCTCATCTTTCTTGTCTCTTGGCTTCAGTTCATGCAGCATCCACTCCTCTACCTTTTCGGATAATTCTCATTGCTTTTAAACGATGGCAAATGGTACATTCGGTACAAAAGTTAACATTTTCAGAGCCCACAGAAATTATGTTGTACACTTCATAATGACGGTGTTGCCAGATCAGATCTGTTAACAAAATCGCACGAGCTCATTTATACTCCTGATATTCTAACTGAAACAGATATTGCTTCATATTCTAAGAAAAACTGACTGTCTGTGTTACTTTACTACGAAAACCTGTGGAATTGTGCAACACTGAAGTAAACAAAACAATACAAAGAAATAAACGAAATGACCAACGAACAACAGAAAAGAATGCGAGTTGCGACATCGCAAATAGTAATTTTTATTCCGGAAGATGAATGAAATTACCATTTTTCTCTATCACTCGCTAACTCCAATTTTAAATAGAGATGCGGAGACATCAGATGAGATCCCATTTTCCTACGCATCTGTGGCTGGGAAGACGGTGACTCGTCTCATTAACACTTCACATTGTAGCATGCCTCCACATTTGTTTACACAGGAATGAGCGCGGCAAAGAAAAAAGGCTGAAGTTAAATTAGCAGGGCAAAGTTCAAAGAGGGTGATGCATTTTCGCTGCAAGAAGCAATGCACTTGGTTGGCTTCGTATTTTTATTCTTTATCGGTCTTAGCCGGAAATGACAATTATCTAATGGAACTGAGGGTCAAGTTTCAAAACGGAAGAAATAATTGCGAATAATAATTGTGCAAGTGCTTCACACATCCGCATAGATCTCTTCGTTTCGGCATATGTGTGTTTTCATTTAATCTAATCAGTGCAAAGCCGCATGAACGCAACAATCAAAGCTTGTTGACATATCAATAAAAAAGACTGAAAAAATGGGTCACTAAAAGCAAGAGCACTCTCATTCACCTTATACGTAGAATCGCATTCGCCAGTTCGGGAAACCAATAAATAAATGTCAGCTGTCAAAAAGTGACATCTGCTGTCAAAATTGACATTTTCTGTCAAAAATGACATTTGCTGTCAAAAAAATGACACCTGCTGTCAACAAATCCTCTACGATCCCGGATCTGCTACAACAATATTGGAAATTTTTTTCGAGAATTCGCTATGATTTAGTTCTGCTTGCGCGATCTGCGTATAGCTCGAAGACGTCATTCTACACTGCGCAAAAAAATTAACGCACATTCTGAAAATCTCAATTTTAATAAAAGTTGACTCTACATTGACCTTATAACTTATTTCGTCGCCGTGAAGTCAAAATCTCGTAAGTCTGCATTTCGAATAAGACACGAACAAAAACCTTATTTTTCGAAAAATATCAGACTAATTTCATTTAAGTCAACTGTATAATGTATAATGCCTCTGAAGCATCAGCGATATGGACATAAGAGTTTTTTCACGATGTGCAGAATGATCATTTTCAATAGATTGCGAAAATATCTGAGAACCTACCAAATTCGACATACGAGGTTTTGACTTTACGGCGACGATTTTTTATGTTCTCTCGGGAAGGTTTCGAACGAAACAAGACACATTAAATGGAAGAAAAAATTCAGGATTTCACCGAATCTTATGTGAAAGAAGAGAAATGAACAATTTTCAAAATACTGAAATGCTGATAAGTGATTTAATACTTGGTATTTCCACCCCTTGCGTTAATTACAGCTCGGCAAGGACGGTTCATACTCAAAATGAGTGATCTTAAAATGTTCTGATCTAATCCTTCCCAGATTTCTCCGAGTTGGATTCCTAAGTGATTAAGAGTAGCTGGATGATTTTCTGAACTTATCAGCCTTCTATTGAGGTTGTCCCAAACCTGCTCAATCGGATTGAGATCTGGACTTTCCATTCGCTGGCCATTCCATTCGAGAGACTTCAACCTCTTCAAGGTACTCACTCCTGAACGATGCGCGCACGATGGGGTCAGGCATTATCGTCCCTAAAAATGAAATTTTCACCAATGTATGGGGCAAATGGCACTACATGCTCTTCAAGAATGTTCCTTATATACTTATCAGCATTCATAGCTCCATTATCAACGACCACTAGGTCTGTGCGAGCAGTCAAAGATCTATTGATCACTAGAATTGATCGAGAACAACTGATTTTAGCATGGAGCCAATCAATACATTCAAAATCTGATAATATCATCTTTCTTTATTCCTGCCGGGAGAAAACATCTGTATTGAAGAAAAACTTTGAAAGTGGATAACTTATGCATGCATAATTCTGATAAAACTAATTATCATTGAGAACACCTTCAGTTGTAGAATAAATTTGAGATTTCCATGATGTGCGTTAATTTTTTTGCGCAGTGTAGTTGCGAAATGTCATTTCGATCGAATCCGTAGTTTTGAAATTATAAGGAAAACAAAATTTTTTTGAAACCAATTTTATAAAACTTTGTCATAAATCGAAGAAGAATAATTATTATCAACAGATCCCACGCCTGACCTGATTTTCCCATACTATCATTCAGGGAAAACCAACGGAAGTATCAATATCAAGAGAATGCGCTGAAATCTTCTGATTGAATGATTAATCATTTATTAGCCTCAGACGATTTGAATTTGAACCAAGCATCATTATAAACAAAGGAATACTTGAATATTTCACATTCACAGGTGATATTTCGAAAAAAGAATATAAAGCGATGTTCTTGTCGTATTTCAACTTCCAACAATTAACTCTTTCCGATTGTTTTTGAATGGAAATGCATATTTGCTCGGACTGAGTACACGAGATTTCTTTCAGTTACTTCTATACCTTGACAGAAAAAGGTGTTATTAGTATGACCCTGAACTTGACGTTAGATTTCTATTTGTCTGTCTCTATTCAAATGCATCCAGATGTTGAACAAATAGACTCTTTCAAGGCCCATAAAATCAACCTGTCCATTTTGACCAGGAATATTTAGGGTGTGATTAACTGAAAAAAGTACATGTTTCGATTTGTACCCAGAAACGCCAATGTTTTTCTGGTGTTCTAAAAGGACTTCCACCATAAATAAAAGGAACCAAAAAGTCGTTATGTGGATTGAAGGTGAGGTTATAAAACTTTACCGAGATAGCAAAGAAAGCAAAAAAGCATCTTTTTGTGGAATCTGAATAATTCTTATTTACAACCGCAGTAAAAAATAATTTTGTTTATTCGATTCGTCCGTATCTTCCTTTCTGGGTTCCTCTTAGGAGTTGTCGTTTGGGCCTAATTGCTGACCCTGAAGCTATGTGAACAAGGCATTCTTCAATTTTCTCGATATCTGGCGTGATCGCACGGTACCTCCATTTGTTCAATCATCTTCATACCGCCTGAGGTAGGTATCACGAACATATACCAGAGTAGGTATGTAAAAAAAATATTTTGATTACTTCAGTCTCCTTGAAAATCTTGAGAAATTTTTGGATGAAAAAATTGTGACGTGTATTGACAACATTAAATAATATAAAGACATAACGGAGCAAGGTTCTTGTTCATGGAAAGCTGAAAAATTTCAGCTTGTGTGTACTCTTTTCAATGCTTTATGAGGAGTATTCAAATCTGAGTGATTAAGGAGGGAATCAGCCAAAAAGATTTTTCATAACAGTATTGTAGAATTTTAAATGAAAAAATAAATTTCAGTAATTGCTCTCGCTTACCATTAATTTATCCGAAGAAAAGACCAAGTATATATTACATTAATATTATTGTATCTAGGGAGATTCAGAATTGATTAATCTTTTGTATTTTATGTGGCTATATAATCTATCACATTGGTGTCATGAAATATATTGTGTACACCTGTTGGAGATGAATAAATGAATGAAAATATAAATAAATAAATGAATAGATAAATAAATAAATGAATAAATAAATGAATCAATGAATAAATAAACAAGAATGAATAAATAAATGAATGAATGAATGAGTGAATAAATAAATGCATAAATAAATTAGAGGAAAGTCACCAAATATGGAATACCATTTTGTTTTTGGGATATAAAGAAGAAACTTCATATTAATTGTATCAGTTCAATGTTTATACTAATCAGTCTTACATTTATATGTAGTAATCAACAGCCTCTAATCAAATATATTAGTTATCTAATTGAAATCTAACACGAAAAACAAAATCACAAATGAGTAACCAAATATGGAATAGGAACCCATATATGGAATATAAGCTTAAATCAACATAACAATAACAAAAATGGACATTAATATCTTTCAGATCAATTAAATGAATATAACATATTGGGATAAATGAAAGAAGTTACATAATTACTTGCAAAATTCACAGATCCAAGTATCAAATTCTGGACCAGCACAATCATAATGTGCCCAAAGCCCACACATCAAGCATATTCCATAATTAGACACCGATGACTGTCCATATTTGGATTTTTATACTAGTTCCAACTCTTCTAAATATTTTTTCAAGTCACAATATTTTAATGACAAAAGATCACAAAATGGTGAAATAAACATAATACCGATATACTAAATAGTATAACACGTATGTTACATAACAGCTGGTAATACCCATTTACTACTTACCTTTTAAAATCTTCTTCACGACAACAAAACAAAACACGCCTGCCACACGTAAAGCGTTTGCGCAACTAACTCGATGGTGTGAGTGCGATAGTAGGTAGACCGAAAGAAACAGAAGATGGTCTAATGTGTCGTTTATTACTTATAGTCTTGGAGAAATGAAGGTATTCCATTTTAGGATACTATTTCATATTTGGTGACTTTCCTCTGATAAATAAATGAATAAATTTATAAATAAATTACCGATGAAGAACATCGACAATAAGCTAAATAAGTGAACTAGGGACTAGCTGCCAATCTATACTGGGTCCAGCAAGGTGCTGTGATCATGATACGGTCATTCTTGTCGAAATCTCCCTGATTTTTCCCACAGTACAACGAGGGGTCAGTATCTCTTTTATTCCCGAACGATGAGAGGAAGTAAGTAAGCAGCCTTCGAATTTACATAGTTTTCGGAAACGGAAGAAACCGGTGAAATTGAGGTGTTATTGAGAAAGGAACAATGCGTTCACGGTTCCGTAGCTCACAAAGAAAGATAGAGGGGAACGAAAATTGACTGAAAAATGTAAAGTCGTTATAGTCACGTAAGAATTGGAAGTATCGATTCTATTCAAGATAATCAGGGTTTATCTCCTTTTGCCACCCTGAGGGAACCGTCAGAATCCTTTATAGAGGGTGGCCCAGATAAAACAGTACGGCCAGATATTTCTTGGGAAAAAAACCTCAGCAAAAAAACTAGTAAAACTTTTCAAAAGTACGCTGAGTTGTTGAATGAAGGCCATCTTATACTTCCTGCTGAATTCAGAATTGATAGTCCCAGTATTAGGAGTAATAATTTTTTGCACATGAGCACTGTTGTGATCATCTTTGTTGCCCAAATAAATAAAATAACACTATTTATATTCTTCATTATGTCAAATCGTTTTTTCCGTGAAAATGTACAGGTGTAATTCAGTGGTGAAGTTTAACTATGTCCAATTTCTCTAGGAATAACTGAACGGATACTAAATCCAATTGACGCATGCGTAAAACTCGATTATCACCAAAGATTCGGCTTCACTTTGTAACTCAGAATAGCAGGCGTATGATCCATATTGGTATGTATCGGGTGTTTTTTAGAGTTATAGAACTAGAAATTGGAATAACACTTATTTACATTGAGAGATTGATGCCAAATTTTTTTTTAATTTGAAAGGTAATTTTATGACATTTATGTTTAAAATATAATTTCCGGCATATGTCCACCACGACTAGCTCTGAGGAACCGCATTCTACCAGACCAATTTTGGGCCACTCTTTCTAGTAATTCAGGCCTTATAACATGCAATGTTATGTTTGCTTCCAAGTCGTCTATTATTTCTGGTTTATCAGCATGAACCAATGACTCGACATAACCCCAAAAAAATAATCCATTGGAGTTAAGTCGCATGATCTTGGAGGCCAATTAATTGGAACATTTCTCGAAATTATGTTATCGCCAAATCTTTCTTCCAATGAATCAATTGTTACGGTAGCAGCATGAGGTGTAGCACCATCTTGTTGGAACCAAAACACTTTGGGTCGATACCATTCAAATTTTGAAACAAATAAACATTAATCATCGATTTGTAACGAGCACCATTTACTGTAACATTAGCTCTAGCATCGTTTTTAAAGAAATATGGACCTATAATGCCTCCAGCGGGTGAAGCACATCATACAGTGCATTTTTCAGGATGCAATTGAACCTGCAGAACTTCCTGAGAATTATTTTCACTCCATACACGGCAATTCTTCTTGTTTACGCAGCCGTTCAACCAGAAATGAGCTTCATCAATAAACACAATTTTTCGATAAAAAATTGGATCAACATCAAGCTGTTCTAAGGCACAATCAGCAAACATACGACGGTTATTATGGTGGCTTTAGTTCTTAAACCAGCAACCAGCTGGATCTTGTATGGGTGTAGACGCAAAAATTTACGCAAATATTTCCATGTGGTGGATACACAGAGTCCAACTTGTTGGGAACGTCGACGAATAGACAAATCTGGATCTTTATTGACACTATCAGTTACAGCAGCGATATTTTCTTCTGTACGTACATTTCTTTGTCTTGTTGTTGTTGTTGAATCGAGTAGAAAAAATGTTGTCCGAAATCTATCGATAGTTCGACGAATAAGCTGCTCTAATGGACGATTATGTGAACCATAAATTTCACGAAGTGCTCTATGAGGTTGGCGAATAGAACACTGATTTTGAAAATAAATTTCAACAATTTGTTGCGGCGTGAGTCTTTCCGTGATAATTTGTCAATGCTTACTGAACAGAAATGTCGAAACAACATGGCCTTCTGTAAAATCACAACTATCCCTATCGAAAATTCTATCACTCAAAAAAAAACACCCGATAGCATAAGGTATATGTTGATATTTCGTGAAATACAATAAAATATTCGCGAAGTTTCTGTATCATTAATTTCGTGTGATTCCAAAAATCCACAAGTTCATAAATTGAACATTTCGAAGAGGTCTCACATCTTTTCATACCGAGAAATTTGTGGGAATGGATAGTGCGCTCCTCATATAGGGCTCCGCATTCAAAAGAAACAGTTTGCTTTGGACCCTTCTTTGTGAGGTAAAATGATATGACATTGTGGGAAAAATCGTAACGGGAGACTATCGATATCAAACTTGCTCTTAATCTTTCTTCCCGAAATGAAATGACATTCCAGAGAGGGCGAATTTGTCCGGAATCATGTCACTGATGTGTACCTATTTGGGGGTCGAGCAGCTGAACTGTAATGAAAACGTAACAAATTGGTACTTCCATTCGAACTTGCAAGATGTTTTGAAATTTTCATCTTCCTGAATTTTCGCAAAATAACACACACTAGACATTGGAGTGGAATGATATTCCTCAAAATAATGTAGGTATTAGTTGAAAAAAATTCTAAATGTTTTTTACACTTTACTTGCTACTCAAGTTTTCTTAAGAGTCTTTAGCCTTCAAAATAAGAAACGTATACCGCCAGATGGCAGTGCAGTGCAGTAATTTTTATTTATTGGATTATTCAGCTCAATAGAACGAATGTTTGGGCGCAGGGAATGTAACAAGAAATCCTACACTGAACAAGATCTAACACTGGCTGTATAATACTCTAATTTTCCTCTACCAGTCATCTGGGAAGAGAAACCTGCGGGGCGTGTCAATTAGAAGAAATTCAAATCCATCTTAGAATCCACAATTGTAAGAAACAATTAATTTTCACTAATCGACGGCTTGAACAAACCTTAATAATTTGTGGTTGACAAAAATGAATATTTATCATTTCGAATAGAAAAATTCGAGGAAATAAATTTCGCGAAAACAACACATTGTTGTAATATCACTTACAAAAAAACGGTAAATTCTAAAAAAAATGAGATAGACGTTTGATTAACTAGATGATAGACTTCAATACTGAAATGAAAAAACACAAAAATATTTGTTCGTTTTGATGTTGCAAATGTTACAAAATAACCAAAAATGATGGGGAATATCTTTTTCATTCATTCAATACATTCAATAAAATATTTTTTTTAATTATTTTTATCTTTATACTTACACTCATACATCCCTTCATCAAACAGAGAAAAATGAATAGTTTCCGACTCCATTTTTTCAGGGACGTAGTCCCTTGAATAAGTCTCAATGATAATACAGGGTCTTTCACGGGGAACCTCACCCATATTTATACGGGAAACAACTGAACGTATTTTCATGAAATCCAGCACTTATAAGTATTTCACGATGCTGATGAAATCTAAAATATTTTCAAGGCATGAGCATCTCCGGTTTTTCCGGAAATGACGTCAACTTCCGTTTTTCAAATTAGAACACCATTTTTTTGTTGCAGAAATAGATTCCTTAGAAAATTTCAAGTTATTTTGATGTAACATTTTTCAGTTTTGGTTGGAAAATTCTCTCTGAGCGGGAAAATTCGAAAAAAAAATCGAAAATAGAGCTCCGCTGAAACAAGAATAACTTCGAGGTTTTTGGATGGAAAATTTTCATTTTTGGGATTTTTCAAGATGTAAGATTGATGTATCCACTTTAAAAATCGAAATCGCGATTCATGATACAGGGGGTGAAAAAATCGCTTTCAAAGTTAGGGATGACAAAATCGTGAAAAATCAATTTTTTCAAATTAGAACCCCATTTTTTTATGGCAGATATTGAATCTACGTTAAAAAATAATGTGAGTGTATGCATCACACCCTTGCCCTAAAGTGGATATTAACTCAGAAAATATCCATTTTAGGGCAAGGGTGTGATGCATACACTCACATTATTTTTTAACGTAGATTCAATATCTGCCATAAAAAAATGGAGTTCTAATTTGAAAAACGGAAGTTGACCTCATTTCCGGAAAAACCGGAGGTGCTCATGCCTTGAAAATATTTTAGATTTCATCAGCATCGTGAAATACTTAAAAATGCTGAATTTCATGAAAATACGTTCAGTAGTTTCCCGTATAAATATGGGTGAGGTTCCTCGTGAAAGACCCTGTATACCGAATACAACATCGTAGCTGTCGATACCCTATTTTCTATTCCTTCAAGGAATTGTGTCCAAACTTCAATTAATCGAAATAATTATTCGTATGGGCGGCACTGCCTTTGACGGTTCCTCTAATGTTGCAACTATTATCTCACACTCCGTTCAAGTTCAAAGTCATGGAAGTAGGTGGAAAGTCATTAGCACCTTATAATGGGAGTGTAGGTGCTAAAAAGCTCATAGCTTGCTTGCACTTGCAGTTTGCTGGTAAATTGATGTATAAAGAGATATATTGTTAGTGAACATAGCAAAACGTTAACAATCTGGAATACCGAGGAAGTTGCATATTGTATACCAGTTGTGAATTTCTTCGCAAATAAATATGGCTTTATGTTTACGTATGTGGTGCAGAGATGGTCATTATGTTCAAACACTGAATGGTTCGCCCGAAGGCCTTTGGCATCTCTTTATGTCCGCAGTCCTTACAAATTTTTCTGTCATATCGATTTGCTACTAAATCAACAAATTTCGAAATTCATTTCAATTTCATCATAAATCATTCAGTACATCAATTTTGTCAGTCTCGATATCGTTGGTATGAAAATCTCACTTCAGATGTAAAGATTACAATTATGGAAGATAATTAGGAAATTACCGAGAAACGAAAAGGGCAGAAGAATACTTATTGCCAAAGAAGTCACGAAACTTCTATGACGAAGAGTACCGAAATTTTGTGATAGTGGGTGGCAGAAAAATGTGTGGAATGAATTACTGAAACTGTGCTGCTCGGATACTTTACCGATCTCTGTGAATTTTTTTTTCCCAGATGACTTTATGATCCGAATATCCAATGATAAAGTATAGGCTTGGATGGTAAACAAGAATATAATAGTATATTGTGTTTATCTACTCCCATAGGGCCATAGAATGATATATCCATTATTCAAGTGAATTTGATCTGTAATAGTCTCTATAAACCAATAGTGTGAGGTAATTATAAAACACGCCTTTAACTCACTCTAATACAAATTGGAAAAATGTAGCTTACGAAATGAATAAAAAAGTCGGGTCAATGGGGAACTCTATTTCAGACATCAAGGTAACGTTCTCGCCATCCATTTCTACATTTTCTTAGGTCTGAATATCCAAAAATTGCATTTGGAAAACGTGAATTTTTGACGTTTTCTACGGAATTCGATATCGATTCGATTTTCGACCACAGAAATCGCTTTTGACAACTGTTGTCAATTTTGAAAATGCAGACTAATTCGGATTTTACTGAAGAAATCGAAGATAAAGTATAGTGTTCAATTCGCGGTAATGGTCATAACACACTTGATAAATTACAACCCTCGCCTGACGGCTCGGGCTGCAAAATTCATCCGCGTGTGTTATGACTCACATTACCGCTCATAGAACAATATACTATTATTACCATAACTTGGTGGAATATTCGAAGCAAAGATCGAAATGATATGAGCCAAAAAAATCCTGAGTTCTGGTTGAATGATTGAAATGAAACACATTTAAATCAAGATTGAAGCCAATTTTTTTTATTGGAAGTTAATTTTATGACATTTATGTTTTGAAAATAATTTTCGGCATATGTCCACCAAGATTCTGAGGAACCGCATTCGACCAAACCAATTATGAATCAATTTTTCGAGTAATTCGGGCCTTATTTCAGCAATAACACGAGTTTTGTTGGCTTCCAAATCGTCTGTTGTTTCTGGTTTATTAGCATAAACCAATGACTCGACATAAACCCAAAAAAAATAAACCACTGAAGTTATGTCGCATGATTTTGGAGGCCAATCAATTGGACCATTTCTCGAAATTATGTTTTCCCCAAATCTTTCTTTATATAAATCGCTCATTATGGTCAAGTGGCTTCAGGTTGGATATTGTATGGGTGTAGACCAAGATCTTCACGCGAAACTTTCCATGCGGTGGATGCACAAAGTCCCACTTGTTTTTGAACGTCGACGAATAGACAAATCTGGGTCTTCATTAACACTTTCACTCACAGCAGCGATATTTTCTTCTTTACGTACAGTTCTTTGACTTGTGGTTCTTGTTGCATCGAGTAGAGAAAATTTTGTCAGAAGTTTTTTGAATTTTCACTTGTTTTTTTGCTGATTTTTCGCTAAAAACAACCGCTCTAATCTATGGGGGATGATACCCCAACATAAGGGGCCTGTATCGTTCCTCGAACACCTGAAGAACAGAAGAATCATCACTTGGAAGATCGGACCTGATCGAAAGATCCTCCCGATCCATAAGAGAGTTAGGACTTTGTGAAAAGGTTTTTTTAGCAGGTGGAGTATTTTTTTTACTGCTTCTTTCTCGTTTTTCTTCTTTTTTTCCTGTTACAGATATAATTTCAAGATATTTGCATGCAGTTCAATGAAAAGGCCCGTTTTCAAGCACTAGGGGCTCTGTAATATGGATAGCAGCATATTTTTTGAACAAATTCAGTATCACCACACATACACGGGGAGACAGAGTTTTTTCAGAGGTTTTTATCTGTTCTCGTGCATCATACTCAGAATTTTATGGTACCCCGTTTACATTTACTCTGCTAACAGGCACGTACCGAAATATCAAAAAATCCCTGTATATTTGACAAAATTTGCAATGTTTACTTATTGTGATCCCCCCCCCCCGAAAGTTGTGCCCCCACAATTCACAAATTCAGTACATTACACTTAAAATCTAATAAGTAATACTGATTATTTCCTAATTATTGAAAAAAAAAAAGAAACATTAATGTCAATGTAAAAAATGTTCAAAATGCTCGCCGCGAACGTCTTGACAACATGCTAATCTGGTGTAGAAGTGTCTCCTAACGTTACTCAACACTTAATATTTCCAGAAAATTTGAAGATGGGTATAGGACATTGTACATGAATTATGTCTAGAATTTTCTGAAGAATCCAAAAAATAAATAATATACAGAGGGTTGCATTTGAAATAAGAAAGTTGGTATTGGCTACGGTCGCTTAGAACACCCTATATAATTTTGTTTTCTTGAAAAATATGCGCATTTAAAATTACAAATCGACGTGTCCGAGCGTTTTTCCTAACACCCCCTCATTTATTCGTTATGGAATTTATTCCATTTGGCTGTTACACTCTGTATAAGGACGATTATGTAAACCATAAATTTCACGAAGTGCTCTATAAGTTAGGCGAACAGAACACTGATTTTGAGAATGAATTTCAACAAATTGTAAACGTTGTTGCGGCGTGAGTCTTTCCATTATAATTTGTGGCTTCTACTTTCTGTCAAAACAAAGTTATGCCTATCGAAAATTCTTTTACTTTAAAAAACTGATACTTCTGTTACTGAGAGTATAGAGGAGAGTGTTTCTTCAAAAACTTCAGTTTCAGTCAGGTTGTAGAAAAAACAACCTTCACAATATCTTTATTCTGCACAGGGTTACTGGGACAGATTTTTTTTCAAATTCCGTTGTTACCCATTGGATTGACTTCAGAAACATCGAAAAATGCGAAAGCTTCTGAGGAACCTTCAAATGAGCAGAAATGTTTCAATTTTATGCAACAGACATTCGAACCACCGATGGCAGATCGCATTTCAGCCAGTGGTCGGCGCTAACAAGGAAATAAGAGAAGAGGTGGTCCACCTAGGATGCTGAGTTATGTTATCCACATGTCCCGCGCAAAATACGAACTCCTACCGCTAATACTGGTTGATCCAACGGTCTTGCATTTTTTCGACGAACATCTGCTGGGATGGAGATGGTACTTAATTACGTTGGACGATGATCTTTAATTATCATAGTCAACTCAAAACATTGTCAGCGCGAGCTCAAGTGCAGAAAACGCGTTCTTGCGAAAGCCCCCCCAAGCTCGTTTCGCGCCTAAATCTCGCGGAATTTACAAGTTCGACTGGTATATCAGAGGCCACGGTGATGGTCTATTTGTTTACATTTCAATTGATGGGGTTTTGTCTTTATGTATATCCGTACAGTAGGTACTCATATGCAGAGTGGCCACTTTTTTAATGGGATTGTATTGGTTACTTTTAAACCATAGGAGTTAGAAGGTCGGTCAAATGGAGAAAAAGTTGCATTCATAGAAGCATTTTCAAGCAGTTCAAACAAATCGAGATTATCAGGGCCGGTTATTGAGATATCATAAAAAAAGTTAATTCTGTCATTTCGATTTTTCTTTTTTTCAATACGGACCTGCATATTTTATGACACTGTTTGAAAAAACTTGTAACGCTGAATTCAACGATATATCATAAAATGTCATTCGAAGTTAATTTTCAGGTGATTTTGGCCCTAATCCAAATTTCTTTGGGTCGGATCTGTATTACATTTATCTTTAGTTTGATCAACAACGTACAATTCATTTCGATAAGAACATTGATATCGTTGATAGACTTGATTTTTTTTACATACACATAACTCTAGGTTTATTGAATGTATTAATTTCAGGTAGTAGGCCTTGAATAAAAAAAAAACATAACAAGAAATGACATTGTATGATATATCGTTGAATTCAGCGTTAAAAGTTATTTCGAAAAGTGTCATAAAATATGCAGGTCCGTTTTGAAAAAAATGAGGTTGAGGGTGGCCCAGAGAGTACGATACGTTGGTGACGAAATCTGATTATGTCAATTTGAAGATAATTTACTGTCGAATGAAAAATTCGTGTAATATTTTTCATAATATTTGGAATGAAGTACTGGCCACTGTATACAGGGTCATGATTTAGTATGGTGTTCTTCCATAGCTGCCAAACAAGACATCTTAGAAATTTTGTTCCAAAACAGACTTCTAGGACACTTATTTCTACATCTCAGGAAATAATTTTCCAGTATTCAGGGCGTCCCCTAAAGAGATTATTCGATTGATGAGTGATTTTTAAATCACATATCATTTTTTACATATTTCTATTCTGTTCTGACTCCTCTTTAATGGTGTGAAATTTGAGAGATATTTTTCTAGCGATGCAGAAAACAGTAAAAAGTTGGGGGCATAGCCGTACGCTAAAAGTCCTCAAACTCACAGAAGAAGCAGAAGTAACACAAATTCGATCATAAGTTTTTTCAACTGAGATATTTGCTGAGTTATCATAGCAAAATAGTTATCTTACCTTCTACAGGGTGGCCGTTATTAACTGTCAAATATGGAAAATTTCAAATTGATGTTTCTCGATTTTTTCGAATGCAACACCCTGAATATTTTTTCATGAGAATACAGAATATTGAATTCTTCACATTTCCGCGGAGGTAACATTTTTACGTTTGCGCATAGCAGACACGAAAAATGCCATCAAAACTGAAAATTTATAAGTAACAAGCGTGAAAGATTCGGAAAAATGAAACCAATGATGAAAATCATTCAGATAATATTTCGTGCAACGTTACCTCATCATGAAGATCTCTAATATACATGCTGGAATGTATTGCTATTATCAACAAAGGAACAAACGAGGCTTATTATGGTCAAGTGGTTTTAGTTCTTGAACCAGTTGGATCTTGAATGGGTGTAGACCGACATCTTTACGCAAAAATTTTCATGTGGTGGATGCACAGAGTCCAATTTGATGTGAACGTCGACGAATAGACAAATCTGGATCTTCATTAACACTATCACTTGCAACAGCGATTTTTTCTTCTATATGTACAGTTCTTTGTCCTATTGTTGTTGTCGCATCGGGTATAGAGAAAATGATGTCCGAAATCTATCGATAGTTCGACGAATAAGCTGCTCTAATGGACGATTATGTGAACCATAAATTTCACGAAGTGCTCTATAAATTTGGCGAAAAGAACAATGATTTTGAAAATAAATTTCAACAATTTGTAAACGTTGTTGCGGCGTAAGTCTTTTCATGATAATTTGTCAATGCTTACTGAACAGAAATGTCAAAACAACATGGCTTCTACCTTCTGTCAAATCACAGTGATCCCTATCGAAAATTCTATCACTCGAAAAAAAAACACCCGATATTAGGACTATGTCGTCCTAGCATAACCTCTATCTACATTCGAAGCCTGTGGAGTACCTCATCCACGACTAGGCTCCATAGAAAGAAAGATTTCTTCCTCCTTGACGTGTTCCACGAATGAGTGCCATTTTGACACATGTGTTGAACTACAAATTTTGATTTCGATCAGGACAGTATCAGTAATTTTTCTAATTTTGCAGTAGTTAAATTCCATAACACGGCACTGCTTCATCCTCAATTTCTAATTAAAGATTAAAAACTACATCATGTTTCATCGGCATCTTTCATTCATTTCATCTTCTCTTCCACACCGTGATCATATTCTGAATAATAAGCTACTTGCAAAGAATAATAGTCCAAGCATCAAACTATGTATATTGTATATGTATGGCTTATAAGATTGCTATTTCCGGATGTTCTGTAGTCCAACCGCGTTATATAAAAGAATCACTCATATCTCAAGGACATAGTCACTATAGGTAGAATACGCAGATTCATCTAACGATTTCATTGAATATTTTATGGTACGAAGAATGAACAATTAATACACCCACACATTTTTCAAACTGACTACCGATTATCGATAACTGACGGTTACTGTTTTCCTGCGGTTATTTCTTTGAGGGTAAATCAAGAATGGCAACAGATAATTGAATAATTGTATTTCTCGTCGGATTGCATTCCAGAAAATCTTTTATTGCTGGAAGAGGGGGTCATCCACGGCCAATGTTGAAATTTTCGGGAATTTTCGAAATAAAATATTAACCACTATTTATTCTTATTTTTTTCTAATCAAATATTCTCAGATTGAAATCAAAATTATTCATCACTAGACCCATATTCTCTATTAAAAAACTAAAGGTGGACAATTATAAAGGGATGTGTTTTATTTGGGACATCCTGTATGTACATTGTTAATACATTCTACATATTCAAAAATTGATAAGACGTAATACTTATAAACTAAAGGTCCCATAACAAAACGAGCAAAACCTGTATGGTTAATTCTACATGACGTAATAGTTCGAGAATGGAATTATTGATGCTTTGAATCAAAACAGATCATATCCGCACTATGATCCATTTTTCCTGGCGAATTGATAAGCGCCGATCTTTGATGTGAGCAAATATTTCCTATTTTAGATTGAGCATTTGTTCATTGTACTGGATCTCACAGGAAGAAGGTAATACATGAGGAAATCTCAAGGCTGTGCTATAAGAGAATCATTTTATCTTTTATGTAACATACCAATCTGGCTTGTAAAACTCCTTCGGATAACAGGCAGTGTATTTTTAGATATTTCGACATAGAGGAACCAGAGAGGATGAGCGTTTTTGTACAAAATCCACTTAATATGTCGGTACTGAGACTTTAACGTTTCATTCCTCAATTTGAGTTTTGAAATTATCAAACTGAGAATAATGTATTTATTACAAATCATTTTCCGAATGAAATGAACGCATTCTATATTTCCTCGGCTAAGCATGCTTTTGTAAAAATTAATCTGAAGAAGTACCACATAATTTCATTGGTTTTCGGTCCAATATTTATGGGAATTTTTTTTTCAAAATTGTTCATGGAATCTATCCTTTTCGTCAGAGAATATTTCAATAGTCCAAGGCGTAATACAAATTAAAACTTACTGCCTCTTGATATTCAATTCGTCCTGAAGTCTTTGTTTATATTTTAATTTCATATAATCTGTATTCACCATTTTCATATTTATATAAACATAATAATTTAAGACATAGCGACTGTGTACATTCAAAATTAGTCGACTTTATTTGGTTTCTTTTATTACCGACTGCTAAACCAAATAAAGTCAACTAATTTTATATACATAATATGTATACAATACAGTGTGCAACAGCCAAATGGAATAAATTCGATAACGAATAAATGAGGGCGTGTTGGGAAAAACGCTCGTACACGTCGATTTGTAATTTTAAATGCGCATATTTTTCAAGAAAATAATATTATATACGGTGTTCCATGTGACCGTGGCCAATACCAACTTTCTTATTTCAAATGCAACCCCCTGTATATTATTTATTTTTTGGATTCTTCCGAGAATTCTAGACACAATTTATGCACAATGTTCTATACCTATCTTCAACTATTTCGGAAGTATTAAGTGTTTTCAGATTTATTGCAAAAATCAACGTTTTAAATAAATTCATCTTCAGTGTTCGTGTCCTATTCTTAAATATACAGTATAGTTTTAAATAAAAATTATTTTATTTCACAAATTCGGTACATTACACCTAAAACCTAATAAGTAATACTGATTTTTTTCTCAATTATTAAAAAAAAACAAAAAAAAAACATTAATGTCAATGTAGGAAATCTTCAAAATGCTCACCACGAACGTCTTGGCAACATGCTAATCTGGTGTAGAATTGTCTTCTAACGTTACTCATAATTTCTTCTCAGAAATGGTTTCTGCTTACTTTCTTCATATCAAGAGATAAATGAGGAATAAGTATTGAGTGTAATGTATCGAATTTGTGAAATAAAATAAGTTTCATTTAAAATGTTAATTTTTGTAAAAAGTCTGAAAACACTTAAAATTTCCAGATTTCCAACAGTATACGAAAGCTTACGACAGTGAACGTTTGAATCTCTCAAAGTGATAGTATCCACATCAGTGAAGTAATGGATTCGATCTGAGCAGTGACGAGAAGTGGGATCTCCAAGAGGAGGAACATGGTTCCGAGGAACATTGTACATTGTACATGAATTACGTCTAGAATTTTCTGAAGACTCCAAAAAATAAATAACATACAGGGGGTTGCATTTGAAATAAGAAAGTTGGTATTGGCCACGGTCGCATGGAACACCCTATATAATTTTATTTTCTCGAAAAATATGCGCATTCAAAATTACAAATCGACGTGTCCAAGCGTTTTTCCCAACACGCCCTTATTTATTCGTTATCGAATTTGTTCCATTCGGCTGTTACACTCTGTATATTATTTATTATTCACTGCAGAAGGTATTCACATTAGTAATCATTGGTTATTTCAGACCCGTAGGTATGGTAAAATTATATTCAGATCATTATTTTATTTATTGTAAAATTTGTGATCACTGTGAAAATATTTGAATCAATTTAAAGCTTGTAAATTTTTGTGAGTGTTTGGAATGTTTTTTACTTTTTTTTATGTGTAAATTTTTGTAATTCAACCCCGAGTCTAACTCCCAATTTTTACAGTGTTTATTTCTATGACAAACATATTTAGATGTAAAATTCATTACTTTTTGTATCGGATGTTTTTTTTAGAGTGATAGAACTTTAAATTGAAATAAAACACATTCGAATCAAGATTAAACATTTATGTTTTGAAAATGATTTCTGGCATATGTCCGCCACGACTAGTTCTGGAGCTAATGTGACAGTGAATAGTGCTAGTTACAGATCGATGATGAATTATTATTTGTTTCAAAATCTGAATGATATCGACCCAGAAGTTTATTGGTTTCAACTACACCTCATGCTGCTACCGTAACAATTGACTTATTGGAAGAAAGATTTGGCGATAACATTATTTCGAGAAATGGTCCAATTAATTGGCCTCCAAGATCATGCCACATAACTCCAATTTCAATCGATCAATTCGTAAACTAATTATTCAGTCGTTGAATATCAAAATACATTTGAAACTGACATCGAATTTCATTTTTATTTATAGGTAAAATATTAAGGCTCCATCATCATTCTGTGGTTACCTTTCCTGTTTTGCGAGTCCAGACTTGTCGGGAATCAAACCCCCCTGCCCCCACACACCTGAACAACATCCTGCACGTGTACTTATTGCATCATCCATGTCCTCCTCACCCCTCGACCTACTTCAAATCACCCCTCCGCCCCACACCTCCTCACCCCCCGCCCACACCTCCACACCCCCCGCCCCACGCCTCCACACCCCCCGCCCCACGCCTCCTCACTCCTATCCTTCTCAATTTTTCAAATCATCCGCATAGAGGAGCACTCCACACCTCTGAAATATATATTATTGATATAAATCAAGAAAAACAGAGAACCGAGATGAGAGCCTTGCGGCTCACCGGACATGTGAACTCACACGACCTACATCCGTCCAAAGAAACGAATTGCACTCTATCATAATATAGGATTCGCAAAAGACCACCCTCCCACCGACCTCAGATAGACGACGACTGAGAATACTATGTGAAATTTTATCAAATGCCTTACTGAAGTCCATTGCCTCTTCCAAAAAGGTCATAAATAATAAATGGTTAATAAAGTGTTGTGCGTATCACTAATAGGGGGCTCTTAGAGCTTTTCCAGCAATTCCTGTCACCAACAAAGACCCTCACGAGAAGTTACAGCCAACCATACAAATTCTTCAATTCTCTTCTTCAATTTCAATATTGATTGCTTCTAGAAGAATTCCATAGAAGCGGCATGGAGGTAGGAAGACGAACAAAGGCCCCAAAGAATTCCTACTTCCATTCTTTTATGAATGACAAAATATTATTTTCCGCCGAATAATTAACAGGAGGAAATGATGTTAGAATGTTGAGAGCGGGATCTACACGCGTGTACAATCCGATGATGGTCTTGCATACTTCATTGTTTATAACAATTTCGCGGTAACTATCAACCAGATTCGTTACAGGGGGCGTGCGATAAGTTCGCTAGAACATATGATTCCAGAACGAAAATGGAATTAAGCAACAATGTTAATTCGGAGGAGTTCAAATGCCTCGAATGAGTGTTTCCGCCTTGTTGAGATCACAAATTGGTGTCGAAAGTCATTCAATCCGCCCAAAAATAATTGTCCTTAACTCTCGTAATGCGTCGTTTATGAAATCAAGAAATAAACGGAAATGGACACATTCGTTCGACTATTCTCGATTAGAACGGATGAAAAATCTTTGAAACCATGAATAACTCCCAGAATCGATGGGGATATTATTATTCATTTTATTTGTTGTATGAAAAACTAAGAAAATACTGCTTGCGCCCTATAATTCGTAAAGGATAGAGTGCTTCCTGAGTACAAGGAGAAAATGCAGGATATTTATTGCTAAGTTAAAAGGATCTCAAAAAGCGGTTGGAAATTGATTTTATTTATGTCACCATTATCGGAATTTTTTTTGGATCGCCGTAGCTATATAACGGAAAATAATTCCCAATATTTCCGGAATAATTTAGGATTTCTTTGACGGCTGTCACAATTTCTTCAATATGATTCTAGAACTGGCAAATACGCGTGAATCTACATAAAAGGACTATCTAATAGGTGGCTGAACGAGAGCTCAAAAGTCATTGAATGAATCAGGTCTTTTTGAGTGTAAACAAATAAATTATCTCATGAAAATTCAAAACTGCAAAACCTAAAGAGATGATTAATTTCACATCTTCCAATATTGAGGGGAGAGCTGAAGAGTTAATTCCAATAAACTCCACTGTTGGTCGATTATTCACTCAGAATTGAGACTTAACGTAATTAAATTGGAAACTAGCATTTTCAAATTGAGAAGAAACAGAAACAATACATTCAAATTGAGAAAAATCAATTTCAAATTGAGAATAATCAATTTCAAATTGAGAATAATCAATTTGAAATAGAGAATAATCAATTTCAAATTGAGAATAATCAATTTCGAATTGAGAGTTATCAATTTCGAATTGAGAATGATCAATTTCAAATTTGGAATGATCAATTTCAAATTGAGAATGATCAATTTCAAATTGCCACAATATCCGTTTGGCAAAGAATCCTATGGTATACTAATTCAAAATTGATTATGCTCTAATTGAAAATTCAATTTTTCAGTTTGATTCTGTTGAGTCTCAATTGGAAGTGTATTTGGATTTAAAAAAAAGATAGCGTGTCTATGCTAAGCAAGAAATACGAAATTCACATCATTGGCTCACTTAACTCGAATAACTGACATTTTCACGATAGTTCGCAAATAAGTGTCAAATTCAAAATCAAAATCTCAATTCTTGATGAGTTTTTGGAGGAATTGTGAAAAAAGACTGAAAAGAGAATTGTGAGTGCTTTTGAAAGAAATCCTACTCGACCCACAATGTTTGAATATTTTGGGTTGATTTTTTTGTCAAAAATAGCACGAATAATAGTCTCCCTACAGCTTTTTTCCAATATGTTGACGCTGCTTCGGAAAATAGCTGTTTCGTTTTCAGTTGGCCACGCAAAATATTCATGGTAGCCAAGATCTTGGAAGTCGAAATATTTGAACCAAATTATCCTATAGAGTGTAGAAGATCAATTGGAAGCAGTAAATTCTCGAATTAACTTAATATTTTAATCAAACCAAAAGAAAGAAGAAAGGTATTTCAACGTTCAATATTGTTGATATTTCAATCTAGGGAACGTCCTCATGCCGAACTGACATCCTGATTCACCCATAAGGTAAGTGTCGTCTGTCAAAATCTGAGAGAAAACAGAATCTTTCTATAAACTGGGGGACTTTCAGTCTCATCAACTTCCTGTTTAAAATGGTTTCAGGGAGCAAACTTAATAGCAACATTATTCAAATGACGACTACCCGACTGATACGGGTCCTACCAGGTAATATTCAAATATCGAATCAAGTATTTCCAGAAAAATCGAAATAACCCGAACACATCATGAAAACACTCTCAAACACAGCCGCCTTCCATGAATAATACATCATTTCCGACACTAACTTCCAAGTTGTCATATTTCGAAAAAATAAAAATTCCTGGATATTTTCTTGAGTATCCCCGGTATGGATAGTTCGTGGGTAGTTCCTATAACCGACACAAGCGCGGGAACTAACAGGTCGTTAGCCTACGAAGAAAACCTGCCTCACCGGTCCACCAATATCAAAAATCAGAGGCGTATCTTCGGATGCAAGTGATTCTCAAGAATCAAGAAGATCTCCAAAAGAAATGTCAACTCTCAATTTTCTATAAGGAAGGAGGGGTTGGTTTACATCTGGAAGATATGAATCCATTATCCGCCACTATAGTTTGGATGCAGCTTTTAAATTCCAAGATCTGATTTCTTATATTAGGACTACTGTTTTGTTGTTTCTGACAAGAAGGTTATCGAGCCGCATGCTTGAGTCCCACAATTTTGCTACGAAATTAGATTGCTGAGATCCCTCCCAGTTGATTTCCTTCAAATTGGAGCTAGAGCCATTTGGCATCAGGAAATCAAGAACCGTTAAGCTGTGAAATGCTATTTTAATCGTACGAATTAAGCTGACGAACTACAGCAATGCACTGAATGCTTCCTAACTGTAATAGAATTTGTAGCTTTGTTCAATAATTTATCGGCGTTAAAGTATATTTACTGCCACTTTGTATTATTCAAATTCATTGAACCATCGGAGTCGATTGCATATATGAGATTTATTCCCAGAAGTCAATTAAGACAATGGAATTCTCGAACCTATTACCTATTACCTCCATATCGTTACAAGAAAATAGTTCAATAGAACTAACCGTTGAGATTGGGCGCTGATAGGAATTTTTCCGAAACTTTCAAAAAATTTTTTGTGTACTTGATGAAACTGTATCTTCCTTCCAAAAATGAGAGGAATCAAAGTTGCAAAACATGACATAGTCAACGATAAAGACGAATTGATTCAGGCATTCCATCCATGGTACGAAGAGATCGAGATGTCCGCACGCCAGTGGATTAAAAAAACCTGCGAGAATGTCTAATGTTTTGGCGGGAAACACATGGTCAATGTCATCACCATAGTGAACTCGTCATAATTTGCAGTCAAAAGAGGCGCTATCTTCTTAGAATTCATTCATAAAACATCTCGGCGACTCGCGGAATATGTACATTTGGATGAAAAATCAAGTGATCCAGTTAGAATCTTGCGGAATTCCATCTATGAGAGCCGAGATGGGTCGATTTGCGTATGGATCTTTGGATCTGACGAGTTGCTAATGAACGGACATTACCATAGAGTCAAAATGTTGGTCAGTAATTCGAATCACGGACAATTCGAATGAAAGTAAGATGATATTCGCATTTTTTTTTGTCCAACTAGTTTGCTCGATATGAGATTGAAGGCAAGCATTAGTATTTAGGTCAGATCACTGTGAGGATACACGAAGCTTCTTCCTATTACCCTCTTACGGAACTGTATCGTCTATCATTACAAAGTATAAAACAAAGTCGCTTTCGCCGTCTGTCCCTATGTATTCTCAAATCTTCAAAACTACGCAACGGATTCTGAAACGCTTTTTTTGAATAGATGAAGTGACTCAAGAGGAAGATGTATATGTATGATAGATGCATAATATTGTAGAGAAACACTAATGAATTCACAGGTTTCTAATGTGATGTCGTAAATGAACACATTTTTTTGCACTTACATTGCAAACGCTGACTGAACCACAAGAGATAAATCAAAATAATGTACTCGGTATTGTACTCCTAAGAAATATCAACAGAAAAGTCCGCGATGGAATTGTCTATCTCTTAAGCATTACCCACAATAACCAATGTTTTATCCTTTAAATTTTACAGGAAAAAATGGCTTATTAAGGTAGTTTTTTTAAGCAAAACAATCCTTATCCAATTAAGTACCTTGAATACATTGTCCATTCAATATGGATCAATATGGCCCTTTACACCTTTCACCGAAGATATTACAGATTTAAAATGCAGGGACATAGCGGTGCGGCGCCCGCACTACCGTTGTTTATAAAGGATTGCATTGCATTCGTGCGAGGCCGGGGCGGGTCGCTAGTATCTATTATATGTCTAGTACTACCGTGAGGTGCTTTCTCAATTATTTTCTTTGGCCAGATGAGCGTCAGTCGTGTCTTACTGTCACTGCAAGTTTGACTGAATGTCATCCCAATAATTGACGAACTGTCCAACAGCTCAATGTTTCATCGCAAAATCCTGTTAATACTCCATTCGCTTTTATAATTCTCGGTTGGCCATGAAATTACATTACACACATTTCACTGTGTATATTTTGAAAATGTTAGGTTATAGTCATTTTCCTGTCAGATGAATGAGCATCGTTGTCCTTTCTACATAGAAGTCGTAGTAAATACGTATTTATCGGAATGTTCATTTTCTTTGGGAAAATAATGAATTCGTGAAATGGCGAATGTTTTCTCTGTTAATACTGGAAATATTTCACTATAAACATGGTTAGAAGAAACAGTTATGCTATTTTCTTGTACGGAAATCAAGAATCGTGTGTGGGAATTGTACTGAAAAATAATGGACAGAATAATATCTTACTTTGTTATAGTTCATTCGAAAAAAGAATAAAAGTACTCGAATATCCCAACAGAAAAACTTCTAAACGAACGCACAGACCAACGGAATTCCCACTCTTCAAAATTCTCAAGATATAGACTACAGAAGATATTTAAATACCTTTCTGCACAACTTGAAATACTCCAGTATGAAAATGTAATAGTTCTACGAAACCTGTGTCACAGTTAAACCTCAAAGAACTAACTCCATTTACAAAGTTTGAAAAAAGTAAATAGAAATTAGCATTGGCAACGTTTCTGAGAATCATTTGACATTCAACGAGTACCAGCCTGCGTCAGAAAAACTTGATAAACCTAAATTCTGGCCAACTGGGATACATTATAAGGGCGAATGGAGTATACATTAGGTTCATTTATGGCTTAATCGATACGTCCCGAACAAGACCACTAGCGCTCCGCTACGACATCAACCAACTGAGATTCGCGAATTTAAAAATATTCATGGTTATAAATTGTACTAATTGCGTACATTTTTGACAAGTCTTTGATATCGTTTATATTGAAGAAAATTACACAGTTCCACGGATATAAGGAAAAATTCAATAATAAAATAGGATTCTTCCTCGATTCCATAATGATATATTATGTTTTTATACTGTAATGTAGTCGAGTATGCCAAAAATTGCTCAAGAGAAGAGGAAATGCAGATTTTCAGATGTTTCGAGATGAAGAGGGTTCAAGTTTGAATTTTTTTCGAGTTTTTTTTTTCATAGTATCCGCATTTCACAAGATAGTCAACTGAAATTTGGCATAGATATTACGATTTAGAGTAAACATCATGTGACATTCCAATTTCGATTGCAATTCTACAGAGTGATATTTGTTCGGAACACTGTCCCCTGTTCTCCTCTAGATTTTTTTTTTGGTCAGGCACTGTCAGTTTGAGAAACTGTAAAAAAAGCTTTGTTGTTATACTGAACTTTATATCCTCCTGTATTTTTTCCTATCTGCTACTGTTTTCGAGAAAAAAAAATTGAACGATTCTCTAGGAAAAATCAAAATTGTAATGAAAATCCAGTTGGTATAAAAATAAATCTGTACTATTCAAGTCTGGGGATCTGGCTGGCCATGACTGATGTCCACCCCGTCCGATCCACGTTCACTGTGACTTCAGATGACCCCACAACCAGAAGTCTAAAGCAAATCGCAAATGCGTGGAGGCCAATTCTGGTCACCAAATCGACCAGGAGCAAACTCGTGCAAGATCGCCAATAGTTCACTGGCGGTATGACATGTGGCACCGTCCTGCTGAAACCACAGATCTTCAAGATCAATAGCTTCCAAATGAGGCGCAGCAACCTGTGTTATCATATCACGATAACTTTCGCCATCAACTGTTACTGCATCACCTTCTTCGTTTTCGAAGAAAAACGGTCCAATTATCCCCCGAGACCATAATGCACACCATACAGTGACATCAGCAGGTTGCTCAAGAATCCAATTGTTGAATTGGTCGCGTTGTTCTACCGTTCAATGCTTCATGTTTTCTAACTCCCATCTGTCAACTTTCGATCTGTCGCGTCATAATCAGGTGACATTATGACTGTCAACATGGCGCGCAATTCAGATCTCGCGCTTCAATAATAAGTGACAGTTCTACCATTTTGAATATGGCGTTTCAAAAAAATAACATTCCAAGTGGACCTCGTTTGCGAGTATATTCGCAATGTATAATCCTCAGCATCGGTATATCCATAATTTTTCTGCTATCAGAAGGAACGTGAGTGTCGCACTCTCAATATCTAATGAATATTCTTCGAAACCGGATTATGAAATACTCCGAACGGACTAAACACAGCACGATATTGAAACAAGTCAATATCTCTGTGCGAAAACCATCTCTTGACTATTTCCAATTAAACCAACCTGATTGACATCTGGGAAACGACTGGATGGTACGGCTGTCAAGAAAAACATGCAGACTTGTGGTTATAATCGTAGATTCAACTCAAAGACACCAAGATCCAGGTAAGGGATTGCTGGAGAGGCATATCGCATTTATTCCAAGTGAAAAAAAATAGCTTCACTATAAATTAAGTTGAATTATCTCTTCGCGATATAGAACCATTTGCATTAGAGTACAAACAGCTGTCCACGACATTACTGGCTGTTATGAAGCAATGTTTTAATCGCGCAACATCGACTTAAACACTCGGATACCATGGATGCTCTGAAAAACTCTATAGAAAATACGTGATCCGATTGGAGGCAAATGAGTCGAACTGCCTATCTCTTGAGATCCAGGTTCATGGAAGACTGTCAACCAGGAAGTCATCCCAGCTATGTATCCACTTAAATATGGTTAATGCGATAAATGGATCGTATATGAAGGCCATAAGAAATTAAGTCCATATTTTTATGATTGAAATTATTCGAACCATACTGCCGTAATGGGAAGTTACTTTCTAGAAGGTGATAAAATAAAATGTGGTACAAGATTATACAGGGTTGGGATAAAGTATGGAAACAAGTAAATATCTTAAACGAAAAGAACGATATTTATGAAAATTTGCAGGTAGAAGCATGCAATGTAACAAAATGCATCTGATGTACCTACATTTTTTGTTAATAATATACTTCTTGAGTCATTCTTTCCAAGACTTCTCCACGTATAAGTTCACATCTATCAATAATTTTTTGTCTCAATTCCTCATTGTTACAAATTTTTGTACACCAAACTCAGTATGTAGGATGAATTCAAAATAACAAGCTTTTTCAAAATCTGTAAAAAAATCTTCCATACTTCATCCCAACCCAGTATACAGGCTGCTTCAGCGCCTAGCAGCCTTCTGAAACTTCGGATTCGACGATAAGTTATCAGGATCTTTCTTCTGAAATTCACCAACAATTTTCCAAGAGAGCCTACAATCGTTTAGAATTTTCAGATAAACAACAAGATCTCTTTGTCTTCAGTTGCAAAATTGAAGGATATTTGTTCAAACGAATGGTGTGAGTTTTTTTTTAAGAAATTACCTATAAGGTGAATCTCCCTACAAGGTGAATGAACGAGCGCTAACGTGTGATTTATTATCTATGTATTTTTTTGGCAACACTGATTTTGACAACTCACGCATGTTTCGTGTGACAAACATCTTCAGTTTTGTCTATAATTTAACCATGAATCGTCCATCAAAGGAACAACGCTTTCAAATCATTGAATTTTATTACCAAAAAGAGTGCTCTGTTATGAAACAAGCTTGCGTACAGTGCGAACGGAAGAAAATATAGCAGCTGTATCGGCCAGTGTTGGTGATGACCATCAATTATCGATTCGGCGCGTACCGTGAGATGGCATCCAACTATTTCTGTCGGAAATGGAAGAGATTGACTTGTATGACATGTGGTTTCAACAAGACATGTCATACAGCAAGCTAAACAATGAACCAATCGAGATGCAAGTTCAGTGGACAGTTTATGAACCGTACTATCGATTCGAACGAAGATTTCACGCATTTATCTGAATTTAATGTTTTTTTTTAATTTTTTATAGCTCTTGAAAAATCACCCATTACTTTCAATGCGTTGAGAAATTCGACAATAGGGATTTCCAGTACCTCAAAATATGCACTTTTCTTCACATGGCGCATTGAAGAACAGTTTATAACACATTTGTATCCATTTTTTCACTCTGAATTTTGAAGAACTGATTAATTATTCGATATTGAAAATGTGATTTCAACACGTGTGAATTCAAACGTCCCTCTGCTGTGACGTCAGTGGCTCAATTTGTAATATGATTGGTTGAAGTTTGTGATGGAGGAGACAAAGCCCAGAGTAACTGAGAGACACGCCGCTGTTGTCAAGTTTAGGTAAACTTTCTGAATTCATTCCTAAATATATTCAGTTATCGTATTATATTTGATGTGATCACTATGATGTTTTTGAAACATCGTCATATAACAACTTAATTTTCATTAAAGTTGATATAATACTCATTCTTTGAAAATACAAATAATGATGTGGAAACCACGACTACAAATTATAAATAAAAACATAACCTTCTTATTTGTCATTATTCGACATGTCAACGTCTTCTCTGCGTACTATAGAATGGCATTTCTTACAATGAAGTCTAGGAGTATTCTTTACTCTATATTCTATACTCCTAAATCAATAATTATTCATTCCAGTAATTTGCACTTCTCGAAATGAAAATAATTATCAATGCTTCCTAAATTAGAAGACCGGCCTATATATACCAATTCTTACCTGTGTAGACTAGGGATAATTATTTTTAATTGAATTTCTCACCTATCTGCGTACTTGAACCCTCTTTATCTTCAATAAGGAGGTGGTAAATTGAATGGTATTATGAAGATTTATGGAGTACAAATGAAAATGTCATAATGATAAAAGAAAAACATCCAAAATCAACATTATATTATGATATTATAAGGAAAGTGAAAGCAAGGGCTTTTTCAGGCTATTTTTTTTGTGATTTGGCTGCTGTCATTTTTATATCAGCAGCACGTCATGACGAGTACAATTTATCAAAAATCTCTCCAGCCACTGACGTCACACGATTTCCTGCTTCTTCTGATCGTTTGAATTCGGTAGATTATTTTTTAGTTTTCAATATTTTTTTATGGGTATAAATTGATGAAGAAAAATTAAAAAAAAAAGAAATACGTGAGAATCCAATTTGTCAAAATATATTGAGCTGACGACGCTGAGATCTGATGCTATTTCTCAAACACTTCGAATACTCGAACAACCTATCCACTTTCTTATCATATGAAAACACCATAAATGTAGGTTTAACGTTTAAACAATTCACCCTTCAGGTTCGATCCATTGATTTGTGGATTCATTCTTCATTTTATCCTAGCAATTCAAATTAAGCAGCCATTCATATCATATACGAACAGAAATAAAGTCAGGGCAGTATTCTGGATGGGAGTAAATAACTCAAAAAGTGAAGTCTGAACTAAACAATTTTACAGATCGACTTGACTAGTGGTCGAAAGATCGTTTCCAATCATCTTTGATGATCTAGCGAGTTCGTCACGCCACTAATCATTTTCGCAAGTGGCCCAAGGATACCAGAAAGGATTTCTCAGAAAATGTCTATCTGTTCCATCCCTACACGATGTACATAGTAAATGCTCGAAGAGCTTCACACTTATAAGCTTCAAATTATTCATTCCCAAGACAGCTCGAGGAGAACTGATTAAGCCCGCCCTGTAAATAAATAGGAACCACTGAATTCGATCACCAGGATTCTTTTAGCAATTTTGCATGGTGGCAGGACCTGTCCGAATCTCGTTGTAAGCCCGAATATTTTAACTCAGAATAGTACATAGATGCAAATTTCATGAATCCCTATTTCACCGAATATGCCACGCTGTTGGCACTGAAGTGAAGCGAATTTCATTCTATTTACAGCTGGTTCACCATTTTAAGGAACGCGAAACGAAATAGAGCGAATTTCAACAGAGTGTAACAGCCAAATGGAATAAATTCGATAACGAATAACTGAGGGGGTGTTAGGAAAAACGCTCGGACACGTCGATTTGTAATTTTAAATGCGCATATTTTTCAAGAAAAAAAAATTATATAGGGTGTTCCATGCGACCGTGGCCAATACCAACTTTTTTATTTCAAATGCAACCCCCTGTATATTATTTATTTTTTGGATTCTTCAGAAAATTCTAGACATAATTCATGTACAATGTCCTATACCTATCTTCAACTTTTTCGGAAATATTAAGTGTTTTCAGATTTTTTACAAAAATTAACATTTTAAATGAAAATCATTTCATTTCACAAATTCGATACATTGAACTCAATACTTATTTCCCATTTACCTCTTGATATGAAGAAAGTAAGCAAAAACCATCACTGAGAAGAAATTAAAAAAAACAAAAACAGATTTGTTTATTTTCATAGCCTTAGTAACACGTTGTCTGTTTGCATGACAATAAGTGATCAGTGTAAGTGCTATTGTCTTTTGAATTTCGATAACTGTACGTAATAATATTAGAAAAATTGTTCATTTAACAGAAATGCACAAAATAACCATTCTTCAAATGATTGGTTATGGAGATTACACACGGACACAAATGAAAGTTTCTCGCATATTTAACGAAAAATTTCCAAATTTGCCGCCTATATCCCAAGGAACAATTAGCAAAATATAAAAGCAGTTTCGACAGCTTGGTCACGTAAGATAAATGAAAAAAATTGCTGCCAATATAGTAAGTGATGATACGAAATTGGATATTATGCTTGAGTTTCAAGAAAGCCCACATATTTCTGTTCGAAAAGTAGCCCCGCTGTTCACCGTCAGCCACACGTCAATATTTCGAATATTAGGAAAGTAAGATGCATCCCTATAGAATGATGGCAACTCAGGAGCTCATAGAAGACGATTTCGATAGGAGAACGCATTCTTTTGAGCAAATGATGGCAATGTTAGATAACAATGTGATCCAATCAGAAAATGTTTTGTTTTCTGATGAGAGTACATTTACACTACATGGTCATGTTAATCGTCAAAATTGTCGCTATTGGTCTGATGAGAATCCTCACTGGATTAGAGAAGAACATACGCAATATCCTGAAAGTGTTAATGTTTGGGCAGGAATTGTTGGAAATCATATCGTAGGTTCCTTTTTCATTGACGGCAACTTGAATGGAGAAAAATATTCAGAACTACTTCAAAATAATGTCGTACCATCTTTGATAAACTTATATCCTGATCCAGCAAATCCACAAGTTCCTGCCAATATAATATGGTTTCAGCAAGATGGAGCACCGCCCCATTACCAAATCAATGTCCGGCAGTACTTGAACCAAATTTTTCCAAATCGGTGGATACGGAGGCGCGGATCAATAGAATGGCCAGCACGATTTCCTGATCTGACCCCATTAGACTTCTTTTTGTGGGGATATGTCAAAAGTATTGTATAAGAAACCCTCAAACTTAGACGACCTAAAAACCCGAATCACGCTTGCGATTAGATCAGACACGCCTGAAATGTTGAGTAACGTTAGAAGACAATTCTAGACCAGATTAGATTTTTTTTTTTTTTTAATTGAGAAATAATCAGTATTACTTATTAGGTTTTAAGTGTAATGTACCGAATTTATGAAATGAAATAATTTTTATTTAAATCGTTGATTTTTGCAATAAATCTGAAAACACTTAATACTTCCGAAACAGTTGAAGATAGGTATAGGACATTGTGCATGAATTGTGTCTAGAATTCTTTGAAGATTCCAAAAAATAAATAATATGGGGAGTTGCATTCGAAATAAGAAAGTTGGTATGGTCCACGGTCACATGGAACACCCTATATAATATTATTTTCTTGAAAAATATGAGCATTTAAAATTACAAATCGACGTGTCCGAGCATTTTTTCCAACACGCCCTCATTTATTCGTTATCGAATTTATTCCATTTGGCTGTTAGGTACACTCTGTAGATATTGATTGTATTGTTTATTCTTCTTCCATCATCGCTTAATTCAATGATACCTAATAGGATATTTCAAGTAGAGGCCTTTTTATATCGAAGGTTATGGTTTTTTCAACCTTATCTATTATTGAGCGGTTGTCTTAGAATAGATGTTGCTAATTTAATATCAAGACGAATCATTCTTAGGCCCAAATTTCAACATCACATGCGTTATTGTTATCGAAGTTCGATATTTGTTCGAAGCTCGATCAGTCTCCATAAATTTGCGATGTCGATAGCCTATGCCATTTGACCTCATTTTGCAGTTGCAGAATAATAGAGTTCTGTTGATCAACCTATTTAAGTCGGCACTTTATTCTGATGTCAAATGGTATGGACCAAAATACACCGTCTTATTATCTGATGATTCATTCGATTCATTGGATGAATTGTGATGCAACCAGATGAGAAGTCTCACATGTGTATGAGTTAGAGTACGTCCCTTGAACATACTCAAGAAGAGCGAAAATTCCCCAAAAAATTTCAAGAAAAAATGATATTTTATTCAAATTTGGCAAAGATGTTACCAGTCGACACCATGTGACATGCCAATTAAAATTGCAAATCTACAATGTGATTATATCATGGATTGCCTTAAAATGGTAATTTTAATTTGCCTATATACCGAACCTCTACACCAACTACAATGTGATATTTTTACTCGAACAATGTGTCCCCTGTTTTCGTTCAGAACTTTTTTTAGTGAGCCACTAATAGTTTGTACAAATTTGAGAAGAAGATTTGTTGTTATACTACTTTATGGTCTCTTGTAGTTTTTTCGTATCTGCTACCGATTTCAAGAAAAAAATTTTGATCGATCCTTTCGAAGTCCACGAAACATCCAAATTCAAAACTAATTCAGTTAGTATCTGAACTAAACTGCTCCACATGAGTTAGGGATATTGACTTAAATTGAGAATGCGCGCGAGGAGCTTGGTATTCCACATTTACCAATACTTCCGCACTCACCAGATTTGAATTGCATAGAACATGCATGGGATATGCTCCAAAGATTAGATAATCATCAACCTACCCCAGAATCCTCGAATGATCTGAGAGAGCTTCTGCCCCGTTTATGGAACCAAATCCCTCAAGAAATGTTCAACAACCTCGTGTGTAGTATGCAAAGAAGATGTCAAGGTGTTATTGATGCCCGTGGAGGCCATACATTGTTTTGATAGTCTTAAAATGCTTGAATTCTCTGGGAAAAAAATTTCGTTATTTCACCCGAGTTTTCTTAACCACCCTGTATATGCTGCAGACCTACAGGCTAAAATTAATTTGCAACTTGAAATCATATCAATATGAATTTTCACCACAAAAATCTTATTTCAACTACGTTTTTTTGCAATTTAAGTCAATATCCCCAACTCATGTGGAGCAGTTTATTTCGAATTAAGGTATCGCAGTGAACCCGTTGTGGTGAAAGATGGGGTAGTGAGGGTATCTTTAATTCAATTCATATATTCCGTGTTTGAAGAGAATTCATGGCTGTTCTTGATTTCTTAGAAGCTGACCCGAAGCAGTCTCGTGCTTGTCCGAAGCCGAATGCAATACTCAACGACACATCGTTTGTTAAAATTATCGTTTCCTCCAGAGGTAAAGATTGCCATTGTATGTGAGCTGCGCCCGAACAATAAGTTATAATCTCTTCTTATCACTTTGATACAATCGTTACCTCTGTCAAATTCGTTACGAAACAATAGAACACTGACCCAAGAAAATCAACGGAAAGCCAGGCAATAATTAATGTCGGAATAACAGCAAAGCCACTTGTCAGTTTCCGGCGGAACTTTGGTGCTATGCACCCTGTAAGGGCCGCCTCAACGCTTCTAGATTGCTTTCAATGGGACGGTCAACTATATTCCATTTAAATATCGAGTTTGACCCTGAAGATTCTTCCAAGAAATCATGCTCGAGCTTTGGCACATTTCAGGCTTATACGGGGTGTTCTCGAGACGCATATTGTGCACATGGTGGACGTCTTTGGTTGGCGGTTTCCACAACTGAATCCTACCTCGATTTGTCATAATTTCTTGCGTGGAATGTTGGATTGATCACTAAATTGTCGATATAACGCGCCCATGTTCCTTGACAAGGCTTCCAACGGTCAGGAAAGCTTCCTGACTACCTCTGACGGCCACTTAGGAATTTCCCCCGTCGTCAGGGAAAGTCTTGATAGTTGGAAGCCCCCGATCGTCTTATTCGCCGTAGTTTTTGACGCAGGACTTTTTATGTCAAAACTGCTTCGTGCATTGAGACACAGAAAAATCCGTTACTTCAGGAACCATTCAACACAACTTGAGTTTTGGCGCACTCTGACTACGATTACAGGATTTCACTGAATCTTATGTGAAAGAAGAGAAATGAACAATTTTCAAAATACTGAAATGCTGATAAGTGATTCAATACTTGGTATTTCCACCTCTTGCGTTAATTACAGCTCGGCAACGACGGTTCATACTCAAAATGAGTGATCTTAAAATGTTCTGATCTAATCCTTCCCAGATTTCTCCGAGTTGGATTCCTAAGTTATTAAGAGTAGCTGGATGATTTTCTGAACTTCTCAGCCTTCTATTGAGGTTGTCCCAAACCTGCTCAATCGGATTGAGATCCGAACTTATTGCTGGCCATTCCATTCGACAGACTTCAACCTCTTCAAGGTACTCCTGAACGATGCGCGCACGATGAGGTCTGGCATTATCGTCCATAAAAATGAAATTTTCACCAATGTATGGGGCGAATGATACTACATGCTCTTCGAAAATGTTCCTTATATACTTATCAGCATTCACAGCTCCATTATCAACGACCACTAGGTCTGTGCGAGCAGTCAAAGATATTCCACCCCATACCATAATCGATCCTCCCCCGAAACCAGTGGTATTCAGGAAATTGCACTGAGCATATCTTTCATGTGGACGTCTGTATACAAGAGAACGTCGATCACAATGGTAGAGGCAGAATCTAGACTCATCTGTGAAGAGAAGTCTTTCCCAATCGGCCTCTTCCCAATGGATATGCTCTCTCGCAAAATCCAAACGCGCCCTTCGATGGGCTGGGGTAAGAGCTGGGCCTCTTGCCGCGACACGAGGCCTTAAATCATATTCTCTGAGGCGATTTCTTATTGTGTGAGTGCTAATTTGCACCTCATGAGTTTGCTCAAGCTGATTTTGACGGAGGCGAGCGGTTGCAAACCGTTGCCTCAACGAAGAAACTCTCAAGTAACGTTCTTGAATGGCAGTTGTTACCCGTGGTCTACCCTGACCTGGTCTTCGGACATTCATACCTGTCTCCCTGAATCGCTGCAACATTCTGGACACACTTGTATGGGAAACTCCAAACCTTTCTGCAATTCTTGTGTATGTCCACCCTTCTTATCGCAAAACTACCGCTTAGTCACATTCCTCTTGGGTCAAATTGCGTGTTTCGCGTTGCATAGCGATCGAGTGTTGAAAATCAAACGAAAGAAAAACTATTGATCACTAGAATTGATGGAGAACAATTATTTTAGAATGGAGCCAATACATTCAAAATCTGATAATATCATCTTTTTTATTCCTGCTGGGAGAAAACATCTGTATTGAAGAAAAACGTTGAAAGTGGATAACATATGCGTGCATAATTCTGATAAAAATAATTATCATTGAGAACACCTTCAGTTGTAGAATAAATTTGGGATTTCCATAATGTGCGTTAATTTTTTTGCACAGTGTACAATAAGATCAAACCAGAACAATAAGAGAAAATAACACTAATGAATAGAGAGTGTGTATATGGTGGGTGTTCTGAAGGCGATAGGCAGTTGTTTTGTTGTAGCTTTATCGTTCCCATAGGGAGGACATTTTGCATCCGTAGTTCTCCCTAACTTCATTAGCCACGAATTTGGTCGGCTGCAGTGAACCAAATTGAAACTGTCGAGCAATGACGAATGCTTCCTAGATATTCGGTTTCAAATCACATATGTGCACGGAATCTGCGGTTTGGGTGTTATGGTGCTACGTTTATCTAATGCTATATCCGCCAGAACCACACTTTCAGTAGCTCACAAGCCATCTGCGCCAACGCCTATGTAAACTGAACTAATTATCTTTGAAGGATCCCGAGTGAAATTCGTATCAACTTTGAATAATTTTTGCTACAGTATTCAACTTTTATAGCTGGACTTCCATGTAATTAATTCATTCCAAAGTCTCATAGGTATATTTGAAAATTAAATATTTTAATTTTCCAGTTTTCTTTCTTAAATTTCCCTCATAACTCAAAACTCGTTCGTTTCAAATATTTGTGTTCATCAATGGTCGACTTCATACCCTTTAATTTGAATGGGGAAGATGGGTCGTGCGATACATTGTTGACAAAGTCGTTTCTTTCTGAATGAAAAAAATGTTTACTTCATATTCGACTTCATTTACCTGGAGCATAAAATTATCAAGAGACAATCCAGAAATTTGTTAAAAAACTCATGAAAATCCGAATGATCTCAATTAGCATTCCGATTGTTACCTTAGCTATATGACGAGTTGATGAGCACCAGTTCGCGACAGGAAAATAATAAAAAATTTCACGTCTGGCTTAAATCTTCTCTTCTAACATCTGTTTCATTTTGTTTTTTTTTTCATGGAATCCCTGTATGTAAATAAACTAACGAATTGAGTATGCTTGAGAAAATGGAAAGTTGAGGGAAAATTATCATTATATGCATGTAGAATTTCAAGCAAATGTGTGTCCATTTGTATACACACTGTTTTCGGTACGAGTACATGTACATGATAAATATTATTGAGTGCATTTCGAAAGTAGTCGATATATCGATTGTCTGAAGCGTATATTGGAATAAATTCGTCCAGCATTATAATTTGTATGGGGAATTTCAAGCAAATGTGTGTATCCATTTGTATACAGACTGATGATGGTGTTGGCATAAGTACGAGGTAAATGATGAATATTATTGAGTATATGTCGATTGCGGTCAATATATTGATCTTCTGAGGGGTATATTGAAAGAAATATCGTTGAGTATTAAAATTTGTATGTGGAATGTCAAGCGAATGTGTGTGTCCATTTGTATGTACACTGTTGTCATCTCAAGTACGAGGTATTATTGGGTAAATATGCATAGTGGCAATTGTATTGATCGTCTGAGGGGTATATTTCAATAAATATCGTTCAGTATTATTTATGTGTTTCCATTTGTATACACACTATTTTCGGTACGAGTACATGTACATGATAATTATAATTGAGTAAATATCGATAGTGGCCAATATATTGATCGTCTGAGGGGTATATTGGAATAAATATCGTTCGGCATCATTATATGTGGAATGTCAAGCAAATGTGTGTATCCATTTGTATACAGACTGGTGTCGGTATAAGTACGAGGTACATGATGAATATTATTGAGTATATGTCGGTTGTGGTCAATATATGGATCGTCTGAGGGGTATATTGAAAGAAATATCGTTCAGTATTGAAATTTATATGTGAAATCTAAAGCAAATGTGTGTGTCCATTTGTATGTACACTGTTGTCATCACAAGTATTGGATAAATATCCATAGTGGCAATTGTACTGATCGTTGATTCAAATAAGTATTGTTCAGTAGGTATTATTCATGTGTGTCCATTTGTATGCACACTGTTATCGGTACGAGTACATGTACATGATAAATATTATTGAGTAAATATCGATAGTGGTCAATATATTGATCGTCTGGGGGGTATATAGAGACAAATATCGTTCAGTATTATGTTTCGTATGTATAATGTCGGGTAGATATGTGTGTCCGTTTGTTTACAGACGATTGTCGGCACAAGTACGTGGTATATGCTATCATATATATATTAATGCGTAAATGTCGATAGTGGCCGATATATTGATTTTCGGAGGGGTATATTGAAATAAATATCCTGCAGTATTATTATACGTATGCGGAATGTCAAGCAAATGTGTGTGTCCAATTGTTCGATTTTATAATCACCGTTGTTGGTACAAGTACGAGGTACGTGCTGAATATTATTGTTATATTGGAAGAAATATCGTTCAGTATTATAATCTGTATGTGGAATGTTGAGCAAACGTGTGTGTCCATTTGTATACACACTATTGCGAACTAGAAATAAACAGCTAATCTCCTCCAGAATTAGAAAGCTGCTTTGCGAATACAATTAGGTACCATCCGTTTTAGGTCTCAGAATGTCACCTCTTCAACGGGGATTGTCGTTCTTGAATAGAAAAAAGCAACGAACTTATAACAAATCTGGAATCTAGGGAATTCTTTTCGATAGAAACAACTAGCAAGATGATTTCATTGAGCTTTTTTCTCAACAACGAAAGAGAGGAAGTATGGTATTACTTATGAACATTTTGAAAGGGAGAACACGGGTATATTCCCATTTTGAGGATCAATTAGGATTAAAATTAGCTGACCCACGTCAACTTATGATAAGAGGCTGTTGAATCAGCAAGAACAAAGAAAGTTTTAGGTTAGCGAGAAAGAATTTGTATCAAGATTATTTTCCATACTTGATGACACTTAGATACATACAGGGTGTCCCACGGTCGAGTGCCTATTAGACGTTTCTGGAGAACTGGACATATTTGAAATCCGAAAATTGGGATTATCATATTGTTGGAAATTCTCTACAGACCTAAAATATTTTCGGAGCCTGAGCACTTCCGGTTATACCAGGAGTGGAAATAAATTTGTTCAAAAAATATTTTTTTCAATATTTTCATTTCTGATATGATTGAGTATTCAATGCTGAAAACATTTCTGTTGAAACCATTGTATTCATTCAAATAGTTTTCAAAATATCGAAAAAAAACCTGAAAAAATGTCAAATATTCATAGTCAGTGTTATGTCCATTATTCTTATTCTGAACATTCCGAGTGTAAACCGTTATCACAACGTCAAAGTAGAAGAATGTGAAAAGGTCATGCATCTTTTGAATTTCATAAATATCATCACAGGGTGTTTCAAATTTTGTGTCGAAAACTGTGATCGAAAATTGGCCATAACTTCTGTTTTTCAAATTAGAACCCTATTTTTTTATGATTGCGTTGGATTCTGCGGAGAAAAATAGTGATAGCACCCTCAGATGTTCTTGCTCCTAAATTCAGTAATTGCCGAGATATTTGAGCTTTTCTGGATTTATGTTGTACGTAGAGTCAAATTCATCGAATCCAAGGCCGTAGCCCCATCGGACCCCCCCCCCGAAATTTTTCTAGAGCTCAGTTCATCGGACACCTCCCCACCCCCCGAAATTTTTTTCTATCTACGGCCTCGGATGGACCCCCCCCGAAATTTTTTTCTAGCTACGGCCTTGATCGAATCTGAAGAGATTCGATGAATATTCTTATAAAACCATAGTAACAACTAATAATTGGACCTGTCACCTGTGAATTATTAATGGAATCATTTATATTCTATGGTCACAGAATATTCTCATGCCAACAGATTCGATGACTATTCTTATGAAACCATAGTTACCATTGAAGTAAATTCGAGAAGTAAGGTTAAGGCCTAAAATGAGAGCTGACACTTGTGAATTATTAATGGGATAATTTATCTTCTTTGGTCACAGAATTTTCTCATGCGAAAGATAAGATGAATTTGACTCTACGTATAACATGAATTCAGAAAAGCTCAAATATCTCGGGAATTACTGAATTTAGGAGCAAGAGCATCTGAGAATGCTATTATTATTTTTCTTCGCAGAATCTAACGCAATCATAAAAAAATAGGGTTCTAATTTGAAAAACAGAAGTTATGGCCAATTTTCGATCACTGTTTTCGACACAAAATTTGAAACACCCTGTAATGATATTTATGAAATTCAAAAGATGCATGACCTTTACACATTCTTCTACTTTGACGTTGTGAGAACGGTTTACACTCGGGATTTTCAGAATGATAATAATGAACATAACACTGACGATGAATATTTGACATTTTTTCAGGTTTTTTTTCGATATTTCGAAAACTATTCGGATGAATACAATGGTTTCAACAGAAATGTATTCAGAATTGAATACTCAATCATATCAGGAACGAAAATATTCAAAAAAATATGTTTTTAACAAATTTATTTCCACTTCCGGTATAACCGGAAGCGCTCAAGCTCCAAAAATATTTTTGGTCTCTAGAGAATTTCCAACAATATCATAATACCAATTTTCGGATTTCAAATATGTCCAGTTTTCCAGAAACGTCTAATAGGCACTCGACCGTGGGACACCCTGTATACATATTCTAATCTGTCGTCATGTACGTTAAACTTATATCAAAGAATAACTATTGGATTTCACTGATTATTACAGTATATAAATAATAATAAAATGAAAATGACATCAGGTGAATTTTTCATAATACGCACGAAGCCGGATCTGAACTCGAATAGTTCGAAGAATACGTGATCTTGATCGAATCGTGGTGCGTTTTGTTGGTTGCAAACGGGCCAAATTTCTTAATTTATTGAAGTCAACTTGAATGTTTTATGAAGGTGACTTTTGAAGAATTCGTTAATTACCTAATTAGAATTTGAAGATGTCAAAAAAATCTGTTCAATAAGTGAAGTGACAAAGTGAGATCTTTGTCACAGAAACAATTCTGTGAAATTCTGTAAGAGATTGACAGGTTGTCTTATCGCACAAAATCAGGTGAAATCTTTCAAGAACCCGTAACCTGTTTTAGCCAACACACTGTGTCTTTCACAATACATTGATGCACTTCCGTATTGTTACTACGTGTAAGGTACAATCGATGCCTCGTACTACAACGAAGGCCTTATTTTTTTGACCCTGTCCGCATTTATATTTGATCGTACAAAGTTACAAACCTTGTGTTTATGAATGGGCTACTCCAGTCCTTTGTAACTCTAGTGTATACCTTCAGTTAGTGATATTATTTCCGTTTTTCTTCGAATCTTTGTGTCGTCCAGTCGACATTCAAATACAGAATGCTGGTTTCGAATACCCCACTTAAATCATTGTTCGTTCAGTTTTCAGCGGGTGGGTTCAATTATTTTTCACAAATGTCTGTGACTATTCACAACTTCCGACTTGTGCCGAAGAATTGAGCTATTTGTTGGAATCTCCGCTGGGACATTGACATAAAGGGTTCGAATGGAGATATTAAGTTTTGGCGCGAGTTCCTGAGAAACAGGAAACCACCAAGGGAATACAACTTTCAATTCGACAATCACTTGTCGTTTGGAATCTTGGAACCTTGAAATGTTGTGGAGAATTCAATGATTCTTCTTTTCATTCCGAACAAGGGTCGGGTGCCCCACAGGAGGATCCAGAGTACTCTGACAGCCTGTATAGAGATGGTCCATCGGGAAATCCATCAGTCGATATATTGAAAATCCAAAATAAGACGTGTCCACAATTTAAACGACAACTAGAAATGGACAGGCTCTTAAAATATTCAGAAAACTTCCAGAAAAATGTTCGTATTTCAATTTGAAATTTGGATGTGTTCCATCAATGTTCATTTTGAATTGATCAGTTGTTGCATTATCAGCATAAACTTGTGACTTAACATATCCCCAAAGACAGAAATCACTCGATCTGAGAGGATAACTAATTGAGCCATTTCTCTAGATGATTTCATCCTCAAATTTTGTTTTCAATAATTCGATTATGAAGGTTGCTGTGTGGCAGGTGGCACTATCTTGTTGGAACCACAAATCCTCTAGATTGTGGTAAAAAATATGAAAAGTTACTGACAAGTTTGTTGTCTATCATGAAAACGCAGCAAATTTTCGAGATAAACTAATTGTTTGCCCTTCAACATTTGTATAGGTTTTCTATATTGATATATATTTGTGTATTCAAATTGTGGAAGGTTTTCAAAAGAGAATCAAGAAAACAACCAATATATTTTCCGTTCCTCAGCTCCGGAGAAATTCGATAACAAATAAATGAGGTTGTGTTGGGAAAAACGCTCGGATACGTCGATTTGTAATTTTAAATGCGCATATTTTTCAAGAAAATAATATTATATAGGGTGTTCCATGTGACCGTGGCCAATACCAACTTTCTTATTTCAAATGCAATCCCCTGTATATTATTTATTTTTTAGATTCTTCAGAGAATTCTAGACACAATTCATGCACAATGTCCTATACCTATCTTTAACTATTTCGGAAGTATTAGGTGTTTTCAGATTTATTGCAAAAATCAACGTCTTCAATGAAAATTATTTTATTTCACAAATTCGGTACATTACACTTAAAACCTAATAAGTAATACTGAATATTTCTTAATTAAAAAAAAAAGAAAAAAAACAATAATGTCAATGTAGGAAATGTTCAAAATGCTCGCCGCGAACGTCTTGGCAACATGCTTATGTGGTGTAGAATTGTCTTTCAACGTTACTCAACATTTCTTCTCAGTAATGGTTTTTGCTTACTTTTTTCATATCAAGGGGTAAATGGGAAATAAGTATTGAGTGTAATGTATCGAATTTTTGAAATGAAATAATTTTCATTTAAAATGTTAATTTTTGTAAAAAATCTGAAAACACTTAATATTTCCGAAAGAGTTGAAGATAGGACATTGTACATGAATGATGTCTAGAATTTTCTGAAGAATCCGAAAAATAAATAATATACAGGGGGTTGCATTTGAAATGAGAAAGTTGGTATTGGCCACGGTCGCATGGAACACCCTATATAATTTTATTTTCTTGAAAAATATGCGCATTTAAAATTACGAATCGATGTGTCCGAGCGTTTTTCCTAACACCCCCTCATTTATTCGTTATCGAATTTATTCCATTTGGCTGTTACACTCTGTATAAGAACATAATGTACTACCTGACAAAGTAACTGCAACACCCAGGAGGAGCTGTTTATATTTTAAATTTTTTTTTAGTAAAACATAGATAGTTTAATAATAATACTCTTCATTAATCCCTTCGACATTACAAAAAAACAATGTATAGGACAATTCATATAAGATATGTTCCTAGTAAAGGAAAAATAACTCGATAATGAATATTATATACTGTTAACCCAAAATAATTTAACAGAATTATGAGAATTGACCATCTGCTAAATATTCCTCTGAGCATAGCAAGGAGTTATTCATTAAATTTGCAGAAAAAAATCGGTTTTTTCATGTGAACATTTTTCGTTACTTGACTATCGTAGTCGTTTTAGAAGATTCTATGTCGATGATATAAGAATGATTACATATTTATGATTTTCGTGGAAAACGTCGCCCATTTCCTTCAGGTATCAATTCCCTCACAGAAAATACGCTACGAATTACACCCTCATACCCCTTCAAATAATTTGAATACGAGACCTGAATGCTTGGGCACGTTTAATATTATGCCTTTCCCAATTGAAACAAAGGACTTATGTCACCTGGGAAGATATTACGTGTTTACTTTATACAGTACCGATATATCTAAGGGATGCATTTAGATGTTCTTAAATACATCGAGAAATTTCTAATGAATAAAATATATATTCCAATTTAAACAGTGGGAACCTCTCTCGAAGAATGGGTTGGCGCCCTCATTTGCATTTGAAATCTTGTATCATCGACAATTTTCGGGAAAAACGAAATGATATTCTCATCAGAGCGTCCAAACTTATAATAAAATCTTGATCAAGCGCCAGACCGATATGCCTTAGTGGTATCATACCAAATTCTTCATGACTATCGAGCTTTCTAATATCGTTATCGTATATATCTTCAAACATAGACAACGGGCACTAGATTCCTGGCCCACGCAATAGTTTTCACGTTGTACTTCCCCTGCATAATCAACTAAGTATCTTCTATATCAAAGGTCTGATACGAAAAGTATTAACATCGAAAAATTATTGATAACTCTTAGAAAACCTTGTGAAATATCTGCAAGAATCGGTTGAGCTGTTCGTGAGATAAACGCCCGCAAACCTACAGATGTGCATTGTGGGATCTAATGATAGTTTTACCACCACGATCTATGATGGAACATATACCTTACATTGCTTCAGGGTATAATCTTCACATTTAAATACTACAGACTTTTGTACCTTCTGGCAACGAAGATGAAGATGATTTTGACTTTTGATGCAAGATGAATCTCATGCTTGCATGTTGTCACTTGTATTTATGTCTTTTGTGGGTTATCTTTGAGAAATGTTCGAAAATCTTTTGATTTTTCGAAAAATTAGTGATAATACGGTATTTTCGGGTTATCAATGTGAATATATTAATGTTTATCGGATTATCTTGAGAAAATGGAAGAAGATGAATGGTTTTATTCCGACCAAAAGCCGAAAATTCGTTTTGTATATGTATCTGCTTCATTTTGGGTTATATGCAATCTTTACTACACATGCGCTACACTAATTTTCGATTGAATTATTTATTTTTGATTTTTTTCTGTTTGCTTTTGGATTTCCCAGTTTTTTTTTTTTCAAAAGATTTGAAATAATAAGTTCGGATAATATGCGGATCCCCCAAAAATGTAGTCATTTCGAAACGATAATTTCAATATGGATCGATTCAGATAATTGAATCTCAGACCGAAACAAAAAGTTATTTATACTTCTGCTGAAGAAAACATACTTTATGACTTCTTATGCTGTGGTGCTTTTGTCCCCCTATGATTTATGGTTGTTCGAATATCATAAAATTATTTTGGTGCACCAAAAACATTGAGTGTGATTTCTTCCAGTCTGTTGTCGGTTTTATTGTTATACTTTAATCTCAACATAAAACGTATGAAGTGTTGGTTGGGTCGTTACGTGAATCGAATCTTTGGCTTATTATTTTCATTGGAATTCGAAATGAATTTGAATATAATTTTATTGAGAGCATTATTACGAATTTAAATATAGTATAAAACATTGTTATTCAATTTCATTTGGTTATATTGCTTGAAATATGCTGTACTACACAAAAATATCAGTTTTCAGTCAAGTCAAAAATAAAGCGTTCTAAATCAAAACAGTTCGAAAATTTATACAGGGTGCTCAGGAATAGACACTGAATTTTGTTTTCTCTAAAATTGTGATATTTCAGATTTCCAAAATGTGAAACTACTTTTTTAAAAGCAGTGATAGTTGAAAAGTAAGTAATTACGTACTATACAGGGTGTTTCGAAACAAGTCCGAAAAATTTGAGGGGGTGATTCCTTGCTCAAAATGAAGGGTAGTTTGTTATATCAATGTTCGGTCAAAACTCAAACGTTACGGAGATATCGCTGTTCAACGATGGCAGAAAAATGAAAAGCGATTATATGATAATATTTTATTGGTATTGAGAAAACACACTTTCTTGATATTTTTTCATGTTTTAGAATTAAATTCGAATAGTCTGGTTTGGTTAGAAACTTTTTCTTTTCATGTACTTTTCTCGTGAAATGTACCGTTTTGGAATCATCACATAGTCGCTTTCGCTGTCTGTCCCTATGTATGCTTGAATCTTCAAAACTACGCTACGGATTTTGAAACGCTTTTTTTTAATAGATGAAGTAATTCAAGAGGAAGGTTTATACTGAGTGTAATAGCCAAATGGAATAAATTCGATAACGAATAAATGAGGGCGTGTTGGGAAAAACGCTCGGACACGTCGATTTGTAATTTTAAATGCGCATATTTTTCAAGAAAATAAAATTTTATAGGGTGTTCCATGCGACCGTGGCCAATACCAACTGTCTTATTTCAAATGCAAACCCCTGTATACAGGGTGATTTTTTTAAGTGTTTCATTAGAAGTTTTCGAGGAAGGAATTGCGATACAAATTCAAAATTTTGTATTTTTGTTTTAGAGTACATGAACTCAATTTGTAAAATATTTTCAAGCGGAATCTACTTCCGGTTCTACCGGAAACGGATGTGAACTTCGTTATTTCAAATGGAACACCCTATATATTTATACATATTTGAATTCTTCGTTTAATTCTGCAATGATTTGATGTATGATATGCGCAACCACATCAAGCGATTGTTGAGTTATTGCCTGATTCTCAAATTTTTTGACAGAAAGATTGTCACAAATTAGTGTTTATATCTTCAAAATCCCTCATTGTAAGAATTTTTTTTGGAGCAGTGAGACAAATGAAAGTACGCTGATACGGCTTCTTGTATAAATTATGAGGAAATTTTATACAGGGTGCCTGAAACAGGGCTTCAAAGTGAGCCTCAATAAAACTACGAAATCTCATTTTTTTCAAATGGGAACCATATAATTTTATAATTCCGATCGATTGCTCGCCAAAAACAAGTGAGAGTGTGCCAAACATTTCATGTCTTTAAAATGAGTAGTTTAGCCGTTATCGAATAAAATTCGGATTTCACGACTAAAGCCAGGTTTCTTTGTCTGAATATCAGGTTTATCAAGATAATTTTCAAGTAGGCTATGTCAATAGTAATAATATGTCAGTTTTAAACTAAAATTTCTTTATTTAGTCATCATTCATTATCTGCTCTGTTTATTTGTCACATTTCGCAGCAAATACAGAAGAGACTTTTGATATATCATTCTAGTGTACCTTATTATTGTTAGTGCTTGTTTTGCATAGTGCTTGATCAATAAACATAAGTAAGAATGACTATTCCTAACATAGCCTACTTTGAAATAGACGAGCATACCACTCAATTCGACAGAATTTCATGAATAAAGCCAGGGTTGTCCCATCAGTCAAATTCAGTGGAATGCTCGTCTATTTCAAAGTAGGCTATGTTAGGAATAGTCATTCTTACTTATTTTTATTGATCAAGCACTATGCAAAACAAGCAATAACAATAATAATGAAGAGAATGATATATCAAAAGTCTCTTCTGTATTTGCTGCGAATGTGACAAATAAACAGAGCAGATAATGAATGATGACTAAATAAAGAAATTTTAGTTTAAAACTGACATATTATTACTATTGACATAGCCTACTTGAAAATTATCTTGATAAACCTGATATTCAGACAAAGAAACCTGGCTTTAGTCGTGAAATCCGAATTTTATTCGATAACGGCTAAACTACTCATTTTAAAGACATGAGATGTTTGGCACACTCTAACTTGTTTTTGGCGAGCAATCGATCGGAATTATAAAATTATATGGTTCCCATATGAAAAAAAATGAGATTTCGTAGTTTTATTGAGGCTCACTTTGAAGCCCTGTTTCAGGCACCCTGTATAAAATTTCCTCATAATTTATACAAGAAGCCGTATCAGCGTACTTTCATTTGTCTCACTGCTCCAAAAAAAAATTCTTACAATGAGGGATTTTGAAGATATAAACACTAATTTGTGACAATTTTTCTGTCAAAAAATTTGAGAATCAGGCAATAACTCAACAATCGCTTGATGTGGTTGCGCATATCATACATCAAATCATTGCAGAATTAAACGAAGAATTCAAATATGTATAAATATATAGGGTGTTCCATTTGAAATAACGAAGTTCACATCCGTTTCCGGTAGAACCGGAAGTAGATTCCGCTTGAAAATATTTTACAAATTGAGTTCATGTACTCTAAAACAAAAATACAAAATTTTGAATTTGTATCGCAATTCCTTCCTCGAAAACTTCTAATGAAACACTTAAAAAAATCACCCTGCATTATTTATTTTTTGAATTCTTGAGAAAATTCTAGGTATAATTCATGTACAATGTCCTATCTTCAACTTTTTCGGAAATATTAAGTATATATAGCATTTTGAACATTTCCTACATTGACATTAATGTGTTTTTTTTAATAATTGAGAAATAATCATTATTACTCCTTAGGTTTTAAGTGTAATGTACCGAATTTGTGAAATAAAATAATTTTCATTTAAAACGTTGATTTTTGCAATGAATCTGAAAACACTTAATACTTCCGAAATAGTTAAAGATAGGTATAGGACATTGTGCATGACTTGTGTCTAGAATTCTCTTTATTTTGAACAAGGAATCACCCTCTTGAATTTTTCGGACTTGTTTTGAAACACCCTATATATCTGGAATAAACGGTTTCGTAGAAACTGGAAAATTAGCCCGAATGAAGGGACATGCAGCTTCACAGAAAAATTTTGATGCTTGTTTATGTTTTTGTCATCCTATAGATTCAAATAATTCACAAGAAAGGTGAATTCCCACAGGAAATTTTCGATGTGTTATTCAAATAATTGTCGTAAATCGTTTCCTGAGTTTGTGATTATTGGAACAACGAAGTAGTTTTAGGATACTTGATTTGATGAATTCTTCGAAATGCTTTCTCAACCGAACTTGACTTAGTTGAAGCACCTAGTGGTGATTTGTGGAAGAACCCTCTTTCAGTGGGTGTTCCTTTTTATCAGATCCCCTGACACTTGTTTGTTTATACTGTATGATATGAAAGAAATATCGTATGGGAAATCTTCAGAATCCTCAGCAAGGCTCGTATATTTTCGACCTTTACAACAAAGAGATTTGTTGCATTTATTATTTCGTTCGAAAGTCACGAGTGAAACACACAGGTGGTTGATTGCACCCTGAAATATCACGGTTAAAATTGATCGATAAAATCTGAGTCAATTTCTGGAGCAAAGAGCTAATGACGCCATTTAGGGCGAACGAAGCCTTGTTTAGACGACAATCATTTTTCCCATCAGACAATAAGGCTGAATGGTCCATTGACAGGCCCTTTATTACATCCTACGCCCTGCTAAATGTCAACGGGACCATATGATCAAATGTCGTTTCTTTCGGCCTGTTCCAAAATTACAAATTCCAATATTATCTAGATCTCATAAGTACCTTTACTGTCCTTTCCACTTGTGCGGCGATAGGTCTCGGGATTTTCTGAGAAGTGCAGCATTTGTTGATGCCTCTTTTATTGAACGTTGCCTATGATGTTGTTGGACCCTATATAAGTTTGTGTTACTGTTTCCGGCGCCAGAGAAGACCAGAAACTAGGTGTTCTCACCGTGATTGATTTGGCGGGAGCAGTCGGCTTTCAGGATTATCCTTTGCGGTATTTCACACATGAATAAAGAGAGAACCAATGAATGGCCGGATCGCCGTGTAATAAGTCCCTAAGGGTTTGAGGACAAGGGAAATTGTCAGAATTTCCTTCTAGGAATGGGTCCGAACAAAGACGTTGCTGTTTTCTCAGTCACCATTGATGTGAACAATTTTTTTCAAATTTGTTCACGAAGGATTTTATTACTTTTATTGCTGCGGGAAACCCTTTAACAACAGTAGGAAGGATCAAATGTTTCGAATCAGCTTCATTATCGGCGATGGTCATGGTTTCTTATAAAAAAAGGAGAATTCATTCATTGATAGATACAGGGTGTCGAAAATAATATTTTTTGCTAATATCTCAGGAACCGTTAAAATTACAGAATTGAGTTTTCATACACACAATGTCAATAATAACAGCTAATTTCTTGTTCTTTACTCGATTTCATTAAACGTGCCAGTGGCGGAGATATTGAATTTGCACAAAGGTTTTACCCCCCAACTTTCATACCACTGGACAATTTTGCATTTGCACAGCAGATTCTGATGCGCCAATGTGTTTTACATAAGGAAGGTACTCTTGGTTCATCACTCTTGAGTGAACCGTCGAGAAAACTGGCATTTTATGATCAAAAACAATTTGTTAACGCATTGTAAACTTCTTGTAAATGGAAAAATGATAATTAACAAGTTTATTAATTTCATCAAAATTCGACTACCAGTTGTCAAATTTGTATTCAAAATGGTTCCTGAGATATTATCAAAAAACTGAAAAAGATATAAATTTTTGACACCCTGTATCTCGGAAACGAAGACTCGGAGGAAAAAATGTAATTTTTTCATGAGAAATCTAAGTTGACCATTGATACACCTATTTAGGAACACCCTGTAGATCAATGTCCCAGAATTTTTTGCCTGGGTACTTTTTCATCGGTTTTTCCCTATCTAGAGGTATAAACGAAAGGGAGAGATTCCTTGAATAATTTCGAAAAAAAAGGCCCACAAACATATGTGACCGCAAACGTTTCGTTTTCGAGATACAGGGCGTACAAATGGGTAATTTTCTAAGGACTAATATGAAATTGAAAAAAATAGATACACATAAAATTAAGAAAAATGCATGAAATCTTCATTTGAATCGATGGTACGGTCAAAGTAATTCAATGTTTGACGATTATTTCATGCGAATATTTATTGCGGGTGCGCCTCAAATGATCCCTCCGCATAGTCCAATTTTGGCATACCTACTGTTTCCAACATTTCGGCCGGTATCTCACGAATAAATGCTTCAATGTGGTCTTCCAATGCGTCAATCGATGCGGGCTTGTCAGTACAGACTTGAGCCTCAACATACCTTCACGAAAAAAAGTCTAAAGGCGTTAAATCGTACGATCTAGGCGGCCAATTGACCGGTCCCAAACGTGAAACAAACTTTTCACCGAACTGGCCTGTCAAATGGTTCATTGTTTCGCGTGCTGCGTAACATGTGGCACCGTCTTGTTGAAACCACATGTCATGCAAGTCATGCTCTTTCAATAACCCTTTAGGAGTACTTGTACTAGGGGGTATTTGAACGATAATTATGGAAACATTGGACAGGTTGGACATCAGTCATGGCCCCGACTTAAATTACCTACTGCTCCACAAGAATTAGGGATATCGTATTCAATCGTTTTTAAAAGTATGTAATCTTCGAGAAACGAAGACGTAAATTAACAAACGCTGAGGCTAATCGGGCTATCGGAATGCTACAGGGTGGCCTAACTCAGGTTGTTGCATGTTCTATGCAATTCAAATCTGGTGAGTGCGGAGGTGAAGTGTAATACCAAGCTCCTCGCGCGCATTCCCAACTATGGCTGCACGGTGCGGTCTAGCGTTATCGTCTATAAATTGAAAAGTTTCACCAATAGCAGCGTGAAAATTTGGCACAACATTGTCAATGACATGATCCCTATATTGTACCATAACACTGACCCCTCGGAATGGATGGACTTCTTGGACATAGCGACGTCTACGAGGTATGCGTGGAATTCTCCATAGCTTTATTCTTCGAGAATCTGAAAATCGTCCATATCTGGATTCATCAGTGAAAAGGACACTACGTCATTGATCTTTGCAATTGATATGTTGCCTTGCCCATTCCAGTCTTTGACGCTTATGGTCACGTGTTAATGGAACTCCTCTCAATGGACGTCTTGAACCTAGATTCACCTCTCTCAAACGTCGTCTGATGGTTTAGATGGAAACTTGGACCCCATCTGTATTTTGAAGAGTATTCCGTAGCATTCTACACGTAGATGTAGGGTTTCTTCTCCTCGAAACGGTGATGAAACGATCCTGAGCAGGGGTTGTTTTTCGTCGCCCACCAAGCCTTGGTCTTTCCAACACGGAACCTGTCTCCCTGAACCTATTCCAAAGTCGAGATATCACACTTTGGCTGACTTGGAGCCTACAACAACCTGAGTAAGGCCACCCTGTAGCATTCCGGTAGCCCTATTAGCCTCGGTGTTTGTTTATTTACGTCTTGGCATTTTCAGAAAACTCGTTTTTAATCGAAGCCGTTGATAAACTGACTTGATTTCAAATTAAGAACATTCATGAAGCATATGCTTCAACTTCAAAAAAAAAAGGTAACCAGATTGACGAAATGTCCCATACTGATTTTCATTGGATCGATTCAAGTTGTTATTGAGTTTTAAATGATTTTACAGCGATTTTCTCGAAGATTTCATACTTTTAAAAACGATTGAATACGATATTCCTAACTCGTGTGGAGCAGTATATTTCACCATAGGCATTATCCTTATGGATATCAACGAAGTTTTCATAGTGATAGGATGGTTATTTTGAATTAAACAGAATCTTTTGATGAAGGCTTTCGAGACCGATATCTACCACAAAATAACAAAATTCCGAGGTTTCTAGTCAGGTGAAATTACCATTAGACCACGCTTAGGGTAATTTCACCTGACGTTTCGAAGCAACACCCTTGACGTTTTTCATTCCCACCGCTTCGAACAGGTTTAGTTCTAGTTTTGTAGATGGTAGGCAACCATGCACTGCGAACAATGGTAATCTCTTCTTTCCCGTTCATGTTCTTCATTCATTATTGAGAAGCATTCTTTCCAATAATTGTTCGGTTTGAAAATGATATGAGAGGGAGGTTCTCATGTCGTTTTCAATCAAAGGTAGTACCTACTTAATTTATTGCTAATTGAAAGCAAATAATCAGAACGAGTTCCAATTTAACTCAATCAGCAAGTACCTAGTAAGACAGTACAAATAATCTTATACTCGATATGAATATGCAGTTTTAGGCATTCTACCAGATCAGATTTTTCTTAACGCCATCAACATTTGAATACCTTGAATATATCTCAACTCGACCTCGCAGTAACCTTGAAATATAAGAAATCTTACTTACATACCAATATACCATAATAAATCGCAGTGTAAAAAATCCACATCACGATCCAACAAATGCAATTTTAAATTGGGGAGGGAGACTTGGAGAAAGCAAGTTCTAACTGAAACGAAAAACATCGTCAATTTTGATTCCCATATTAGTGCATTGGTCGAAAGTATCTTCTAATGACCACAGATAGAAAGAGACCTCTCATGTCAGAAAATGTGTATGTTCTCTTCACTTAAAATCAGCTGTAAAAAACGAATGTTAAGATGTAGAGTACTGGTTCAATCTTAGATACAAAAGGAACAAAGCTGATCAATTCGTTTCAATTCCCTTCAGTTAACAAGCAGGCGGTTCCATCTTCTATCTAACTTGTCTAACGCTTTCGGTAGAACCTTTAAATAGCTGACAAGAGATTCTAATTGATTCAACGGGAACAGAAGGATTACAACTTATTACCACCGTAAATTTAAAGCGATGACTCTTCATGAATGTCCGAAAGAATTTATTCGTTACACTTAACGCCCGTTTTATAATCTCTATGTTCACGTAGGTGTAAGTCGAATATACGTAGAATATGTATTTTAGAGTACTCATAAAACCATTTCTCAAAGGCAACATCTCTGATTCCGAGAGCAAATATACACACAACCAAACTTATATGGAATCACCCAGTATTAAGATGAAATATTATTTTTTGATATCTTTTTCGTCAGAAGCAAATAAAAAGTGCATGTGTTTACTCACAAAAACAGTTAGGTTCATAAACACTTGATAAGATTTGGCTTTGCAGTGTCGATTTTACCATTTCGTTCGAACGTCGCAGTGAATTTATATTTTGTTTTTTTGCAAAGTTTAAAAAAAATGCCTCATGTGGGGTTATCGGAAGTCCAGAGAGGAAGAATTATTACTATGGCAGAACAAGGTATGTCACAAAGACAGATTGCAAGAACGGTGGCGGTTACACAAGGGGTTGTTTCAAAAACCTATGCAAGGTTTCTGGAGTTAGGAACCCTAAAGAATAGGCCGAGAAGAAGTCGTGGAAGAGTAACTACAGAAAGGCAGGATCGCTTTTTAGCCCAAACAGCAAGAATAAATCCCGCAGTATCTCATTCAGAGCTTCAAAGGCAATTTTTGCAAGCTACAGGTGTTAGTGTTTCTGTCGAAACTATCAGAAAAAGACTTCGCGCTCGGGAATTATTCAAGCGAAGAGCGTTAAGAGTTCCAGAACTATCAAGGCAAAATAAAGTTGACCGTTTTAATTGGTGTTTAGAGCATGAAAATTGGACTATTGAAGATTGGAAAAATGTCTTATTTTCGGATGAGACCAGAATTGGCCTACGATCAGACGACCGGCGTGTTCGCATTTTAAGAGGTAGAGGGAGGCAAGCTAGGCTCCAAGCTGCAAGACCGATCCCTAAATACAAAGGAGGTACTGTAATGTTTTGGGGCGGAATTATGTTTGGTGAGAAAACTCCTCAAAGAGAATTATATCAAAAACAGGCCACAGGCTAAAATGGCAAAAAAAGAAATTTCAAGGAACCAGCATTTGTATTTTAATCTGGCACAACAGCATCTCTACCAGTTAGGGCAATTTAGTCATACCTGGTTTCCACTATTTAGAGAGAGAAGGACAAGTAATTGGACGATTCTACAATAACTTCATCAGAATAAAATCATGTTTGATTTCTATGACAGATTCTTATCTCATCTGCCCCAAACTTAATCTGCTAGAATTTTAAATTTTGTTTCTGCTAATAGTATTGCAATTTGAGAAGGATTCAGTCTGCGAAACGTTGATTGAGACTAGTTTAATTATTAGTTATTGTTGTTTTGCTTTCTTTTTTTATTCCTCGATGAGCAGATTTAGTCCGAAAATACTGACAAGATTGTGTCTATTTTGAAAACGCAGTAACTTCTCATGGTTAACTAATTGTTTACCCTTCTACGTTTGGACAAATTTTCTAAATTAATATAAAGGGTTGTTCAAATTGCCCTGTTTTTTTTCAATAAATAAAATATAGATGGCGCCCTGAATTCGTCTGTGTATTTTGACATTCAAGAAGTGCGATGTATGACATTTATAAAAATAGCTTCGTAAACGATACAACAACGCGTTCAAACTGTTGAATTATTTTATGAAAATCAGCGTTCTGTGAAAAGTGTTTCTGAAAAATTACTTGAATTATATGGTTTACATAATCGTCCATCTGAAAGCACTTAGGTCGAATTATTGAAAAATTTCAAGAGACCAGTTCGGTGGAAGACCAAAAAAGTGAAAAATATAGTCGAAGGGGTCGTTCACAAGAAAATATTGGTTTGGTTCGTGAAAGTGTTGCTGAAGACCATGAAATATCCATTATACGACGTTCACAACAAGTTGGACTTAGTGAGTCCACAACATGGCGTATTTTACACAAGGATTCAGCTCTGAAGACGTATAAGGTTCAAATAACACAGGAACTAAGACCATTAGATCATTTAAAACGTCGTTCATTTGACAATTTCATCCATGAATAACCAGCTGATTTTTCTCAAAAAATGGCTATGTTGATAAACAAAATTGTCGTATCTTGGTGGGGAAAATTCACGAATTATTAATGAGGAACCTACTCATCCTAAACGAGTCACTGTTAGGTGTGTATTATGGTCAGGTGGTGTAATTGGAACTTACTTCTTTGAAAATGAAGCTGGTGAAGCTGTAACTGTCAATGATGATCGATACCGTCGGTTGATAATCGAATTTTTGTGGCCTGAATTAATGAATATTAATCTAGAGGATGTTTGGTTTCAGCAAGATGGCACAATGCAAATGACACAATTGATTTATTGAGACAAAAATTTCCTGGACGAATAATCTCCAGAAACGGTGATGTCAAGTGGCTACCAAGATCCTGTAATTTGACACCGTTGGACTATTTTCTTTGGGGTTATGTGAAAAGCCAGGTCTATAAGAATGATCCAATCGATTTTTAACTGAATGATTAAATTATTCGTGTCATAAGTGAGATAGAGCCTCAATTATGTCAAAATATCATTGAAAATTTCAACAAAAGAGTGGACGTCTGTAGAGCTGCAAGAGGAGGCCATTTGGCAAATATCATTTTTCGTACATAAATGTCATAACTTAATTACCAATAAAAAGTTTTTGGAATTGAATGCAAATTATGTGTTTCGTTTATTCTAAAAAAAAACGCGCAATGTGGAGCACCATTTATATGTGTTGATTTAGGCTGTGGAAGGGGATAATCCAAATAAAAAGCATCAAGATAACATTTTTTTCCGCCACAAAAAAAGTCCCTCAAACAAAAATGTGACTTGTCCCTTCGTCGCCGCTGTAATTTCAAAAATGTTGAAAATGCAACGAAAGAAAGACCTGCTCCAGTCTGCCTCTGCTCGATCTATCAGCTGATGGTCCCGTAGCACCAGATGATGCAAATATCCAGGCGTGCATACATTTAATCTCGTCCATATCTGAAAAGAATGTTCAACAGCTTTCCGTGGTGTTCAACTTTCAGCCTTTTGTGGTGCACGCGATGAAGGCGTATCTTCTGGAAAGTATGTAATACAACTCCTCATGAATACGTCCACCACAGGTCCAAACTAAAGGAGTGCTCTTGAAGGAAGTCGCTAAAAAGCGATCGTCATGCTTTGAAGCACCCAAACACGTGCATAATTGTAGAGCATCCTGGTTCGGGGGTCTTCCTTCCGTTCCTTTCAGGACGCGTGCACCTACTAATCTGTACGTTTATTCTTGAAAGAATATTAAATATAGACATACATCCTATACACCAGACACTATTGATGCTGGTACTGACATCCCTCAACTTCGTACATGTACACACACAAAAACTGATGCAGATGGAGAAAGGGCCACGCTGTATTTATTGTTTGAAGTGTAATCGTGCAGTCAGGTTCCAATGAACCGTCTTCGAGATGAAAACACAACGGATCGTGAAAATTCGTGAATTTCGTCAACATTTTCTTGTAGATGATAGATTTTCAAGAAAAAAGCTTCTAATCAGGAATGAAATGATCAAGAAGAACAACAAAGTAATTTTAACGACTGCTCAATCATCACTGCAGAATGCGATGTTCAATTTAAAAACCTCTTCAACAAGAGTTCTGTTCCAATACCTCCAAAAAAAAATTTACAGATTTCGCAATCCTTGCAACCATCAGAGACATTGGAAATGATAACACCACATGTGAATATTACCAACATTTATTTGCATTTGAACAAAATAAAATAGTATTTTCAATAATAATAATGAGCAATAATAATTGCAAAAAACAATCAACATTCCTAATTCCTAACATAAACATGTAAGAGGAAACTTGTCACCGTATTTTAAAACAAAAATGTTCTTTCTAAAGTAAGTATCTTAAGATATAATGATAAAAAAAGAAGATATAAATAATTGCATGAAGCTGGGTCCATCCTGTCATTCCTGTCCAATATTTTCGAAGTGAATTTTGATTTTAGTAAATCTGGGCTTTCATGAAATTGGCTTTAGATCGAAGGATTCAGTTTTTACTAAAATTCATGAATCCTATATGTACTCGGATCAACTATCATCGGATGAAGCTCATAACATCCAGACCAATATTTTCGTAGCGAATTTTTATTTTACCAAATCTGAGTTTTCTCGAAATTGGCTTGAGATAGAAGGATTCTGTTTTTACTGAAATTCATGAAACTCACATGTACTCGGAGTAAACATCATCAGAAGAAGCTGAATCCACCTCGTCGAATATTTTCGAAGAGAATTTTCATTTCACCAGATCTGAGTTTTCTCGAAATTGGCTCGAGATAGAAGGAATCTGTTTTCACTAAAATTCATGAATCTTATCTGTACTCGGAGTAAACATCATCAGAAGAAGGTGAGTCCATCCCGTCCAATAGTTCCGAAGGGAATTCTCATTTTACCAAATCTGAGTTTTCATGAAATTTGCTTGAGATAGAAGGATTCTATTTTTACTAAAATTCATGAATCTTATATATTCCTGAATCAACTCTAATCAGATGAAGCTGAGTCCATCCTGTCCGATATTTTCGAAGCGAATTTTTATTTTAGAGGGATTCTGTATCTACTAAAATTCATGAATCCTATATGTACTCGGAGTTAATATCATCAGATGAAGCTGAGTCCACTCCGTCCAATATTTTCGAAGTGAATTTTGATTTTACCAAATCTGGGTTTTCATGAAATTTAATTCAGCTAGAAAGGATTCTGTTTCTACTAAAATTCACGAATCTTATATGTACCCGGATCAACTATCATCGGATGAAGCTGATTACATCCTCTCCAATATTTTCGAAGCTGATTACATCCTGTCCAATATTTTCGAAGCGAATGTTTATTTTACCAAATCTGAGTTTTCTCGAAATTGGCTCGAGATGGAAGGATTCTGTTTTTACTGAAATTCATTAATCTTACATGTACTCGGAGTTAACATCATCAGAAGAAGCTGAGTCCACCTCATCCAATATTTTCGAAGAGAATTTTTATTTTACCAAATCTGAGTTTTCTCGAAATTGGCTTGATATAGAAGGATTCTGTTTTTAAAAAAATTCATGAATCTTATATGTACTTAGATCAACGCTCATCGGATGAAGCTGAGTCCATCCTGACCAATATTTTCTAAGCGAATTTTTATTTTACCAAATCTGGGTTTTCATGAAATTGGTTTGAGATAGAAAGTTTCTGTTTTTACTAAAATTCAGGAATCTTATATGTACGCGGAGTTAACATCATCAGAAGAAGCTGTCCCATATTTTCGAAGAGAATTTTTATTCTAACAAATCTGAGTATTCTCGAAATTGTCTTGAGATAGAAGGATTATGTTTTTACTAAAATTCATGAATCTTATACACTGTGTCCGTAAAGTATGGAACAAATTCATTTTTAGCTAAACATGTCATTTTAAGAAATAATCCTGAAACATGTCGATTTTTGATGTGAATTTACCGTATTTTAAAATAATAATCTAATATACAGGGTGAATTACGTTCGAGTAATGACGTCACCGTATTTATTTTTAAATGGAACGCCCCCATTTTGTCTCAATTTTCGGATTACTCTAGCTAAGCTGATTCCAAAAATGTATCACATGTTGATTCCAATTGGTACAGGGTGGACAAAAATACAATAGTTTTGTGTGTGCTCATAAAGTAACGCGTAACATTCTTCATTAATTAATATTTCAAAAAGTAATATTTCATGTTTATTGTGAAATTATTCTTTTTCTTTTTTTCACCGTTAAAAAATTAAATTTTTTCACCGTTAAAAAAAAGTCTTTTTTCACGGTGAAAAAAAGGAATCATTAAGGCATCCAAAGAGATGAAGAAAAGTCAAGTTTTTTTGACAGTCGTACAAAAATAACTTCCTAACGATTTCTCAAGGAAAGAAGGTGACCAGAACGTTATATTGAACAATTGCAGAAGTAATGGGACAGGTCCTTTCATGTTTTCCCTCATAAACCGTTATCGCATAACGGTTTCCCAATCGATTAAATCACATCAACAAACTGCGCCCGTTTGTCTAGACAAGAGGGTTGCTTCGCAGATTGTAGCACGCTTCCCAAAGGAACTATCCCGATATCCTCATACACAGGCCTGGTATGACTCATCTCAGGACCGACCTGTCAAACGGTTTTTCCGAAAACCGAATCGGTTCAACCACCATATCGATCCGCCAAGAAATCAGAGAATAATATTGGCCATCGAGCACGTGCCACCTTTCCTATGGTGCTATTGAGCGGTCCGGATGAATACAGTAAATTGCAGAAAGCTAGATTGGGGTCGGTGCAAGGAGCACCCCCTCATCGTTTATCGTAATCAATATTCACTCTGGAGCATTGCCCTTAGCGGTTTGGAGTTCCCCTATTGTTTAGTCGTGACCATATGTGAGTTGCCGTTCGCTGGTGAATGCACCCGCCAGCATGCCACCCTGCATGTGTAACGCACTATTCCACCCCATAAGGGCCTAACATGTACTCGTGAACATATGCGTAAACGACGTCGGGCCAAACGACGCGTCGTTGCCGTTAAACAGGAAGATGGCTGCGTCGGTTATTTCTTCCGGATTAAGGACTACAGCGAACTTGTCAAAATAGAACCTGTATCGGCTGGAAGATGCTGAAAAAACCAGGCAATGATGGAGATATTCGAACCATTGGAACCACCGAATTGTTGTTATTTCTCATTTTCAAAAAACCGTAGAAAGCGATGGTTTATTGGACTACATCCATAGAACTTATGGTAACATGGAATGATATTAGCCTTGAAGCACAGCTTGAAATAATGGGTCAACATCACAAGCATGCCTCCCCTCGTGCCTCCCCCCCTAGAGCTTAAAAATCCCTTAAAAACTCATGAAACAATAGCATTATACAGAGTGAAACAGCCAAATGGAATAACTTCGATAACGAATAAATGAGGGGGTGTTAGGAAAAACGCTCGGACATGTCGATTTGTAATTTTAAATGCGCAAATTTTTCAAGAAAATAAAATTATATAGGGTTTTCCATGCGGACCAACTTTCTTATTTCAAATGCAACCCCCTGTATATTATTTATTTTTTGGATTCTTCAGAAAATTCTAGACATAATTCATGTGAAATGTCCTATAGCTACCTTCAACTTTTTCGGAAATATTAAGTGTTTTCAGATTTTTTACAAAAATTAACATTTTAAATGAAAATTATTTTATTTCACAAATTCGATACATTACATGTAGAATGATGGCGACTGAGGAGCTCATAGAAGACGATTTCGATAGGAGAACGCATTTTTGTGAGCAAATGATGGCAATGTTAGATAACAATGTGATCCAATCAGAAAATGTTTTGTTTTCTGATGAGAGTACATTTACACTGCACGGTCATGTTAATCGTCAGAATTGCCGCTATTAATTGGTCTGATGAGAATCCTCACTGAATGAGAGAAGAACATACGCAATATCCTGAAAATGTTAATGCTTGGGCAGGAATTGTTGGAAATCATACCGTAGGTCCCTTTTTCATTGACGGCAACTTGAATGGAGAAAAATATTCAGAACTACTCCAAAATAATGTCGTACCAACTTTGATAAACTTATATCCTTATCCAGCATGTTCCTGCCAATATAATATGGTTTCAGCAAGATGGAGCACCGCCTCATTTACAAATCAAGGTCCTGCAGTACTTGAACCAAATTTTTTCAAATCGGTTGATAGGGAGGCGCGGATCGATAGAATGGCCAGCACGATCTCCTGATCTGACACCATTAAACTTTTTTTTGTGGGGATAGGTCAAAAGTCCTACTGTATACGAAAATCTTCAAACATAGACGACCTAAAAAACCGAATCACGCTTGCGATTAGATCAGTTACGCCTGAAATGTTGAGTAACGTTATGGGCCTACCACACGCTCAAGCTTCACCACAGTTTGGCTTGCGCAAACCGGCTTGAACACTGAACACTGAGCGTGTGGTTGGGAGAATTGTATACAGTTTCCCTCAGTGTTCAGTGTTCAAGCCGGTTTGCGCAAGCCAAACTGTGGTGAAGCTTGAGCGTGTGGTAGGCCTATTAGAAGACAATTCTACACCAGATTAGCATGTTGCCAAGACGTTCGCGGCGAACATTTCCTACATTGACATTAATGTTTTTTTTTTTTAATAATTAAGAAATAAGCAGTATTACTTATGAGGTTTCAAGTGTAATGTACCCAATTTGTGAAATGAAATAATTTTTATTTAAAACGTTGATTTTTGCAATAAATCTGAAAACACTCAACACTGCTGAAATAGTTAAAGATAGGTATAGGACATTGTGCATGAATTGTGTCTAGAATTCTCTGGAGAATCCAAAAAATAAATAATATACAGGGGGTTGCATTTGAAATAAGAAAGTTGGTATTGGCCACGGTCACATGGAACACCCTAAATAATATTATTTTCTTGAAAAATATGCGCATTTAAAATTACAAATCGACGTGTCCGAGCGTTTTTATCAACATGCCCCCATTTATTCGTTATCGAATTTATTCCATTTGGCTGTTACACTCTGTATAGGAAAATCAGTTGATTATTGATCTTGATCTCGAGTTGGAGGAACAGCGAGATTTCCATATTTCCATGGATATGACCTGTCACACAGAACAGAAACACAGAAATACTATGAAACTAATCGTCAAAATCCGATTCATTTTAGGGAGTAATGTCTTGAAGTACCTTCAGGAACCAACTTGCTTATAATTTTGAAAATCCAGGTCCGGCTCTAAAAATTTTGGTTGTTTTTGTCTTTCGAAAAAATTTCACCCAGTGCTTGGTTTTTTCAATGTTTGATGAGGAATACTCAAACCTCAGAAATTAAGGAAAAAGACTGCCAAAAAGATTTTTCCTAACACTATTATAACCTGTACTAATCTAACCTAACACTTTTATATGGGAGTTCCAATCCTAAGAACAAATTCAATAGGGAAAATTGCATGAGCCGGTACAAGTAACATCACGAATTTATAAAAATGCTGTATGATGTGTAAAAATGGCAATTTATCAAGTTCCTCATACTGAATTCAATGGGAATTGTCATTCAATGCTAAGCGAAAAGAGATTCATCATGTGAATAAAAATTCCTGCAGTGCAATAGTTTCAGGAAAAATTTTTAGGCAATTTTCTTCCTCAGTAACTAAAAAAAAAACATTGAAAAAACCATACAACCAACTTTCGCGAAGGTGAAACCACAACCAAAATTTTTAGAGCCGGACCTGGATTTTGAGAATAATGAACAAATTGGTTCCTGAAGGTACAATTTTTCCTGAAAATTTCCATTGATTCAAGATAGCCTTCCAAAAGTAATGACGGATCGAAATTTTCGGTGAAAACCGAATTTCACCCTGTATAAAACTCATGAACAGGAGAAGGCACAATTAAATTATTATTCGATATCCACCAGGGTAGCCTTTATAAGTGGAAGGAACATGAACAGTTCATCGTGACTCACACGGTATAGTTTGATGGCGAAAACAAGATCATAACGAAAACAGGGGTTGCCATTAAAAAAAAGAAATTAGTTGTTTATCCCATTTCACCACATCCGAATATAATTGAAAAAACAATGAGAATAAGTATCAAGTCAGTAGCTTGGATAGACGTGAAGTTAAATGGGCCAAACACACACCACTGGGTCACCTCGCATCTCAAATCTTCACTGAATGTGGCATAATTTTACTAAAAATATCATCGTATCAACGGAGCCAAGCAGATAGAATTGAATCTTATCACCAGTTCCTCATCAGTGATTCTGAGTGTCTTTTTTTATTAAATGGTGAAATTTGAAAAAACTGGTTTGAGACCATTTTTGGCTAAAAATTCGAAGATTCTCTCGTTCCAGGAAATGAGAGCCCAGCAAATGAAATAGCTCAGTAATTATCTGCATCTAACTGTTGGTATAGAGTATAGACTATGGAAACCCTAAATCAAAATTATCATCATTATTGGATTCCAATTATGTACCGAAGATTTAAAGTTATTTAATAGATTATCTCAGGAATACCACCATAATCGTAAGATTAATTGAATGGCAGCCATAAAATCGAACAAATTATGCAGTATTGATATCAGTTAATCGTGAATGAAAAGAAAAACGCTTCCCATCCTTGTCACTGACGACACACAATGCCTATAAATAACCATCACAATTCCAAAATTTGGCGCCAAACAATAATTGACTGTTTCCTGAATCAAAAACGTCCTAAGTTATGTTGGACATTATTGAATCATTCATGGGACTCTAACAGAATGAATAATATGAGCTTTCATGAATGAAAAGGGCACATGGGAAGATTACCATATTCCGACAATGTGCCGCAATGATTAAATCTCACTTCCATTCGAATTTTTCTTAGCAATAACTAAACTGATTTTCGGTGGACGAAATTATTCTTGGCGACAGGATTTTAAATTCAAGAGTTGTTCCTTTGTTGGTTCAATCGAACTGTCTTACTATTTTAGTTCTTATCTTAATTATTTGCGATTATCACTCTAACTCGCATATATTATCCTAATTTACAAACATTTTTTTATTTATGATTTTATCGGACGCAATCTACACGTTATATTTCCTGTGTTTTTCGTACACCACCTGCTCCCTTTGCACATATTCCCCAATCTGTTTAATATGCAACATTTTATTACCCCATTGTGCCAGTTTTAGATTTTACCCGAAATTTTTGCAAAACAAAACGAAAAAGAGATATCTTTTATACTCACTTCAAGCTAGCACAACCATAACGGCATAATTATGTACGAATAATGTGCAAATTTCGTTTTCCACTTGCCAATAATCGTGCCATTCAAACTAGCACAATTCTCAATGTTCAAATTCCACTGGAATCCAATTGAGCAAATGCTGGATTTATGTGCAAAATAAGTGTGATTTATGTGCGGAGTCAGTTTCTTTTCTGTCAGATTTACGGACAAACTGGCATAATTCTCAAGACAAAATGAGTGAGTGCACAATAAATTGAGTATACACAGAAATTGCACATAATTCCATCGTTTGTTTAATCGCGATCGTTGGATAAGCTTTCAATTATTCGAACTTGTGCTAGCACAATTGAATCACAAATAATTTGTATATAATTCCAACATTTCCTCAGCAATCGAGTTTTCCAGGGTTGGAATGCATTGACTGGTGATGTTGTGAACTCTCCCAGCGTCAATGTGTTCAAGAATAGGTTGGATCTTCTCGGACAAGTTGGATTAGTATGCTAGGATCTTTGTTTTGCTATATTTCAATTTAAATTTAATACTGGTTATTTTTTACTTATTTTACTTTTGTGATATTGTGAACCCTCCCAGCGTCAATGTGTTCTGGAATAGGTTGGATTTTCTCGGACAAGTTAGATTAGTATGCTAGTATCTTTGTTTTGCTGTATGTCAATTTAAATTTAATACTGGTTATTTTTTACTTATTTTACTTTTGTGGGTACTCATAGAAATTTTGTGTTCATTTTCATTATTGTATGCTGAGTCTTATAGGTTTTACCTCGACTCTTTTCTTCCAATAAATAAATAAAATAAATAAATAAATTCGTTTCATTGAAATCAGTAAAGAGAGAATTTTATTGCAAATTATGCATGCTTGCCCAATAGGTTAGCACAGTTCTCAATTAAACGTTATTAACTCATGCTGGAAAAACTGACTCTGCACATAAATCACACATAATTTATATATAATTCCAACATTCGATTCATAGAAATCGATTAAGAAATAATTATTGAAAATTGTGCTAACCCACAAGACAAGTGTGCAAAAGAAACTAACACCGCACATAAATTACACATTATTTGTGCATCATTTCAGCATTTTTTTCATTAATATCGAGTGATGAATGAGTAACTGAGAATTGCCCAGCAAAATAGCACAATTTTCAATAAAAAATTATTGACGTGTGCAACTGTGCAAAAAAGTTGGAGCTCTCCCCGTAATTTACTTGAACTCGTAAATAATAACAAATTGATTTTGAGATTGTGCTGTTTACGGTCGTGCAAGCTTTATGAGGGTGACTTGTAACCTCCTTCAGGAAACTTCAACAGTGCTCAATGTGGCCGCTTTTAGAGATTGGTATGCAACACAACAAACAGTATCTCAATCAACTCGAGGTGTTCCATGATAGAGTATGATTTCTTTTCGTATTAAACTATGTATAATTTATATTTATCGTACTTTCAACTGTCCGAGGTATTTAAAATTCGAAAAAAATGACCTGCATGGAAAAGGGAAAAGAAATTTGCACATTTTTGAGCTCATTCTTTCAGCAACTAATCAAGGCGAAAACTGGATATAGGGCTAGAGTTCTACTACTTCTACTGCACAATATTTGAGAGAGGGAAGCTTCCTGAAAAGAAGTCCTAGAGTCTTGAAATTTTCAGAGTAGAATTAAGGTCTAAATATGCCCGTCAAGTTCGTGAATTAGCAAAATCGGCTGAATGGTTTTAGAGTTATTAATTTTTGGATTTTGATTTTCCCAATATTTCGAAAACTGCATATCAGATCTTTTAGGATTTCGTATTAAGCTGTAGATTCTCGAAACTATTGAAGACACATAAATTAGAAAATGAAGAGTATAAAACAAACACAAATATATCATTTAGGCAATGATTGAGAAATATTGATTTTAATCAGTCTTCAGCAGTCGTTAGCAAGAGTTGGCTCAACTTCAAGATTCTTCCCACATTCAACGATATTCCCATTTCTGTTGAGGTCTAAGAATTAACCAACCAGCATTTCCATTCCTCCTGGAATGATCGTTATAACGTAAGAACCAAACACCTTGCACTTTTTTCTATCTAGTGCAAAACTATTATCTTCTACGGCAGGGAATGCCGGTTTTTTATGAATAATTTTTTGATGTGGCCTGAATCTGCGAGGGACATCTCTCGTTGTCCTATACAAGGTCCAGTTTACGAAAAGGCTTCACGATTGCGCGGTAAAGGGGGTCGTTACAATATGTGGGGTGCACTCCCTTATCGTAGGGCCGTTGATATCTACCCCGTATTAACGCGAGCCAAACCAGGTGCAGCTCGACATGGTAGACGAAACTTGAGCAAACGTTAACGAACTAGGAAGTTGACACGTGTTACCGTTTTCATTCTGCTGATAAAATACCATTTTTAATGAAGTGCCTAATTGTACTGCGTCCAACAACACAGACAAATTTGCGGGAATCTATCGATTCTGCAACGCCTACTCCAAATGATTCGAACAAGAATTATTTTGCTTCATGCAACAATAATTTCTCTAGAATTGTCAATATTTTTTCAACAAAGCCTGAAGCCATGTACGTTTCCGAATGGAAAAATTAAAATACGTGAAGTCAGCTACACCTAGTAGGTAGATTCGCATCTACAGGTTCACGAAACCAATTCAACAAAATGTTGACAGGTGTTCGAAAAAATTGACAGCAGCTGTCACCTGTCGAAAAAATCGTCTGTTGATACTAAAATATTCGATAATTCGCTAAAATTTCATGTAGGTTCCCTTTGAGCGCAAAAAGTTAAACGATATTTTTTTATTAAATGAATAACACAAGAGCTCATCTCTGCGTATCGCCGAAGTAATAAAAATTGAGTACATTGAATTTTAGGTCGTTTATCAATGAAAACCTCATGAATCCATAATTGATAGTCGCGAATTTATCAGTGCAAATTATGTTTGACCTATAATTGAAGTAAACTTATTTCGTTTTCAATCTAAGCCGGAAGTATCTTTTGTGATTGTTTATACCGAATTTGTGCCATTTATCAATGGACTCATTCAGAAATCCTGAATCGATATCAAGGATTTCGTTTTCATTAAAAACTACGTTTCATTCGTATAGCATCGTTGTGTATTTTGAATTAACAAAATTCAAATATATCAATCAATAATAAGAGTACAATATACTAAAATGTACCCGAAAGTATTCTCGAAACATAACAAAAATTTTCGATAATTTTTCTGAATAGTCGATTACACATAAAATACATAATTATTTCGATTGTACTGCAGAAAAACATAAGGTTAATCGTTCTAATCATACATACAGAGTGTAACAGCCGAATGGAATAAATTCGATAACGAATAAATGAGGGGGTGTTAGGAAAAAAATCGGACACGTCGATTTGTAATTTTAAATGCGCATATTTTTCAAGAAAATTAAGTTATATAGGGTGTTCCATCCGACCGTGGCCAATACCAACTTTCTTATTTCAAATGCAACCCCCTGTATATTATCTATTTTTCGGATTCTTCAGAAAATTCTAGACATAATTCATGTACAATGTCCTATACCTATCTTCAACTTTTTCGGAAATATTAAGTGTTTCAGATTTTTTACAAAAATCAACATTTTAAATGAAAATTATTTTATTTCACAAATTCGATACATAATACTCAATACTTATTTCTCATTTACCTCTTGATATGAAGAAAGTAAGCAAAAACCATTACTGAGAAGAAATTAGAAAAAACAAAAACATATTAGCATGTTGCCAAGACGTTCGCGGCGAGCATTTTGAACATTTCCTACATTGACATTAATGTTTTTCCTTTGTTTTTTTTAATAATTAAGAAATAATCAGTATTACTTATTAGATTCTAAGTGTAATGTGCCGAATTTGTGAAATAAAATAATTTTTATTGGAAAGGTTGATTTTTGCAATAAATCTGAAAAGACTCAATACTTCCGAAATAGTTAAAGATAGGTATAGGACATTGTGCATGAAGTGTGTCTAGAATTTTCTGAAGAATCCAAAAAATAAATAATATACAGGGGGTTGCATTTGAAATAAGAAAGTTGCTATTGGTCACGGTCGCATGGAACACCCTACATAATTCAGTTTTCTTGAAAAATATGCGCATTTGAAATTACAAATCGACGTGTCCGAGTGTTTTTCCTAACACCCCCTCGATTATTTGTTATCGAATTTATTCCATTTGGTTGTTACACTCTGTATAAAATATACACATTATATCTGCACTGCATCTTTGACTAAATAAAATATTAGTATTTAGCACTTGATTTCCCACTTGATGAAATAATTCATAAAAAGACAAGAATTGGACGCGAAAACAAAATAAACGTTTAAAATATGTCATAAAAGCAATAATAATAAATAATCAACAAGCAAAGAAGCTAATAGATTCCCCTCTTGACGGAACCCAAAATTCAAATGATCCTGAATTTTTATGGTCGTTTTCCATAGAATTCGAAACTGACTTTGTTTATTTTTCTGATATCTGCCATAACAACAGTGAAAGGTAAATTATAGGGATTATACTTCAATGCCTTTGAATCGGTTTAGTGGGTGAGAACTCCTCACGTTACAGGTAGGCGTAATTCACCTGTAGCGGATAACCTGACCCAGAATCCCTACGGTGAAGACTCAACCATTTTGGCTCGTCTTTAAATAAAGGCTAAATCCTCCCAAACACGCGACCACCCTCTGAAAAAACAACTTACCAGCCATTTGTTCTATTGGAATGCCCGAGGAAGATACAAAGGATTCACTGCTGCTATGATTACATTTTGTGAACGATTGTTTTCACTTTTCATTTTCCCCTTATCATCCATATTTTTCGTGGTTTATATCTTCTTCAATTCGTAGATTTATGACGTGGGAAATAACTTAAGAGAACCTAATTATTGGCCTGAGTGTGAGATAAAGACTTCCTTTTAATATATCAATTTCATTTCAGAATATTCGTGCCGCTCTGATAAATTGTTGAAATGAAAATTAATGGTTTGAAATAAATGGACAGATCAATTCTTTTGCTTACACGAACACTCCCAACTGAACACCATCCCCTTTTAAGATATAATTCTGTACTCTGATGAAATCTTCCGCAAGAGAACGAAACGATACTAACTTTGAGCTAACACAATCATTAAGGCACAATAGATCCAAAATTTAGCTCTGACCCAACCCGACACCCGAATTCTGTGCAAATTATATGTGTTTCACGAGTTTTTGTGCAGTTACCAGTAAATTGTGCTAGCTGACCCGACAAGCTAGCACAATTCTGAATAACTTATTCATTTATCATTAGATTTCAATGAGAGGAAAGCTGGTATTATAATGAATCGTTTGTGATTTGCATGCGTGATCAGTATTTTCTCCGCACTCCTCAGTAGTTTTTTTTATTATATATAATTTATCGGTAACAGCTTAAGTGATCGGGATAATTCACACAAATTTCGTATTAAGTCACATATATATTTTGGATCGGGGAATATTGACCTCCTCTTTCTCATCCTATTTACTGATTCAATTAATTTCTTTGGAAGATGCCCACAGCCAACTACTTCAGATACCGACCTCATCATATTCAATTCTCACATCCGTAGGCCGTTTGGTACAGTTAAATAAATACAAACGAAAATTTTGGAACAATAAAAATTTTATGGCTCCATTAACTTCTTTCGAAACATTTATTCCAGCTCATGGAAAATGAACACCAGAAAGTGTACGCTTTATTTGATAACTGTCGAAGAAGACAATGTTCTAGGTATGAAGAAATAAATGCATACCTGAACTGGATTGTCGCACCATTTGAAAATTAATCAATATGTTCTCAACTACTTTTCGTATTCGAATAATTTTTTCATCGATAGTAGCTCTTTGCCTGAAGCGAATTGATGACCAAAATAATAAATCTTCATAAAGTACGTATAAATAGTGACGGGCTAGCGTTATCGAAAGAAGACTTATCAAAATTTCACAATAATATATAGCACTGTTTTCTTCAAATTCTATTATTTTATTAATAATGAATTCATCTTAGACTGTTTCAGAGATAATTTTTCAACTTTTTGCGAAAATGCTCAAGAGAAAAAAATTTAATAACTGTGTCAGGGTCCAAGATAACAAAAGAAAAAAACGACATACAGAGAAAACACAGGACTACATCAATGAAATAATAAATTGATGATTGATTTATTCTAAACTATACTAAAATTATACTAAATGATAACTCTATGGAAAAAGTGGGTTCAGAAGAATCTAAAAATCGCAGCGAAGCTGCGATACAGTGAAAAAATTTTTATACGGTCGAAAAGAGGAATAACTGATTTATACGTGGTTGAAATTTCGATTTTCTTGGCGAAGCAGAAGTATTTTTAAAAAATTCGCGAAAATCGAAAAGAAACCGGCAATTGGTCAATTTTAAACTAGATTGAAACTTTTTTCACATATATCCTGGACGATATGTAAATATACGGATCGAAAGAGATTAATATTTTCCATAATTTTCCCATTTCTTCAGGAAAATTGATCAAACTTTGACATTTCGCCTATAAAATCACCCGATTTGCAGAGATCTACCGATAAATATAACTACTTAATAGGTATATCTAGGGGCTCTACTAGTTCCAATTTCCAATAACTGATAGAAACTATTTCGATCCACAAAATTAGTTTTAATTCGTTAAAATAAGCGAGCAAACAAACAGAAAAGTCCGAGTAGTTGCAAAGGTTAGGAGATAGGATATTTCAATGTGTGGGTGATTGGTTTGAAACAAAACTTCCTGCTTTTTATCGTAAACATTCTATTTCTGAACGCTCAATGTGAAGTGGAATGAAACATGTGGTGTGGGGAAGATACCCTTAATATATTGCTATTTTAGTTTCACGGGGGTGCCAACCAGACGTCCCAAATTATGCGGGGGAAGATCGCCCCAAACTATCGTTGAAATCGTTTTGGCGAACTATAGTGTTTCCGTAAATCCAGAAAACAAAACGATCAATCTGATAATTTAATCACATTATTGGGTTCATAATGTTCAATAATTATTAGAAGTCCAGAATGTAACGGAAAATTCTAGTTTTCTTCAATTATCATCTTTATTTGAGAGGGGGGGACAGCTTTTGATTGCAAATTCTTAGGTGGGCTACCCTATATATAAAAATCGGTATTCATACTGAAAAGAATTAAACTAAATTTTCCCTTTTTGTTTGTACTCACCCTCTCCAATCAATCCATATATCCTCTTAGGAGAAATCGATGTCAAGATTTCAAACTCATAATGGGGTAGTTTGCTGATGGAGAGCTGAAAAATACGGGTCCCTTTAATTTGATCATTCCATACCGTTGGCTTAATTGATTTCGAGAAAAGGCAATTCCAGGGGAAATTTATGAGTTCGTGAATCTACCCACATAACTTCTCGGATGGGTGGATTATTCTTAAGGGCCTTTATAATCGATGGATAATAAGAGCTGGATGAAGCATTCCTTAAAATATTTCGATAATTATTCATTGATCTAGCATCGAACAAGGAAGTCATATCGGATATTCTACGATGAAATTTCACGCAATCCAATCGAAAATACCAAATGTAATATCGGAATCGATAAAAAAAATTGCGTCGTCATTTCTCATGAAATTCGAGGTCGAGGTCAAAATTTGAGAATGGCCAAGCCACATTTCAATATTGCGAAGTGGAACATCGAAAAAAATTGATCGGATGCTGTATTAAGTAGCCGAACACTTGAGCTTTTTCCCACTGCCATATGATTTACCGAACATCACAAAATGAAAGGGTCAATGTTTTGTTTTTTATCAACAGAACAGAGGATGTTGTGAACCGAAACTGATAGAGATTATTCTCCATGGCGCTATCAGAATTGAAAGTGCATATTTAATTTTTTGAATGCTCCGATTTCCTTCCGGAGAAAACAATACGAATTAAGCCCCAAAGGGTCGGAAACATCGAATGGTGTTGGCTTAATTTTACCAACATAAAGGGTTTTTCAATAAGAGGTGGTATTTTGAATAGCCCGCTATTTCGGTGGATGTCACTTTTGAAGCTGTCATTTTTTGACATTTGACAAGTAGAAACTGCGCCATTAATAGATAGAGAACGATACTCACTTCAACAACCCATTGAAATCATTGAAATTCACTAAAAAAATTGTGAAAATTCGGCAGAGACGATTCGTAAAACTCGAACATTTTTGGGTCGTCGTGAAGCACATTATCGTACCGCAATACAGAAATTGGTGGAAAAATTTGAACTGTTGGAACAAGTAAGTGAAGAGAAGAATAAAATCCGAGCACTTCGCCAAAGAACAGCCGAAAATATTACTGCTGTAGCCGAAAGTGTTGAAGAAAACCCAGGTTCGTCCATTCCTCGTCGTTCTTTGGAATTTAGCCTTCCAAAAACTTCATTACATCATATTTTGCATGATGATTTGGGTCTTAAGGCTCATAAAGTTCAGTTATCTACAACGTCGTATCTCTCCTTATTGAGCAATGCATGAAAATGAGTAAATGATCCGGAATTCCATCGAAAAATCCTCTTGAGTGATGCGACCCATTTCCATCTCGGTGGCTTCGTCAACAAGCAAAATTGTCGCATCTGGGGCTCGGAAAACCAAAGAGTTTTTGTTGAAAAGCATATCTTTCCTCAACGTCGATTCAAGACCTCAAAGATGGAATTCATGAGGCTATCGAGGACAAAGGGCAGCCACTTTGCGATTTGGTTATGGAAGATCTCATGAAAACGCTAATGTCATTATCCATTATTAATGGCTTAACTACCCCTTCACAGGCACGTAGCCAGGATTTTCTTTCGGGGGGGGCCCACAATTTCGGGGGGGGCCACAATAAGTAAACGTTGCAAATTTTGTCAAATATACATGCATTTTTTTGATATATACAGGCATTTTTTGATATTTCGGGGGGGGCACGGGCCCCCGAGCCCCCCCCCTCGCTACGTGCCTGCCCCTTCATAATGAAATCAAAATGCGATCATTCATCTGAAAAAAGGGCATTTTTATTCATTGCCGAAAAAACACCTCTTATAGGAAAACCCTTTATAAAAATTACGGCATAACTAATGCATGAACCAGTTACAGGGTGGAATTTTATCTTGATATAATTTCAATTACTCATCGAAAAAAAAAATTTTTTTGGAATTCCGGAAAAAGTTACACACCGGAATTTCAAAAAATTGTCTACAGACAATGCCGTCAACTCTTGCTCTATAATTATTTCAAAGACGTAAAATCCATTTATAATCATCTTATCGTATGAGCAAGATTGAAAAAATTATAAGCCAAAACTGAAATACATATTTCTCGACCTCTGATTAATTAAACGTTACATAATTGATTCAATCTGGTGGATTGAAAAATATCTTCATATGTTTCGAATTTTACATACAGAGTGTAACCCAAATGGAATAAATTCGATAACGAATAAATGAGGGGGTGTTAGGAAAAACGCTCGGACACGTCGATTTGTAATTTCAAATGCGCATATTTTTCAAGAAAATAAAATTATATAGGGTGTTCCATGCGACCGTGGCCAATACCAACTTTCTTATTTCAAATGCAAACCCCTGTATATTATTTATTTTTTGGATTCTTCAGAAAATTCATGTACAATGTCCTATACCTATCTTCAACTTTTTCGGAAATATTAAGTCTTTTCAGATTTTTCAAAATTTTTTACAATTTCACATTAGACTTCTTTTTGTGGGGATGTCAAAGGTATTGTATAAGAAAAGAAACCCTTAAACTTAGACGACCTAAAAAACCGAATCACGCTTGCGATTAGATCAGTCACGCCTGAAATGTTGAGTAACGTTAGAAGACAATTCTACACCAGATTAGCATGTTGCCAAGACGTTCGCGGCGAGCATTTTGAACATTTCCTACATTGACATTAATGTTTTTTTTTAATAATTAAGAAATAATCAGTATTACTCATTAGGTTCTAAGTGTAATGTACCGAATTTGTGAAATAAAATAATTTTTATTTAAAACGTTGATTTTTGCAATAAATTTGAAAACACTTAATACTTCCGAAATACTTATAGATAGACAAGGACATTATGCATGAATTGTGTCTAGAATTCTCTGAAGAATCCATAAAATAAATAATATACAGGGGGTTGCATTTGAAATAAGAAAGTTGGTATTGGCCACGATCACATGGAACACCCTAAATAATTTTTTTTTCTTGAGAAATATGCGCATTTAAAATTACAAATCGACGTGTCCGAGCGTTTTTCCCAACACGCCCTCATTTATTCGTTATCGAATTTATTCCATTTGGCTGTTACACTCTGTATAATTGATTCAATCTGGTGGATTGAAAATTATCTTCATATATGTTCCTAATTTTACATATACTTTGGGAGGTTTTTGCATATTTATTGAAACTTTCTAGGGTTTTCTCTCCCAATATCTGAACCAGTGGCGGTTCATTAGAGGAAGCAAGGAAGGCTCAGCCTCCCCTAAAATCTTTATTGCTCCAGTTCTCACTCAAAATATTTCAATATGCATACACAAATTTTACATGTGCCAATGGAAGTAGAAATTCTGATTTGACTGAACTTGCCACGGCCATTAGAAGAGAAAAATTCTGAACATAAGAACAACTAGAAGAATGAAGACAAACATAGATATCAAACACCAGATCGAGTAGGAAACACATTGAAGTATATTTTCCCAAAATTACCCAAAAACCAATGAGCAATGCATCTTCCATCCACCTGTTACAGCTCACCCGTGGCATGGTACGATATGTAAAACAGCGATTTGGCAGTTACGACCGTTGCTTCACCAGCAGCATAGTTCACCTTATCAAAAATAGTGAAACGCCTAATTTGGTCTTAATAAAGTTTATTTCAAGATCCAGAAGCAGATGTGTTGCATTATAAAGCTAAGGCAGCTGTGATTTCATGATTTGCCGTTTCTTACCCCAAGACACCCCAGTGCAGCTTTCTCTAAGGAGCTGGGGTGCGACGTTTATGCAGCAGCGTTAATGAAAGGCTTTTGTTGTAGACTTTTGGCACGCGCGCATTTCTAATGTCAAACACCACCGAATCGGCATGACCAGTAAAATGGTAAGGGCGCTATAGAAGCATATGGCGCACTATCGAGACTGCTTATTTGCTTCAATTTGCCTAGGTCTTTGAACTGGGGTCGCATCAAGGTGCAGGGGTCACTTTTCTTAAGAATCTGGAATCTTGGACCCGATTATTTATTGACTCTTCGATAGTATACAAAGCCATTCTTCTGCCGAATGGAGTGCTGGTTTTCAGACAACAGTAATTGAGTCGCAACGTACAATCTGCTCCGATCGGATCCTTCCGAATTGTCAAACTTTTTTCTGTCCCTCCAAACATTTTTAGTTTCATTCATGTCTTTTTTCCGAAAAAAACATGAATCTCAGCCCTAAGAGCTATTGTAATATCTGTGCCAAATTTCAGTTGAACATCTTGTGAAATGCAGATACTATGAGGAAAAAACTTGAAAAAAAATCGAACTTGAATACCCTGTATATCGAAACCGAAACCTTTGCAGTTCAATGTTTATGGGACTTATTTCTTGAAATTATGCAGAGAATATCACCACTTCGAAAGACGAAGAACGACCCGGAGCGTAATGTACGTGAAAAAATCCTCACCCATCAACAATATTGATAATTGAGAATTATGGACAACAAAGGATAGTTGTCACTTTATCTAAGACTCCTACCCACATGTAAACATATGTCCAGAAATAATTCCATCTTTGATACACCTTTTATCATTTCAGATGAAATGGAAAACCTTTAATTATCGCCTTTGTAGACACTTATACCACCTATAAGGATTCACATAACGCCTGGAATTTATCCTTTTACCAATATCATTTATCATTTTCGATAAAAACTTTCAGAGTCCGATGAATTCTACCTGTTGGAAGAAGAGAAAGGCCTAGACGCACAGGGCACATCACAGAGGTGACCCTATTTAATTGTTCTGGTTTTTTAGTATGGGGTGGAAGATGAAATATAGTCCTTTTCGGGGTAAAATAAACAATAATATAAAATTGAAACTTTCGAATTTTATAGATACAATATAAAAACCATGAAAATGTTAATGGTGTTATAGCACCTCGTCTGTTTACGAAGGATCTCTAGCAATTTGATACGTTTTTCGATAGCTCACACTAGGTGACAAGGGCGTCGCCAGCCTTTGAGCTAGGGGGGGGCAATTGCGCTAGGGGGGGGCAAAAATCAATCAGAATAGAAAAAATGAACTGATTTTCGTATATTATGCTATTATTTCATAGGTTTTTAAGAGATTTTTGAGCTCTAGGGGGGGGCAGCTGCCCCTCCCTGCCCCCCCTTGGCGACGCCCTTGCTAGGTGATATGCATAAAAATGGTAAATCTGTCCAGAAAGTGGGTCCAGAAGAATCATAAAATCGCAGCGAAGCTGCGATACAGTGAAAAAATTTTTATACGGTCGAAATGAGGAATAATCGGTTTATACGTGGCCTAGTTGCCGAGACACGATAATTTAAATAAAAAAAAAACTTCACAGATATCCTGGCCGTGATGTAAATATCGAATCGAAAGGACAATGCGAAATCGCTTGGTATTCATATTTTCCATAATTTTTCCATTTCTTCAGGAAAATTGATCAAGCTTTGACATTCAGCCTAAAAATCACCCGATTTGCAGAGAACTACCGATAAGGTACTGTGATTCTCATCTAATTAACTTCATTAAATTCAAAGTGCCAAAGATTATTCTTAGGTTTAAATTGGAAATTAGCGTCTGTATATGTATATAAGAGAAAATTATTAATCGGTAAACAGACAATTTTCGAATTCCGCCTGAGGTGAAAAGCTTTTCCGGAATTCGAAAATTGTCTGTTTACCGATTAATAATTTTCTTTTATTATTCTTAGGGTGTTATCACATGACCTTTTTTATTGACAGAACTGACATGCAGGGCATTTGCAACTGCAATGCGGTATTCTCAAAGAGTAAATATAGTTCATGATTTTTTCAACATTGGCATGTGGGAACTGATGCTCAATTTGTTGCTGCATCAAGATGAAAACCCAATTTAATTGAATGTGATATGCTACTTTATACCTTTATTTTTATCATCTTTCATTTTATTTTATTTTTTATATATTGTTTTTGTTGCTTTTTCTTTTATCTCATATTTTCAGATTGGGAATTAAGTCTGAGTTGTAAACCTTTGCATGTAATCACCTTTGGTGTATGTAGAGTGAAGATGAATAAATACTTATTAGGTAGATCTGGCGGCTCTACTAGTCATTCACTATAATACTAAGAAATGTTAGGATAACGAGAAAAATAAACTTGCGAATATCTGAACGATCTTTATCGTGGAGCACTAAGCCGTTCAGAGGCCCAAGGTCATCGGCGGATTTGAGGGGAGAAACCATGCCCCCCTTCGAGGTCGACAATAAACCCTTGATGGGTGTTCAGCCAATTTCTAATATTCTTATGTAAGACAAATCATTCTAATATTATTTTTTTCTGCATATCATCAAACTTTTTCAATCCGCAAGGCTCATGAAAATCATGAATGCAGAAAGCTTCGAATTCATCTTATGTATACTTCACGATCATTGAAAAATGCAATAAATAATAAATATATCGATAAAAATAAGCAGATACGCGCTGCTACATATGAAGTCGATACATACAGACTGTATCAGCCAAATGGAATAAATTCGATGATGAATAAATGAGGGCGTGTTGGGAACAACGCTCAGACACGTCGATTTTTAATTTCAAATGCGCATATTTTTCAAGAAAATAATATTATATAGGGTGTTCCATGTGACCGTGGCCAATACCAACTTTCTTATTTCAAACGCAACCCCCTGTATATTATTTATTTTTTGGATTCTTCAGAGAATTCTAGACACAATTCATGAACAACGTCCTATACCTATCTTTAACTATTTCGGAAGTATTAAGTGTTTTCAGATTTATTGTAAAAATCAACGTTTTAGATAAAAATTATTTTATTCCACAAATTCGGTACATTACACTTAAAACCTAATGAGTAATACTGATTATTTCTTAATTATTACAAAAAACAAAAGAAAATATTGATGTCAATGTAGGAAATGTTCAAAATGCTCGCCGCGAACGTCTTGGCAACATGCTAATCTGGTGTAGAATTGTCTTCTAACGTTACTCAACATTTCAGGCGTGACTGATCTAATCGCAAGCGTGATTCGGTTTTTTAGGTCGTCTAAGTTTAAGGGTTTCGTTTCGTATACAATACTTTTGACATATCCCCACAAAAAGAAGTCTAATGTGAAATTGTAAGAAATCTGAAAACACTTGATATTTCCGAAAAAGTTGAAGATAGGTATGGGACATTGTACATGAATTATGTCTAGAATTTTCTGAAGAATCCAAAAAATGAATAATATACAGGGGGTTGCATTTGAAATAAGAAAGTTGGTATTGGCCACGGTCGCATGGAACACACTATATGATTTTATTTTCTCGAAAAATATGCGCATTTAAGATTACAAATCGACGTGTCCGAGCTTTTTTCCTAACACCCCCTCATTTATTCGTTATCGAATTCATTCCATTTGGCTGTTACACTCTGTATACGGAGGCTGGAAGTTAATTTCCATGTTGAAAACAGCATATCCATGTTCGAGTTATACGGTGTTTATCGCCAATGTGCATTTTGGAAAAGCTGCAATAACTTCTTCCTTGTCGAATCAATTTTCGTAAACACATTTGTTAAGAAAAAAAATAAATAAAAATTATTGAAATATTGAGGGTGTTGTGCTGAAAAACAATAAATAAGGCCATCAAAATCTCAGGGGGCCAAATTTCATTTTGAGTCTTTAACTCCTATGATGTTAGAAAATTTCTATCAATTCAGCCCACCCTCCTGAAAAACTGTCTAGATCCGCCAGTACTGACCCTTGGTTTCCATATGGCCCTTCTGAAAATCCATGATCCGCTATTGAGGAAATACAGCAACCCCTTCTTGAAGTCGTTTTAGCCTTGAGGGGGAGAATGTAATCTACAAAAAACTCAACAAATAGCCAGTTTTCATCGAAGTGTCGGCTCAACTTGGAGAATGAACAACACAACGGAATAAATAGCTCGAGAATATCAAAGAAACAACTTATCATAACAACACTGACTATGGCTTGCATGAAATATCATTAATCTCCAGTGGGTCATTGTTTCAAGCTACTTCGCGATAATGAACGTCGATACCTGAACGATTCTTAGGATTTCTTATCACCCCGACTGAACGAGATCTCACAATTAGAATTTATTGATAGCATTGTTTCATTGTTGGGGCAAGTATATGGGGAAGTGCGCTGGGGACGTTCCCAGGGTTGGAATTGGAATTAACCGATCCGGTTGCCTCCGAAATGTCGTGAGATAGAGGTCCTTTCTCTTCCTTGCCTCTAATTATTTCCCAATATATTATTTAAGGGTCCGTATAATTAGGGTTGAATAAAATTAAGATTGTAGGAAAACCTAACGCTCCGTGGGATTCCACATCTCATCGGAATGCCGAAACCACTCAAGGATCGAAATCCCAACGAAAATCTTCGTATAATCAAACTCACAATTGCGACAGTTTCTCATTCATTGAAATCTACTCATTCAACTTATTCGATTTGGCCCAAATAAAACAGTCCAGCCAGATAATTCGGTAAGTAGGGGAAGTGTGCCTATGTTGGCACCCTTAACGAATTTTTTTTGGATAATCGATTTCATAGATTTACTTATGCTCATATGTAGTATGCGTTCTTGAGTATATTTTCAGTATAAATTTTGAAGGATATGAATGATAGCAGTTTTCAAAATTTGGCCAAGGGTGCCATCATAGGCGCACATATGTCCTATGATGGCATATGTCTTAAAATGAAAAGAAATTAATTTTTGAATTGGTTTATTGAAAAACATTGCACTCTCATCACATAAAAATAAAATTGAGAGGTCAACAGTTGAGTATACCTGCAAGTATGAGTGCAACAAAACATTAAACTTAATTTAAATTCTTTGACATTTATTTTTAGATTCTATATATTATTATTTTTTTTACATTATTTAGCGCTGCTTCCATATCTTCCTCTTTCCAAAGTTGCCTCTTGCTTCTTGTTTTCATACAGTTGATTTAGAAAAAAAGAATATTCAATATGATGAACCATTTTTGTCCTATGATGGCACCCTTTGCTATCATAGGAACACTGACTATGCCATCATAATTCATAGGCATGAATTCCATATATCTTTCAACCAACCAAAGAAGACAACTACAAGACGACATTACCTCAAACTTCACACTTACAGCATAATGAGGCATTCAAAGGAAAGTGAAATTTTTTTAACACAAATTTGTGAAACATCTGAATGATACGAAAATAAAGAAGATATTTATCATACATCAACACTTACCAAGATAATTGAACTGTTATAAAAGACACAAAATGCCACGTATTAAGTTGTAACTACGAATACGTGTCATTAATGCTATCTGGCGAAGAACCTCAGTGAACATAAGTTTATTCAGTTGATATGAACAGACTTCTTCATGGTATGCCATCATAGGCATACTTCCCCTATACTCCATTCATATTTATAATGTATCCCGGTTGGCCATGATTTAGGTTTATCAAGTTTTTCTACTTCAAACTGACGCAGGTTGGTACTCGTTAAATGTCAAATCATTCTCAGAGACGTTGCCAATGCTTATTTCTATTTGCTCTTTTTTGACTTTGTAAATGAAGTTAGATCTTTTGAGGTTTAACTGTGACACAGGTTTCGTAGCACTACTACATTTTAATACTGGTGTATTTCAATTTGTGCAAAAAGGTATTCAAATGTTTCTGTAGGCTTATTCCTTGACAATTTTGAAAATTGGGGAATTCGATAGGTCCGTCTGTTCATTTAGAAGTTTTTCTGTTGCGTTTCGAGTATTTTTATTATTTTTTCGAATGAACTATCAGAAAGTAATGGACTATTCTGTCCATTATTTATCAGTAAAATTCCAACACTCGATTCTTGATTTCCGAACAAGAAAATAGCATAACTGAATCTTTCAACCAAGTTTTCATAACTCAAATATTTCCAGTATTAACAGAGGAAAAAGTTTCTTCAACATTCGCTAGGTCTTTGGAATTAATACTTTCTCAAATTCATTATTTTTCCAAAGTAACATGTCGATAAATAAGTATTTATAATAATAATAATAATAATAATAATAACTACGCGAAAGCATATGACACCTCGCCGCACGAACTGATAATACGGCTATTGAAAATGCTGAAAGTTCACCCTAACATCATCCACGCAATAGAAAACATCATAGCGCTGTGGAAAACGAAGTTTGCCATCCGAACAGAGGGTCGAACCGTGTATACGGGATGGGTGAGATACAGGAGAGGAGTTTTTCAGGGAGATTCACTAAGTCCGTTGTTATTCTGCATAACACTCATACCACTAACAATTGAGTTGAGGGAGAGCAAGATAGGATACAAGGCCGGACCACCAGGCAGAAGGAACCACCTGATCTCGCATCTCTTGTACATGGACGACTTGAAGCTCTACGCTCCCTCCGAGTCCGCACTACGGCAACTACTGAATATCGTTTCAGACTACACCTCAGCAATGGGAATGTCGTTCGGTTTGGACAAGTGTGCTGTTTTTCATCTGCGCAGGGGAAAAGCTGAAGACGCAGGAGAAGATATTCGACTGGAAGATGGAATGATTATTCGACACCTCGAAGACGGAGAAACGTATAAGTTTCTTGGGATGAAACAGAGGGGTGTACTGGAGACAACCCGGATAAAAGATGCCTTAACAGCCAGCTACAAAAAGAAGCTTAGAGAAATTTGGAAATCGCAGCTGTCGGGAAAGAACAAAGTTTCTGCTACAAATATGCTAGCCATCCCGATTCTCACCTACTCTTTCGGGGTGGTGAACTGGACGGTAAACGAACTCCTCGATCTTGATAGGTCAACAAGGAAGACGATGAACATGAATCGGAGCCTACATCCCAACAGTTCAATACAGAGGATATACCTTCCCCGAAGCCAGGGGGGTAGAGGATTACAATGTTTGGAATATCAACACTACCAACAAACATTGGAAATGGCAGTAAGGGTTCTAAGAAGTGAAGATCCGCTTCTGAAATTTGTCGCTCAGCATGAAATCGCGAACCATGGAGCCTTCCTATTCCGAGCTGCACAAAGGGCCCTGGAGAAGCTCAGCATAACCGGCGTATCGATCAATCCTGAGCTCGCTGGAGCACCGATCACTCAAGCGGACCAAAGAAGCCTAGCAAGACTGATCCGAAAGTCTCAGTCAGATACATTACTCGAACATCATATGAGTAAGACCTTGCACTCCATATATTTCAGGAGCTTAAAAGACCAGGACCTGTCTGAAGAATTGTCTTTCGCCTTTCTGAAGTCAGCTAGCCTTAAGTCAGAGACGGAAGGATTTGTGATGGCGTGTCAGGATGGAGTGCTGAATACGAGATGGTATAAAAAGAATATCATGAAAATGGACACCCCAACAACTTGCAGAGCTTGCCATAGGCAACAGGAAACGATTATGCACATCCTTTCCGCCTGCAGCGTCCATGCTCCATCAGGGTATGTAGAGAGGCACAACGCGGCACTCCGAATTCTATACTTCCATCTAAGAGCCGCGTATGGGATAGACAAAGAACCGGTGCTACCATATGTGCCTCTGGAAATTGAAGCGGTGGTCCAGAACGAAAGAGCTCGCATATGCTGGAACTATCCTGTCTCAACAACACGACAGATCAATGCTGTTAAACCAGACATACTTCTTCTGGACAAGGAGCTGAAGGAATTATTTGTCGTGGAATTCTCCTCCCCTGCTGAAAATAATGTTGTGATGAAAGAAGAACAGAAGAGGCAAAAGTACAAAGATCTTATGTTCGAGCTTGGAACTTTATACCCAGGTCATAAAGTTAGGATGGTCGTACTAATCATAGGATGTCTCGGTGGAATGAGAGCCAACTACGTGGATGAATTGAAGATTATTCCGGCCTGTAGATCACTGGCCGAGGTATTGGCGCACAGAATGCAGAAAGCAGTGTTGCTCGGGTCACTTCATATCATCAGGTCCCATGAACTCTAGAAGCCACTTGCAGCTCATCTCTTTTGTTAAGGGACGCTACGAGGGCAGGATGAAGAACTCCTCCATTTCAGTGTGAGGGGTTTTTAGTGAGTAACCAAACAAGATCATGGATTCTCACACTACCGAGAGTGCGGACCCTCTCGGTGCCCATAAAGGGTTTTCCCCTCACACGGACGTAAAAAAAAAAAAAAAAAAAAAAAAAAAAAAAAAAAAAAAAAAAAAAAAAAAAATAATAATAGTCTTTGTTATATCGACTATCAGAAGGCCTTCGATACGGTGCCCCACGACTGGCTTCTGAAAGTACTGGAGATTTATAAGATCTGCCCGAAAATGAAAGCCGTGCTCCAACATCTAATGAGTACATGGAAAACAAATATTCTTATAAACAACATCAATGCTGGAACCGTAAAAATATCGAGGGGGATATTTCAGGGAGATGCCCTGTCGCCGATGTGGTTTTGTATGGCACTTAATCCTCTTTCTACTCTTTTGAAAAACACCAACATAGGGTACAGACCAGCAATGAGGAATCCGCGAAAACTTACCCATCTACTGTATATGGATGATCTGAAGCTATTCGCCGAGAACCAAAAACAACTTCACTCGCTGATAGATATAGTGCGCTCCTTCAGCAAAGACATTGACATGTCTTTCGGGGTCGACAAATGCGCCATAGTCAACATCAGGAAGGGTAAAATGGAGGATACTCAGGAACAATTTCGGGATATCCACAGTATGTTGCCAGAAGAGACCTACAAGTATCTTGGCATTCCTCAAAATCAACGGATTGACCACACCCGTTTGAAAGCTGAGTTCACTGTGAAATATAAGTGCAGGGTAACCAAAGTGCTCAACACCAAGCTGTCTGCTAGAAACCAGATCGATGCCTTGAACTCATGGGCTACGCCTGCTCTGACCTACACTTTCGGAGTCTTGAGGTGGTCAGACGCTGATCTGAATGAGTTGGACCGACTCACCCGTCGCCTAATGACAAAGTTCCGATGTCTGCACACCAACGCATCGGTGAAGAGGCTTTATCTACCCAGAAGAGATGGCGGACGAGGTCTGTTGAACATCTATAAGCTCTGCAGAACCCAGGAGAAAAACTTGAGGCAGCGACTGCTCGAGTCTGAAGATAGCCTGATGAAATTGGTGACAACAGAGGATAAGGGATACACACCTCTGAACCTACAACACAGAGAATTGACATTCGATATCACCACGAGAAGCGAAGATATAAGTATATGGCGTGAGCAAGCTCTGCACGGCAGATTTCCCAAACACCTTGAGGGGGAAAATGTCGATAAATTAGCTTCTTTGTCATGGTTGAATGCGGGACACTTGTATCCTGAAACTGAGGGATTTCTGACGGCTATCCAAGATCGAGTTATAAGAACTCGCAACTACGAGAAACACTGTTTGAAGCTTAACGTGGAGGACAAATGCAGGAAGTGCGGCGCAGTTGGCGAATCTATAGAACATGTCATCGCCGGCTGCCGAGTTCTTGCCGACAACGCATATCTGGGCCGACACAACCAAGTGGCAAAAATTGTTCACCAGCAGTTGGCTCTTCGGCATGGTTTTTTGGATACTTGTCCACCATATTATAAGTATCAACCTGCAGCAGTGTTGGAAACGGACGCAGCGGTTCTCTATTGGGACAGACCCATAACAACGGATAGAACAGTGGACTACAATAGACCGGACCTAGTGTTCATTGAGAAGAATCAGAAGTATGGGGTGATAATTGATGTGGCAGTACCATTGACCCATAACATCGGAAAAACGGAGTCCGAAAAAATAACGAAATACGAGAACTTGGCAATAGAACTGAAGAATATGTGGCAATTGTCGAAAGTCACTATTATACCATTGGTGATTTCGGCTGAGGGAGTCATGTCAAAATCATTCAAGAGGAATCTTCAAAAGATCGAATTATCCCAGAGGATCGCGGGATATGCACAACAGGCTGTAGCATTGCAAACCTGTCACATCGTGCGGAAATTCCTGAACTAGTGGGAGGAACTGAAATGTTTTTTCACTGGTTCATAGAAGAAATACCAGCTCACGCTGAGAACGGGAGACCGATGAAGAAATAATAATAATAATGTGTGGCTTGGTTTCTGCCACGCCACATGGGGGGTGACGTCCCCACGGCCCGAGTTACCTGGGCCACCAAGGGTAAATGGTGGCAAATCCATGAAAATGGAGAAAATATCAGGCCAGCAACGGGAGGTGAAAGCCGATATCATGGCAGAAGATGAAATTGCCACTCCACCTGCTGGCTCGACCACCGTGAGGAGGACTGCCCGCAGGGGAGCTCGCAACGCACGTATCAAGTGGAGCCACGAAATGAATATTGAAGTAATGCGAGCTTTTAATTACGTGAACCATTGCGAGGACAAACCACTTCCTGGATGGAGATACTCCCTCTATAACGACTTCACCTGGAGGAATCGTTCAAGAGAAATCCCAGAGGATCGCGGGATATGCACAACAGGCTGTAGCATTGCAAACCTGTCACATCGTGCGGAAATTCCTGAACCAGTGGGAGGAACTGAATTGTTTTTTCACTGGTTCATAGAAATAATACCAGCTTAAGCTGAGACCGGGAGACCGATGATGAAGAATAATAATAAAACCGCACGGGTGTGGTTTGGTTTCCGCCACGCCACATGGGGGGTGACGTCCCCACGGCCCGAGTTACCTGGGCCACCAAGGGTAAATGGTGGCGAACCCATGAAAATGGGGAAAATGCCAGCGACGAGAAGTGGAAACCGATATCATGGCAGAAGATCGAAGTGCCACTCCACCTGCTGGCTCGACCACCGTGAGGAGGACTGCCCGCAGGGGAGCTCGCAACGCACGTATAAGGTGGAGCCGCGAAATGAATATTGAAGTAATGCGAGCTTTTTATTACGTGAACAATTGCGAGGACAAACCACTTCCTGGATGGAGATACTCCCTCTATAACGAGTTCACCGGAAAGCATCCGGAACTTCAGCTGACGGAAGGGAATCTTTCGAGAAAAAGATCGAATTATCCCAGAGGATCGCGGGATATGCACAACGGGCTGTAGCATTGCCAACCTGTCACATCGTGCGGAAATTCCTGAACTAGTGGGAGGAACTGAATTGTTTTTTCACTGGTTCATGGAAATAATACCAGCTTAAGCTGAGACCGGGAGACCGATGAGGAAGAATAATAATATCCTTTATTTGCCAACAAAATCCCTTTACAGAAACAAAGCAACGTCATACATTGGAAGAGCTAGCTTCTTTCAATATCATAACTACAATAACAAAATCAAAACAAATTCTATTCGACACCAAGCTACATAATACAAGCTAGATAATTAATCTAACTTGAAAGAATAAAAACATTTATCCCTCGAATATTGGACCACTGCCTTTCGGAATTTCACAATATTTGAAATTTCCTTAATTTCTGAAGGAAGTGAGCGATAGGCCTGAACCGCCATGTAATGGCATCCTCTTTCATAAAAAGAGCTGCTATGAGCTGGAATACGTAGATCCTCTCGGTTTCTGGTTATAATTTGCAAATTATTGTAACTCTGGTGATTTGATATAAATAAGTTGGGATTTCTCCTCACCAGCATTACCAGAGACACAAAATACAACGATGGTGCACTCATGATGTTCAAAATTGAATAGTAAGGTCTACAGGATACCCTCGGGTGTAATTTCAGCATACATCTGATAATTCTTTTCTGAGTTATGAAAATCTTAACCGCATTACTAGAAGATCCCCAAAAACCAATCCCATAAACCATGATTGCCTGTATATATGCGAAGTAATATTGTCGCATGCATGCCAGAGAAACACAATCTCTCAATCGTCTGACTACCGCACATGCGCTGTTTAGTCGTGCATTGAGACTTAAGATGTGGGCATCCCAATTCAGCTGTGGGTCCAAATGAAGACCCAAGAACTTCACATGTTCAGATATTGGAATCGATGTATGGTCCTGTCTTACCAGCACCGATAGTGAATCGAATCCCCTCTTGGCGAAAAATATCAAACCAGTTTTGTGACGGTTTAACCGTAGAAGATTCCGTCCACACCATTCTGCCATACGGTTCGAGATGTTCGTAGCACCCTCGGAAACATCCGCTATTGACCCCCCCGCCACCATTACAGATGTGTCATCTGCATACTGACAAACCAGGCCACGTGATAGTTCAAGTGGTAGATCATTTACGTACAGTAAAAATAACAGAGGTCCCAAAATCGATCCTTGCGGTACTCCCTGCGTTATGCGCTGCTTATTTGAAAAATACGCTTTGCTTTCCTTGCGAACTGAAATTATTTGTGTTCTGTCCATAAGATACGATCTTATTAGGTCATGACAAATCCCACGAATACCATACCGGTATAACTTTGAGAGAAGGACATTGTGATCCAAGGTATCAAATGCCCTCGAAAGGTCAAAATATATGCCCACCACACTATTTTTCATATCCAAATTTCTGTATACAAATTCTAATGTATTATAAATCGCATGATCTGTGGAGCAATGAGGTCTGAAACCAAACTGTCGGTTGCTTAGAATCTCGAATCTGAGCAGAAAACTATGCATACGATTATATATGGCCCTTTCAAAAATCTTCGACACTGCTGGCAGTAAAGAGACAGGTCTGTAATTAGTACTATCATATTTTTCACCCTTTTTATAGACCGGTACCACTTTAGCACATTTGAGACCCTTCGGAAATTTCCCACTGGAGAAACATGAATTAATCATGTGAGAAATAGGAATGCTTATATATTTTGAAACATATTTGACAACCGAAGTTGGTATTTCATCAATTCCTGCAGAGAATTTATTAGGAAGACTCAAGATAATGCTTTGGACTTCTTGATCATCTGTTGGGTTCAGGAACATGCTAGGATAGTTAATACCATTAAATTCATCATTATAACTATCAGCTGTAACACTATTTGAAGTTAAATTGAACTCACTCACGAAAGTACTCAATATCTCCACCGGATCATCAGTTATAAGCCCATTTTGATTTTTCAATTTGATATAAGAATCAGAAGTTTTATTCTTGTTTGTCTCTTTATTGAAAATGCTCCACATAGTTTTATTTTTATTTCTAGAGTTGAGAATCTTACTGTCATTATATTCTTTATTTGAATCAGAGATGAATTTTCTATATTTTTTCCTTTCGGTTTTATATTTTTTTTTAAGTTCATGACTACCTGACATCTGGTATAAAACATACAAATCTTTTATGTAGTTTGAATATTGTTTAATTTCCCTACTAACCCAGCTACCTGTCCCACCAACCCTACACCTCTGAATAGGGAATGACGACTCGAAATAATATCGCAGTAGGTTAGCGAATTGAAAGTATTGATGCTCAACATCTGTATTATTGATTACACCCTCCCATGACTCATCCCTCAAATAGGACTCAAGTCTTTGCAAATTAACGTCCGTGAAAAATCGTTTATTACTATAATTGTTGTTCTTTATAGCAGACATGTTAGTCTTAATATTGAGCACTTGACCATAGTGGTCAGAAATATCTGTCAATATATTTTCAAACAGAACATCGTCCTTTGCAACATTTCCGAAAAAATTGTCAATCTGTGAACTAGACGTGCATGTAACCCTAGTCATGCCCAGACCGAGTGATTCCAGCCCATAGCTCTCACATAAGTGCAAAAAATCAAGTACTCTAGTATTTCCCGAGGAGAAATCAATATTGAAATCTCCTCCCACAATAATGTGTTCATTAGGCTTGTACAGTTCATCGAGTAGTTCAGAGAAAATATCGCAGAACATTTTAAAATCACAATTAGGGGATCTATATATACAGACCACTTTATAACTTTTACCCATTAGATAAAACTTAATGACACAGAACTCACATATTCTTTCAATGGGTACTGTTTTTGTTTGTACCAAACAAGCCTGAATATTCTTCTCTGCTCTATTTCCAACAAAAATCGCTGTTCCACCACCCCTATTCGCGGATCTAGAAAAATGGACAACAAGCTTATATTCTTCCAGGTGTACCTGGCTGATTTCGTTATTGAGCATCCAATGTTCACATACCATAAAAATAATTGGGTTCACCTCGGAAAGTAAAACAGTTAGGGGCTGCACTTTATTGTTGATACTACGAATATTTTGGTGAAATAAAGCAAAGTTACATTTTTTTACTACATTTGTGATCTTAACGGTTTTTTTTTGTCTAAAAAATTACGACCAAGCGCAAAATCGAAACGTTCAAAACATATACCCTTTGGCCAAAATTCCTCACCATATACAACATCGTGTAGATCTGGGTTGACTCCAATCATAAAGTTTCGATACTTGGTGTTCTCGTTTTTTGGTTGGCATAATTTAACTTCTACATCAGAGTCATCAGTTTTAGCATATTTTTCGATGTACTTCTTAACAACATTCTCAGAAATTGTTTGCTCCACTTTAGACAAGTAAATCCAAATTTTTTTGTTTTTGTTATGATCCCTACCAGATACTAGTTCTATTTACTACGACTTTTAAGTAGAAAGGACAACGTTGGTCATTCATGATCACAACCTTACATTTTCAAAATATACACGGTGACATGTGTCAGAATTTCATGGCCAACCGCGATACATTATAAAAGTGAATGGAGTATACTCTCATGCTGGTAACCTGAATCGAATACATATACAGGGTGTGCAGTATTTTCACTCCTAAGCTCAGTGGTTAATCCACTTTCTCCTACTCTGTAGTCTATAGTCCTGAAGTCAAATACCCAGGATTAACGCTAGATAGCAACTTCTGAGGAATAAGCATGTTGATAATGCTACTGGCAGAGCTAAAAGAGCTCTGGGCCTTTATTCTTGAAAACCAGGGAGTAGAACGATCGAGAGAACGGCGACGTGGCCCTACTGATTAGTAGGGCTACGTCACCGTTCTCTCGATCGTTCTACTCCCTAGTTTTCAAGAATAGAGGCCCTGATGGCGTGCAGGCGTCTATGTGGCAGGAATTGGGGTTGTAACCCAAAAATACTGCGATGGATGTACGTCATGATTGTAAGACCTGTCTGAATAGTCTGAGTTGTTTCCTCTGTGCTATCGCGCCAACCTATAATCACATATGGGGCAGCAGCCTGGTTTGCTAAGGCAAGTCAGATAAGTACGAGGAAAGTGCTCGACAAAGTACAAAGGCTTGGCTGTGTGTGCATCACGGGAGCTATGAGAACGTGCCCAACTAGGGCGCTTGAGATCATCACAGACCTCAAACCTCTACATCCAGTGATTGATAGGGTAGCCTATGAGGCTATCCTCAGAATATCTAAAGAAGGAAAAGGCAATAAGAGAATCAGGAGTCAGAGAGTTTGAATGACTACATCTCATCTGCAAACCTTCCTATAGTGATGTAATGATTAGGAAAGTAAGCATTGAGAAAAACTTCAGTACAATGCTAAGCAGAAGCGAGGATTGGGAAAGGGAATACACCGACTATGATCTCAAAGAAAAAACAATAAAATGGTATACAGATGGTTCTGAAACTGCTACAGGAGCTGGCGCTGGGATTTACGGGACAGGTACCAAGTGTGCACTATCGTTAGGCTTCTGTACGAGCGTCCTTCAAACGGAAATACTTGCAATCGGAAGATGTCTAGATATAAACCTAGAAAGAAACTATCAGAAGTGCGATATAGCTATTGATACCGATAGTCAAGCTGCTATTAAAGCACTGAGCTCCTACGTCATTGACACAAAGCTGATTTGGGAGTGCCGGAACGAATTCAATGAGGTAGGCAAGAAGAATAAGGTCTTTTTAATCTGGGTTCCCGGTCATTCGGGAATCGTAGGAAACGACGGGGCCAATACACTGGCCAGAAAGAGCGCACAAACGCCACTCACTAGCCCAGAACCCTTGTGTGGTATAGGAAAATGCACCTACAAGAAGGAGTTTATGCTGAAGGAGAAAACCGAAAGAGAAAAACTCTGGCGGGATCTCCCAGGGATGGATCATTCCAAAAAGTTCCTCTGGAACTCTGAAACTGCCAGATCCAAAAAATATCTGGATCTCAGTAAAAACCAACTACAGCTACTCACTGGCTTTCTCACAGGACATTGTCGCCTAAAGAAACTTTTGAGAATGGGTTTATCGGAGTATCGGATACTAACGAGTGTAGAATTTGTGGGGAGCATGGAGACACTCCTATTCACCTGGTTACGAAATGCTATGCCATTGCAAGCCAAAGGAAAGAGTGCTTTGGACCAGAAACTTGTAGGAGGGGGGAATTATCCTCGTTGAAGCCTGGATTTCATCAAATCTCTGGAACTGGAAGGCGAACTGTAGGAGGAGCGATGAGAACAGCTCTATAAGGGGGCACAGTAGACCTCAAGGTCGCAGTAGACTGTAACCCCTTTTCACTATGAACTATACAGGGTCTTTCACGAGGAACCTCACCCATATTTATACGGGAAACTACTGAACGTATTTTCATGAAATTCAGCACTTATAAGTATATCACGATGCTGATGAAATCTAAAATATTTTCAAGGCATGAGCACCTCCGGTTTTTCCGGAAATGACGTCAACTTCCGTTTTTCAAATTAGAACACCATTTTTTTATTGCAGAAATAGATTCCTTAGAAAATTTCAAGTTATTTTGATGTAACATTTTTCAGTTTTGGTTGGAAAATTCTCTCTGAGCGGGAAAATTCGGAAAAAAAATCGAAAATAGAGCTCCGCTGAAACAAGAATAACTTCGAGGTTTTTGGATGGAAAATTTTCATTTATGGGATTTTTCAAGATGTAAGATTGATGTATCCACTTTAAAAATTGAAATCACGATTCACGATACAGGGGGTGAAAAAATCGCTTTCAAAGTTAGGGATGACAAAATCGTGAAAAATCAATTTTTTCAAATTAGAACCCCATTTTTTTATGGCAGATATTGAATCTACGTTAAAAAATAATGTGAGTGTATGCATCACACCCTTGCCCTAAAGTGGATATTTTCTGAGTTATTCACAAAAAACTGTTTTTCGTCTTGAATTTTCAGCTATTTCTTATCCCTCCACGCCAAAAAGATGAAATTTTCAGGAACTGTTACTTAAAACATGTTTTAGATTTTACTACCCTAATATGCAAGAGAAAAAAGTTACAGGTTGTTCCTAAATAGATGGCGAATTTGGATTCGAATTTGTATCGGAAACCTCTTTATTTCAACTAATCGGCCATCGGTTTTCTCTCCAGTGATAAATAAATAATTCCTTATGAACCATATGCAAAAACTTACCATGTTTTACATTCTTTTTTTTTAATGATAGATATCATTAATTACATCTGCCAAATTCCTCTTTATTCAGTAGCATTTTGTGTTTACTATTAATTTGGTGATAATTCGTATTAAGTTATTAAATCGATCACTATGCCTAATTTTACCAATGAAGATTATTTAAATCTCATTCTACTTCATGGAGAATGTAATAAAGTTGTAGATGGAACGATTCGACTGTTCATTGAGAGGTTTCCTGACCGACCCAGACCAACGAGAGATACCATTAACAGAACCATGACAAACTTGAGAAATGTCGGATCTTTCATTAAGAAAACTATACAGCATGGTTCAAATAACAGTTCCTGAAAATTTCATCTTTTTGGCGTGGAGGGAAAAGAAATAGCTGAAAATTCAAGACGAAAAACAGTTTTTTGTGAATAACTCAGAAAATATCCACTTTAGGGCAAGGGTGTGATGCATACACTCACATTATTTTTCAACGTAGATTCAATATCTGCCATAAAAAAATGGGGTTCTAATTTGAAAAAATTGATTTTTCACGATTTTGTCATCCCTAACTTTGAAAGCGATTTTTTCACCCCCTGTATCATGAATCGCGATTTCGATTTTTAAAGTGGATACATCAATCTTACATCTTGAAAAATCCCAAAAATGAAAATTTTCCATCCAAAAACCTCGAAGTTATTCTTGTTTCAGCGGAGCTCTATTTTCGATTTTTTTTTCGAATTTTCCCGCTCAGAGAGAATTTTCCAACCAAAACTGAAAAATGTTACATCAAAATAACTTGAAATTTTCTAAGGAATCTATTTCTGCAATAAAAAAATGGTGTTCTAATTTGAAAAACGGAAGTTGACGTCATTTCCGGAAAAACCGGAGGTGCTCATGCCTTGAAAATATTTTAGATTTCATCAGCATCGTGAAATACTAATAAGTGCTGAATTTCATGAAAATACGTTCAGTAGTTTCCCGTATAAATATGGGTGAGGTTCCTCGTGAAAGACCCTGTATAGTCCTCAAGAATCGAGGTACCACAATCGACTTGAATTTGGTATAAAAGGAGGGACGTGACTTCACGAACTGCATCCCCCTAGCTACCCCCAAGCCTTTGAATGAAGAATCATTTCGAAGGTCTTTCAATTTGAGTAAGATCCTGCATTCGTATTCATACTCTATGCATACAGTGCATTATAACAATGTAATCAAACGAAAAATATTACTTTTCTTCAATTATCTGTTGCCATTCTTGATGGGTTCTACCCGGTTGAGAAAGTAGTAAGGGTCATTATCCAGAATTTAACCATCCAAAAAATTCGCCATTCGACTCATCTTCTCCAGAAGATGTCAACAAACTCCATTGGAACAGGTAACTTCCGACTTCTTCATCAGCAACCATCTTCAAACGGCTACTTAACAGATAGAAATCTTCACGGTTCCGAATAAACGATAAAGAGGGTTATCCCATATTCCCCCAACCAGACCTCATTCCCAGCCGGTCCTGCCTTATAAATCTCACCTCAAGAAAGCATTGAACCGACCTACCTTAAGATATCGGGATACCCCCTTCAATGCAAGGAATTGACACGTGGCTATTTTGCAGCTGCAAGATTACAGTTATGTAGCATGCACAGCGCTCTCTCCCGAGCAAAAATTAGGGAATCAACGAATTCGTTCCTTCGATATTAGGCATGTACAGGCTGCTGCTCGCATCGGACGATAGAAGGTCCAAAGAAATTCATCTTGATGAGGTATTATACGAAAAAAATCAACTTGTAAATGTACACAATGAATTACGTGAATTTCCCGGTTGGCCAAGATTTAGGTTTATCAAGTTTTTTTACTTAAAACTGACGCAGGTTGGTACTCGTGAAATGTCAAATAATTCTTGAGAATTTTGAAAAGTGAGGAATTCCATAGGTCCGTCTGTTCGTTTTGAAGTTTTTCTGTCGGGTTATTCGAGTACTTTTATTCTTTTTTCGAATGAACTATCACAAAGTAACGGACCATTCTGTCCATTATTTTTCAGTAAAATTACAACACTCAATTCTTGATTTCCGTACAAGAAAATAGCATAACTGAATCTTCCAACCATGTTCATATACGTGAAATATTTTCTGTATCAACAGAGGAAAAAGTTTCTTCAACATTCGCCAGGTCTTTTATTATTGAATTCACATAATATTTTCTCAGATTCATCATTTTCCCAAAGTAAACAAACATTTCGATAAATATGTAAGTACTAGGACCTCTATGTAAAGAGGACAACGTTGCGTAGTTATCTGACAGGAAAATGACTATAACCTAACATTTTCTAAATATACACGGTGAAATGTGTCAGAATGTTATGGCCAACCGGGATACTTCATGAAAGTGAATGGAGTGAATGGAGCAATAATTGTCAGAATCAGTTGGGAGTCCAAATCAACGCCTTCCAGCTTCCACAATCGACAGCCTGTATATGGGGATAGGGAATAAGGCACCCATAAATTGGTATAAGAGAGGGAACTCCTGAATCGGTACGCCTTGAGACACGGTGCCACATATTCGATATTTATTGACTTTATCGGAACTAGGGGAGAGACACCTTCGTCTGGCAAGAATAGGAAGTCTGATCCTGGTTGCCGCCAAGTTATTTCCGTTATGATTCGCTTCACAATCGACTAACGGATGTAGCAAGTACAACGATATAGAGATAGGTATAGGTACAATATGAAATTTCATGATAAAAAGGAGTTGTTTGTATGATGTTACAAGTTCACACGCAATAGTTGACGGAGGTAAATAAGAAATGTTATTGTGTTAGCACTGTTACAAGGTTGTTAAAATGGAGCAACTCTTCGATACTTTGAAAAGTCCATTTTTCAGTCGGAATCTTTTAGTTTTGCTTGGTCTTGATGCTCAAATACTTCCCTATGAACATAACACTAAGAACACTGCCTTACAGATTTATTCCAGTTATGAATGAATCTTAGAAGAATGAAGCATTTTTGAGGAAATCTTAGGATTTGATCCCGCTGGACTCTTCCTTTTGTACCATTTGGAAAGGAAAGAATATGCCAGCAAGTCAACCCTTCAGACGAGATGTCTAGGCACATTGAGGAGCAATTATTTCGAGACAGGTCAATTTTCATTTTTATTGTAAACTAGCTGGCCCGGCGAACTTTGTTTCGCCTAAATGATACCTACTTACGGTGGATTTCACAAATCGTAATCACCAGTGATCGAAGGTTAGCTTGGTTAGCGACACCTAGTGGCCTTATTCAAAAGGAGGAAAAGCATTTCCTACATAAACAAATTTTTCAACGAATTTTTCAGAGTTTTAATGTATTTTATAATAACCAGGCCGTAGACGAATCCATAAATGAAGTTTCATAACAAACAGTCCATCCGATCTCGAGTTATAAATGGTGTAACCAACAACTTTGTTTTATATATAGATGTGGGTGTACAATCATCCGATTGTACCCGTGGCGGCCGTGGCAACCCCCTCAAGAATCTTGGATAGTAGAAGGGTCGAGAGACACATCATTTTGAAGCTCGTTCGATTCAATTAATGAAAATGCTGAAAATTTTTTGTTTGACATTCGATTCTGTGTGAAAAACTCGTTTTGAGTGACTGGTGAGATTCTGAACGAATTTTAATCAAGAATCCATGATTTTTTCAAGATGATAATTCACAACAATCAATTGAAAACCCCCTGCTATCGCGCAAAGGTTATGGCGTTCAATCATTTTGTATGTAATTCATTCTCATTGTTGTTGAATGATAATGATAGACCCACTGATGAATCCTGGGTAATGGGAAAAGTCAAATTTTCTGCATACTTGTTGTTTCACTCACAGGAAAAGGGGCAATGAGAGTCCTTTTCGAAAGGACTAGACCCAAATCAGCATATACCAACGGGCGCGATTACCATATCTTCCTGGTAAAACAAAAACAAATACCGACGCAGATGCTCAAGAGATAAAATTTAAAAGTAGGTAGGTACAGCACATTTGGGATTACGTTGGGCTGAACAAAAGACGGACCTTCTTCAAATTGTGGCGAGTCAGTGAGATGTCTGCCATATTTTTTTGCTCACTGGCATCTGAGTGAGAACCCAGAGCTTGTATGCGTCCCGTAAAGGGATACTTTTCGCTGAGCATTCATCTTGATTAATGAAAGGCTGATTAACATGTTTTATTGCACTGTGGGAACACGGGATGCTGAGGTAGGTAGGGATTCGTCGTCTGGGTCTAAACTGGTCCTCTAGGATTTGACCTGGAGTCTTCTTAATGTTATCAATGGGATAAATGTTCTGCTAACTTCGCACACTAGCTACCTTTTCCCTCATTTGCATAAATCCACCTGTTTTCTGCCAATTCTAATTTTACATCTATATCTCGTTGAGTGTCGAAAATGGATTTATTAGACAATACAAAATATGCAACCTTCAAAGTCGACGTAATTTAGCATTAAAAAAAATCTTAACTGAGACTTACTTTTCAAGGAAACCCAAGTTGTAAATGCTTGGGACTAAACAATACTCCAGCAATGCAATCCTTATAAACAACGGTAGTGCCGGCGCCGCACCGCTATGTCCCTGCATTTTAAATCTATATAATACTTATCTTCGGAAATATTCATTTAAATTACATTCTGTAAAGGGCCATATTGATCTATATTGAATGGACAATGTATTTAAGGTACTTAATTGGATCAGGATTATTGCTGTATTTCTTAAAATAACTTCCTAAATAAGCCATTTTTCCCGTGAAATGTAAAGGAAAAAATGGTTATTGTGGTTTATCCTTAAGAGATAGACATATTCCATCGCGACCTTTTTGTTGACCTTTCTTAGGAGTACAATACTGAGTACATCATTTTGATTTACCTCGTGGGGTTCAGTCAGCGTTTGCAATGTGAGCACAAAAAAATGTGTTTATTTACGACACATTAAAAACCTGTGAATTCATCAGTGTTTCTCTACAATATTTATCATACGTACCTTCCTCTTGATCACTTCATCTATTAAAAAAGCGTTTCAAAATCCGTTGCGTAGTTTTGAAGATTTAAGCATACATAGGGACAGACAGCGAAAGCGACTTTGTTTTATACTATCTTATGATATCATTCAAATTTTCACCTAAATTTGGGCCGGGTCACTCATTTCGGTTGAAAAACCAGGCATAATGCATACAAAGTTCTTTAGGTATGATCTGCCCTCTGTCTTCACTCAGAAGAACCTCTTGACTAGGATAACCTGAACGAAACTCGCCCACTAGATGGCACTTGCGACGTAACGATAAGTCAGTGCTTAGCTTATAGGTTACTTAACTATAGAACAGAGATATATGCATAGAAACCCCGAATATTTGATCTGCTTTTCATTTCTCTCGCAAGGGGTCGCACTCTTTCTCATAACCACAGTCATATGGAGGGTAGAGGGACCTCTATTCATATTTCCATATAATATATATATAATATATTTTCCATATAATATATAGTCACTGTACATAACCACAATAGCGTCACGACCGTGAAATAAGCGGATCATTCCGGAATTAGACCAACTGTCATAATCAAGAGTGCCGATTGATCCTCAATTTTTTGTCATGATTTCAAGTTAGTAGTCGTTACACCAGGGCACACATGGCTCCATCTAGTAATCTTATACCAACAATGTCACAGTAATGACTGTGCTTGTGAGATTTAAAAGCTTCTGAATTCATTGATTGTTTCTCATCGTTCATAAAACTCATAAATCCCAAATTACAAAGAAGAGAGATCTTCAAAATTCAATGTCTTTCCATTCAGAACCCAAACAATTCTATCTCAATACAAAGCATATCACATCGTCGACCTTGAATTCTAATTATTTGTTAATTATTCTGCTACAGGGGTAGTAGAATAAAAAACGAGTGACTCAAAACACTCAACACCTAAAAAAAAACCCTGCTAGCAGTGATATACCAAATTACCAATGTCGCTTTCATGAAGTGCATAAAGATGAATAGCTTTCTGTCCTTTCATACTCAGCCTCATAGTTTTTCAAGATACATTTTCCAAAAGAAAATGATGCTACGCACAAGATGTGGAAAGTTGTATCCATCATTTTATTTTTCCTAAAATACCTAGATCAGTTATCATTAATTTTAGTCAGTACAGTGTAATTCTAATCGGTTCAATCATTGTATTATAAAATGGTTCAATTCATTGGAAGAGTACTTGAATGAAAATCTTTTTTTCACATGCTACTTTCAACGGAGTGGTGTAGCCAGAACTGGGCAGTCCTCAGGGCAAATCGAAATTTTATTGGTAATTATCGAATAAGTCGAAATAGTCATGAATGCTATAACTCTCAAGTGCTGAAAACAGAAAGATCTGACAATGTCAGAGCAAAAGGGGCCTATCAGTTCGCTCAGAAAATATACATATGGGTACAAACATATTGTTTTAGAACAAAATCACCATTTTAGTATAGTACAGAACTATTTTCACATATGGACAATTTTATGACATGTTTTTCACAAAGGTAGATGAGTCATGAGAGAACTCTTACCTGGCTGGAAGTCAGCGGAGGGCTACAGATATGATCAGAAGGGTATTCTGAAATCTACTCTGAAAATCTGTCGAAAAAAAAAACAATATAAGGAAAGCGTATTAGTATGAGATGCAACAGCAGTCAGTGAATAGAAAAACATTTCAAATGACTGAAAAGCAAACATATATATTTGTGTAAATCAGTTACCCAAACTGAGAAAATATTTTCAGTCTGAAATTTGCGGAAAAAATAGACGAAGCTTATAGTCTCTGCTTATAGATACCTATCTATCAAACCGATATATGTAATAAAGTTTTTAGATATACGATAAGACCTTTAAACCAAACCAGGTTTTTGAGGTTAATTTAAACCTCCCGTCAGCTGTTTCATGATCTCTTGTATTTTTTCACATACCAACCACAAGAAATGAAATTATCCCAAATTATGATTTCGAGAACATTTCAAAAGAACAATCTGAGGATCTTAGAGAAATATGCGTTATTATATCATTCCTATTACTATTGTATCATTTTTTGCACCTTTTCTGTGAATATTGACACTTTTTGAAGGGATCACATTGACTAGGGTATCCAATAATAAGTTTCCGATACCGAACGAACTACCCGTTAGAAAGAGAAGTCACCCCAGAAAGAGAGAAGAAACGTCATTACGGCGGTATTTTGATATGTTTGGATTCTGAATCTGTCTGTTGGTGTTGAGACACTTGTAGTTGTATAGGATTTAAATTATTTAATATTTTGATAGTTTTGCGTAATATAAATATTATTACTCGTTAAGTGATATGTGTTAAGCTTTACCAGTTCACGAAGAAATTGAGGATTCTTGTGTTTTTTGCTTTAAAAAGGTATGATACTTCTTGAAATCGTTGAGCCGTTGCAGGGGGTCTTGCTTCAAAATTAAGACACAAAAATGTAACTTTTTTGATAAATTCATCTTGCAGACGATCAATCCTATACATATACGTAATATTGATTCAGGGAGTTCATTTTTATCGTAGATTTGCCATGAATTTTAATGATTTCACGGCCTCTGTCATCGTTTTCGCGGTCTTTTGAAACAGGGGTGTTTTTTGATCGATTTATAAATAGAGTAACCCAAAATTTTGGTATATTTGTGAATTTGAAGCATCAATGATTATGATTTCGAAGTTTTTCCGAAATTTCTAGTCGATTTAAAGCCCCTAATAACTAATCGAAAAAGTTTTGCCGCGCATAACCTTACAAAAGATGACACGTTAACACATTTGGAAATATCTTGATTTTTTGCTTTAACTCTTAGAATATTTTTATTTTATCATTGTAATTAAGATCTGCAATGAACAGATACTTGATTTTGATGCTTTTGGTGCGGCTAAAATGAGTATTTTACTAGATATTGGCCTACCAACATGACCTATGAAGTTCAGGTTGGCGCCTAAATTTTAGGGCGTTTTGAGAGAAGAAATCCGAGAAAATATTGGAAAGAACTTACATTTTTCTCTATATAATAATAGTTCTTCGAAATCTGATCCTCTATCAAGTTTTTAATCAAGTTAAAGTAAGAATTTTTCACTTACAAGGTAATATTTAAAATTTAAATGTCTGGATAGGTTGTTGAACTGCTGACATTGTTCAAAGCCTTTTGTTGATTTCATGCTCAGGTTCTCAGAAAGATTTCTCTTCAAGACTGACATTATCGACTAATTCGTTTTCATATTATTGTTATCATTTTGCAGTTAATTCCCAATGATGTCTGATTCTGAATGTGATGAACCCAGGACTGAGTGAGTGTACACTTGAATCAGTTTCTTGTGAATTACATTATTTCCTCATTTAAGCTGTTTCTAATATTTTCTCTAATCTATTTTAGATGTCCTCCCTCTTACAAAGATTTCGATTCGGATGTCCTACATCCATTAGACACATTTGATGAAATCAGTGACTATGGTGATACTGACCAAGTACCATTCAACGAATTATTACAAAATCATCATAAACAGACAGTCTGGGGTTTCAAATTTGGTGAAGAAATTATGAGGAAAGCAAAGGAAAATATGATGGCTGCGAGAAGTAAACACGGACAAGAGAGAGGCAGAAATGACAGTGTATCATCAGAAACATACATATCTGTAAGTAACTTGTTATAAGTGTGTTGTTCATGTCTAACCATTGAAATAAATTTTCAGGAAAAACCCAGTTGTTCCAAATCAATAACAGAAATAAATCACAAAACTCCACTTTCACAAAAAAGGCAAAAAGCCAAGTTGAGAAATAAAAGAAAACGTATGGCAAGTGCTCTGATGAACCAAAATTCAAGAGAAGCACCATTGCCTCTTATGAATTGGGCTGATGCTAAGGATGTGTGGCTCTTTATGGTATATAAAGAAGAAGCATCATTAAATTTGAGAAACCCCAGGTTGTTCGAGGATTTCTCCAATTTCCTACCCCGCATGAGGGCTATTTTACTAGATTGGATTATGGAAGTGTGTGAAGTCTACCATTTGAGGAGGGTTACATATTATCTAGGAGTCGACTACTTTGATCGTTTCTTGTCAATTCGTCCTGATGTGCCCAAGAACCAACTGCAACTTGTTGGAGTAACCTGTTTGTTTTTGGCTGCTAAATTAGAAGAAATCTATCCTCCCAGAGTGACTGAATTTTCCTATGTTTGCGATGGAGCATGCAGCCCAGATGATATTCTCAATTGTGAACTACTTATTTTGAATGTGAGTACTCTTTTGTATCTTTTGTCTGTTGTATATTATTGCATGGAGTTCTCCACAGGAAGAAATTCAGTTACGAGTTTCCAGGATATTTCAGTAATTTCAGGGCGTTCGAATATTGCAAATAATGTTACACAAATTTCTGAAGATACTTCAAGCAGAAGATAATTGAATGTTAATGTATAGGGTGTTCCTGTGTTGGTTTCTGTTTTATTTTGAAACAAATGTGTTCGATTAAAATTAAAACAAATAACTATTTTTTCTAAACCCATTTTTGAATGAGGACATTTGCGGAAATGTTTGGTAATGTTTGTGGACATACTTTCTGAGTGTGTGACATTGTTGAGGCTGAGCTCAAGTGGATTATGTGCTATGACTGACTTGATTTCATTATATTGAATGTTCAAAAAAAAATTTCCATCAATATCCAGGTAAATTCGTTTTTTCAGAGTTTGGGATGGGACCTGAGTTTGATGACACCAAGTGATTGGCTCAATCTTTACATGCAGTTACATTTCAAAGCTGATGAGCTTACACCGCAAAGAATCCATAGGGAAATCAATAAAGATTTCCTTTTCCCACAATACTCGGGTTTTCAATTCACACGGGCATCATTATTAATTGATATGATGTCTTTGGATCCTGGTTTTTTAAGATTCAGCTATAGTACAGTAGCAGCTGCCGCTATGTATTTCATGTATGGAAAACAAGCTGCACTCTCTGTTTCTGGTAGGTCTTTTGAATTACAAGCATAAAGTCATGGAAAATAATGTGAATTATCTCGAAAAGGTCTAACATGGGATCAACTGAAACATTGTGCGGAATATATGGCTGTCTTCTATCATGTGCTTCAAAATTCTAAGGATATGAGATTGCAATCCTGTAGTGTTCATGTAGCAAATGATGAGCAATCACAACGCTCCTTGGAAATCATACGGAAGAGCTTTAAAGATGTTGTACCTGATGAGAATCATTCCCTCCAAACGCATGCTGTGAACATGGATTTCTTTGTAAGTAACTCATTTTTGTGTATATCACCTAATTTTAATTTGTTTTGGAAATAATACAATGGTCCAGAGCAAATGATCCCAAACTTTTCAGGCTATGTCAAACTCAACTTCTTTACAGTTTATGAAATCGTAGTACAATTCATGACAAAAGGAATGGGGAAAAATATGAATGTCAACGTTCCTTCGTGTTATCGATGATCTATCTATATGAAACGAGATCTTGCTTCAAATTTTATGGCGCTTGCATAGCTGTAATCCTTTTTCCCAATCGATGTTGATTTCCTTCGAATAACAGTCTATAATATTCCTACAAATACAGTCTGTTTCCAAAGGTGTATTCACAAGTGGAGTGACTTGTGAAAAAGGAATTCAACAAATAATTAAGGGGGAGTTTAATTGGGGAACGAAGTCATATCTCCAGAGAATTACAAAACGTCTTGAGTCCGCATTTAAGGACTGAACGAGAATAAATTCGCTATCACAAAAACGCTTATATTTTTTGAACCACTGGACCGATTTCGAAAATCAAACTCATTTTCGAATCATCTTCTAATTCTAATGAAAACTGTTTTTACAATAAAAAAACCAAAACTATTTTTTACAAAATTCATGGATTTTTTCTGGAATTCTTCCCATCATGCTTCTTATAGTGTTCTCAGTCACTTTCTGGGATGCTGTCTTCCACTTTTGCTCGAATTCCGCTAATGTTTTCGTTGATTTCCTAGTCTTCTTCAATTCTCTTTTTACCAGGGCCCAATATCTTTCGATTGGCCTGAGTTCTGGGCAATTTGGTGGATTGGCCTCTTTGGGGACAAAAACCACCTCATTAGCTTCGTACCATTCCTTGGTGGCCTTGCTGTAGTGGCATGAAGCTAAATCTGGCCAAAAGATTGTTGACACATCGTGCTCACGTAAAAATGGTAAAAGTCGCTTCTTCAAGCATTCCTCGATGTATATCTTCGAGTCAACAGAGCCTTGGCCAACGAAAAATTTGCTCCTTTTCCCACAAGTGCAAGTTGCTTGCCAAACCAGGATTTTTTAGGAAACTTTGCTTGTTTCTTCACGCGAAATTGTTCGTCAACATTTCCACGAGAATTTGCAGTATAAAATTCCTGACCAGGAAGTTGCGAGAAATCAGCCAAGACATAGGTTTCGTCGTCCATCAGGCAACAGGAAAAATTTTTCAAGAAATCTTTTTTTAATTTCTTTGCTCTCGATTTCGCTTCTTGATTCTTCACAGCGTTCCTATTTAGCGCTTTCTGCACTTTGTATGTTCTAAGCCCACAACTCAACTTGATTTTCTGAGCGGTTGACTACGAACAACCCACTATTTGGGCCACTTTCCGTCCTGAAAGGTTAGAATTCTTCTGAAAAAGGCTGATGGCTTTCTTCGCTTTCTTTGGGCTATGAAAACCCTTTTTCCTCCCGGTTCCTTCGTTGCACTTAATTGTAAGATCTTCATTGAAGCGCTCAACAACTCTTGATACCGTTTCCGGACGAACTCTTTTGCGATTTTTTGAAGCTACATTTTTGATTATTTTGAAAAAGTTTCACTATAAATTCTCGTGTTTTCACTTCGCTTGACATTTTGCGACAGAGAATTGGAATATAATGTAATGTAATTGTTCCACATGTTTCTGACATCCATAACAAAGCTAACTATGATCAAATTTGGATTTTTTCTCAATTGGTTCAAGAGATATTAGGCGTTTTTGTGATAGCGAATTTATTCACGTTCAGTCCTAGATGTAGATCTGTGATCTACAATAGATCAGTATCCCAATGCACTTACTGTTCAGTTTACTCAGTACCAAGAATTTTTACACCACTTTGAGAATTCCTATTCCGGAGCATTGCAAAAATTGATCTTTCAGGAGCAATCAGCTATAATCAGAATGGAGCAAATGGGAAAAAATCCATCATTAATCATTGAGGACGACACCCCAGAAAAAAGTGACAGTGGGGTGAGCTTTGACAAGATGCTTGAAGACATTATTATTTCCAATTCGGTAAATTATCCGGTTCAACAAGTACAATTACACCGAGAAGACATCGAATTAGAAGAGGATGAAGTGGAAGAGACAGATACAGATGAGTTGGAAGAAGAGTGATTTGTAACAAAATTTCCACTATTAAAGGAAGGGTTAATCCTTATTCGTCAATATATACTATGTGATCGTTCTACTTACTAAACTGTAACTAAGACTGCCAGATTGAAAAAAAAATGCTTTAACTTTCATAGATCAAGTATACATAAATATTTTTCATACAGACAATTAGTACAATATTAATTGATAATCGTCAATTAATCCATGGAACATGGATCCATTCATCATTTTAATTTTAATCATCAAGAGATAAAGGTTTAGTTAATTTATTCAATAACTATCTCATTGTAAATTTTTAATATATTGTAATATTTCAAGTGTATATTATTTAAAGAGAAATTTATATTATACTTTAGTTTCAATTCAGAGTTGGTTCTAATTGAAATACTAGAGCATTTCTTCTCTGTATTTGAATTCGATATTTTGGTAAGTAAATAGGCAAGTGAAATAATGAGGAGAAAAATATTCACTATTTTTTCCAGATGAAAAATATTTGTAAATATCGTATCTTGTTCTTTTTGACACTGTCTATTACTATCAATATTTTCGCATCAATCAAGCTAAATCTAAGAATGAAAATATTTTCATAAATGAAAACAATTACATTTTTAAAGTAAGTTGGATAAAAGAAATTATATTTGTAGCAATTTTAACAATAATGTTGGAGTAGTAATCCTATTAATTTTTAATACAAGTTTTTGTTGTTCTGTTTTAAGAACTGAAGTTTGAAACCCATGTGCCTTGAACTACTTTTTATCAGTTTTATTACTTGACTTATCATTAACCTCCGACTGTTGGGATGTTGTTACAAAATCAGAATTGTTTTGCTATATAGCTTTTACTCTTTCATCGTTTCCTGCTGCTGTTGGTTTTCGGATATTTTCATGGCTATTAGCATCAAATTGATTTCAGAGTAAAAAACAGATATCAGTCTGAACCTATGAACCTGTCAATTAATTTGCAGTAACGATATTTTTTAAGAAAAATGGAGAAGGATGTAGATTTAAGTAAATATTCACTAAGCTCTTTCAGTACGCTTATAGCTTAATTATAGTTATTTGTTATTCTAAGTTGTTAAAAAAGTTTTAATGTAAATCTTGACGCATATCACTCGGCTTTAGGATTTCGTGGAAACACTGTAATATATTTGCAAAATTTCTCCTATCGATTCTGATTGAATTATGTTGTGATCTCCGATCTTTTTATAGTGATATAAACGACTTTTGACAGAAAAAAATCGTTATGTTTTTAAATCTTTATGTTGAAAGTCAAATAGTTATAAGACTGTTCTTAGTTTATATCTGGACTATTGTGATGTACATAAGACTTCTTAATAAAGGTATCAAAAATCAAATCCTACGTTTCATTGTTCCCTTTGAATTCGTTTACTAATATGCGTTGTCAAAAATCAAGTGCTGAAAATTGTTAGTCACAAATACTGGCGTAACCAGAATGTGAAATTCGCTGATGTTTTCAAAATATTCTTGCGTGCCAGCGGAAAGAAGCGCTATGACACATCTTTTTTTTTTGAGCGCCTGAAAAAAGCATCCTCATTTTTACCTAAAATTTTGTTATTTATCATGAGTGGACTTAAGTCAACTTCGAATTTTTTTGTCATTTGTTCACATTCCTGCTGTAGAAATAGGACCAGTGTGAATTTCTCTCAAGTAGATAAGTAGAAATTCGAGTGAGACACGCAGTCATCCAAAAAGCAGTTTTTTCTGACTACTTTTGCATATCACTCGTAGGAAGGATGAAAATAAAAGAATATGTTCTTAGTTTTGAGCAGCATTTATTAAGTTTTCTTTAGACCAATCAAACACAAATACGTTTATGAATATCTTCAACAGAGAAAAATAATTGTCCAAATCGTACAATTTTATTATCGCCGTCACTGTACATTATTAAATATCAATGCCTACTTGTATACATGAAGCTTATTGTGTAACTAGGCGATTCTCCCAATGCTGCCACAGTATGCTGGGTAACAAAAGGCAGAGGAAATACAATGCTATTATGATTTTTGGATAAAGAGCAAGATCTTCATTCTACAGACTGCACAAATCAGAAGTTCATTGCTTGTTTTCGAAACTAAAATTTCTTTCACGATGAATTTCTGTGAAGATTTATAGCTGAATTGAAATCCAAAGGATCTTAACAAGATTGAAAATACTGAAAACACACCTGCGATTAATACTACCCCCACAGTCCTTCCATCATTCTTCAATATTTGAAATAAGAGTAAAAAAATTTCACTAAAACAATTAAATACAACATATCTATCTCTGCATCAAAATGAAGAATGGGAGAACTGTGCACAGAAAATGGGGGTCACTGGATTAGATAATATAAAATGTATAATCATGAAATAGAGCAAAATATTTCATAAGACATTAATGTGATGATACACATGTGAAGACAATCATATTATGGAAAATTGAAACAATTTACTTTTTTTGTAAATATCAATGTTACAAATAGACTTTTCAAAATTAAGTATGCAAAGACCAATTCTATTCAATTACATAGATTCGTTGTGACATATAATTCAATGTAGTTTTCTAAAATTAATACAAAACGAACAAAAATTATGGTGTAAAAAATATAAATACATGTAAAAAAGAGAAAAAATTCAATCATGATATATATCATTGAAACCAAAGGTCTTCATAAGTTAAACAGTCTGTACAATTAAGTGTGAATCAAGAGTTTCATCTTGGTACAAGTGAATAAATAATATATTGGTCAACAAATGAAAACCTAATGATAACTAATCTATTTTAATTTTACATGAAATGTGGTTAGATTCAAAATGAAAATATCACAGATATAATAGCAACATATACAAACACAAGTTTGATGTCACTCACCAGATGATCAAAATGCTTACTACATAATAAAAGAATAATAAGCTTAATAATATGTTTTCTGAAAAGTTACGAGTTCTTGATTATCAATAAGAAAATAATCACTGGATAGTCAAAATTCCCCTCACAAGACTTACCAATTTTTTTTTTAATTTTTGATCAACACTGGAAGTTCATTTTTGTGCTTGTATTTGACACCAAACATTTTAAATCTTAATAAGCTACCGTGTTAATAAGAAGGTTAAATTTGGGAGAACACTGCTTAGTTTTTGAATGAAAATCTGAAGTAACCAAACTTCATGATGATAGTAGCCATTAGCTTCTTTGTTCTCTTGGAAAAACAGATATTTTAACCATCCAGTTTGAATACCACTCTGTCTTTGGATTTCATTACATAATGCCTTTACCATGTAGAATCAGTATCGAGCGATTTTATTCCTAAAACTGCTAATCAATTGGAAAATCAATAAAAAACAATCCAATAATACCAATATTGAGGAAAAATTCAAGAATATTGATAAATCGTATGTACTGGAAATAGAGTAGGGTGTCCGAAACAATAATTCAAAGAACTAATGAAATCGATAAAAAAGAAATTATGAAATTTTCATAAAACATATTAACAAACGTAAACAGGAATGTAAAAAACCAATTATGGGCAATCAAATAATGATTTCCAAAGTTCCCTTATTCAGAACAATTCGATGGAGACATTCGAATTTTCAATTATATTTTATACATCTTGTCCAAGTTCAGATCTAATACTAAGGTAAAAAAGGAGTTAGATTTCCATATAGTTCAGTGCTTTACAAACACAAACGTTCACATTGTGTCAACTGTGATTAAAAATAGAGTATTTACGATAGCAGTCTTAACTGAAATATATTGTCTATTTTTTCCAAAAAATATCTCACTTTCAAAAAGTGAAAACACTTTTGGATTTTATATTGAAATGAGGTTAATAAAAAGGAAAATATCTTTACATCAGTCTGAAAAAGAGCTGAGGAAGATGACTCGAAGGACGAAAATAATGTACATGAGAAATAATCCAACCAGTATTCAAAAATGAATACCTCAGAAGGTAAATAAAAAACAATAGAAAACTGTTTCTACTTCAAATCAATCCTAAAATAATTTTCTTTGTTGTGATGTACAGCTTAAATGTACACTTTCGTGATAAAACAATATAAAGTAAAATAAGCGTTTCAAAATAAAGGAATTGTGATTAACACCTTGGAGGAGTGAATACCTGGCATTATTAAATTGAAATAAAATAACGTTTCCCCTGATGTTAATTCGAAAACTGATATCAAATCAAGTCGTTATCCAAATGTGTTGGTTTTTCAACAATTTTTAACGGAAATCACTCGCGTCGAGTTAAAAGTATTCGAATCCCCACCCTTAAGAATATCCTTTAAGTTTCTTTATTGAGCTTGAAAGTGCACAGTCCATTGATTATTGACGATAACTTGGCATCGCTACTCCATTTCCTGGGGTAACATAATCACCAATCATTAAATTTGCACTAACTGGGTAATTTGCCATCACTAAAGGTTGCTGAAAAAGACAACCTAATAATAGTTACAGCAAACGATTTGATCTAAATTGATAGATTTTCCCCGAATATTATTATTTGAAAAAAAGAATATTCTTGCATGAATTGGTTTCCACCGATTTTTCCATATGATAAACGTGAATCAAGTGATGACTTTAAAATAATTTAATATTTTTTCTACATATTCTATGGAGAAAATCCACATAAATCTCGACGACACTGATCTACTTCGGAATAAATGGTCATCTGAAAAGTTCTGCGGTTTTTCGATGTTGCACGCGCATCCTATCCTTATTGTACGGTAACAATTGCAAATCGAAAAATTTGAGTTGATTTGAATTAATGCTCATAAAGACCATAAAGATATGGATGACCAAAAGCACAACGCTCATATTTTGAAATGAGAAGAAATGCTTGAGGCTGAAAAAAAAAAATTGAAGAACTTACAGACAGGTAGCTGTATCAAATAACAGTCCGAAGGTGGGTTGCGAAATTAAAAATTCTCGGCAGACGAGCTATGATCTTGCTACGTAGCCATCCTGGTACTGTAAACGAAGTAATATTAAGGCAAATTGCAGTTCAAATGCCCATTTGACTGGAATAGCAATAGGAAAATCCACAAAACTTTTCAAATGACGCTATACATATAAGGAATCCCTGGAAACATACACAAACCTGTCAGACTCCAAAATGACCAAAAATTTCGATTTGTCATTAGATGTCCTAAATTTCAAACACAAACATGTTTTAACAATACACCATTAAATACATTGATTCATAAAATATGAGAAGGCATAGCACCCTTAATTTTGAGTCATCAGAAAATTCACCCCCTAAGTCAAGAGCGCATGTTCATTAAACGTTCTATTGGATCATTGCATGGAAAGATTTTCAAATTCGCCACTTACTTGTTGGCCATTCGGAGATGTGAATAACGATGGTGAAATGGCACCACCGATCAATTGCGCGGTATGAGTAGAAGTTGGACTTGCAGCAACTCTGCCCCTGCCCGTACTCGAGATACAGCCTGGATGAATATTAGGAGGCGCTCCATCTGTTAATTGGGAGGTGTCCACTGTACACAAGAAATAACTCAAATGTTTCAAATATCTACGCTGAGAAACAACGGATTTTTCAATAAGGACATAATTCGTACCAAAATAAATCATAGAACTGGTATTTTGCGTTGAAAAAAGATGAGTCGTAATAAAGGAATAATATAGTCAGGAGCATCATGACTTGATTTTGGAGCTACTTCTGAAATTTAATTAAAATTACACTTCCACTATTATCTCATGATCATTTCATCTGTCTCTATTCTTTTTAAATATTATTCTTGGATAACTCAATTTAGTAATGCTCTTTGTGGACCGATTTCTTACATTTACTCAATCGAAGCATTTGGACCTCGAAAGTACCCTGAAAATTAAAAATAAAAAGGAGAAATGCACTACTAGTCCGTTCAAATATAAGAAGGAGCTTTGTAAACAAACAAAATCGTCTGGTTTGTGCACAATAAAGCTCCTATTGGTGAAACGGTCATTAGGACGCTCCCTTTTAACGCCCTAAGAGACTGCCAGAATCGTACTCGGAACGGACTGTGAATGGTACCGGATAGAAATGACTCAATAATTTGAGTCAGCAACTTTTTCCTCAGATGAAACTCTAGTGCAAACTTTCTGTTATGATGTGCAACTATCATAACCATTTTATATCCGAAGTACCCTATTTTTTATTTTGTTTTGTTTTAATATCATCATCTACTAAATAATTTCTTTTTCGGATGCTCGAGATTGCGGCAAGGTATTCCCAGGAAACACCTGAGTTTCAGAGATTTGGGTCGGAATCTTGCAAGATTCCGACAAAGTAATTCCAGGAAACACCCGATTTGGGACCTTTTCCCTAATGGGTGAAAGCCATCTTGATTTGCATAAATATCGAAGTTTTCAATTGACAAGACTCGTAAAAGATCTCTGTTCAAATTTATAATGTTCATTTACTTATAATATGCGAAATATATTTAGTTTCGGTCCAAAATTTATATTATTTTGTACGAAACTCTTTGTCGGCTGCTCAAGATTCCGACAAGGTAATTCCAGGAAACACCAGGTTTGGGTTTTTTCACTTAATGGATTGAAGCCATCTTGATTTGCATAAATATCGAAGTTTTGAATTGACAAGACCAGTTAAAATACCTAGAGCTACTGTGAAGGTCTAGCTGTTCAAAGTGTTCATAGATTTTGTTGTGAAAAGTGTATTGTGTTGGAAAATCCTTTGACAAAGTGTATATAGTGTTTATAGAACAATGTCGAATTCTGAAACGGATACTGCATCTGAGGGTGGTATGTGGGGACCACCACGAAAAAGGTCCAAAAGGTCGCATTTTTCTGCCGAAGAGAAAGAGATAATTTTGAACATTTCTCAAAAAGAATTGGAAGAATATCCTGATTTAACGAAAAGAGACTTAGTAGGAATTGTTTCAAAATCCTCAGGAGTTAGTGATTCAGCTGTATTCAGAATTCTCAGAGAATATAAAGGGAATAAAACATTGACGCCACCTGAGAGGAGAGCCCAGCTGTTAAAAATAATCGATTCGGTTGACGATTTCGATATGAACCTTATCAGAAGAATTGTCCACGTTTTTCTTCGGAATGAAATCCCAACGATTTCTAGTACTAGAAATCGTGAATGATGACGACAGTTTGCCAAATTCCAAAAGAACAACGTTCTATAAATTATTGAAAAAATTTGGAATTCAAGTTCAAAAAGCGTGGTTGTGATAAGACTACTGATAGATAGGAATGAAATAATTATGTGGCGAAGAGATTATTTGAAGAAAATCCGCTCATTAAGGGAACAAGGCAGAAAAATTTATCATCTGGAGCAGACATCGATAAATAAACTGAACGATTGTGTGAAATCTCCTCGATTCGACTCTGGATGGAAAGTAAATATACGAAGACCCTCCTACCGCTGCGCCAAACTTGTTTATATTGCTCTTTCTTAGATTTGAACAGAGTATAGCAAGTTCTTTCGGTATTGTTGAACATTCAAGCCAGAACTACACCACCATTATAAGATGGAAGGGCTGAAGTACGATTCAAGAGTGACCAAGAACTCCCTTTCAAGATCCGCAGAATAATTTTCCTAATTATGGTTTGAAACATTCCCAATGGCTCATTTCGAACCGAAGACTGCGATGTTTTCAGGACATCTGGACCCCTTGGGTTGTCTCATTGGCTCAGGAACATCCAAAAGTGAATAGTTTCACTAGTACTTACACATTATAACACTCAGGTCGATTTTAATGACCGAAAATTTGAGTATGAACTTCCGAAACTGTGACTACTTAGAATTGCGGATGTAATTTTAATACAATTCCGAACGCTTCCCATTCGCGAGCTTCACCATCATTGAAATGTTCACCATGACACCGACAGATCATGAAAAACATTCAAGAATGCGTTCCTATTCAAATTCGAAATTATGTCCCTATCGGAAAACCCGACTTGATAATATTTTCAATTCTCTTCACTTACCTAAAGCGATTAAATTATTGGCCATCAAGTTATTGTTCAAGACGGTCTGAGTAGTATCCATGGAGACTTCTCCTAGACCATTAACCGACATACCGTTCACCATATTGACAGCTGTAAAATATTCTCACGATATCAAACAAACTAAAGCAACTTTCTTCATACTTTCTTACCATTTCTTACACCTTGAGCATCTAACTGACTCCAATAATTTTCACTAGGCGATACATTTGAGACACCCGGAGGTGGCTGTACCGGAGCTCCTGTGTATCTAAAGTAGGGATTCTTCAGGTCCAATGTGTTAGTCGAACACTGAGTTGTTCCTTCTACTGTTAATTCTATAGTTACATCGTAACTTTGCCTGCAAGAAAGTAAAATTGAAAATATGACGAAAAGAAGATAACTAAGAAATCCACGTTACCTCATATTAGCAACTAGCAATACTCGTCCTGTCAAAACCTGCCCTTGCTTAAGAAGAAGAGGTTGTTCGAGGAGACAACGAACCTGATACCAATGAGTAAGTGGTTCCGTTGGGCCTGTACTAAGCCATATTGTTTGTTGCGAACCAGCAAAGGCGACATCAAACCAAAAAGCAAGACCATGGCAAGTACCAGATTCCAAAATGTGGAATTCAAGAGGAATATCTGAAAATGAATGGCATGTAGGAGAAATATAAAACGTAATGGTGACAATTTTACCTATTGTATGTAGATCTGTTTCATCGGCTTCCAAAAAGTCGACAATGTGCCTAATTGATTTACTCATACATATTCTTATATCAAAAGTATCAACAACAGGTTGTCTAAAATATTCTTTGACTGCGCTATTTTGGATTGCAGACAAGTTCACTCCATGAAAACATGTCTGAAACCTAATAAAAAAATGTTTCAAGTAAAAAAGAGTTAATTGAAAGAGTCCTAGGATGACTCACCAGAAATTGGCTTTGCTATATTGCTCCATATACAGAGAATCATCAGTGAATGGAGCTATGTGTAGATCACCACGGGACGGATACATTTTTCCGCTGGGTACCAACCATTTCTTGGCATGTAAATAGGTTTCCAACATTCTTTCATTATACAACATATATCCCATTGGTTCAGAAATAATAACATCTACTTTTTCAGGAAGTTCAACTTCTTCTATTTTTCCAGGTATAACTTTGATCAAGTCTTTCAAATTATTTGCCTCCACTAATTTCTGAAATATGCTTCAAGTGAAAACGTGAATCATTACAAATTAATTCAATTTTACCTGGGCAAAATGAGCCATAGTGGAAGCTTCAACAGCATATATTCTTTTAGCACCAGCTTGGGCAGCAAAAAACGATAAAATGCCAGAGCCAGCTCCTACATCTAATACAACCTTATCCTTAAATGAAAAAAATCGTGCATCATCGAATTTTCCGTAATACATATTCTGTTACTCAAAACAATCGATATGTATCAACTTACCTTGAAATCATTCAAATTACATAGTATTGCTCGTTGATAAGTATAAGTCCTAACAAAGTCTTGCAACATATTCTGTTGTTGTGATAAATAGCCATAAAATTGGAAGTATTGAGTTGCCGAGGAGTCTTCAGTCCTAACTGAAAAGACCGAGGCCCCTTTGCCAGATTTTGCCTTTGTCATGGCAACAGTAAAGTTTCTAGCATCTGAAATAATTTTGTTTGAATTTCATCAATTTAATCTTTGTCATTATTATACCAAAAGCATTTGTTTATGTTCTTAGACAAGAAAATTCGCATAAAAAACTTTTACAAGATTGCTGGATGTAAACATCAATTATTCATCCTTGAATAGAACATTGCGAATTTGTTAGACCAAATTACTTAATTACCAATCAGTTGTTCATGTGGTCTACATAGTTGAATTTATTGTCAGAATGCAAACAACATATAAATTTTGAAGAATCAAAAATATTAGTAGTCATCTTTTGATGCTCAATTGTAATCAATAATAGTTGATAAATTTTCGACAATAATAAAATATATAAGAAACATTTGTACCCAGTTTAATTCAAATTGTATTATGTTGATTAATGAACTTACCCTCAGGACTTCTGAATTTGAAAAGTAGAGATTCATTATCGAAAGAAAATAAATATGATGAATTTCCAAACCGGCAACACTCTGTATTTGTACATACAGAAAATTCAGCTATTTCCATCTGATCTGAAATTTAGAGGTTAGGAATTTCAGACAGGCATAACAGGCTTTATTCAATGAGAAATTCAAAAAATACGAATGAAATTCGTTTAGGTAAGGGTGAAAGATCGGAAATTACACTGAATTTCATTGAATTAGTTGGGAAATCACCGAAATACTTCGATTGTTGTGATGCCGCATTCGTCTAATGATAGTGTTACTGTTAATTACAACAATATTTTGGGTGATTAAATCGTTAGGGGTGATAATTACTGTGGAAGACCGACATACGTCGTAAGTTCCTGAAAGAATCATTCAATTTAACGATTATGTATTGAAAAAGCGGGATATTATGAGCCAAAACAAACGGTCTGCTTACTGTTCATCGCATGAAAACAATGACATATTGTACTCACCATCAAAAAGTTTAACGTTAACACCTTGCGGATCATATTCAGCAGTTACTCTTAATTTCTTATTATATTTAGGTATAGCTTGATGATCATCATTAATAACAAAAACTTCAACTATCCAACTCTTCAGCGCCATTTTCAATACTCAAACACACAACAGTCAACCCGAGTCACACTTTCAAGCTCAACATAGGGATGCGGGAACAACCGAACAAATCAAACAAAAGTATGAAGTGCTTTATCCGTCAAAAGTAATTTAAAGAGCGCTGCGCATGGCAAAGACCGTCTACGATTCTACGATTGATGGATATCTATGAATGAAGTTACTATCAACCAACCCCAATTTAATTCAAATATTGATCCAAAAGTATCTCTTCCAGATTGAAGGGACTCCAAAATTATCTACTATATCTTTGCATATAAAAAAATTAAAACTCATTATGATCATCCAGAAAAAACTGAAACAAATTCCTGTAAACTTGCACACTAATTGATTTTAGATTGCAGATTCAAAAATCGAAATAACCATTCGAATCAATTTCAGTTCAGCTTTTTATAGCAACATGATACTGATGTAAAATCGCATTAAAACCTTATGCTTTTTTCGCATGCACGAAATTATGAAATGATGAAAAAATATCAAAGCTAAAATTACTCTTGTAAGAATGTGATTCGTTGTATTTATATAGGAAAGAATAATCGTCGTTTCGTTTTTTTACGATTCAGCGGCGAATTAACATCTGGCTATTCTTTTCCATATAAAGAGCGTTACAAAAAAGCGTGCCAGGTTTTTCTCTATGTTTTATTGTCAGTGGTGCAGGTTTAGGTTTGTGACGTTTATGTTTAGAGGTTATGTTATGGTCCACGTTCATGAATAATATTTATTATTATTATTTTTATACATTGATGTAGAATCCGTAGATGGAGGATAGGGAAAAATCTTCGGTCCTCAGATATAGAAAGAGATGAAACGATTGTGACGTCATGATTATCATATGATTGACATCAATGTTGCCGCCTTTTCCATGAAAATATGAAATTAACCGCCTACCAATCGACCCAGTCGACCAGCCTACCAGTCGAAATCGGCAGATTTGCGGATATTACCATTGCAACGGCAACACTGATGTCTTCCAATAATGACCTTGCCTACCAAAGCCTACCAAAGCATATTCTCCTCTCGCTTTAATATATGCCCCTTTCTTTCTATATCTGGGGACCGAACGCTCAATGCTGAGATAATGGGATACCCAGTCTATATATTCTAGGTCAATGTTTTTATATTATTTTTTATTGCAACTACCACATAGTTTATAAAAATGCCCCAGTTTCTGAGAGAAAAAATTCAGCAAGGATTCATTATCTATGAAAACTATAAATGGCTCATTAATTCATATGTTTTAGTACATAATATCTGAATAAATGTTTCTGTTAATTTATTAAATCATTAATTTTAGGATTTCTTTACCGAGAAACATTGGTCCAAATTACCTGATAGCTGGAAAACTATGAAAGGATTAACCATAAATGAAATTGCGGATTTACTCGATCAAAATAAACATTCAAAGTTAGTGTTTTCTTTGGATGTATTGGCTGCGTAACCAATACTAATACTGTATTTGGGTATTTAAAATAAAACTATATAACTATAGTATAACTGTCTTTTTCAGAACTTTTGTATTTCCATTGTCAGTACTAGCTCTGAAAGCAGTTTTTCGGAATGTGAACATAACAAGGAATAAATCTGAGACTGTTCATCCCTCATGTAAATTGATTCAAGAAGATAGATTGATGAAAATGTTTTGGAAAAGTGTGAAGCTCAAGAAAAGACATGAGATCCTTATTATGTCTGAAGTATGCTTATGCAAATATCACATCGAACTAGATTTTTTCATTGATATTACAGCAAACAATTTTTGATTGAATTCATTTCAGCTTTGTAATAAAATGGCATCAAAAACTGATTGTTTTTATATTGTGGATGTAGGCTCTGGTCTGGGTCATTTGAGTAGAATGCTTGCATATGGATATAATTTTGAAGTTTGTTCAATTGAAGCACAATCAAATCTTACAGAACAAGCACAGTATGTAATAATACTAATAAATTTATTATTATTAATTATTGGATTTCAGAGTACATTCTGCAAATTTCGATTATGTTTATAGACAAACATATGGGCTATCAAAGCAAGCTAGGCATGTCAATATAAGAATAGAATCTGATGTAAATCATGAGGAGTTTTTGAATGTGATATAAAAAAACAAATTATGGGTTTATTGATCTCATGAATTAATTCCAGATTGTTCGCTCATCATTTGGTATTCATGAGGATGACTTTAAGTTTGGAATTGTTGGATTACATCCATGTGGAGATTTAGGTCCAACTTTAATTCGTTTGTATGAGAAATTACCGAACATAAGATACATTAATGTCGCTGGTTGTTGCTATATGAAATTATCGACAGCAGAGTAAGTCGTAAATATTCAGATTCTATTGGATACATTTTAAATTTATAATAGATTTCCTCATCCAGGTTTTCCTATGAGTGAGTTTTGTAAACAAAAAAACTATCAGCTTTGTTACCACTCTAAAGAGATAGCTTGCCATGCTATTGAAAACTACATTCAGAAGTTAATAGAAGGAGAATATTGGAAATTGAGAATACATGCTTATCGTGCAACAATAGAAAAGATTTTAGCTGAAATAGAACCTGAATTTAAACATATTCCTCTTGCTAATGTTAAATATGCAAAGGACCTCGATTTTGCAAGGTAGGTTTGTGTTCATTTTCAACAGAGCAAATTGAGAAAGTAATTTTTTCAGTTACTGCAAAAAAGCTACAGCAAAACTATTGGGTGACGTCATACATTCTGATCATATTGAAAATAAAGAAATACAGGATTGTTTAGAACAATGGGATACAGTTGTGATATTTTATTCTTTCCGTTTGTTTTTTGCACCTCTGATTGAATCGATTATTCTCTACGATAGATTATTATCTTTGAAGGAGAAGAGTGAGTTGAATGATACTGAAAAAAATTCGAAATATCAAGTGTCTGTTTCCAGGTGCTACAGCTGCATTAATCCCGGCTTTTGATAATAGAATATCTCCTAGAATGCATGTGTTGCAAGGGTTCAAGTGTGATTGAAAAAATCAATACTGGAATCTTATTGAAATGAGCAAAATGAAAATAAAGAAATTATATTTTTATGTGATATTCCTTAATTCCCTTTGGCCTTCGGATCATCTTCTGTTTGTTTACATTATTATGGAGTTTGGTGTTCTAGGAGTTTGTGTGAGTAGAACTTTTCTCCGCGGCTTTAAAGCGACCCAAGTAATAGTGATATCTATAAGGCAATCCAACGACCTGTCAAATATTTTTTGAGGTTAGTGCTGGAGGTCAAACAATGGGAATTGAGCTTTGTTGGAATAAAAAACTTTCATTTGCTTGCAAATTGTTTTATGGGTGATTATTCTTGATATTCTCAGTCAATTTTACTCTCAGAAATATCAGACCAGTGAAAATTCTTAAAATTAAGTGCATTTCCATTAAAAATACCGTAAATGTGTCTCAAAATCGGATGTACAAGTCGTTCAATTTAAGAGGATTTTCAATATTGAGCGCCCACTCAAAAATCAGAATTTGTTTGAAATATGTGTGCATCATTTATTGTCCAAATTTCTAACATTTCTGCAGTCCCAATTTAGAAGAAAATTGACTATGAATTGCTAAAAATTGAGCTGCTACAAAAAAAAAATATGAATCGAATTCTTCTTTCAACGACAATTCAAATTGCTGTTAGCGAAGATATTCTACAATTTGTAGAATATCTTTGGCTGTTAGCTAATGCAGCAGTATATGCAACAAATAATACACACAGATTAAAATGAGTTGCGAACACAGGGTACAGGATGGCACTTTCGAAATTTGCACTTCCGGGTCTTTGCCATCAAAAAACTTCCGGTCCGATTCCTAGAATATTTTTTGGATATCCAATTTGTTGCTCTCGATATAAACTTACGGACTCTTGATTGATAAATCAGACAATTTCGAAAATTTTTTCAAATAAAAAGTGTAAGATCCGGACTCCGCATGTTGCGTCGAATAGATGCAAATTTCAAATTTGTTTTTATTAAAAAAAAATAGTATTGGGAGGAGCCTGAAAGGCATTCTCCGGGGGACATCCTCGTAACTATGAAAAACTTGCGCAAGGTAGACCGCTCCAAGCAGCTGGAACTGCTAGAAGATCGCTCCTTCTGTCAGTTCACAAATGGTGGCGTACACGTGACAACATCGCGCAGTGTCAATATACTGAGAACTTCATTGATGAACTTTAAATTTAACTACTACGACAAAAATACACGTGTGAAAGATAAAAGAAAATCAAATATTAATATGCCCGAAGTTTAAGTTCATTGTGTAACCGAAAAAAAAAACGTACATACTTGAGGAGTTATATTATTATTCACATACCAGAGAAGTTGCAACATAACCAAACTTTGTATACATATCTTTTTGTAACAAGTTTTTCTGTTTACTGTGATTCGTGATCCTTACAGATTTGAATGGAATAGGTCCGTTGAATGTATGAATTCCTCTGCCCTGTAAAGGTAAGCTATCTGATTTTGTCCAGCCGGGTTTTCCTGAGAGTACCGTTGCGGGATTTTTCATTCTTAACCTGTGCTTCAGATTACTCATTTTTAATTGGAATCTTATAATTAACCGCTTCCTTTGCGCTCAGTTTATTCACTTTCAACATACTCAGTTTTTTTTTCTGTTCTGTTTATAAAAATTCTACACTTTTGTAAATGGTGTACAACATGAAACAAATTAACATGTTTGGAGGGCTGAACATTGTAATTCGATGTTCACTTTTGATTAGTGTCTATGATTTTGAAAATGTCATTGATTTATTCATTATTTCATCAATGACATTTGCAAATAAATAAATTATGTATGGATTTTTATTTCAAATACATGAATTATGTTCAGAACATGAAACAAATTAACAAGTAAGGCCCTCACTTGTTAATTTGTTTTATGTTGTGCCCATAATAAAAATCCAAACATAAATTGGAGGTACTATAAATTGTTAATTGTCTTTCGATGTTTACATTTGCTGGTGTATGATTTTGAGAATGTCATTATGGATGAATTTATCAATGAAATTTTCGAATAGATAAATTAAGTGAACAAAAAATTAACAAGTTTGGGGTGCTATGAATTGTAAATCGTTTTTCGATGTTAACATTTAATCGGTAGTCCATGATGTCATTGATGAATTTATCATTTCATCAATGACATTTTCGAATACATAAATTAGGTATGTAATTGTATGCATGTAGGTACATAAATTCTGTATGTCATACCATCGTATGCAATTTTCAATTATAAATGAAATGTTATATTTTAATGTTATCATGAATTATTGGATTTTCATTCACATGAAATACTCTCAGAAAATAGGAAAATTTATATTAATTGCAAAAATTCAAAACATCCTATGAACTATGAACATATCGGTTTCTAAAACTGATCTGAAAGTAATTAAGTTTTCTGGATAAGTCTCATAGGTATAATAATAATATTATAATATGTTTATTTATCGAAAATTTCACAAAAAAACACACATATCGTATCGGAAACTAAAACACAATCTCTGTGTTTTTTTTAATATGAAATCGGTCTCTTCTATTTTATAATTTCTGCCTAATTTATCATTTATCTAATACCTATCCACTTTATTTCCAATTTGATAATAGGTTGGTGCATGGTGCAAATTAATACACTATACTGTTGGCTCATGTGTCAGTAGTTTGTTTAGGTAGACAACCCCTTTTAATTATTCAGAGTATTCTGTCTGGGGTGAAGGCTAGAAACGCGATATTCGGCTGTTTGAGGGTGGTTAGTGACTATTTTCCTTTCAGCCGTTGCGTGTTCTAAGGTTTTGAGGAAACATGCTAAATGAAATATGATTTCGGTTTGTCAGTCACTTCCGCGTTGTTTCATTAGAAAATAAATGCTTGTTAACTACGTTATTAACTCGATATTTGATTGGAACACCTTTAAATATTCTCGAGACACAGCAATTTGTACTGTATACGCTGAACCTATGGATCGTAAATGAAAAATTAATTTTCGCATGAAATATATATTTTCAGTTTTACTTCATGATGAAATGTCGTTAAATAGCAATTGAATTGTAACCTTAGGATAACGTTATTATTTAGTATTACCTCTTCAATCCCTTATAACAACATCAGAATGTCAAAATGTTCAGAAGGAAATGGACTTCGTAGTGAATGTTTGTTTCAGTGAAATAATTATTTATTCAAAAACTGTATGAATTAAAATTGAATCCGAAATACATATCTCTTTTGGACCTTAAAGAAGAATTTCTCAATTCAAATTAGATCAGAATTTTACCAGTCCTGAATTTTTGAGGTATGTTTATGAAACATCGATAATAATAACCTGTAGAATACATTAATGATTATATCAGATAATATGAATATAAAATTTGATGAATAAATGAAAAAAAAAAAGAAAACATGGACAGCACAAAGAGACTTTAAAACTAAAAGGGGATTGAATGTTATCAATTCTGGGATGTCTCCGCCGCTTCTAGATAAACTGGGAATGTCCTCGAGATGAACTTTCATACGGTATTCTAAATCCATCGAGTCGTCTTCGCATCTTGGGTCATTTCAACCTGCCAGTATTTGCATTTATGAAATAATTCGGATTCTTCGGAGTTTCAACGACAAAACGCCTTCGGTACTCGAGGTATTCGAAGGTGCTGAGATAATTCTGGATCGAATTATATTTAGAAGTCAAAAAGAAGAGCATGACCAGTTTGAAACGGGAGAGAATTAGAATTTGGAACATGATTCTTTGTGGAGATGATCTTGATCTTTATCTCTACATTAGATAATGCAAAATATAACGAGCTACAGCTACTGTCATTGATAAATGATCGCATTTTGGATATTGATTTGTTAGACTTTGGCGCAATGTTTTTTGGATATGTTATCTTCTGATTTGGTATTAAGTTAGGAGAATTCGATAATGTTCAGTTTGATACTTATAGAAAAAACTTGTCACGATTTTTAGTGAGCATTGTACATTTTCAATATTTGTTGTTTTCACGATTAGATCTGTTGTGAATGCATGAGGCTTGATAATATCTTCATAGACTGCAGGAAAAGAAATTTAAGCCCTAACTAGGAAACAAGATTACAGATAATATTTTTCGAGTAGGGTGAAATTTGGACACGAACAAGTGTTTGACTTTCTGGTTCGAAACGAATTTTTCATCAAATTTGGATGTTTCAAAACTACGAAGAATGCAATTGGAGTCAAACTTTGTTGAAGCTTTCATTTTGCCATGATGATGAAACTGTATTTAACACAACTGACAGCTAGTGGCGTTTCGAATATACAGGGTGGGCAAGAGATTCACGTCAAAAAGTAAAAAAAAACAGGTCCCTCGTGTCATGGGCTATTCGAATCACCCCCATGTATGTTATGCGATTTTTCACGGTTTCCGAGTTATGATTTTTTTTATGAACTTTGAGAATTTTCGACTAGACCATCTTAGAAAAGATATAAAAAAAGTACAAGAGTTCTCTGTGAAATTCTTTTTGTAACTTAATCTCCATGAATTGTTCGTTTATACATAAAATTGACCAACATCCAATGCGAATTTTCATTAATTTTCAGCATTTTCTATCATAACTTGATCAGAAAAATCTTAAAATGGCAAAAAATAATTTTGCAGTAAATGTCTAGTTCTTTGATTTTTTCCACCTCGATGACTTTGAAGGCTAATTCTAGCAAAAGTAGAGTGTTAAGTACCATTTTATATCAATGATTCTAGAAGCTGACTGTTGAGCGCAGTTTTTAAGCATACTGAGAAACCGTGAATTATCCTTTTTACATTTTTAATTTTGATTCGAAAATTCAGATCATAATCCAATTCACGTAACTTTTTCACTTGAGACCAACATTTCCATAATTTTTATCAAAGTTACGAATCTGGTTATTTTATGTATAAAAGTACAATTCATGGAGATTAAGGTACAAAAAATTTCACAAAGAAGTCTAATACTTTTTTTTAATATCTTTTTTAAGATGGTCAAGTCGAAAATTCTCAAAGTTCATAAAAAATTCATAACTCGAAAACCGTGGAAAATCGCATCACATACATGGGGGTTATTCGAATAGCCCATGACACGAGGGACCTGTTTTTTTCCTTTTTGACGTCAATCTCTTGGCCACCCTGTATATAAGCTGCTTTTGTTTGATGGTGCTACCCCTAGGCTGCCTACTCATGCATCGACGCGTTGTTTGGAGTGAAGTGAAGCACACGAGCTGCCCAAGTGCTCTAGTGATTATTTTGCGTTTTATTTGGAATATTTCAGGGGAAACCCTGGGCTGTTCAAGGGTGCATAAAACACCAAACGAAAGAGCATATTTTGTCCCTACTGGCAAGGCAAACCTTCAGGAGAAATAACGACACATGATTCAGCTCCTGATGTATAAACTGCTGGAGTTATGGGGTATACCTCGTGCGAGATATATTGGGTTTTGATTGTGATCTATTCCACATTCAACTAGAGTTTAACTAGATAAACAGGTTGTTCCTCTGTACAATGACGCCAAGCAATGTGGCACGGTCCGTGCTTTCAGTATTGTGCCGTATATTCGTCAACTGTACCAGTTTTAACGCACTGAGTAATTATTTCCTCAATGCCTAATTTAATTATTCACTCAGGCGGTGAACCGTTGAATATGCCGTTTAGAGATATGCTTTTTCTCTATTGTCGTTCGCGTTTATCGTTTGAACTGGACGTGACGTTTTTTTAAGATGGCTACAATGTCGGTCTGTCGACTGAGTCACCGTGAAAATTGCGAGATGTTTCGAACTGTTCTTGAATATTAATTCAAGGAATTACTGCGCTACTCATATAAGGAACTAGTGGTTATTCCTATTCTAAAAGACGCCGCAGAAATTCGCATTTCGCGCATGCTCGTCGTGAAGTTTTTCAACAATTGTGAAGGTAATTTGCACCCACGATTTCCTTCATCCGTCTGGCCTTAGTCACTCACAAACTGCCATTAATTTAAATCCCCTAATTACACTCACCATCAAAAGCCTTGGACCTCCTCTTGGTATTCTGTTGTAAGTTGAGAGTCTTTCGCCTTCAAAATAAGAAACGTTTACCGCCAGATGGCAGTGCAGTGCATTAATTTTTATTTATTGGATTATTCAGCTTAATAGAACAAATGTTGGGGCGCAGGTAATATAACGAGAAATCCTACCCTGAACTAGATCTCACACTCTCTCTTTCCTTCATCAGTCATCTGGAAGGAAATACCTGCTGGGCGTGTTATTCAAAAGAAATTCAATTCCACATTAGAATCCACAATTGTAAGAAACAATTAATTTTCACTTATCGACAGCTGAAACAAACCTTAATAAATTGTCGTTGATGAAAAAGGATATTTATCATTTCGAATGGAAAAATTCAAGGAAAAAAATTCGCGAAAATAACACATTGTTGTAATATTATTTACAAAAAAATGGTAAATTTCAAAAGGAAAATGAGATAGACATTTGATTAAATGAATGATAGACTTCAATACTGAAATGAAAAAACACAAAAATATTAGTTCGTTTTGATGGTGGAAATGTTACAAAATAACCAAAAATAATGGGGAATATCCTTTCAATTCATTTTATACTTATATTTTCTTTATTATTTTTATCTTTATACCCTCATACATCCGTTTATCTGTCAGAAAAAATAAATCGTTTCTGACTCCCTTCTTTTCAGGGATGTAGACGCTTAAGGGTTCATAACCCCACAAGATTTCTGAACACCATCAGAACTTTCGTAATTTCGTTGCTTCCATGCAGAGTTGCCGTAAGCGGGCGTGTAAGGGCGGCACGTCCAGCGGGGCGGCAAATAGAATGACTCATGGCGTAATAGTAATTGTCATAAAACCCATCAACCCGCCTATAGCATAAGAAATGTCATCGCTCAAAAAAACATTATAATAATCAACACCATCAAAGATTGTGTTTATCAGGGGATCTGCTCACAACTTTCATCAATTTCCCATCCATTTCTACACCTAAACAAAAAGCAGACAAAATCTTATGGGAACCGATAAGATAGCATAATATTCCCAACAGCAGATGAGAAATAACTACATTTATCCACAAAAACACGCTTTGAACATACAACAAACACTATAGATTTATTTGCTCGGTAGTATTTTGATTTGACATTTTGAATGAAATTGATTTCTGAGTAAAATGATACACCATGAATAACCAAATATGCATAAATTTATTAGGGATGAGTGAATCATAAAAATAAGAAGATTCAGAAAACACACTTTCAGTAATTTTTTTTTTTAATCTATTGGCTACCGGTTTCGGCTTACGCCATCTTCAGGCCAGCTGAAATACATTATGTTCTCACAATTCTGTCACATTATAACAAAAATTACAAATATATATTAACAACACTAAGGACTTTACACATTTTTTAAAAAAATCATGAATTCGTAGGATGAATTAAACGATAATGCAACTCACCGTCTGTGAAGTATATAAACTTTATCATCTAATATGTCCAAAATATTCAATCAACATCAACAAAATCTTGTTATTCCTTTTCTTTTTCGTGGTGTTTTTATTAAGTTTTGGTAACGAATAACTTTTTGGTTGTTCTTAAATATTATTAGTTCTAGATCTTTCTTGAAGAGTTTATTCGTTCTGTCATAATATGAGATTGAAAATTGACGTCTAGTCATGGGAAAGGAAAACGTAGAAAGGGGGAGGGGGAAGACAAACAAACTTCATACATGTCAACTGATTTAAAATAATTTGAAAATATTGTTACTTCCGCTAAACTCTGATATGTCGTTTAATAGGTGTTGTTCATTTTTATGTTTTAGAATTTCGTATTGTTCCAGTAGAGTTATTTTCCAGTAGTTATTCTCTTTATGTAACATTCTAAGATTTTCAAGGGCGATTTTATGTTCATGTTCTCTCATAAATTTATCGAATGAGTTGATTGATTGATAAGTTCATATACAATATCGCACGGCTGAACATTTTGAAATTGTGTTAGCTGAAGCTTCCAGAGTGGCTCACGAACTCAACGTAGAAACAGATTTTCCACCGAATAATAAAATGCGAGCAAGAAGAAAACCAATACACCCATTTTCACACCACCCTGTAGGTAGAGTGCTCGGCGCGTTTTATTTTGAGTGGTATCCCCAGTAGGCCTAATCCACTTTGTGTCAAAATTGGCGCATACTTGTTTCGCATTGATTGGCGCAAGTGTTCTCTAAATCATTTCCTCTTCGCCAGAACCTTTCCTACATTTATGTCATTATACCTTTATCCAGGAGATCCCTGAGAGGTCCTACCTTCTCTTCCACCTTAACAAAGTTGGAAAAAAGAAACGCTTCCGCTATTTTTTGGCGCATACTAGTTGCTCAGTTATACCTATATGAATATGAATATGAACGCGATAGTGAATGCACTCGTTTTCACACCACCCTGTAGGTAGAGCGCTCGGCTACTTGAACGAATTCCACCAAGGGAATATATGAACGCGATAGTTAATGCACTCGTTTCCTCACCACCCTGTAGGTAGAGTGCTCGGAGCGTTTTGTTTTTTAGTGGTATCCCTAGTAGGCGTACTCCACTTTTGTCGCATAGGTACCGGTTCTGCATATTTTTTTTGGCGCATATTTTTGCCGAAATTTTTGGCGCATATTCCGCAATTATTGGCGCATACTGGCTCCGCATTATCCAGTTGAACGAATTCCACCAAGGGAATATAAACGCGATAGTTTATGCACTCGTTTTCACACCACCCTGTAGGTAGAGTGCTCGGCTACTTGAACGAATTCCGCCAAGGGAATATGAACGCTATAGTTAATGCACTCGTTTCCACACCACCTTTTAGGTAGAGTGCTCGGCGCATTTTGTTTTTAAGAGGGGTCTATACCGTCCGACGTTCAGTTCAAAACGCGATTCGGGATTTCTCACGATAGAGAACACCGATTTGTATGAGGTTTTCACTATTATTCAATTTGAAGAGTTCTTAAAGTGGGAAAGTTCATAACTTTTTTTTTCGTCGAGTGAAAACAAAATTATTGTTTTTTTTTTCGAAGAAAAAAAAAGTTATGAACTTTCCCACTTGAAGAACTCTTCAATTTGAATAATAGTGAAAACCCCATATAAATCGGTGGTCTCTATCGTGAGAAATCCCGAATCGCGTTTTGAACTGAACGTCGAACGGTATAAACCCCTCTTAAGTGGTATCCCCAGAAGGCCTACTCCACTCTACGAAATGCGCCAAATTTATTTCTAATAATCTGTTAATTAACAAATTAACCAGACATTAGAGGATCGCGGAAAGGAAAAGTTTTAATTTAGTTCTAGTCTACGATTCTTCTCAAAGTCAAACAGATACGTACAGTATATGTGGGATCAGGGGAACCATGCCATTAAAGCCCCTTATGGCCGAAAGAAAACCGGAGATCCAGATAGAAATATAACTTTGCCTTTTTGTTTCGATTTGGTGAACTCCGACTGAAATATTGTTAATTGTCGCGCTCTTGTTTCCGCATTTTTTGGCGCCATCCTGTTTCTGCTTTTTGGGCGCAACCTTTTTTCGGCATTTTTTGGCGCATTCTTTTTTCCGCATTGTCCTTCTGAACGAATTCCACCAAGGGAATATGAACGCGATAGTTGATGCACTCGTTTTCACACCACATTGTAGGAAGAGTGCTCGGCGCGTTTTGTTTTTAAGTGGTATCCCTAGTAGGCCTGCTCCACTTCATGTCAAAATTAGCCGATAGTTATTCCGCATTTATTGGCGCATGTGTTTTCTGAGACACTTCTCCTTCGTCAGAAACTTTGTGACAATATTAACAATATACCTGAAATTAACTACCACCAAAAACCCAAAAGTTACTCACTTTGATGCTTCAAACTGTTGATTTTCCGCTCTTGGTCCATCGATGGCTGAAGTTGGGAATTGCATCCATGAAATCCCATGCAACTCAGCCCTGAAAGGCCAAGGGTTCTCTGGGACCTACCTTCTCTTCCACCTGAAAAAATCTGAAAAGAAGAAACGCTACCGCTAACTATTTTTTGGCGCATACTATTTCCGCATTTATTGCCGCATGTGTTCTCTGAGACATTTCTTCTTCGTCTGAACCTTTGCGACATTATTGTCAATATACCTGAAATTAACCACCACCAAAAACCCTAAAAGTCACTCACTTTGATTTTCCGCTCTTGGTCCATCGATGGCTGAAGTTGGGAATGGCATCCATGAAATCCCTTGCAACTCAGCCCGGAAAGGCCAAGGGTTCTCTGGGACCTACCTTCTCTTCCACCTAAACAAAGCTGAAAAAAAGAAACGCTACCGCTAACTATTTTTTGGCGCATACTGGTCGCTCAGTTTTTAGCGCATTCTTTTTCTGCATTTGTTGTCGCATACCTGTTTTCGCATGTATTTGAGCATACTTTTTGCGCATTTATTGGCGCATACTTTTTCTCCATTTATTAGCGCATATTGTTTCCGCATTGTCCAGTTTATCGATTTCCGCCACGGGAATATGAACGCAATAATTAATGCACTCGTTTTCACACCACCCTGTGGGTAAATGCTCGGCTGCTTGAACGAATTCCACCAAGGGAATATAATCGCGATAGCTAATGCACTCGTTTTCACACCACCCTATAAGTAGAGTGCTCGGCTACTTGAACGAATTCCCGCAACGGAATATGAACGCGATAGTTGATGCACTCGTTTCCACACCACCCTGTAGGTAGAGTGCTCGGCGCGTTTTATTTTGAGTGGTATCCCCAGTAGGCCTAATCCACTTGGTCGAAAATTTATTTGCCAAATATTTTTCTTCTGAGAAAATGAATTTGTTTCATAATTTTGACTCGCACTGTATAACCATCATTTCGACTATGTTGAAAATTGATATAATGTTGAAAAAAAGTTAAATAACTCCGAAATAATTGAAAATCTAATTTTTCCATGTTGACAGCAAATATTTGAAAAATTGTGAAATGTGAATGTGAAAAACCCATAATATTTCATGTAGATAGTCAGAAGAATTATTGATTTAAAATTTTGTAAACTTATAGCATAACGTACGGAAAATTTTTTCCCTGTGACTTATGCAATCAAGACGTATAAAAGTGTTGATTTTTCATGAATAAATTGAATTCGCTCAAATAAGAAGTTCGTTCAACTTACAGTTTCAAATTAATCCGTACAATAATGCACAACACTTTTACCGTACCCAACTAACCCACAAACAACACGAACGCGTAAAAGATTCGACACATCTTAACTGCACAGATAACTGAAGATGAACTGATCGAACCGACTGCATATCTTCCATCGATGAAATTTAGAATCCAAAAAACCACCCATTGATTGACTCATTCAATTTATATAACATAGAGCGATCTAGAAAGACGTGTCATACTGTGATGACTATCAAATGTTGAAATTTCTTTCGTCTTTTTATTTGCTTTGAATGTGAAAATAAAATTTTTAATAATTTTCTATCGATCACCCATAGTGGTACCGACATTTTTCAAGTTTCAACCTCCACAATACACAAAAGATAATATTCGATTTATTTCTGTCATATTTGCTTTGAATTTGAAAAAAAAATATTTTTGATTGTTTCAATATAATATTTTTCCATCAACAATAAAAATTATGAAATTCCACAATGCCATTGGATTAATAATTTTTCTGTCACATTGGCTTTGAATGTGGAAAAAATATTTTTTTATTGTTTCCAAATCATAATGGTAACTTCAGTTTATTGATTTTATAATTTTTGTTGTATTTTTACCATTCTTCAGTTTGTTCTGTTATTTTAATAAGTCATGGTGTTTGGTGATGTTTGACTAATAATGAGCTTAATATTTTCAATAACACATTTAGATTGTCGCAAAACGTAAAACATGGCTTCAACAACAGTTCCTGAAAATTTTATCCTGATTTTTCATGACAATTTTGATTTTTCTGAGGATTTCTAGAGAATAGTTCTCTTTACTCAATTGAAAGCTGCATGAGCTCGCTCAGACGAGAATGTTTGTGATTATCTAGTTTATGCAAATATTGGAGTAATTAATGGTGAACATAATGGAGTAAATGATTCCAAAAACATAAATTTGCATCAACTATAATATTTCCACTTACATATTTCCATGTATGCAGATGGGAACATATTTCAACGCTTCATTTCACAGTTGCGTGTGCCTAGTTATCTGTATCTTTACCGGAGACTTACATTATGCCTCGTAAATTATCCAATGTTGATTATACGAATTCTAACACCTTTTACTGTTATATTCAATTATAGTTCGAGTGGAACATGAATGCGTTTTAAGCAATGGGGACAGTATTCTGCTCTATGCTCTGCAATTGTGACTACGAATATCTGCTTCTTACCTATACGAGTAACAATGCCAAATAGCCTCTGTTTGAGATTCCTTTCTTCAACTGATTTGTTATGATGGGATTAAACTCTCACATAGAGTAAAGCCTTCTGTAGGCCACTACGTGGACTTTTTACGGACAGCCAGCGTGGCGGAATGCTCTGAAAGAGTCCGTGTCGCCTGGAAAGTCGGGCGTCCAGGTCGACTTCCCGAATGCTCGAAACAGATGCCTTGTGAGTGGCCCACATTAGATTGCCCTTTTTGCAGGCGTGTGAGTAGTATTCTCAACGAGAGCCACGAGAAATTATAAGGTTTTTGAACTGTACTGAAGAAAAACTGTAACACACCATTCGAGCATTGAAAACTTAATTAACGATAATTGGCGTTATGAACAAAACTGAGTTTTATTATCAGTTATTAGTTTCAAAGTTATTCCATATACAGATCCAATTGGGTCATCATCGCAAAATTTATTTTACTAACTCATTAAAATATATGAAGATGTTATTGATCCTCGCCTCATCAACTTCTATTTCTGGTCATTCAAAAGAACTGTTGATTGGGTTAATATTCTCAGCTCTTCGGTCTTTAGTGTTAGAAATAACTGAATGCTATCAGTTCATATACCTTCTCGACACTTCAAGTACCGGCTACTGTTACATAACTAGCTAATTCGCAGATATCAAAGTGTCAATAAATAATGGCCAATCCAGCCATACCTTCGGTGTTAGGCATTCCTCACTATTTAATGAATGTGGGATACGTAATAATTTATATACGACACTAAGGTAGGGTCACTATTTTTCGAAAGCTAACTGAGATATTAGTTATGTCGAATCACAAATATTTTGTTGATTCAATCTATTGGATGATTTCTTAAGAGCTACAGAAAATAATGAAAAAACACATACAATTTAGAAAAATGCATCATGAAATTTTTATTTGAATCGATAGTACGGTCCATTTCATTACTCCATGCACCCTTATAAAATGTATCCCGGTTTGCCCTAACATTCTGACACATTTCAACGTGTATATTTTGAAAATGTTAGGTTATATTCATTTTCCTGTCAGATAACTGCGCAACGTTGTCCTCCCTACATAGAGGTCGTAGTAATTACTATGAATTTGAGAAATTATTATGTGAATTCAATAATTCCAAAGACCTGGCGAATGTTGAAGAAACTTTTTTCTCTGTTGATACTGGAAATATACTGCTCGAAAGGGTTAGGGATATCGTATTCAATCGTCTTTAAAAGTATGTAATCTTCGAGAAAATCGCTGTAAAATCATTTAAAACTCAATAACAACTGGAATCGATCCAATAAAAATAATTATGAGACATTTCGTCAATCTGGTCGCCTTTTTTCTGAAGTTTGGTTCTTTGCATATGCTTCATGAATGTTCTTATTTTGAAATGAAGTCAGTTTATCAACGGCTTCGATTTGAAACGAGTTTTCTGAAAATGCCAAGACGTGAATTAACAAACGCTGAGGCTAATAGGGCTATCGGAATGCTATAGGGTGGCCTAACTCCGGTTGTTGTAGCGGAAAGGCTCCAAGTCAGCCAGAGTGTGATATCTCGACTTTGGAATAGGTTCAGGAAGACAGGTTCCGTGTTGGAAAGACCAAGGCTTGGTTGGCGACGAAAAACAACACCTGCTCAGGATCGTTTCATCACCGTTTCGGCGAGAAGAAACCCTACATCTACGTGTAGAATGCTACGAAATACTCTTCAAAATGCAGATGGGGTCCAAGTTTCCATCGAAACCATCAAACAACGTTTGAGAGAGGTGAATCTAGGCTCTAGACGTCCATTATGAGGAGTTCCATTACCACGTGACCATAAGCGTCAAAGACTGGAATGGGCAAGGAAACATATCAATTGGAACAATCAATGGCGTAGTGTCCTTTTCACTGATGAATCCAGATATGGACGATTTTCAGATTCTCGAAGAATAAGGGTATGGACAATCCCACGCATACCCTGTAATCGTCGCTATGTCCGAAAAGTCCATCCATTCCGAGGGGGGTAGTTTTATGGTATGGGCCGGCATGTGTTTCAACGGGCGCACAGATCTACACATTTGTTCTGGGAATATGAGCGCCTTACACTATAGGGAGCATGTCATTGACAATGTTGTGCCAAATTTTCACGCTGCTTTTGGTGAAACTTTTCAATTTCTGGACGATAAAGTTAGACCGTGCGGCCATAGTTGAGAATGCGCTCGAGGAGCTTGGTATTCCACATTTTCTAATACCACCGCACTCACCAGATTTGGACTGCATAGAACATGCATGCATGGGATATGCTCCAAAGCAGGTTAGATAATCACCAACTTACCCCAGAATCCTTAAATGATCTGAGAGAGCTTCTGCCCCGTTTGTGGAACCAAATTTCCCAAAAAATGTTCAACAACCTCGTGTGTAGAATGCAAAGAAGATGCCAAGCTGTTATTGTTGCCCGTGGAGGCCATACATTCTCTATGGGAATAAAATTTCGTTATTTCACTCGATTTTTCTTAACCACCCTGTATACGCTGCTGATCTACAGGCTAAAATTAATTTGCAACTTGAAATCATATAAATATGAATTTTCATCACAAAAATCTTATTTAAACTATATTTTTTTGCAATTTGAGTCAATATCCCTAACTCAGGTGGAGCAGTATAGTTGACGTTTATAAACATGGTTGGAAGATTCAGTTACGCTATTTTCTTTTACGGAATACGATAATCGAGTGTTGAAATTTTACTGAAATATAATGGATAGAATAGTCCGTTACTTTGTGATAGTTCATTCGAAAAAAAAATAAAAGTAATCGAATAACCCGACAGAAAAATTTCTATACGAACAGAGGGACCTATGGAATTCCCCACTTTTCAAAATTCTCATGAAATAAGCCTACAGAAGACATTTAAATACCTTTTTGCACAGTTTAACCTTAAAAGAACTCCATTTACAAATTAAAAAAAAAATAAATAGAAATTAGCATTGGCAACGTTTCTGAGAATTATTGACATTTAACGAGTACCAACCTGCGTCAGTTCTAATTAAAATAAAAGCTTTTAAAAACTTGATGAACCCCAAATCTTGGCCAACCGGGATGCTTAATAAAAGTGAATGGAGTATACTCTGGGCAATATGGAACACGTGAATGTGTGCATTCTGGTCACCATGTCAAGCAGGCAAATTGATAGGTATTGAATTGAGCAATAGGTGGATCCTCATTTCCCATCTCCGTTGTTTTAATAGTGTCCTAAACCATCTTCGTTATTCTAATTGAATCGAGTTACTGAAAATTGGACCTCGAGAAAGCACTATCATTTTGCTCTGATGAAATCAGACATAATGGTCTTGTTTGAATTAAAAAAGTGTACCCTGAAAAGTTCATTAAGTGTATCCTTGGATTTAATTATCGGATTTGGTTTTTGTCGTGTCCATTTGTTTTCTACCGTATTCGCTTTCTTCTTATTGATTATGATTGAAGAAGAATGTTGCAGGTCCATTAATAACTTCCTGTTTCTTATGTCTAGAGTGCGTCATTTTAAGACTTTTTTTGGATTGTTCGACGTATGCATCCCACAAAAATGAATATTTCCAGACACGAGCGCGTCAATTAAAAAATTCTTCGAATTTGTTCAATATGAAAAGTTTTGTAATTCAAAATGAGAAGAGACCTTTTCGAATTTTTTTTGGCGAATATCGAATATATGAGTTTTGTGCGTTACTTTGCAATGACTCTACAGGGTCTTTCACGAGGAACCTCACCCATATTTATACGGGAAACTACTGAACGTATTTTCATGAAATTCAGCACTTATAAGACGTATTTCACGATGCTGATGAAATCTAAAATATTTTCAAGGCATGAGCACCTCCGGTTTTTCCGGAAATGACTTCAACTTCCGTTTTTCAAATGAGAACACCATTTTTTTATTGCAGAAATAGATTCCTTAGAAAATTTCAAGTTATTTTGATGTAACATTTTTCAGTTTTGGTTGGAAAATTCTCTCTGAGCGGGAAAATTCGAAAAAAAAATCGAAAACAGAGCTCCGCTGAATCAAGAATAACTTCGAGGTTTTTGGATGGAAAATTTTCATTTTTGGGATTTTTCAAGATGTAAGATTGATGTATCCACTTTGAAAATCGAAATCGCGATTCATGATACAGGGGGTGAAAAAATCGCTTTCAAACTTAGGGATGACAAAAAATAAATTTTTCAAATTAGAACCCCATTTTTTTATGGCAGATATTGAATCTACGTTAAAAAATAATGTGAGTGTATGCATCACACCCTTGCCCTAAAGTGGATTAACTCAGGAAATATACATTTTACACGGAAAGAAATCTATTCTCTAACCAAGTGGATAATATTTGATTGAAGTAAATGATAGATTCATATATGAGCAAGAATAAGATTTAGTTGATTCAAGTATACCTTATTCTCCGAATTCAAATAAAATAATTCTTTCGATTAAGTATATCATATACTTAAATTTAATAAATCACGTATTATTGATTCAAGAACATTCAAATATTCCTTGTGAGTAAAATGAAAATTTTGAAATGATTATTTGAAATATTTCGTCTAAGGGAAACATAATCTCAAATGGAATTATTGTACATCTTAATCGAAGTGGTTTCTTCGTTCGAAGCAAAGATACCAAATACTTGAACGAACTCAATAATTTTACTCAATCCAACATCAGAAAATTGTTGAATTGAGTATATAATATTTTCAAATCAAATTTCTTTCCATAATGGTTTTGAGTAAATATTACCTTCAGATTTAGTTTTCGGTCTACCTGTTTGGTCGAAACCATTTATATTCTCACTCTGAACCAATGAGATTTCTTCATTTCAGTTTTTACTATACTCAGTAGAAATGAACTTCATACTTAATTCAACTATTAATTATTATATTATTATATGTAAATGCATGTTGAAATAAGTATATTATATCAACTGAAAATTTATTTTATGCTTGTTTTGACAAATAGTGAAATTATTTGTAAAAAGATATTCGTTTAAGATTGCTGTGATTTCTGGATGAGGATTATATTCATAAAACGAGGCTTATGAGAATTAAAAACAAATTTATTATTCTTCTCAAATAATCATAAACAAACAGAAGTATAAAAGTGATCACTGAAAACAAATAGAGAAAATGCTAAATTAAACATATAATCAACTGGACTAGGTACAAATAAACACAATAATAACTGAGGTGAAAAAATAAGTACCAAAAATAAAAATTCTATTCTATATGAAAAATCATAATCCTAAAAATATTATTACATATTATACATATACAGACTGTAACAGCCAAATGGAATAAATCGATAACGAATAAATGAGGGGGTGTTAGGAAAAACGCGTCGATTTGTAATTTTAAATGCGCATATTTTTCAAGAAAATAAAATTATATAGGATGTTCCATGCGACCGTGGCCAATACCAACTTTCTTATTTCAAATGCAACCCCCTGTATATTATTTATTTTTTGGATTCTTCAGAAAATTCTAGACATAATTCATGACAATGTCCTATACCTATCTTCAACTTTTTCGGAAATATTAAGTGTTTTCAGATTTTTTACAAGAACTAACATTTTGAATGAAAATTATTTTATTGCGCAAATTCGATACATTACACTCAATACTTATTTCCCATTTACCTCTTGATATGAAGAAAGTAAGCAAAAACGCCTGAAATGTTGAGTCACGATTCTACACCAGATTAGAATGTTGCCAAGACGTTCGCGGCGAGCATTTTGAACATTTGCTACATTGACATTAATGTTTTTCTGTTTTTTTTTAATAATTAAAAAATAATCAGTTTACTTATTAGGTTTTGAGTGTAATGTACCGAATTTGTGAAATAACGTTGATTTTTGCAATAAATCTGAAAACACTTAATACTTCCGAAATAGTTAAAGATAGGTTAGGACATTGTGCATGAATTGTGTCTAGAATTCTCTGAAGAATCCAAAAAATAAATAATATACAAGGGGGTTGCATTTGAAATAAGAAAGTTGGTATTGGCCACGGTCACATGGAACACCCTATATAATATTACTTTCTCGAAAAATATGCGCATTTAAAATTACAAATCGACGTGTCTCAGCGTTTTTCCCAACACGCCCTCATTTATTCTTTATCGAATTTATTCCATTTGGCTGTTACACTCTGTATGTACAAACAACAGCAGAAATATCAGAAGAACTACAAATAAAAAAATTACATAGGTACACACCCCTGTATAAAAACTAAAAACAGGTACTGGCACTGAAAGGGATAATTGATATTCAAAACGTAAAACAATTTGAAAATAATGTCGAATGTCTTACGTGCAGGGAAAAACTGATGGTAGAGGTTATCAACAATAATAAAGAAGCTTTTCGGTTCTAATAGAGACTGTCCCAAAACCAACAAATAGGGCTGCACTGTTTGACTGTTCCCTTCCTTTGTATTGCTTTCTGCCTCTGCTGTTGGAATAATTTTCTCCAAACCTCTGCAAGAAAAATGCTTATAAGTTCTGTATCCTCTGAATTATTATCCGCATTCTATAATGAGTGATATGAAGGGCTATTCAGTATTCCCCCAAGAAAAAGATACAACAGTACTGTACGAGACCATTTCAATCTAATAATTCAAAATTCGAAAGTTACATAAGAAAATATGGTATAACTGGTTGATTATCGCTGGTATAGTATTGTGTAAATCGAAAAATTATTTTGAAAAGTAGTAAGATCAAATTCATTTGATAAAAATAACAAATACTTATTTCACTTATCTACTTCAGAATTCATCTCTTTAATTTTCCTTGAATTCAATTTTCATTCCTAAGATAGGTATGAGATCCCAATGTAATAGGATTTTTGAAAATGAATGTTCTTAGAAATGTGACAGATGCGCACTTAGAGTATTTCAAGTATTAAATTTATTGAAAGAGAAAACAGATTTGTGATTCAAAACGTATACGATTCAAACTAGAAATTAAGTTTTTTTTTTCTAAATCTCAATATTATAGATTTAAATCAATACATCTAACATAGCTTACCTTGAAATAGCTTGATAACACTGCCCGAGCATCTCCATCCTCTCATAATTTTTCCACATTTCACTAAAAAATGGTTAAACTTTCTTCAACACACTGAACTTGAACGAAATAAGACGCGGTATGAACAAGTCGAATCAAGATCGAGAGTGATATCCCCTTTTGCGTACTGAATAGAGGGCGCTTTTTAGTATATTGTTGAATAATTTACTTGGATCTAGTGGATGGAGAAATTTATATACTTGGATTACGATAAAACCTAACTACCGAAGAATTGGCGTATTAGTATATCGCTGAATATTATACTTGGACCAAGTGAATGAAAATTTGATCAAGATTAATAATGGATTCACTTGAATTTTCAGTTATAAAGATTTGTTCTACATTTTTTTTCCTTTAAAAATTTTGTAATTTCTGAATGATCCAGATTTGATGATTTCTGTTTACATCGTTCAAGAAAAATTTTTAGGATACTTTGATATTTACCCTTACGAAAGATTACTCAAAACGAAATATTTCATAGTACGTAGAAATTTTAATCGATGGCCAATAAGCAGGCTTCTTTCCAATGATATGATATTAGTAACAGTAAATATCAGATATTATTTGAAATGGTACTAGAACTGTACTGAGGATCGAAAAAATTGTGTACGTTGGATTCTAAATTTGAGTGTGAATTCTAAAAGTTAATGCGTGGATATGAAAACGTCATATTCATTTCGATTATAGGGATTAACACTTGACGAAGCGTGATGGTGTTGAAAAATATGTGAAAATTAGATATACTCTCTTAAATAACAAATCATTAAAAATCAAGTTGGCTTTGAAATAACCTTGAACAGGTTAAGGTTAAAACAAAATATGATAGCTAACAATTCTCACTCGAAACATATTCTTCTTGAGTTCATAGTTTTTGAGATAATTCACAGTCTCAAGTTTAATGCCTATTTATAATCAAAATCAACAAGTAAGGGTGCTATAGAGCCCTCATCAATACTAGGCCCTTTCTGGGGTTCAATACCAATACTTTATTTTCATAAATACAGAAGTAAAGAGGTTTAGCATTGTTAACCTAAAGATGGTATATTGTCGAATATTTCACTTGGATCTAGTGGATGGAGAAATTTATATACTTGGATTACGACAAAACTGCCCGCAAAACGGATCAGAGGGTTTTCATTGTTCATCTTATTCATGCATGTTGCCTAATTACCGGAAGAAGAATTGGCATCTTAGTATATTCTGAAAATTACACTTGGATCTAGAGAATGCATGTCATTTCACTTAAATTTACAAATACGATGACGGATGAATTGTTCTACAACTTCTTTCTCTCTCTTTCAAAATTATGGAATTACTAAAAGAAATGTTTTACAGAATGTAATAGATTTGGTGATCTTTTTTTTCTATGATGTTTTATCACACAATTTCATTATAAATCGATTTGTAAAAAGTGATTGAAATTTTCTCTCAAATTATTTTTTCATAATTTAAACTTCATATCATCCATACAATGTATATAGATTGGTAACTTTTTTCAGATTTCTAACTTATCGTAGATATACATATAATCTAAAATCTAAACGTTATCCTAGCAAGTAGCAATATTTTATTCTCGATTTTATTCCATTTGCCGAAATATTCTCGAATCATTATTAATTGATTAATTAATTATTCAATACATAATTTTATGTCAATCGAAATTATTATTTTGAGAAAACCAATTTCTTGAATATATAACATATGGAATGAGGATATTCCAATTCTCGAACTGAGAATATTATATTTTCGAAGTCAAGATATCATATAGTTACCTGAAATATAGAAGTACTCTCGAATTGATTAAAGTGAATAGTTTGGATTGAATAAATAATTTACTTGGATAGAGAATTTCATTCTTCAATCAAGTATATGTTTTTTGAGTAAAATAAATTCATTCCAAGTATACAAAATTTACCTTTTTACTTGTTTCGATTCTATATATACTTGAAACAACTCTAATATTTCAAGAATATTAGGATTCTTGATTTGAGGATAGATTTCTTTCCGTGTAGGGCAAGGGTGTGATGCATACACTATCATTATTTTTAACGTATATTCAATATCTGCCATAAAAAAATGGGGTTCTAATTTGAAAAATTTATTTTTCACGATTTTGTCATCCCTAACTTTGAAAGCGATTTTTTCACCCCCTGTATCATGAATCGCGATTTCGATTTTTAAAGTGGATACCAATCTTACATCTTGAAAAATCCCAAAAATGAAAATTTTGCATCCAAAAACCACGAAGTTATTCTTGTTTCAGCGGAGCTCTATTTTCGATTTTTTTTTCGAATTTTCCCGCTCAGAGAGAATTTTCCAACCAAAACTGAAAAATGTTACATCAAAATAACTTGAAATTTTCTAAGGAATCTATTTCTGCAATAAAAAAATGGTGTTCTAATTTGAAAAACGGAAGTTGACGTCATTTCCGGAAAAACCGGAGGTGCTCATGCCTTGAAAATATTTCAGATTTCATCAGCATCGTGAAATACTTATAAGTGCTGAATTTGAAAATACGTTCAGTAGTTTCCCGTATAAATATGGGTGAGGTTCCTCGTGAAGGACCCTGTATATCTCATTCCCATAATCGTTTCATGTTCGACGAGAGTTCAGAACATCGTACCATATTCAAGGATCTCGTTCATTAACTCGGTTATTATGCCTTCATTAACGTTAGTTTTTTGTTTTAATTATTAGAAGTGTGCGGTAATGAAACATCCTAATTGTTTCGACAATTTGAAACTGATGTATGGAAATGTTAGTCAGAGTGATATCACTTGATACTTAACCTTTTTTTCTGAACCTTAAAATGCATTTGAGACCAAAATAAACCCTGTGAACGACACACTCATTATACCTTAATAATGACGAGCTGAAAGCTCATTGATCACATGAACAAATGGTGGTCTAATGAAAATTAAGACTATAAATGCTAAACTCCATGTATTGATAATTACCGACAAATACAGTATCAACAATCATTGATCGACCATGGTTTCTCCCTTATTAAGACTTATCAGGATAATATATCCCAAGTCGACAAGGGCACATAATAATTCAGTTAACTCCTTCCTATAAAGCCAAAGGTCTCGAACTTGTGGTTATAATCATAGTTTTTAGAAACCAATCTTACAAAAATTGTTTGTTAGAAGAGGGCTAGTTTGATTCATAATGATGATTTGGTTAATATTGACGGATACTTAACATTCGAATCCCATATATCAATGGGGTTTCTATTTATCAATTTGAGGACATAGAATTTCATTAATTTCTGAGATACGTAGTGAATTAATCCGAAAGAAAGATCAGTTGAATTAAAGCTGTAGATGAAGAATCCATTCTGTGTTTCAGAATATTACGACGTAGGCAAATAAAGGTTCAACGCAATAAGAAGTTTTGTAAATAATTCCAAAGTAATATTTCGGCTGATTATGACGAAGAACACATAACTTTCATAGCAATTTCAGTTATGACCTTTCCAACTATTACTTTCAAATCAAGATTTATTAAACAGAATCGTACATATATGTTATTTGTGGATCGTAAGGCTATGAAATAAATCAACAACCTGTGGTGCGTGGTTAAACTTGCCGTAAAGTATAGAAACATGTCCCAAGTTGCAGCAAGAAATGCTTGAATATTATTTGCGCTTAGTTTAAATCATAATTGATGGGCGGTAAAATGACCGAAGACCTTTCAATTTACCAATAAAACAATAATTAATTAAGTTGGAACAATAAGCGATTAATTGAAAGTGATTACTTAAATTGATCGTGGAGATCGAATTCTCGCTTGTGGACTTGTGTTTTCAGTTGTAAAGGAGAAACTTGGAAAGAGTTGCTCGAATTTAATCAATTTAGAATCGATATTATGCGGGCAAGATGTCATTTATCATTCGTTTATCTACGCTTTTGTTGTCGATTTCAATATTATTCAGCTAAAGATATCGAGAAGTGGACTGCTACTTTTACAATTTTCTTAAAAAAAATGGTATACAGAGTGTAACAGCCAAATGGAATAAATTCGATAACGAATAAATGAGGGGGTGTTAGGAAAAACGCTCGGACACGTCGATTTGTAATTTTAAATGCGCATATTTTTCAAGAAAATAAAATTATATAGGGTGTTCCATGCGACCGTGGCCAATACCAACTTTCTTATTTCAAATGCAACCATCTGTATATTATTAATATTTTGGATTCTTCAGAAAATTCTAGACATAATTCATGTACAATTTCCTATACCTATCTTCAACTTTTTCTGAAATATTGAGTGTTTTCGGATTTTTTACAAAAATTAACATTTTAAATGAAAATTATGTTATTCAACAAATTCGATACATTACACCCAATACTTATTTCTCATTTACCTCTTGATATGAAGAAAGTAAGCAAAAACCATTACTGAGAAGAAATGTTGACTAACGTTAGAAGACAATTCTACACCAGATTAGCATGTTGCCAAGACGTTCGCGGCGAGCATTTTGAACATTTCCTACTTTGACAATAATGTTTTTTCTGTTTTTTTTATAATAATCAAGAAATAATCAGTATTACTTGTTAGGCTTCAAGTGTAATGTACCGAATTTGTGGAATAAAATAATTTTATTTAAAACGTTGATTTTTGCAATAAATCTGAAAACACTTAATACTTCCGAAATAGTTAAAGATAGGTATAGGACATTGTGCATGAATTGTGTCTAGAATTCTCTGAAGAATCCAAATAATAAATAAAATACAGGGGTTGCATTTGAAATAAGAAAGTTGGTATTGGCCACGGTCACATGGAACACCCTATACAGGGTCTTTCACGAGGGACCTCACCCATATTTATACGGGAAACTACTGAACGTATTTTCATGAAATTCAGCACTTATAAGTATTTCACGATGCTGATGAAATCTAAAATATTTTCAAGGCATGAGCACCTCCGGTTTTTTCCGGAAATGACGTCAACTTCCGGTTTTTCAAATTAGAACACCATTTTTTTATTGCAGAAATAGATTCCTTAGAAAATTTCAAGTTATTTTGATGTAACATTTTTCAGTTTTGGTTGGAACACCCTTGCCCTAAAGTGGATATTAACTCAGAAAATATCCATTTTAGGGCAAGGGTGTGATGCATACACTCACATTATTTTTTAACGTAGATTCAATATCTGCCATAAAAAAATGGGGTTCTAATTTGAAAAAATTGATTTTTCACGATTTTGTCATCCCTAACTTTGAAAGCGATTTTTTCACCCCCTCTATCATGAATCGCGATTTCGATTTTTAAAGTGGATACATCAATCTTACATCTTGAAAAATCCCAAAAATGAAAATTTTCCATCCAAAAACCTCGAAGTTATTCTTGTTTCAGCGGAGCTCTATTTTCGATTTTTTTTCGAATTTTCCCGCTCAGAGAGAATTTTCCAACCAAAACTGAAAAATGTTACATCAAAATAACTTGAAATTTTCTAAGGAATCTATTTCTGCAATAAAAAAATGGTGTTCTAATTTGAAAAACGGAAGTTGACGTCATTTCCGGAAAAACCGGAGGTGCTCATGCCTTGAAAATATTTTAGATTTCATCAGCATCGTGAAATACTTATAAGTGCTGAATTTCATGAAAATACGTTCAGTAGTTTCCCGTATAAATATGGGTGAGGTTCCTCGTGAAAGACCCTGTATAATTTTATTTTCTTGAAAAATATGCGCATTCAAAATTACAAATCGACGTGTCCGAGCGTTTTTCCCAACACCCCCTCATTTATTCGTTATCGAATTTTTTCCATTTGGCTGTTACACTCTGTAGATACATTTCTCAGGGGGCGCAAAATAAAAATTAGGAAGTTATATTGAGGTGTCGTGCTGAGAAAAGATGAGGCCATCAAAATCTCAAGAGGGGGCATTTTTTCTACTAGAAAAACCTCAGTTTCCATTTCAATGTGGCAACCTGTATACTATCAATTGCTCAGTAAGGCAGCGAAAAAAACATTGCGAAGTGTATCCTTAACGTTTACTTACACAAAATCATATTTATCGAATTCTTGATTTTCTATTCAATCAAATGCTTCTGCAGCTTTTAGTTTAATAATTTCTGTAAAATGGTGGAGATTCCATATAAGGACCGTTGTGTGCATATTGAGATGACAACTGTTCATGTTTTCAATCATTTCACGTATTATTGAAACCAATTGGTGTTAAGTAAATATTGGGTTCATTTGCATTTGGCTATTGCCGAAGTGTTGTCGGCATTTTGAATAGAAATATGCCGCACCATAACTTACGAAGAAAAATTTCGCTCCTCAATTAAACCTGACCCAAATATACCTTTTGCGAGCGCTTTCTTCGATGCTGAATACTCCCAAGATAACCTCTGGCAATTGTGGAAGTAATTACCCAAGTTTTAATTGCTCCGTTAATAGCGATATAGTTGGTCTCATTGAGAAAGCCATCCTCAGGTGGCCGCCATTAAAAATGGACGCAAAAAGCGCGGAAAATTTAATAAAGCGCCGATTTAACCTAACAACCGATACACTTCCAACAAGATGTCGAGAGTATTTGCAACAACGTCGAATTCCCATTGCGAATAAGAAATTAACATCGACGATAACGTAGACAAGTCCGTACAACTCGCAGAATTCGATATTAATTCCCTGAACAAGTTTCTGAATACTAATTTCGATCTCGATCGCAGATTTGAATACGGATATTTTGTACGCAATGTCCCGGCAAAATTGTGATTAGACGTTTCATCATCGTGCAGCTCAGGGCAGTGCCGGATTTCTTCATATCAATATCTGACAGGGATATTCGTTTAAGTGGCACATCGGACCACGGTTCTGATAAGATTCGCGAACGATTCAATCCGAAATTTGTTCGCATCAGCTGTCTGGCCGCGATGAAATCTCTAATCGACACTTTGATAGCGATCTAATTGTCTCTCGATAGGAGAAATCGATAGATTGAAGGAATCAGATCGAAAATCCAATGTCTTGTGAGAAATTGAGACTCCAAACAATGCGACGCATGCAGTATGATACAAAGTTAGAAAAACAAGAAAATCGGTTTAGGTTAAACCATACCTCACATTGAAATTTTCTCGACGCCACTGGATCATACAGAAAAAGTCCGTCGAAAAATCGAACTTGCCCCAAATTTCAGAGAGTCATACAGGATGTACCTAAATTGGAGGTTTAAACGAAGAGGAGAGATTTCTTGCAAAATTTAAAAAAAAACGTCCCCCAAACGTTTCGTTTTCGAGGAACAGTGTGTACAGGTAGTATTTGAACGAACATTATGGAAACTGTTGATTTGAACGAGGTGGGTATGGCCTGCCAGATGTCCAGACTTATACAGGGTCCTGCAATAGTGCGTTCTTCTTCCGTAGCTGCCGAACCAGATATCTCAGAGATTTCGTTGGAAAATAGACCTCTTATACCTTCTGCATCTCAGAAAATTATTTTCTGATATACAGGGTGTCCCCGATAAATGTTATTCAACAAATGGATGATTTTTTCAATGGATCACCCCATATATTTTCACATATTTTCAATGACCTTCATTACCTCTTTCATGACGCAAAATCTTAGGGAAATTTTTCCAACAGTTCAGATCTTATTCGAAGAAAACTGCAAAAAGGTGAGGGAAAAGCAGTTCAGTAAAAGTCTTCTGACGATTTCCAGTAGCCATAGTAACATGAATTTGAACTGAAAGTTTTTTAATTGAAGGATTTGCCTCGACATGATTCCTAAACGACCAACCTGTCATATACAGGGTGTCCGTTATTAAGGTCCAAATATGAAGAACATAAAATTAGTATTTCTCGATTTTTTCAAATAGAACACCCTGTATTTTTTCCACAATAATGTAGACAATTGAATACCTTACATTTTCTCAGAAGTAACCTTAGGATTATTTTAACTCCCGCATCCAGCAGACACGAAAAATGATATCGCAAATGAAAATTTTATTCAAATAATAACATAATCGAACTAACGGACATTCGAAAGAGGTTAAACAATGAAATAGAACTAAATGAATAATTATTGACAAACTTCAAAACCTTCTCAGAATTATATTTCCTGAGCATCATCATAAAAATGATATTTCTTTTTCGTTCAAGCAATTCATATTAATCACTTTTTCAACCAATTATATCAGTTTTTATCGGCTTTCCAAAAAAAATATTGATCAAGTTATTGCTACTAGAGCTCTATCAAAGATACTCTCGAATACAGTAAATCAGTATGAATTTTTGTTTTCTATCGGGATATTCGGCAGCATAAGTTCGCCTTCTTTGAAAAACAGGTTCTGTGGCACTGCCCTAACATGAAAATCATATCAACCGTCCTATTTTTTCCAAAAATTCATACTGATTCACTGAATTCGAAAGTATCTTCGAGCTCTAAGTACCAATTACTTGATCAATACTTTTTTTTGGAGAGCCGATAAAAACTGATATAATAGGTTGAATACGTGATCAACTGATCAATATACAGGGTCTTTCACGAGGAACCTCACCCATATTTATACGGGAAACTACTGAACGTATTTTCATGAAATTCAGCACTTATAAGTATTTCACGATGCTGATGAAATCTAAAATATTTTCAAGGCATGAGCACCTCCGGTTTTTCCGGATATTTTCTGAGTTAATATCCACTTTAGGGCAAGGGTGTGATGCATACACTCACATTATTTTTTAACGTAGATTCAATATCTGCCATAAAAAAATTGGGTTCTAATTTGAAAAAATTGATTTGTCACGATTTTGTCATCCCTAACTTTGAAAGCGATTTTTTCACCCCCTGTATCATGAATCGCGATTTCGATTTTCAAAGTGGATACATCAATCTTACATCTTGAAAAATCCCAAAAATGAAAATTTTCCATCCAAAAACCTCGAAGTTATTCTTGTTTCAGCGGAGCTCTATTTTCGATTTTTTTTCGAATTTTCCCGCTCAGAGAGAATTTTCCAACCAAAACTGAAAAATGTTACATCAAAATAACTTGAAATTTTCTAAGGAATCTATTTCTGCAATAAAAAAATGGTGTTCTAATTTGAAAAACGGAAGTTGACGTCATTTCCGGAAAAACCGGAGGTGCTCATGCCTCGAAAATATTTTAGATTTCATCAGCATCGTGAAATACTTATAAGTGCTGAATTTTATGAAAATACGTTCAGTAGTTCCCCTTATAAATATGGGTGAGGTTCCTCGTGAAAGACCCTGTATGTATTGCTTGTACGGAAAAGAAATATCATTTTTATGTTGATGCTCAGGAAGTATGATTCTGGAAAGGTTTTGAAGTTTGTCAATAATTAGTCATTTAGTTTTATTTCATTGTTTAACCCCTTTTGAATGTCCGTTAGTTTTTATTATGCTATTATTCGAATGAAATTTTCAGTTGCGATATCATTTTTCGTGTCTGCTGGACGCGGGAGTTGAAATAATCCTGAGGTTTCTTCTGAGAAAATGTAAGGTATTCAATTTTCTACATCATTGTGGCAAAAATACAGGGTGTTCTAGTTGAAAAAATCGAGAAAAAATAATTTTAAGTTCTCCATATTTGGACCTTAATAACGGATCCCTGAAGATGACAGGTTGATCGTTTAGAAACCATGTCAAGGCAAATCCTTCAATTAAAAAACTTTTAGTGCAAATTCATATGACTATCGCTTCTGGAAATCGTCAGAAGACTTTTACTGCTTTTACCTCACCTTCGTGGCCCTTCGACGTCCGGTGCCTACTCTTCTTCTATTTTGGGTTCGGTCATCTTTGATGACCAATATCTGAACTGCTAAAGATCGAACGTACCAAAATGCAACCATTGTTATTAGTTGAAGATCGAACATAATTATTGTTCTGTCCGAATATTTTTTCCTTCGAGATTTCTTTCATCCCTGTGACTGAAATTACCATTTTTTTCAGAAGACGTATGTGATGGAAACGCCGCCGTATGTCGAGCGAGCTGTGGGAGTACGTCCATCGGAATAAATAAGGTAAGGTTAATGCATATTCTGCAAATGGAAATGTAGTTCTTGTAATATAATGCACTTTCCAAATGGCAAAAAGTGAGCGTATGTGCGAGACCTTGAAATCGGCTCGATTTCGTTATCAGAGGGCGATCAGATGCAGATTCGTTATCATTTAATGCGGTTTTCAACAGAAAATTGGTATGAAAATCTTCTCGTACCAGTTCGTGCTGAGTATAATTGAGTTTATTGTCCTGCTATGCTTGCTATTCGTAGAATCGTAGGAGAATTGGAAACAAATTTCAATTTACCCCGACAAGAATAATAAAGAACCAAAAGATTTGGGTTCTTTAAGTGCCAGTTGTACGGAATAATATGCAAAACGTTTGATTGATAGTCGTTCTCAAGGACTTGTCCTTCTGGTGTGATAACTTTAGCGTATTTTGATAAAACCGCAGCATAATATTGTGATTCAGGATTCAGGAATTGAAGCCACTTGACCATCGAAGCGACGTGTGTTTGCTGAATGAGACACTAGAGCGATTTTCAAATTGGTCCTGATTTCTAAAAAAGAATCTTCTTTTCAGATGAGATTTATGGTTAAACGGCATAAATAGAAAAAAATTGAATTTTTGGTGTTGACATAATCCTCAACCTTCTCATCAAGAAATAGCGTTAGTTGATTCGAAGTTCATGTTTTTCAACAAGATGGTGCAACTCCTTATTATGCCTCTTGGAAGTTATTGAGATATTTAATTGATATGTTAATTGAACATAATTACCATGAATTGTACTCAAAAATAAAAATTCTTGATTTCATCTCATATTTTTTATTTTATTTCATTGTTGAAATCCCTGATTTTGGTGAACCCTTTCTAATTCGATATTTATCTGAGGTAAGTATTGTTTTGTAGAATTTTTATTGCTTTCGGTTGTTTTCGACCTAATAATTTCTTCATAGACAATATATTTCATACTTTGTCATGGTATTGCTGTATTATATTGGATTTTTCATTGGAAAACGTAAATACTCATTACTCAATGATAATAGGTTTATTAATTCAAATAAACAAAAATCTTCTACAAATAGATAGTGGAATTATACGACCCTTATACAGGATGTATATGAATAGTTGCAAAAAAATTCTGGTGGTGTTTCCCTGTCAAAAATGGGGTGGGGGTTCATACAGAGTGTAACAGCCAAATAGAATAAATTCGATAACGAATAAATGAGGGCGTGTTGGGAAAAACGCTCGGACACGTCGATTTGTCATTTTAAATGCGCATATTTTTCAAGAAAATAATATTATATAGGGTGTTCCATGTGACCGTGGCCAATACCAACTTTCTTATTTCAAATGCAACCCCTTGTATATTATTTATTTTTTGGATTTTTCAGAGAATTCTAGACACAATTCATGCTCAATGTCCTATACCTATCTTTAACTATTTCGGAAGTATTAAGTGTTTTCAGATTCATTGCGAAAATAAACGTTTTGAATAAAAATTATTTTATTTCACAAATTCGGTACCTACATCACACTTAAAACCTAATAAGTAATACTGATTATTTCTCAATTATTAAAAAAAAACAAAAAAATATTAATGTCAATGTAGGAAATGTTCAAAATGCTCGCCGCGAACGTCTTGGCAACATGCTAATCTGGTGTAGAATTGTTTTCTTACGTTACTCAACATTTCTTCTCAGTAAAGGTTTTTGCTTACTTTCTTCATATCAAGAGGTAAATGGGTAATAAGTATTGAGTGTTATGTATCGAATTTGTGAAATAAAATAATTGTCATTTAAAATGTTAATTTTTGTAAAGAATCTGAAATCACTTAATATTTCCGAAAGAGTTGAAGATAGGTATAGGACATTGTACATGAATTATGTCTAGAATTTTCTGAAGAATACAAAAAATAAATAATATACAGGGGGTTGCATTTGAAATAAGAAAGTTGGTATTGGCCACGGTCGCATGGAACACCCTATATAATTTTATTTTCTTGAAAAATATGCGCATGCAAAATTACAAATCGACGTGTCCGAGCGTATTTCCTAGAACCCCCTCATTTATTCGTTATCGAATTTATTCCATTTGGCTGTTACACTCTGTATAAACTATTTCAATGCTTAGGTACGCGGTGTGCTAAGGACATGTTCAAAAAATATTCATTTCAAAGTTTGCTGCATCTATGGCTAGTTCTATATCCACGCAGGAAAACTTTCCTTTTTATTGTCACCTAGGACTTGCCGGAATTTCACCGTTTAAAAAAAATGTTTCGTACACTGATACTCGTGAAGGATCAATTATTCTCTTATTATAATTATACCTTTATCGTTCGATGGCCAATAAACAAGATAACTATTGCCAATAGCCAACTGTTAGTGTGGGTGTCAATAAAATGGTTCATTTACTTCATACGAACGTTCTCTGACTAATTACCACTGAAGATCATAAATTCAAAACATTGAACGCTGATACATTTCTATTTAGATGAGTAAAAGGTGGAAGGAAATAAATAATTAAACTCAAAAGGAATCACTTCTTGAAAATATCGACTCATTATCGTCTTGTCTCTTTCTCATTAATTTTTTCTTCAAATCAAGATGCGTATAGAAGATCTACTGATTGGATAAGTAATAAGTGTTTTTCTGAATGTATGTATGGAGAAATGTGGGACAAGCCTTCAATATCTTGGATATTCTCATGTTCGACACTGATCTGAAAATTCATACGTAAACGTTGGAAAATAATCATTAAATTGTCCCAGTTCCCATGAGGGTAATCTAACGAGAGCGTAGGGAATTTGAATTGATATGGATCTGAAGATACCGGGTGTCCAGACAAAACGAGAAAATGAATCTTGGTGTGATGGCTAAAGATTTATTATAGACTACGAAAATGGCTACCATTCTTTTTCAAGGATCATTTCTGCCTCTGTTGAGCCTTACTGGATTGATTCATAACCTTCCATTTTCTAACACTTTACGAGATTTTGACGGAAATCTAGCCAGTTACAATAGCAATTTCATTTTCTCTACTCGATGCAACAACAATAAGAGAAAGAACTTTACGCAAAGAAGAGAATATCGCTACTGTAAGTGATAGTGTTAATGAATATCCAGATTTGTCTATTCTTCGGCGTTCGCAACAAGCTGGACTCTGTGCATCCACCACATGGAAAATTTTTCTTAAAGATCTTGGTCTACACCCATACAAGATCCAACTGGTTCAAAACCTAAAGCCACTTGACTATAATAAGATTCGTTTGTTTGCTGATTGGGCCCTTGAGCAGCTTGAAGTTGATCCACTTTTTATCGAAAAATTGTGTTTAGTGATGAAGCTCATTTCTAGTTGAACGGCTACGTGAACAAGCAAAATTGTCGTATATGGAGTGAAAGCAATCCTTAAGAATTTCTGCAGGTTCTATTGTATCCTGAAAAATGCGCTGTATGGTGGCTTTACACGCTGGAGGCATCATCGGTCCATATTTCTTTAAGAACCATTGAAGGGTGCTCGTTACAGATCGATTGTCAATGATTATTTGTTTCGAAATTTGAATGGTGTCGTCCCAGAAAAGTTTTGGTTCCAACAAGATGGTGCTTCACCTCATGCTGCTACCGTAACAATTGATTTATTGAAAGGAAGATTTGGCAGTAACATTATTTCGAGGAATTGTTCAAATAATTGTCCTCCAAGATCATGCGACATTACTCCAATGGATTATTTTCTGGTTATGTCGAATCAATGGTTTATGCTGACGAATCAGAAACAAAAGACGCTTTGGGTGCCAACATAACTCGTGTTATTGATGGAATGAGGCCTGAATTATTCGAAAAACTAATCCAAAATTTGTGTTCATATGCCGGAAATTATTTTCGAAACGTGAATGCCATAAAATTATCTTTCTAATAAAAAAAAATTGACTTCGATCTTAATTCAAATGTGTTTTATTTCAATTTAAAATTCTATCATCTGAATCTCCAGCCACAAAGTCCCCTACCTGTAGGCATATTATCTATCCATTCATTACGCCACACCCTGTATACTTAGGATCACTCAAATGAAATGCCATCATATGAAAATGTCTTGGAGATGTACTGTTAGGATAGCCTTTTGTGTGAATTGTATTGAATAGACTATCATTGCAAGGAAATAATCAATAACATTGAATTATTCATAAGGGAACTAGCATCAAACTCACAGATTTGCTGCATCTATAACAGTTTTACTCGAGTTTCCACAGTACCTAACATCCAGATTTTCTCCATTCTTCTGCACCTCTCATTCACAGTTCATGACTTCGCGTGTCCAACGTTAATGCATAATTAATTTATTGAATATTACTCAGATCATTTCCGGCGACAGTGTGAGAGTTGCAGACTAACGTCTTAATTAAACACATACATTAAGGAGTGTGCCTCCCGTTTGGTAAATCACAATATTTAATGTTTGTATTTCACTTCATTCATATTCCAGCCCTATTTTGGTGTATAATCTATTCATTTTTATAAAGTATCTCGGTTGGCCAAGATTTAGGTTTATCAAGTTTTTTCACTTACAACTCATGAAAATTCGGCAATGTCAAAATAATTCTCAGGGACGTTGCCATTACACCCAAAGATGACTGAAGCTTTGTGAATGGAGTTAGTTCTTTTTAAGGTTTAACTGTGACACAGGTTTCGTAGTACTACTACATTTTCATACTGGAATATTTTAAGTTGTGCAAAAAGGTATTAAAATGTTTCTGGTGGGCTTATTTCTTGAGAATTTTGAAAAGTGGTGAATTCCATAGGTCCGTCCGTTCGTTTAGAAGTATCTGTCGGGTTATTCGGGTACTTTCATTCTTTTTTCGAATGAAACGAATGAATGAACGGACTATTCTGTCCATTATTTTTCAGTAAAATTTCAATACTCAATTTTCGATTTCCGTACAAGAAAATAGTATAACTGAATCTTCCAACCAGGTTTATGTAAGTAAAATATACTGCTCCACAAGAGTTCGGGATATCATATTCAATCGTTTTGAAATGTATGTAATTTTAGAGAAAATCGCTGTAAAATCATTCAAATTTCAGTAACAACTTGAATCGATCCAATAAAAATCAGTATGAGACATTTCGTCAATCTGGTCGCCTCTTTTATGAAGTTTGGTCCTTTGCATATGCTTCATGAATGTTCTTATTTTGAAATGAAGTCAGTTTATCAACGGCTTCGATTTGAAACGAGTTTTTTGATAATGCCAAGACGTAAATTAACAAACGCTGAGGCTAATAGGGCTATCGGAATGCTACAGGGTGGCCTAACTAACATGCATGGGATATGCTCCAAAGAAGATTAGATAATCATCAACCTACCCCAGAATCCTTAAATGATCTGAGAGAGCTTCTGCCCCGTTTATGGAACCAAATTCCTCAAGAAATGTTCAACAACCTCGTGTGTAGTATGCAAAGAAGATGTCAAGCTGTTATTGATGCCCGTGGAGGCCATACATTGTATTGATAGTCTTAAAATGCTTGAATTCTCTGGGAATAAAATTTCGTTTTTCTACTCGATTTTTCTTAACCACCCAGCATACGCTGCAGACCTACAGGCTTAAATTAATTCGCAACTTGAAATCATATTAATATGAATTTTCATCACAAAAGTCTTATTTTAACTATATTTTTTCACAATTTAAGTCAATATAGATATTGACTCTAACTCATGTGGAGCAGTATATTTCCTGTATCAATAGAGTAAAAAGTTTCTTCAACATTCGCCAGGTCTTTGGAATTATTTATTATTTTTTTAAATTTCTTCTTTGTGAAAGTCAACCACTTGTAGTAGAGTTCCTTTCGAATCTTGAAATGGGTTCAATCACATTTTCGAATTTTTGGCCGTTTGTGTCATTGCCAAAATTTCATCGCTTTACTTTCTGGACACCCAGTAGAAAACCTATTCAAATGCAGAGGAGCAAACTTAATCCTTCAGGTGTAGGTACATAATCAAATGTCATGATCTATCAAAATCGTACAACTCCGAATGATTCCACCTGACGACGTAGGTACGGTGCAACTTCATAAAAACGTTTTAGTGGCACGGTACGTGGCCATAATCTAATAATACACTCTGAAGGAAAGCGAATCTATTGGATCACCAATTATGGATTATAAGTTCATTATTCACATATTAGGTGGGAGCTAATTCAATACCACCTTTAAGTTATAGTTTAGGAGTTCTGGCCTCTGAATAAATGATACAGCAATGCAGGTATGTGGTGGGATAAGGCGCCAATTACATAGCGTACGTTATAATTTAATTCATCTAATGCAGTGGTTCTGAACCTTTTAGTGGTGTGGGACCATTTGACAGAATCTTTTATTGCCGTGGACCACCAACTGGGGACGTACCGAAGATAATAATATAGTGAATGTAAACGAAATAGGTTTTTTGGAGCTCTCAGTTTCACATGAAATACATACAGGGTGTTTCAGAATAAGGGACCGTAAATTCGGGAACTTGATCCTCAGATGATTTTATGACATAAAGTTCCTATGGACTATAGGTCCCTGGCGTAATGTTTCTGAGATACGGGGTGTTGAAATTTAATGTATGTCTGCAAATTCTGTGTTTGTGAAATTTACCATCCTAGATATTCTGTAAAATCAGCAGTCGAAATCAATTTTGCAAACGTCAAATATGAAGGTGACTAAGCTGCCTTAATCTGGGTCCAGGCGATTTTAGAAGTAATCAAAGAATTTCTTAACTTTCTTAGATTGCATTTCATTTTTTTTTCTCAGAAAGTATTCGCCGCAGGTAAAAAACTCAAGAGACCATTCTTATTGTGAATTATATGGTTATTACGAAAATAATTTAAAATTCGAGAAAAATTATTGGCGTACCAATTTTTTCACCGAATTCATTCGGATAGAAGTCTGTACGGACGTGAAAATTGAATATCATTTAGTATAGGAAAAAATGTGTTTCAATGCGTACTCATAACCTACCAAAACTAAAAAAGAAATCGTGTACGGTATAGAAAATAATTTCATAAAACCAATTTTTTTTTTAAATTTCAACACCCCGTATCTCAGAAACAGTGCGTCAGGGACCTATAGTCCATAGGAACTTTATATCATAAAATCATCTGAGGATTAAAATCCCGAATTTACGGTCCCTTATTCTGAAACACCCTGTTTATGCAATCGTTTTTAGCAAATACTGTTTTATTTTCACAATGAACAAAATAAATGGATGACTTCGCGGGACCACTTCAGGTGCTTGCAGGGACCACCAGTGGTCCGCGGACCACCGGTTAAGAACCACTGATCTAATGCGTGCCGACTTGAATAACTGCATTGTAGGAATAAAATGGTTCTTTATGATAATCCATAAAGAGTTGAAACGGTAAGAGTTTCGTGATTCAACAGTTTGGATTTTTCTTTACTTCCGATTCTGAATCGGACGAGTTTCATTCTCGATTTTCCAGATGATCGTCATTCTTTGAATATTGTTCTCTTGAAAAATCTTTTGAACTTTTCGTGTGTGGTGTGGTGGGGTGTTATCATCCTGATGAATGAAATTTTTCCCAAATTCGTTGCGCTGAGGAACAATGATGTTTTCTACGTAGATGGCATCGGTCATTGTTCGAACATCATACCTCCCCAGCACATTTTTGATCCGCCTTGAAGGGGCACAACTTCCTGGGCGAAATTGAGTTGCTCTAGTCTGCCTGGACCTCTCCAAACCCTTTCTCATCGACTAACACTTCATGAAACGAATCGTGACTCGTTCGAAAAAAAATACGTTGCGCCAATGTGGTAAAAGCCAGTTTTGGTGGTGTTCTGCTCATTGCCGACGGGAAGCTCCGTGTCCAGGTGATAGCCGAGGTACTCTCAAAGGTCTTCTTGCCCTTAAATTTGAGGAATGCAACCGTCTCCTCATGGCACTGGTACTGGAGAATTAACAACACAGCTCCGGAGCTATTCTTAAACTTCCACCTATTCAGAACCTTTTTTACGCCACTGGTCTCCAACTCAACTTTCATCAGAATATTCTCTGTAAGATCTTTTATAACTCCTTTGCGCAATGCATCTAACAAAAAATATTCATATGCAAATTCGTCGTGAAATGGTCCTTATGATGGCCTACTTAACAACATAATCGTCTGTCTATTGTTTACTAATAGTCAAAGGAATTGATAACTCGAAATTCGTAGGAAGTATTGGTACATCTGTAGGAGTTGTGCGAAGGTGAACTATGTGACTATGAAAACATGACTTTTTAGTGGGTTTTCCGATTTTTGTACGGTAGATACGCATGGTAGATACCAATGTATTTTCTTCTTCATTGAAAATTTGCTCATATCTAATAAAAATTGCTCTTCTAATGAATAATCATCAAATTTCGAGATAAGAGACAAGAATACTGTTGAATTACAAGTTCCTTTAGGGTTGATTTCAATAAAACACAAATAATCGATTTATTCAATTTAATAATGAGGAGGTCGATCTACATTCGATGAAACGAACTGAATAACTAACTGCTTATAAGGAATCATTTCTCTTCACTAATTCATAATACGAAATATGCCTACACGAAAGTATCAGGTTACATGTGGGATAAGAATTAAATCTGTCACCACATTCACTTCAGTGTGGAGTAAGGACTTCAACCAAATAACGAATAAATATTGAACCCAATTTATGATCTTTCGTTCTGTGAGAAATATATTTCAACAAATACAATCCAAATATCACACAGGAGGTTGAGAGCCACCAAAATTCCACCTGTAAATATTTGTGGAAGAACAAGAGAACAAGAGTAATCTAGGCCTGCACGTCTGCAGTCACCTAATGAAATGAATGTCTAACATCCGGTCTAAAAATAATAACATCTACAGGACAAGTCCGGTGATTTTAGTCTCCTGCTCCGAGAACTAGGTGCAGAAGAAGTATTATCCACTCAACAAATCCATTCGATTCATGTTCGAACCATTTGTGGATTTCAGAAGACGACTATTTCGAGTTCGCTTCATTTTATGACATTGAAATCGATTACTCATCGTTTATGTTTTATTGATGAGATTCAAGAGAAAAACATTTCAATATCGCATCTATTTTTGCATTGGCAGAAGTGAAGAATGGAAAACAGGATGTTCGTGTAAAGTTCTGTATGGTTTATTAGTGGAAAAACCCTGGAAAATCGAAAAATAATCAATTCTTTCCTTTCTGTGATATCGTCTGTAATGACTTTCCCCATAGTTTTTTAATACTTCATTCTGATGTCTCAGAATTTTTGTTTTTTATTCGGATATTCTTGTTAGTTCTTGGTCATGATTGGGGTATCTTTTTACTACCCCGGAAAACAAAAATCGAACGCCGTTTCATGAAAGGTTTCAACGAAGCTCTCCTGTGCTAAACTAGGAAATTTATAATCGCGCTTCTCGGTCTTAATTATCGAGGCAGTCGTTCATAAAATCATCAGTCAATCGACGAAGAAAAGCTATCATCATTTCTCAACAGCCAATTCACTGCCGAAGTCTAAAAATCAAGAACAATCAATAACTCTCTAGTTAATAAAGATAGAGTGTCATGCAGGTTTTAACAAATCCAGTAAAAGGAAATGTACAATTATTCAAACTCGCGAATTACATTGATAACTGCATTACAATTAGGAGATAAATCGTACTTGTGGCATTTGAAGAAGCACTTTCATTCCACTGCTTAGCCACAGATAATGATGTTCGGTCATATAGAAAATACCAACTTAAACATTTGATAGATGGGTTGAGACACTTCATAATTTCCATTCCCTCAAGAACCGCAAAAATAATAAGCGCTAAACTTTGTAAAGAAGTTCCTTCTGTTGGAGAATAATGGTGATAACCTTTTGGAACAGCTGAATGTGAAAATGACGGAGTTTGCTATACAGAAGTTTGTTTGAAGAAAGTACTTCTTGAATCTTCCACCCTATTCATAGGACTTCTCAAATCTCAGAAAATTCCTACGAGAAATTTACTGAAGAAAAATTTACATATTTTGACTCGTTAATTCATGTTGTTTTATTTATTTTTTTGAATCTTGTTAAGTTATTTTGTATTTGAAATTGTCATTAGATCGACTGTAATGTTAAATTTTGTCCCTACCAAATTAATAATTCATTTTGCTCGCTTTGATTTCGGTTTTTACTTGTCAAGACTGGATTGAATTTGTTTTCGCATTTAAATTATTATTTTTTTTTAAATCCTTTGCGCAGTGCATCTAACAAAAAATATTCATATGCAAATTTGCGTGAAATGGTCCTTATGATAGCCTACTCAACAAAACTTAACTGACCACAGGACTTCCCAAATCTCAGAAAAATTCCTACGAGGGAAGTGCAAAAATTTACTGAAGAAAAATTTACATATTTTTACTCGTTAATTCATGTTCTACTATTCCTTTTTTCAAATCTTGTTAAGTTTTTTTTGTATTTGAAATTATCATTAACTCGAATGAAATGTTAAATTTTGTCCCTATCAGATTAATAATTTATTTTGCTCGTTTCGATTTCGGTTTCTACGTTGTCAAGATTTGGTTGAGTTTATTTTTGCATTTCAATCATGATCTTTTCTTGGCTCCACATTGAAATTTGAATGGGACCTTTCAGTGAAATATTCTTACAGCAATATTTTGTGGAATTTAGTGAAAATTTAATCGGCTAGTTGCTATGTTGACCCACTTGCATATTGAGTTTTGATAATCTGAATGAATAATTTGAGGTGGTTTTTGATTGTTCCTGGGCAAAAGAAGTAAGCAATATTTCTTTCTACAAGCTTTTATTTAGTTTCACCAGTCCCGGTTTCTGTAATCAAATCTTGCAAATTAAATAATCGTCCGATTGATTTGAAATTTGGCAGGTGTACATAATTATGGTGACAATGCATCATGAAATATTTGTTATAGAAAAAAATAAAATCCCGGCTCAAAAATGGAGGATGAGTTTTGTAATAATGGTCCGATTCCATTCAAAATTAGTATATGGTGGTTTTTGGGTTCGACAATGATGGTTCTTCTGTCAAGATTGGAGAATTCAAGATGGCGGTTACAATATGGCGGACAAGATCTGTAATTTTGATCTGATTCTTTCAAAAATAGGTATCTGGAGGTTTTCTGGGTAGGAAATTACGATTCTTCTAAATTGATGAATTCAAAATGGCGGTCGAGTGTTGTTATTATGAAAGCTTGTCCTCAAAAATGTTTTTTTTATATACCTTGTTTGATTTTTTCATGGAGGTTTCCAAGGTCGAGAACTTTTGGTGTGCACTGATCTTAAAATAATTCGCAAGAACCACATTGCTCAATAAGGAGGTCGTAGGTGTTGGTAATTGTTTTGCGTTGCCTTCTGCCTTAGAAGTTGTTTGAATATGTACAGTAACCCATACATATTACCGTATTAATTAAGATGTGACTTCCTTTATGATTCTATTCAATATTTTCATCGGATCTTCATATAGTGGTTCCGGTCGGAGGTCTATTTATGTTTTTTTTTTAAATTTGGTGGCGCACTCAGCTTTTTCCCTCTGTTGTGTTTATGATATGAGCAGTGACATCGGATATTTTCGCGGTTTTTCCGCGTCAACTTCTCATCGATTGAACTTTGTTCTGTCACCCGATGAAGGCGTTGCATTTGCTGGAAAAATGCAACTTTTCCAAGAACCGTTACTCTCGATATCGCCTTACACAATAGTAGATTACCCGATAGAAATTCGATATCAGGTCATTTTGTACGTCGTGAATGATGAATGAGACATGATACTTTGTCACAATTATCGTTTTTTCGCATATTCGCAAGGATTTGTTCTAATCGAGCTTTTGTCCGCTCGAACTTGCTCGTATTTCAAGCATTTCGAAACGGTCGAGTGTCATGTTCTGCGTATGTAAAATTATACGAAGGAATGTACTCTAATATGCGGATTTATGTTTGTTAAAACGTCGTTGAAAACTGTGCGTTTTGAAGCATTTGTTTCTCTATTTCTTCTGTAATAGCAGCACGGCGCATCGGTTCAAGAATCAGAAGTCATTACGTTCTAAAGGAGGTGTTATTTTGACATTTTTTTTCAGATAAATGATCGAATGTTCATTTAATTATAAAGATTAAGATATGCTGTTTAATGGAGAATAACATCAGCCAAATGAGCACCACGACAACGACTACTGGACCATATCCTTTTAATAGAATTTTCCATAACCAAATCGCAAAGTGGCTGGTCTATGTCCTCGATAGCCTCACGAATTCCTTCTTTAAGGTCTTGAATCGACGCTGGACTCTTGGCGTAGACCTTCCCTTTCACATGGCCCCAACGGAAGAAGTCGCAAGGTATTAAATCACAAGATCTCGATGGCCAATTGTGATCACCTCTTCGAGAGATAACACGGCCCGAAAACTTTTCCCGTGAAAGACCAATGGTTTCGTTGCTTGTGTGGCACGTAGCGCCGTCTTGTTGAAAGTGAACCTGATCAATACCATCCAATTCCGTCCATAAAAAACCATTAATCATCTCTCGATAGCGCAATCCGTTCACCGTAACTCTTGCTCCAGCCTCATTCTCGAAAAAGTGGGGCCAAATTACCCCGCCGGACCATAAACCGCACCAAACAGTTACACGTTGAGGATAGAGAGTTCATATGAGGAAACCTGACCTGGGATCAAAATTTATAATTTGCTACCCCGTGACCTAATTTCTATCCGTGATTGGACAAGGTTCAGAAACGCACAAAACAATTTATTGTTTGAGGAACCATTCTGTTCCATAGATGAGTTTAAATCCTATTTGAGACGCTCACCTGGTTAATTGAATGCTGAATGTTTTTATACAGAGTGTAACAGCCAAATGGAATAAATTCGATAACGAATAAATAAGGGGGTGTTAGGAAAAACGCTCGGACACGTCGATTTGTAATTTTGAATGCGCATATTTTTCAAGAAAATAAAATTATATGGGGTGTTCCATGCGACCGTGGTCAATACCAACTTTCTTATTTCAAATGCAATCCCCTGTATATTATGTATTTTTTGGATTCTTCAGAAAATTCTAGACATAATCGTTCGCGGCGAGCATTTTGAACATTTCTTACTTTGACATTAATGTTTTTTTTGTTTCTTTTTATAATTAAGAAATAACCAGTATTACTTATTAGGTTTTGAGTGTAATGTACCGAATTTGTGAAATAGAATAATTTTTATTTGAAACGTTGATTTCTGCAATAAATCTGAAAACACTTAATACTTCCGAAATAATTAAAGATAGGTATAGGACATTGTGCATGAATTGTGTCAAAAAATAAATAATATACAGGGGGTTGTATTTGAAATTAGAACGTTGGTATTGGCCACGGTCACATGGAAAACCCTATATAATATTATTTTCTTGAAAAATATGCGCATTTAAAATTAAAAATCGACGTGTCCGAGCTTTTTCCCCAACAGGAACTCATTTATTCGTTATCGAATTTATTCCTTTTTGGCCTTTACACTCTGTATGTCAGTGTTATGTAGATGTGATTATTATTCTTCATCTTGCACATTATTTTTGTGACATAGTGTATATTGATTCGATATATATATATATATATATATATTCTTTTAAAAGAGAGTAATACATCCTTTTTTTAAAATCAAACAATATATGGCATAAGGCACGTGTGAAGAAATGGCGACAAGGAACAGATTGTATAAAAAAACGATCTGTTTCCCGATCCAAATCTTAGTGTTAGCAGAGGGAATGTGAACGGGGTACCATACAATTTTGCGTACACACGAGAACAGATAAAAACCTCTGAAAAAACTCTGTCTCCCCGTATATGTGTACACTGAGAGAAATCTTCATTTATATTTAATGAATTTTATTTATACTTAACAAATAACTGTTTCAAATATGGACTAACTTACCTGTATTAATATTCAACATATGATTTCTTACAGTGCATTTCTTTAATGCGAACGAACGATTATTTTTCATTAAAAAAATATTATTTTCTCAGTGAATAAATATTTTATAATATTTAAAAAACATTTTGTAATTATGATCATATAATTGTTATAATTAAAGCAGCAGTATCATTATTTTAAATAAGTCATTTTCTTATTTAACTCATTAATTTTTAATACCTAAAGTCCATTCTTTATATATAAAATTGACATTTTAAATGATGCCATATAATTGTTAACTGGTTGGTATTTGATTATTGATTATTAAGATGCATATAATATATAATAAATAACAAATAAATGAAAAAACAATTGCTCTCATATATTTATTTCAGAACTCAACAATATACACAATACATGTTTGGTATAAAACAAACAAAAATTAGTTATTCTGTTTTGTGAACATTCATTGCACACAGGCCTTTAGATAAAGTTTCCAACTCGCGGAATTGATTCATTTAGTGCAGTCTTGCTCTCCAACAATTCAGGCAATACTTCGAGAGTGACGCCTTTATCTGAAAACACGTTTTTTAACATTATCTTATTGATGAAAAATTATCTTCCAATCAAAAAACTTAGTTTTGAGTCAAGAAATTTTAGTGGATATCAAATAGTTTCTTTGTTATTAATAAATATCTTAACAGTCAATATGCTAGGGAAGACGCTTTTCAGAACTTTCCAATTTCGATAATAATATATTATTATTATCTAGTCCTCTAGTAAACATGAATGTGAATCAAATCAAAAAAGCTATATCCCAGAGGGACCGAGGTCTTCTGGAAATACTGAAGTCTAATGTACATAATTACAAACCTCTGAATCTCTCCACATATTCACCCATTCCCATTTCCATAAATAAATTCTCCATCACTGTAAAAATACACTGTTCGTTTCACCGAAACACAACGCTATAGATATCACATTAAAAGCGTTAATCTTTAATATCTATAATGTAGCACTTACTCAACATTGAATCTGAAACAGTGAAACTGCAGTCAGTCGCAGTCGCAGATCGCCACGCCGAGAAATAAACCGCGAAATGAAACGCATGCGCCAAAACAAGCCACAGCACCACCACAGATTTCAGAATAATCCGATGAGCACCACTAGACACTATTTTCTTGTATTAGCCAGGCGCCCTGGGCCTGGAGCCAGACTGTCAGACGACACAGTTGGTCGAAGTCATGCGTCATGTTGAACGAACTCTTTCGAACCCACCCCACCACTGCCGAATTCGTTGATTATAAACTAATTTTGAATAACAATAAAGGAATATGGGGAAAAAAAATCAAATATATTATGGTTTAAATAATAAATTTTCGAATATTTCCAAGGAAAATGTATTTTTCATTGTTAGAAGGAATTTATTGACAATCAAATGAATATATTTTCTACTAAGAAATTTGTTCTACTACATTAAATGTTGCTATAGAGAACCATTTTTTCACATTTAGCCTGTGTTTTTTGAAAGCTTTATTTATTGTGAAGAAACTTTCTTTTCAATAAACAAATCTGCCGCTAATAAATCAATATTATTCATTTTGGCTATTATTTCTCTCAGTGTAGTGATGCTGAATTTGTTCAAAAGATATCCATGTTACAGAGCTTCTTGTACTTGATGAAAACAAGCTTTTTCATCGATCTGGATGGAACTGTCTTGAAAATATATCTGTAACAAGAACAAAGAAGAAAAACCGAGAAAGAAGAAGTAAAAAAATACTTCACCTGCTAAAAAACCCCTTTTCACGAAGTCCTAACTCTCTCTTGGGTCAGGAGGATCTTTCGATCAGGTCCGATCTTCCAAGTGATGATTCTTCTGTTCTTCAGGTGTTCGAGGAACGCTACAGGCCCCTTTTATTGGGGGATCATCTCCCATAGATTTAAAGTGGTTATTTTATCGAAAAATTAGCAAAAAAGCAGGAGCAAATTCAAAAAACTTCTGACGCTTCATTGTCATTTCTGACAATAATTGTTTGATTTCATACATACTTGTATTTGACTTATTCCTTTCTGTATACAGTGCTTGGAATGAATAAATTATTAATTTTTTTATTTAATATTGAACTACATTGGTATCTACCTATTCGAAACATCAATGTATGCCCTCTTCCAAACGAAGCCTTCCGTACCGATCGAATCACTACGATTTCATGGGTCAAAATGATCAAATTTCAATACTAATAAGATTCACTAAATTGAGGTTATACCGAAATTAAATCCAAATAAGATTCAAACATGCGATACCTGTTAATCATGCTTACGTGAAAATCATAATTGGAATTTGTTTCTTTGCGTCAATTAGAAATTGAAAGATGCCTGAAAAGTTTCCAGGTTTTTATATCGTTTGCATATCAGATAATATTGAAAATCACCGACGATTTTATGAGATAAGGAACTGTGTGAAATATTTTGTAACGAAATTTCTCTCGTGAGATAATAATGATTCTTCGTATTGAATGTTGAACATTGATGTTAGAATTCTCATATTTTCTCTACGATTATGATAGCGAAATTTGAGACAATGCATTATTTTTTGAATGAAGTTTTATCAGATTAATATCCATCAATTCACGAATATCTACAGAGTGTAACAGCCAAATGGAATAAATTCGATAACGAATAAATGAGGGGGTGTTAGGAAAAACGCTCGGACACGTCGATTTGTAATTTTAAATGCGTATATTTCTCAAGAAAATAAAATTATATAGGGTGTTCCATGCGACCGTGGCCAATTCCAACTTTCTTATTTCAAATGCCACCCCCTGTATATTATTTATTTTCTGGATTCTTCAGAAAATTCTAGACATAATTCATGTACAATGTCCTATACCTGTCTTCAACTTTTTCGGAAATATTAAGTGCTTTCAGATTTTTTACAAAAATTAACATTTTAAATGAAAATTATTTTATTTCACAAATTCGATACACTACACTCAATACTTATTTCCCATTTTCCTCTTGATATGAAGAAAGTAAGCAAAAACCATCACTGAGAAGAAATTAAAAAAAACGTTAGAAGACAATTCTACACCAGATTAGCATGTTGCCAAGACGTTCGCGGCGAGCATTTTGAACATTTCCTACATTGACATTAATGTTTTGCTTTTGTTTTTTTTAATAATTACGAAATAATCAGTATTACTTATTAGGTTTTAAGTGTAATGTACCGAATTTGTGAAATGAAATAATTTTCATTTAAAACGTTGATTTTTGCAATGAATCTGAAAACACTTAATACTTCCGCAATAGTTAAAGATAGGTATAGGACATTGTGAATGAATTGTGTCTAGAATTCTCTGGAGAATCCAAAAAATAAATAATATACAGGGGGTTGCATTTGAAATAAGAAAGTTGGTATTGGCCACGGTCACATGGAACACCCTATATAATATTATTTTCTTGAAAAATATGCGCATTTGAAATTACAAATCGACGTGTCCGAGCGTTTTTTCCAACACGCCCTCATTTATTCGCTATCGAATTTATTCCATTTGGCTGTTACACTCTGATGTATATTTAGTAGATTCCCACAATGTGAGTATGAGCTGTGTTTGTTCGAAGTCCAACTGCATATAGACAGGTTACAGTGTGGAAAATTGTCCATTAATTAAATTCCTTTGTAATAAAGCTTCGATGAAGCGAGTAACCATGTTGTATGACAAATTCATGAATGCTGTTCTTGCATGACGTTCAAATTACCTAGTTGTTGATCAGACTTTCGGACGAACGAGTTGGAATGAGCATTTATATGCACAGGACGTAGACGATATGACTAACCATTAAGTAAGTAATATTCAGTCACGATTCTCTCGAATTCACGAAAGAATATACAAATGTTGTACAAATCCGAAATTGTTTATTCTCAATGTGACTGTTTGATTCTGTTGTATCTCTATTTGGAAACTTGTAGTTGAAAAGGTAGTTTAGGGCTCAGTGCAAGCGTCTATGCGGCAGGAATTGGGGTTGTAACCCTATAATCACATATGAGGTAGTAGTCTGGTTGGCTACAAAGACTTGCCTGTGTGCATCACGGGAGTTATGAGAACGTGCCCAACTAGGCCGCTTGAGATCATCACAGACCTCACACCTCTACATCAAGTGATTAAAAGGGTAGCCCATGAGGCCATCCTCAGAATATCTAAGGAAGGAACAGGCAATGAGAGAATCAGGAATCAGACAGTTTGGTCCTCTCTGAATGGCTACATCTCATCTTCAAACCTTCCTAGTGATGTGATGATCAAGAAAGTGAGCACTGAGAAAAACTTCAGTACAATGCTAAGCAAAAGAGAGAATTGGAAACGGGAATACACCGACTCTAATCTCACAGAAAATACTATAATATGGTATACAGATGGTTCTGAAACCGCTACAGGAGCTGGCGCTGGGATTTACGGGACAAATACCAAGTGTGCACTATTGTTAGGCTCCTGTGCGAGCGTCCTTCAAACGGAAATACTTGCAATCGGAAGATTTCTAGAAAGAAACTATCAGAAGTGCGATATAGCTAGATAGTCAAGCTGCTATTAAAGCACTGAGCTCCCACGTCATTGACTCAAAGCTGATTTGGGAGTGCCGGAACAAACTCAATGAGGTAGGCAAGAAGAATAAGGTCTTTTTAATCGGGGCTCCCGGCCATTCGGGAATCGTAGGAAACGAAGAGGCCAATACCCTTGCCAGAAAGAGCGCACAAACGCCACTCACTGGCCCAGAACCCTCCTGCGGTATAGGAAAATGCACCTATAAGGAGAAAGTTATGGTGAAGGAGAAAACCGAAAGGAAAAAACTCTGGCGGAATCTCCCAGGGATGGATCACTCCAATAAGTTCCTTCGGAAATCTGAAATGATAAAAAAAACTCTGCATCTCAGTAAGAACCAACTACACCTACTCACTGGCTTTCTCACAAGACATTGTTGCCTAAAGAAGTATCTGCTGAGAATGGGTTCATCGGACACTGACGAGCTTAGATTCTGTGGGGAGGAGGAAGAATCTCCTATTCACCTGATTAGGGAATGCTATGTCATTGCAAGCCAAAGGAAATAGTGCTTTGAAGAAGAAACTTGTAGGAATGGGGAGTTATCCTCGTTTAAGCCGTCCCAGATACTGGATTTCATCAAATATCTGGAACTGGAAGGCGCGATGATAACACCTCTGTTAGGGGGCACAATAGACCTTAAGGTCGCAGTGGACTGTAACCCCTTTTCACTATAAAACTATATAGATTAGGGCACAGTTGACAAAGAGGGTCTTTTCGACTCAAATAGCACCCTGAGCTTCTTGCAGAATAAAATTTCAAATTTTGACATTGATGGGTAAAATTCAGGTTTAATTTCATTATCGAGGACCAAAATGGCAGCGGAAACTTCACGAACAGTAGAAGAGAATCGTTTCTGTGTCGGTAGCTTCGACTTTATTCCACTTCGAACTATCAACGTAGGTGTTGAACATGTCAACTGTCTAAACAATGGATTCAGTTGTCTTGACTCGTCTATCTCGCCTATTTGAACGGATGCGACACAGCGATGCGTAGTGGTTTGATGCTCACTTGATTAACTGATAAATATGAAAGAAGTCGATGGAAACCGGAATTTCAGGCCACCAAGATGCAGTTGCGCTGTTCTATCGAAGCTCTCTTCATTCTATTGTGGATTATTCTTGATACTTGTAGTCGGTTCATCTGATGTATCTATTCATTGAACAGCTCAACCAGAAGAGTTCTTCGGGCTTCTCACTTTCAATCTTGAACCCCTTGTGTTGAGAGATGAATTTTAGTTTACCCTATATAAATCTTATTTCTCCTTGTATCGTTTTTTTTTTTGTAGAGTTATAGAATTTTCGATAGGGATAACTGTGATTTGGCAAGAGGTAGAAGCCATGTTGTTTTGACATTTCTGTTCAGTACCTAAGCATTGACCAATTATCATAGAAAGACTCACACCGCAACAACGTTTACAAATTGTTGAATTTTATTCTCAAATTCAGTGTTCTATTCGCCAAACTTTTAGAATTGGTGAAAATTTATGCTTTACATAATCATCGATCAGAGCAGCTTATTCGTCGAACATTTTCTCTACTCGATGCAACGACAACAACAAGACAAAGAACTGTACGTACAGAACAAAATATCGCTGCTGTAAGTGAAAGTGTTAATGAAGATTCAGATTTGTCTATTCGTCGACGTTCACAACAAGTTGGACTCTGTGCATCCACCACATGGAAAATTTTGCGTAAATATCTTTGTCTACGCCCATACAAGATCTAAGTGGTTCAAGAACAAAAGCCACTTGACCATAATATGCGGCGTTTGTTTGCTGAACAGCTTGAAGTTGATCGACTTTTCCATCGAGAAAATTTAGTGATGAAGCTCATTTCTGGTTGAACGGCTACGTAAACAAGCCAAATTGATGTATATAGAGTGAAAACAATCCCCAAGAAAATCTGCAGGTTCCATTGCATCCTGAAAAATGCGCTGTATGGTGTGCTTTACACGCTAGAGGCATCATCGGTCCATATTTATTCGTAGATGATGCTGGAGCTAATGTTACAGTGAATATGATGTTCGTTACAGATCGATGATCAATGCTTATTTGTTTCAAAGTTTGAATGGTATCGTCCCAAGAAAGTTTTGGTTCCAATAAGATGGTGCTTCACTTCATGCTGTACCGTAACAATTGATTTATTGAAAGGAACATTCGGCAATGACATTATTTCGAGAAATTGTTCAAATAATTGGCCTTCAAGATCATGCGACATAACTCCAATGGATTATCTTCTTTGGGGTTGTGTCAAGCCATTGGTTTATGCTGATCAACCAGAAACAATAGACACTTTGGAAGCCAACATAACTCGTGGTATTGCTTATTGCTGAAATGAGGCGGGAATTACTCGAAAAAGTGGTACAAAATTGGTCTGGTCGAATCCGGTTCCTCAGAGCTAGTCGTTATGTTTTAAAACATAAAAAAACACCCGATACATATCCCATCTCTCAATCTCTCTACTTCGGAAAAATCAGAAAAATAAATCCATGTTAAGGGGACCTGTTACACGTCCGAGGTCGCGAGCTCGCTTCAAAAATTGGGGTTTTTATTTCCATGATATCTCAGTCCGTATGCGGCGTAGACCAACAATTTTTTTTTTTAATTGAAGCTTAATCATTTCTCTAGAATGTGTATTACTCGCTTTTCTGTTTTTCTCCGTATATTAGGGCAAAAACCTGGTGAGCTGTAATTTCATGAAAATCTGGAAAAACGATTCTATTTCCATGATATCTCTGTCAATTTTCGGGATAAAGGTATGAAATTTTCAGTTTACATACGAAATAATATTTTCCAGAATGTGTATTGATCAGTTTTTTTGTTTATTGCCCCCTCAATTTTTAAATGAATTATGAAGTAGGAACTTGATTGGTCATATTTTCAACCAGGTTTTTTTCCTTTTATACGCAGAAAAACGGAAAAGCGAATAATACACATTCTGTAAAATATTATTCCGCACGTATACTGAAAATTTTATACATTTATCTCGAAAATTGACGGAGATATCACGGAAATAAAATCGTTTGTCCAGATTTTCATAAAATTACAGCTCACCAGGTTTTTTTCCTAATATACGAAGAAAAACAGAAAAGCGAGTAATACACATTCTAGAGAAATGATTAAGCTTCAATTTAAAAAAAATTGTTGGTCTACGCCGCATAGGAACTGAGATATCATGGAAATAAAAAGCCCAATTTTTGAAGGCAGCTCGCGAGTTCGGACTTGTACCAGGTCCCCTTAGTAGTAAAGTAGTAAAAAAAAGGGGTTACAGTTCACTGCGACCTTAAGGTCTATTGTGCCCCCTGACAGAGCTGTTATCATCGCGCCTCCTACAGCTCGCCCTCCAGTTCCAGAGATTTGATGAAATCCAGAATCTGGGACGGCTTCAAGGAGGATAACTCCCCACTTCTACAAGTTTCTTGTCCAAAGCACTCTTTCCTTTGGCTTGCAATGGCATAGCATTCCATAACCAGGTGAATAGGAGTTTCTTCCTCCTCCCCACAGAATCTACACTCGTCAGTGTCTGATAAACCCATTCTCAACAGATGCTTTTTTAGGCGACAATGTCCTGTGAGAAAGCCAGTGAGTAGGTGAAGTTGATTTTTACTGAGATCCAGATATTTTTTGGATCTAACAGTTTCAAAGTTCCGGAGGAACTTTTTGGAGTGATCCATCCCTGGGAGATTCCGCCAGAGTTTTTCTCTTTCGGTTTTCTCCTTCAGCATAAACTCCTTCTTATAGGTGCATTTTCCTATACCACAGAAGGGTTCTGGGCCAGTGAATGGTGTCTGTGCGCCCTTTCTGGCCAGTGTATTGGCCTCTTCGTTTCCTACGATTCCCGAATGACCGGGAACCCAGATTAAAGAGACCTTATTCTTCTTGCCTACCTCATTGAGTTTGTTTCGGCACTCCCCTTAACTGCACTATTGTATAATTTCTTTCGCCTAACAACTCGGATAACACCGAATCCTGGCTTCGGCTTGGATCTTCCTGAGGGATTTGATTATTTCCGCCCCAGGAAAAAGTAGTTGGCGCCCAAGTGAAAATTAAACGGTCAAAATCACGTTACAACATAGGACTGTCAAAACAGATTATCGAACGGAGAAAAAATCTTGCTAGATAATTATGCGAAAGTTTTCGTTTTATTTTTATGTTTTTCGAAGATAAGTACTGTAAAATTTTCTGGACATACAGCTGATACAAAATAATTCAAACAATGTTTCCAAATATCAGTAGGAGGATTCTTCCTTAAAGGAAACATATTATTCTTTCGCTCCGTGAGATATCCCGTTCGAAATCAACGTGACCAAAATCAGACATATCAATTTCTGTTATAATTTCGATCACATACAAGTGTCGCACCAAGAAACGGCAGGAGGCAGAAGTCCTGTGGTCAACTGGCGTCGCCGTTAAACGTGAAAACGTGTGAAACGAGCTTCTCCGAGCCGATTTATCTAAATAAATGATTTAAAATGCGGCACCGATCGATGTTATGTACTGTGATCTTTTATACCGCAGAAAATCATCACGTATTTGTTTTTCGGACTATCTCATTCGATCGAGAGACTCTGAGTGTAGCAAAAATGCTATATCACCTCATTTCGACCACAGTAAAGCCCCGAATCATCTCGATTTAAACTCTTACGACTGCATAAACTCACAAGAATTTCGATCCTAAAAATTTAAAGTTCAATTCCACTGTTTTCAACCACTTCAGCGACGAGAGAAATTTCCAACCTATCTGGATCCATTCAGATGAAATTTCAACGCAGAGTCCGCAATGAAACACCCCAATAAACCAGATATTTCGATAATAATGAAAATGAAAACTAATAGTAAGGAAAATATCACAAGGAGAGAAATTGGACTTTTTTCTTCACATAGCATCGCGCGGCGTAATTTTCTTTCCGCGAACGCATCTATCAGCTCCTCGAAATCTGTTTCGGAAGCAGTTTCGTATTCTAAAGCTAAGATCGAGAGGACATAGAGACTTTTCCGACTCATTAAGGAACGCAAATATTTTTTTTATTATTTTCAATTTGCTGAAACAGCTTTCACATCTTGCAGACGTGGTAGGCAATGTGCACTACAGGGTCTTTCACGAGGAACCTCACCCATATTTATACGGGAAACTACTGAACGTATTTTCATGAAATTCAGCACTTAGGTATAAGTATTTCACGATGCTGATGAAATCTAAAATATTTTCAAGGCATGAGCACCTCCGGTTTTTCCGGAAATGACGTCAACTTCCGTTTTTCAAATTAGAACACCATTTTTTTATTGCAGAAATAGATTCCTTAAAAAATTTCGAGTTATTTTGATGTAACATTTTTCAGTTTTGGTTGGAAAATTCTCTCTGAGCGGGAAAATTCGAAAAAAAAATCGAAAATAGAGCTCCGCTGAAACAAGAATAACTTCGAGGTTTTTCAATGGAAAATTTTCATTTTTGGGATTTTTCAAGATGTAAGATTGATGTATCCACTTCAAAAATCGAAATCGCGATTCATGATACAGGGGGTGAAAAAATCGCTTTCAAAGTTAGGGATGACAAAATCGTGAAAAATCAATTTTTTCAAATTAGAACCCCATTTTTTTATGGCAGATATTGAATCTACGTTAAAAAATAATGTGAGTGTATGCATCACACCCTTGCCCTAAAATGGATATTTTCTGAGTTAATATCATACCCACGTATGAATCGATTATCCCTCTTCTCGACCGTATAAAAATTTCCTCACGGTATCGCAGCTTCGCTGCGATTTCAAGATTCTTCTGGACCCACTTTTCGACAGATTCCCTCGGGCCGGTCCAGCGAGTTACCATTTTAGTATAGTATAGAATAATGTCAGCTATACTGACATTATAGGGAAAGCATCTTTCAGATCTTGCCTGTGAAGAATTTGTAGCAGGTCTAATAGTCGATCTTTCACTGATTTCAGGAACCAACATTTCGAAAACCGCTAGTTCCTAACAAAAATCAACTGCATTCAAGTATCTTCAATATTTTTGCGCTAAAAGGGTCCCATTTTCTGCAGATCCTCTTTTTGCATGTTTAAAAGGGCATGGCCATTGAGGAATGAGAAATTTGTATGCAGACTCTCTGCGCTTTCTAATTTTTTTTTATTTCTGACAAAAATCTGTCGAAAACAACCTTAATTTCCTCGGAGAATAAACCAACCAGATCCGTTCTTGACTCATCATCGCACATTTCGTCATCCTGCTTTTTCTTCTCGGAAACACGTTTATTTCTAAGAATTGGCTCCACATCCAATCCTTCTGAAAGGAGGGTAGCTTCCAAGATCCAGTTTTCAATAAGTTTTTCTGTCATTCCTTGCAAGATCTTCATGAGACCTTGCATGAACGATAATGAACGTGAAATAACTATATCTCTTTTCTGAATTTCGACGTTGACCATATTGATCTCTCGCAGAATATTATCCCAAATTGTTAGGTTCAGTATGAATCATGAAGCAAATGACCAGCTTCATACTTGTGTATTCTGCGACTAGTGAGGATTCTTTGATTTCTTCCACAGCCTTCACAACTTCACAACGGTAAATTATTGAGCAAGGCATTGACAACATTAACATCTAGTTTGGCAACTTCCTTTAAAATTTGTTTTCGTCCACTTTTTCATAATTGTCCATTGTGTGATTGAACTAACAAAAAAACAATACAGTTTTTGTACAACACCAAATAAATTTACGGCTTCTGAACATGATAAAGACGAATGGACACCCACAAAATTCAGGGAGTGTAGAATTCTGGATTGGACTCCTTTATATATAGCCAGCTTGTCAACTTCTAAGAAGTCAACAAAACTTTCCTTTATTTTTAGTATTATAAGTCTTTGCCTTCATCTCATATCCAGACTACGTTCTCTTTAAATATTGTATAACCATTTGTTCTGTGAGAGATACATCTGGGGTACAGTCGAACATAATAGTGAAATAGTTGGCCTCCTTGATCCATTAATAATGCTATTCCGAACTTTGGTGGCTATTAAATCGATAATTTCATTTTGCATATTTTTGGGAAGATAGGATGTTTGTCCTTTTTTTGAGTGGTCAAGATGGCACTTCAGAGTCGGGTCATATTTGATAATTATATTTTTTTCCGAGTAAATCAAAAATAAAAAAAATTTAACCTCTGGTTGTTTTCTGCGCCCCCTTAAGCTGGCGCCCAGGGCGCTTGCCCCACCCTAGATCCGGGCCTGCAATGTGGACGCCGTTTTTTCAATTCGTGTCGTTTGCGTCTCAATTAGGCTGGTTAGTAACTTATGGAATCGCCCGTTTTCAGCGTCCATATTCGTTTAATTCAGCCGAAAGAATTGGCATTTTCTGTATGCGAAAACATCAGTTTCTCGAATAAAATCTTCACGGTAGTTTTACGTAAATCATTGGGTTCATTGTGCTAATTAAATGAGGGTCACTCCGCTACCTTAGCCAGTTTACACGAAAAAATGCCTTATAAACTTGATTGAATAATGAATTTAAATAGGTTAGATGTGTTGCGCTTCGACTTTTTATCTCGTAGGAATTAACTAACAAGTTATGTGAAAATTGTATTCATGTAAAGAGGAGCCCCATTAAAATAATCTAGGCTGTTAGGGCTACAAATCCAGTTAGTATGTTCCGTTAGTGTCTACCTCATAAAACCTTCGACAACCAATTGTTAGATTATTTTCTCAAGTACTCGTTATACGCATTCTTTGGCCGATAAATTCTTCGGATAACCACTAATCTGTAAAACACCATAGTAAGGGATGTACATTATACTCAAGGTAGTTCTAATAATCACACACTGCACAACGGTTTGTTCATTCCTGAAATGTATACTCGTGCAGATAAGTATACAGTATACACGTCAACCATATAAATACGTGAAGTTAGCAAATCGAACCCTTATTTCACCCCATAACGAAGATACATTTGTCACACAAAAAGTTAGGGTTGCCATTTAAGTAAACTCAACTGCTCTCCACCCCTCATAGAGGGTGCGTGACAAACTCCTCAATTATCCATGAAAAGTTCAGGCATTTTTCTACTAAATAGTAAATACCGAAGATATGAATTTTTTGCGTTACTTTTTACTCACCTGTATACTATCAACAATGAGTATTATATTCATTGATATAGATCAGATATAATCAGTTTTTTTTGTGTACTGATCAATTATTTTTTCTTGAGAACTGTGCAAGCTAGCACAACTTATTTATGTGCAAATTATACTATGCGCACACCAATTATTGGCCCAGCAGAATTGCCAATAAAAATCGTTGAATCTTCTCTCCAGTCAAAGATGAATTAATGAGTACACAAAAAAAATTATTCCGCACAGAAATCGCACCTGATTTGCACATGATTCCAGTATTCATCGAAATCCAGTAATAAATGAATTACTTATTGAAAACTATTGGTGGGTGCGAAAACGAATCAGGCTTCGCACATAATTTGCACATAATCAATTGTATACATAATCGCACATAATTCACACATGATGACAGATTGCATTTCATCAAAATAAAGTGATAATAAGTAAGTCAACTTCAAGAAATAATAATTCACAAAAAACTACACATAAATTGCACATAATTTCAGAGTTTGTTCTAGTGAAAACGAATAATTATTTATTTATAGTGAATTGTGGTTGCTTGCACAAAAACAAAACGAATGAATCAAGCATAATTAGCACATAAGTTCAGAATTGGTTTCACTGAAATAGAGTGATAAATGAATTGGTTATTGATGGGTATATAATTTTTAATACAAAATTATTGGTGAGTGCACAAAGAATCGGGCGTCGCACATAATCTGCACATGGATCGATTGTTCGTAATGGTTGTGTTAGCTTAGTGTAGGTCCGAATTGAGGCTACGTACAGGTCTTGTCACTGGCAATATAGAAAAGTGTGGTAGAGAAATTTTCAAAGGTTGGTTCCTTGACTGGAGAACTTTAGAGGCTAATCTTTTAGGTCTTCGTAAAAGAGATGAACTTCCTGGGGGACGATTCACTGGAGCTTCGTACAAATCATGAAAACTATCTTATCGAACAATCTCATATGTGCGTTGTGGGTAGACGCGAATAAGAAAGATTCTTGAAGGTCTCTTTCACCGACAAGTATTCTTTAAATAGCTCCAATGAATTCTTCGCGCTGACACCTCCGAGTCCTCCACTTCGCCAATTCGTGAATAAATTGGAATAACAAATTTTTTTGGTTACTCGATGTTTTAAATATTCAAATGTGTTACATCACAATGAATTCCTCAAGCTACTCGTTTTGTCTCTGCGTATCCAAGACGGGTCCCCGGTGGCCACTGGTTGACGCACACTGACTTCATTCAATAGCAGATCGCTTTTACTCGCGTGTGCGTGCTTTTATACAGTGTGTGCCGAGCTCGTATAGAACCAATCGGTTTGGTGTTCCGCATCGAAAAACTGTCGGAAATGCAATTTTCAGTTGAGTGCGCTTTAGCCATGTGACTTTGGTGAATCGCGACGCGGAAAAATCATTTTTGTGGATACGAATAAGGATAAAATCAAGTTGGATTGAAGGTATATTTTTATTGGCGAGCCACATATACAAAACAAAGATGAACATTTTTAGATGAATTTTTTTTCAAAACTGGGGGGCTACCAAATATATAAGTCTATAATATCGAAGCTCCACGAATAAACAGAAAACTGAAAATTCTTGATGATTTCCGAAATTTTTCGAACCATCAGCTTATAATTTTTTTCATTCACTGAAAATTATGTAATTTATTCTGGAATAATCCTAATAATTCAACAGAAAAATGGGTTATTCTGATGTCATTAAAAATCTTATGTTTCGTCATGGTATTTTTAAAGTAATCAATTAAATTTCATACTTTATGAAAAAAACGCTTTCAAGATTTTAGCTAATGTTCTCATAAATCATGCGTAATACATAAGTGAAATTTTGAAATAATTTTCAATTATCATTTCTGAAGAAAAAGATTGTATATAAATTCTGACTAATTTCAAAGAAATTGGCATCAGTGGAGAGAGGAGAATAATTTCAAATTTTCTATAATACTTATTTATAATTCCTCATATTTTGATTTAGGAATGTTATTTGGAAAAAAAATTATTTAATTGTATGACATTTCGATTTTCATTTTTACCTTTTCCCAAATTGTCTGCAAACTGAAGCACGTCATTCTGATCTTGTAAAATATGAAAATGATATTCACAAATTCAAAGTTCTGCGTGAGATTCTATTCAAAAAATTGTAGAATCTTGAAAATGTTTCTCGATTAAAAAGTTATCATTTGAATCACTGATTTAAGTTTACATGATTATTAAAAATCAATTTTAAATTGAAAATTTTGATTGTTTTAACCTTATTCGAAATGAGTTATTTATTCGAAGGTTTTATCGACAAAATTATTATTTTAGAGTTGCATTACATTTAAAGCTTTTTAGTCAATTAGTCGATTATATTTAGAGCTCTATAAGTTGACAATATGAATTTAAGAAATTTTTTTTTTAAATCTGATCAAATCCTGAAAAATATACAAAACTAATTTTAGTCAAAAAATAAGATTCAAATAGAAGAAATTTGATTAAACTGAATGTATGTTACCTCAAAAAATGAAATCATCTTTTGTTTCCGGTAGAAATAATCACGTATTTTATGAGTGAATATCATGTACAATTTTTTCCACATTTGTGTAAATATTATAAATAAACCGTTAATATTCCGATAAAGTAAGAGTGAACTGAAGATAACTCTTGAAAGAAATGAAAACAAGGGAGGTCAGAATAAAGATAATCATAATAATACAACTAACAGTTTTCGTTTTTGTTTCTGATGTCGATCGATTCTATAATTAACTTTATCATCGTATCGCTGAAATTAGTCAAGTGTTATTTGTTTTAGTGATGTGTTGTTTGTGCTCCCTCGAACTATCCAAAAATCAATATTTTCTTAATCTGTGATCTAGGAATATTTTTTAATAAAGTTGCCTAATATTTTGTTAATAACTTTATGGATGTCGTGTAGAAAGCAGGAAGGTAACGAAAAATTAGTATTTCGTATTGAAACTAAACGATACAGTTACACCGCATAAAATCATTCGAAATTGTGCTTCAAAGTTATAAAATGCTTCAAAACTATTAAATGTTATTGCAATAATATCCTCACTTCAAAAATTAAGAATCTTTTGTAAAATAGCAGTGCTCTCAATTCATGGTGCGTGCTTTCTGTAGGCGAAATATTCTATGCTATTATTTTCCCTTGTAATCAATTCGAGATTTCCTGTAGTCGCTGAAAAATTAATTCGCCGATAAATACTGTCTCAGGATAATATTGAATTCATGTTTTCGCAGTCTCCCTGCTGGTCTATCCAGCAGGTGAATATTACAGTAATGATCGATGGTTTTCTTCTAATTACGTTACTTCTGAGCCGTAATTTACATCCGTACGAAGTCTTGATTTCCGACATCTCATCGTCATTTGTGACTGGTAAATACTGTTTCTATCGAAACTTCAAAAATCGTTCATCCTACACTCTGCCGATTTTTCAAATATGGCTGGAAATCGTGTTCGCTTCGCCGCTTCCACAAAGCACGATATTCCAATTTGCCTGGAATTAACACCGATGGAACATTTACGGGTGAAAAATGCTGAAATTCAACTAGAAAATCACGTAAGCTGACATACAATTTACATAATTTCGAAAGGTCGCAACTGTCACGAAAATATATGATTTCATCGTGAATTGTAGCGAATTGGGTGGTGAAAATAATCAGATTTGATCATCGTGATGGTTCACAAACTCGACTGTATGGAAAGAGTAAAAGTTATCTGCCTTATCTTCACGATTGAAGCTTCGAAGTTTCTCATCCATCGATAAAAACAGTTGGCAGATATGTTTATTGCTTTACATAATCATGAAAATATTGCATTCTTTCCTTCTGATCTAGTCCAATTTTTTCTGGAACGATTGCATTCGTTGTTTAATATTAAATAAGCTTTCCTTGAAAACAGAGCTCCAGCGGTACTTCTCGAGTTTATCATGAAGTTCCTCACCAGCTGTATTTTAACAGCCATTCTCCTTCCGTCGAAATTAGATTAAGGATTTTTTACATGATTAATAAGTACATTTTTGTAAAAAAATAGCAATTTTATCATAAGAACAGGTCTGCTATGTTTTCGTTATTATATGTAAGAATAATCTATTTGACAGCTCATTGTTTCTCTGATTGCTTCATAATTGCATGACCTATGTTGTACTCAAATTGGTGTAGTAATAAGGTATAGTAGATTTAATTTTGAATACAATAAAGGTTCAAGATGCTGTGACTAGTAGTTACTTCAGCGCGACAAATAAAATAGCTTGAATGAATCATCAGTTTTTTTGTACGAGAAAAAGAGCAACTATAGTGATCGAACTCTTTTTTGAAAACTATGAAGTTTGCCTCAAAGAAAACGCTACAATTTGAAAAAAATACTCCATTCACTTTTATAATGTTGGCCATGGAATTCTGACAGATTTCACCGTGTATATTTGGAAAATGTTCGGTTAAAGTAATGTTCTTGTCAGATAAATACGCAACGTTGTTCTTTTTACATAGAAGTCGTAGAAATAACGTATTTGTCAAAATGTTTATTTACTTTTGGAAAATTATGAATTTGAGAAAATATTATGTGAATTTAATTCAAAGACCTGGCGAATGTTGAAGAAACTTTTTTCTCTGTTCATACTAGAAATATTTTACGTTTATAAACATAGTTGAATATGAATTATTCAGTTATGCTTTTTTCTTGTACGGAAATCAAGAATCGAGTGTTTAAATTTCACTGAAAAATGATGGACAGAATAAGCCCGTTACTTCGTGATAGTTTATTCGAAAAAAGAATAAAAGTACTCGAATAACTCGACAGAAAATCTTCTGAACGGACAGACGGACCGGACCTATGGAATTCCCCACTCTTCAAAATTCTCAAAAAATAAGCCTAGAGAAGAGATTAAAATTCCTTTTTGCACAACTTGAACTACTCCAGTATGAAACCTGCGTTTCAGTATGAAATACGCATTGGCAAGAACTATTGAATTATTTGACATTTCACGAGTACCAACCTGCGTCAGATTCAAGTATGAAAACTTTATAAACCTAACTCTTGGCCAACCTGTATATAGTTTATAAAAGTGAATGAAGTATACATAAAAATATAAGATTTGATCAGTGGAAAAGTGAAGATGCTAGATTGCATTATCCAACAATGTAATATTATGCCATATATTTCGAATAAATAAGTTTCAGATACAACAAACATCTATCGAAGAAGAATAATTTTTCATGGACTATATCATTATGCTCTTCGCATTCTGTCAAGAATAATTAACGTATGTATAGATATGTATTAATTATTTTAATTCATTTATTTGTTCAATAAAATTACACACAAAAAAGACTGTGCTAACAACAATAGTAGTTATTTTATTGACATCGTTTCAGTTGGCCCAATAAAACTTCTTCTTATATCAATAAATTATTTTTGGAGTAATTAAATTCAGATAATTCATTGAATAATACGGCTGTCATTCAATTATAGTCAGAATAATATTGAAATAAGGAAGAACTGCATATTCGTTAAATAAGACTTCTATTTGAATGAATCGATCAGAATAATATTGAAATAAAAAAGAACTATATTTGCTTTGAATACAACCTATATTTGAATGAATTGATTAATTTAATTCAATAGCTAAAAATAGTAACGGAACAATAACTAGATTTATTCCAATGAAGCCTATGATTGATTCAAAAATAGTAAATAAAGCTACGAAGACGACTGCATCAAGACAAGACGCGACTGGAATTTGATTTAGTATTTAGTTGCGTGTTGCGTGTGTGTGTTACTGCGAAGAAAGAGTTTGAAAATGGAAGAGTAGCTATTGAATAAGTGGTGAATGGAATCTCAAGTTCCACATTTTCAGGGTAAGTAATTTCATATTCATATAAAAATGTCTCAAAGCTTCCGTTTTATTGTGAATTTGTGCCATAAACGAAAGACAATCTAATAATGGTACTTATTTTACCGATAGTTGTTAGGATGTTAGCTATTTCAACCCCTTGAGTTCACATTTGGTGCACCATCGCTTTCGAAGGAGGGACATCCAATTTCAAGATTAAATTGAACCAAATCTTAGTGGTTGCTTTTGATATACCTGGGCCTGTTTCATAAAACAAGTTATAAGTTAACAGGCAAATATTCTACGAGTTGTAAGTTTTTTGTCCAATATCCGCTTCATAAAAATAACTAACTATGAACTAAGGTGACAATACCGATTAAATTAATTCGTAAAATTGTAATCCAACTAAAAGTGGGAGCAGTAGGTATTTGGTGAAATTCACTTGTTTTCAATGTGCATTACAAGTACCTTTACTTGTAAAATTGTAACTTGTTATTTTTACTGGGTATTGATCATAATTAGTTCATGTCCCACAGTTATCCACTTCTTACAGAGTTTGATGTTAGTAAAAATTTTATCAAGTCTCTAACATTCATTCTATTTTCAAACAAGGTTTTGCTTATGTAGTTTTTTGAGGTTTAGAAAATCGAAAAGAAAAATATCCCTTAAGATCCCTATTTAATATTGTCGCTTATTATCACAGTACCATAACTATGTTCAAATTAGAGGAAATAAGTTATTGTTTTGTTATGAATATGTTACTGTTTACTTATTGTTATTGTGTTCTTGAGATAACATTTATGATTTTGTTGATAAAATAATAAACAAATGTGAAACATTCAAAATAGTTTTATTTGATACATCTTTTCATTCAATCAATAAATTAAAGAGTTAAATTAACAATAATAAACTTTCAATTCAAATATAGTAAAATATTTCTAACGACTGCATCATATTGATTCAATTGATGTAGTTTCTTTTCCCAATATGAAGTTTATTTAAATCGAAATCAAGCATTCATTCTTTTTATAGTAAACTACCTTTCAAGAAATTACATCTTGTTTCAGTTTTAATATATCCTACATTTAAAACAATCCAAATGTATACTTATTCAATAATATATTTATTTTCCTGAAATATTATAGTTAATTGATAGAAAAAAAGTTGGGTTTGTTTTAATTGTATTCTTTCATTGAAACTAACTAACGCTTTTCTTGTCTCAATTATAGCATTTCATTGAATACTTTCACTGCTTAGATAAAATCAATGAGACCTATAATTGAATCAAAAATAGGCAGCATTGGCATAGGAAGAACAAGATAAGCATTGAATTAAATATAGTAATCATTCAGGAATAGGGAATACAGTATATCATTGATTCAATGGTTATGCCATTGTTTCTACTAACAGTGTTTTTTGTGTGTAGTTTCACCAAGAATTGTATTCGAAAAAACATGAATAAATAATAATGAATCAACAATGTTACCTGTACGTGATAAAAATCTATAATACATCAAAATGAATTATCAACAATGGAAATTTCATTACTTTACAATAAAAATATCCACAATGAGTGGTCAATGAAATGAAACACATCAATATGATTAAAGTAATAATTATAATCGACAATTAGAAAGAACAGTATTCTTCCATCAGTTGATTGCCAATGATTTTCCTCCGATTTGGTTACTTCCACCACATATTGAATTATGACCAAAATCCAAATCCTTGAACCAAATTTCGATTAATATTCAATTCAGTACAACTAATTCTGGATTTAAGAATTTGTTGAGGCTTTCGCGGCTATCGTTTGATGACATCTGGTCTTGGTCCGAGCATTTCGGCCAGCGTGCTCGAACCAAGACCAGATAATTCTTGATTGTTCGATATTTTGACATCTAGAAGTTAGGTTAGTTTACATAAGCAGTGCTACCAATAGTACATCGTAGACCCGGACATATATTTCTGTGTTCTCGTTACGCGACCTGTCATCCGTTTAATTCAATGTTATAATTCCATTCATGAATCGCCCTTCCGTTCATAAATTCCGCTACAACCTTGCAAGGTCGCATTCCGTAGTACTCAAGGACGTTTCAGTTGTGAATTGGATCATAGACAATTTCATTAATGGATACTTCCCCTTTTCTGATGCCGGTTTTTCCGAATGGAATGAATAAGTGTGAAATAGGGAATGTAGAAAAAGTCGGTATTCAACTGCTATACAGAGTGTAACAGCCAAATGGAATAAATTCGATAACGAATAAATGAGGGGTGTTAGGAAAAACGCTTGGACACGTCGATTTGCAATTTTAAATGCGCATATTTTTCAAGAAAATAAAATTATATGGAGTGTTCCATGCGACCGTGGCCAATACCAACTTTGTTATTTCAAAAGCAACCCCCTGTATATTATTTATTTTATGGATTCTTCAGAAAATTCTAGACATAATTCATGTACAATGTCCTTTAGATTTATTGCAAAAATCAACGTTTTGAATAAAAAATATTTTATTTCACAAATTCGGTACATTACACTCAAAACCTAATAAGTAATACTGATTATTTCTTGATTATTAAAAAAAAACATTAATGTCAATGTAGGAAATGTTCAAAATGCTCGCCGCAAACGTCTTGGCAACATGCTTATCTGGTGTAGAATTGTCTTTTAACGTTTTTTTTAATTTCTTCTCAGTAATGGTTTTAGCTTACTTTCTTCATATCAGGAGGTAAATGGGAAATAAGTATTGAGTGTAATGTATCGAATTTGTGAAATGAAATAACTTACATTTAAAATGTTTGTTTTTGTAAAAAATCTGAAAACACTCAATATTTCCGAAAGAGTTGAAGATAGGTATAGGACATTGTACATGAATTTTCTGAAGAATTCAAAAAATAAATAATATACAGGGGGTTGCATTTGAAATAAGAAAGTTGTTATTGGCCACGGTCGCATGGAACACCCTATATAATTTTATTTTCTTGAAAAATAAGCGCTTTTAAAATTACAAATCGACATGTCCGAGCGTTTTTCCTAACACCGCCTCATTTATTCGTTATCGAATTTATTCCATTTGGCTGTTACACTCTGTATCTATGGGTCACCTCTATCATTTTAACAATAAACCTATATTACATGATTTGTTGCTCTCATTCTTCTTAGTGGACTGGACTAATTTGACTCATTAATTCCAGTTCTTTCATTTCTCCTTTCGATAATTCTCAAAAAGCCTGGTAAAAGTGTTCAATTCAGCTCTGCCTACAAGATCAAGCTTTCAAGTGTGACGTTCATTTTTCTGAAACTTTACGCGAACACATGAATCAGCAGTTAGTTGGCCTGGAAATCCTCAAAATCCGAGACCATTTCGAGACAGTCTCCTCTTTTTGTCTCCGCAGAATAAAGGATAATCGATGATTGGACCAATGTTCATCCGATAAAATTGCGGCTCGAAATTTTCGCACGCGGGACAAAGCATCGAATTCAGGCCAGCCCGCAGTCCGCATAGAATGAAAACGATCGGTAATGCCATTCAAGATATCGCCAGATCTGATCGCACGGACTGTTTCACGTACGTAGTTCGATTTGAATGTGGTTCGGATCATATCTGTCGAGTAAACGTTTCGCAAACGACGACATTTTTTTGCGCGTTCATTTTATGCGGCTATAAAGTACGCGGTGCGGGTTCGATTGGAGAATGATCGTGTAAACGACAATAAACCCCTTTTCTACGTGCCTTTATAGAAAACAAATGGGTTTTGCGTTTCCTATGAACTCAAACTCATAACTTACAACTGAGGAACAATGGATATTTGTCCACCAGAATATTGTTTGTTTTGTTTACGGAGTTCCTGCAAATTCTGACGGTCCATTGGTATTTTACGAGGCTAAAGTTTCTTTCAGACAGAACCAAATTTAGATCTATCTAAAATTCCTGTTGAAAAAAATTTACCTCATTCATTTACATTATAACTTGCCATTGAGAATTCTTCACCTAACCATGAACCAGTCCACCAAATGAGCCTCAGCATATCCAAGATCAGTATCTTTTGTTTCAGATCAATGAGAGCTCTGGAATTACGTAGGGTCATCTGCAAATAAGATCGTTTTTGCTTTATTCCAACAGTAAACAAGATCGCTAATATATGTTATGGATAATTTAGGTCCCAGTACCGAGCCTTGAGGCACCCCTTATTTTATGGGTTGAATTGATGACGATACCCGTTCAAAGTGAACGAACTACGTTCGGCCAGAGAGTTTGCGACCTCAAGGTCTTCTATGCCCCCATCAGAGCTGTTTTGGCATCTACAGCTCACCCTCCAGCTCCAGAGCACCGATGAACTCCAGCGTTTGAGGGCTTCAAGAAGGCTATATCCTCGTTCCTCCTATAATTCTCTCATCCAAAACTTTCTTTGCGCAGACTTAAAAGGGCGAGGCATTCTGTAAACAGGTGAAAATGAGTTTTTTCCACTTCCTCACAGGATTTGCAATATTCAGTTTCTGATGAGCCCATTCTCGTCGAAAACGTGGGTCCGGAAGAATATCCAAGTTGTTGCGTAAGGTTTTCTTCAAATTGAGTTAACAAAAATGATAGGGGTAGTCTCCGTCAACCCCTTCCACTCATTCTAAAAATATGAAAAAATATCCAAAAAGTGTGTTTTCATCTCGGTTCTCATAATGGTAATACTTCCATATAATATCATCATTCCATCGCTTTTCGTTTTCGAGATACAAAATAAAAACATAATTTTTCCGCCATCTTTGAACCGCCATATCTACCTAACGTACGACTTTTGACCTAACATGTACATAACCAACTACCCTTCATTTTGAACAAGGAATCATCCATTTCATGTTTTCGGTGTTATTCAGATACCCTGTATACAGGGTCTTTCACGAGGAACCTCACCCATATTTATACGGGAAACTACTGAACGTATTTGCATGAAATTCAGCACTTATAAGTATTTCACGATGCTGATGGAATCTAAAATATTTTCAAGGCATGAGCACCTCCGGTTTTTCCGGAAATGACGTCAACTTCCGTTTTTCAAATTAGAACACCATTTTTTTATTGCAGAAATAGATTCCTTAGAAAATTTCAAGTTATTTTGATGTAACATTTTTCAGTTTTGGTTGGAAAATTCTCTCTGGGCGGGAAAATTCGAAAAAAAAAATCGAAAATAGAGCTCCGCTGAAACAAGAATAACTTCGAGGTTTTTGGATGGAAAATTTGCCCTAAAATGGATATTTTCTGAGTTAATATCCACTTTAGGGCAAGGGTGTGATGCATACACTCACATTATTTTTTAACGTAGATTCAATATCTGCCATAAAAAAATGGGGTTCTAATTTGAAAAAATTGATTTTTCACGATTTTGTCATCCCTAACTTTTAAAGCGATTTTTTCACCCCCTGTATCATGAATCGCGATTTCGATTTTTAAAGTGGATACAGCAATCTTACATCTTGAAAAATCCCAAAAATGAAAATTTTCCATCCAAAAACCTCGAAGTTATTCTTGTTTCAGCGGAGCTCTATTTTCGATTTTTTTTTCGAATTTTCCCGCTCAGAGAGAATTTTCCAACCAAAACTGAAAATTGTTACATCAAAATAACTTGAAATTTTCTAAGGAATCTATTTCTGCATAAAAAATGGTGTTCTAATTTGAGAAACGGAAGTTGACGTCATTTCCGGAAAAACCGGAGGTGCTCATGCCTTGAAAATATTTTAGATTTCATCAGCATCGTGAAATACTTATAAGTGCTGAATTTCATGAAAATACGTTCAGTAGTTTCCCGTATAAATATGGGTGAGGTTCCTCGTGAAAGACCCTGTATAAATATTTCAAGTCTTTGCTGGAGAAAACCGCATGTTTTATTGATCACTGAAATCTTGCGCTCTTTTCGAAACACCCTTCACATTGTACCTTCAGCAATGCAATTTACATTCTGGACAACACCTCCGCATTTTCCCACTTTTAATGAATTCCGCCCCTAAATTATGTACACATCAACGATCGATTTTATCTACGATCTCAAATAACATATCAGTACACTCTGAGGCTTCTCGACGGCCTTTTAAGGCTCAAGTCTATTAAATTATAGTAGCCGCCTTTTATCATGTATTTTTTTTCAGACTGATGAATACACGGGAACCGAAGAGGACATAGAAGAAGATAAGTGAGGTGAGTTGATTGAAGATTTGGAAGGATGTTCATTTCTTATAATGTTGCAATATTATAATTTCGAACTAATGTTTCCTTTTTCCTGTGAAGTGGCTTTACTGAATTGGTTCTACTAGTAGACTATTTCCATAACTTGAACGGGTGTTAATTTTTGCGTTGTGCTTGTTTGCTGACACCATGTGCAGGCATTTCCAAACAAGGTTGCAGCCTTGACCAATGTACGAACGATGCTATATTTCAAGATATGGAATGAACAATTAGGTGTTGAACCCAATAAGCTAACAACTAGAAACTGGTATTCATTTGTCTACCTTATAAGAAAATAATTGAATTTTAAATTAACCAGGGAATTTAATGAATGTGCAAAAAATATAATTCGTTCAAATTCTTTAATAATCCAGGTGAAAACTTCTTGACCGTAGAAAGACTACCAAGTTGAATATGTTCGATATTGTTTTCAAATACGAAAAGATGATTTTTTTTTCAGATACTATGGGTTTTGTTGTATACAGAGTGTAACAGCCAAATGGAATAAATTAGATAACGAATAAATGAGGGCGTGTTGGAAAAAACGCTCGGACACGTCGATTTGTAATTTTAAATGCGCATATTTTTCAAGAAAATAAAATTATATAGGATGTTCCATGCGACCGTGGCCAATACCAACTTTCTTATTTCAAATGCAACCCCCAGTATATTATTTATTTTTTGGATTCTTCAGAAAATTCTAGACATAATTCATGTACAATGTCTTATACGTATCTTCAACTTTTTCGGAAATATTAAGTGTTGAGTAACGTTAGAAGACAATTCTACACCAGATTAGCATGTTGCCAAGACGTTCGCGGCGAACATTTTGAACAAATCCTACATTGACATTAATGTTTTTTTTAATAATTAAGAAATAATCAGTATTACTTATTAGGTTTTGAGTGTATGTACCGAATTTGAGAAACGAAATAATTTTTTTTTAAAACGTTGATTTTTGCAATAAATCTGAAAACACTCAATACTTCCGAAATAGTTAAAGATAGGTATGGGACATTGTGCATTAATTGTGTCTTGAATTCTCTGAAGAATCCTAAAAATAAATAATATACAGGGGGTTGCATTTCAAATAAGAAAGTTGGTATTGGCCACGGTCACATGGAACACCCTATATAATATTATTTTCTTGAAAAATATGCGCATTTAAAATTACAAATCGAAGTGTCCGAGCGTTTTTCCCAACACGCCCTCATTTATTCGTTATCGAGTTCATTCCATTTGGCTGTTACACTCTGTATGTATATATGCCAAGTAATATTCTGAGTGTATATAAATAGTTGCGAAACGGGTTTGTCCCCCTCTGTAGACCTATAGCTATTTGTTAACTTTTCATGTATTATATTTAAGGGTATCATAATGATGTATGGATTATTTGTGATCAAAATAAAATTATTATTATTATTATTTCGTGTCGAAAAATAAGGTGGGTCTTTCATATAAATTTTCACCTTTTGACCGAAAAACTAACAAGAATGAAATTGAACAGACATTTCATGCGATCGAGTAGGCATTCAAAAAAAATTCCAAACTCTACGAGGCGCATTATCTGTTGAGAAATTATTTTTTTTTAAACCGTGAAACTGAGCAAGAAATCACAAGAGACTTTATTTGTTAAGAATGAATCAAGCTATCCGAAATTGATCTTTTCATTGTGAAATATGAACATGGAAAAAATTGTCGCTAAACACTTTATATACAGGTGGGTCCTCATTCCCAAACTCAATTTGGATAAGTACTTGGGTCATTTCTTTTGGTTGATTATAATTTTCAATTCATTAATTTGAATTACGACTTCCTCTTCACTTAACTTCCAAGACATGCACTGCTATCGGTTCTCAAAATATAAATGTAAATACAAATAGAATAGAATGGTCGTAAACTGTATTTTGGAACGACTTGGTGGCTTGTGAAGCGTTCAGTGTGCTGGCTCTGCTGTTTTAACACTTCCGTTTCCCAAGTGAACCTCTTGGGAAATTGGGCAATTCATTTGTTTTATTAATTGGGTCGTTTGATAAGATTCAGCTTATTCCATGGTCCTATTGAGAATTACAGATTTCATTATAATGTCCCGTTCGAATCTGAGATCGTTCAAGTGAATAATCTTATTGCTTTTATGTACATGAGGGGCCCAGATTCCCAGAAAATCATGGATAAATTACAGAAGTTGCATTTGGGTTCAGTTTGTGCAGAAGAAATATGAATGAACACACTTCTGGAATGTACAAACAACCAAACTTATATGGAATCACCCAGTATTGAGATGAAATATTATTTTGATATCTTTTTCTTCAGAAGCAAATAAATAGTGCATCTGTTTACTCACAAAAACAGTTAGGTTCATAAGCACTTGATAAGATTTGGCTTTGCAGTGTCGATTTTACCATTTCGTTCGAACGTCGCAGTGAATTTATATCTTGTTTTTTTGCGAAGTTTAAAAAAAAAATCCTTATGTGGGGTTATCGGAAGTCCAGAGAGGAAGAATTATTACTATGGCAGAACAAGGTATGTCACAAAGACAGATTGCAAGAACGGTGGGGGTTACACAAGGGGTTGTTTCAAAAACCTATGTTAGGTTTCTGGACTTAGGAACCCTAAAGAATAGGCCGAGAAGAAGTCGTGGAAGAGTAACTACAGAAAGGCAGGATCGCTTTTTAGCCCAAACAGCAAGAAGAAATCCCGCAGTATCTCATTCAGAGCTTCAAAGGCAATTTTTGCAAGCTACAGGTGTTAGTGTTTCTGTCGAAACTATCAGAAAAAGACTTCGCGCTCGGGAATTATTCAAGAGACGAGCGTCAAGAGTTCCAGAACTATCACGGCAAAATAAAGTTGACCGCTTTAATTGGTGTTTAAAGCATGAAAATTGGACTATTGAAGATTGGAAAAATGTCTCATTTTCGGATGAGACCAGAATTGGCCTACGATCAGACGACCGGCGTGTTCGCATTTTAAGAGGTAGAGGGAGGCAAGCTAGGCTCCAAGCTGCAAGACCGATCCCTAAATACAAAGAAGGTAGGTACTGTAATGTTTTGGGGCGGAATTATGTTTGGTGAGAAAACTCCTTTAATTCTCATTAGACAATCTCTGACAGGGCCTAGGTATGTTGATCTAGTGCTACAACCTGTAGTGAGGCTCTGGCGAGGTGCTTTCAGAGATTATTTCCTATTTATGCAGGATAATGCACCTCCACATACCAGCAGAGTTGCAAAAAAATTTTTCGAAACAGAAGGTGTGACTGTTTTAGAGTGGCCTTCTTGTTCACCGGACCATAATCCTATCGAGCACTTATGGGATAGGATCAAAAGAAAAATTAGAGCTCGTCGAAATAATCCTGGTAACGCAGAGCAACTTATACAAGCGGCTTTAGATGAATGGGCAAATGTTACAGAAGAAGAAATTAACAACTTAATAGAAAGCATGCCTCGTCGAATTCAAGCTTGTATCAATGCCAGGGGTGGTAATACTGATTATTGATTTGTTAAAATCGTTTTATTTGTTGTTCAATTCTCAGTTACATAAAAATTATTTTTAGAGAAATTTACACTTTTAATTTTCTGTTCTATTATAAAAATAATCTTTTAATAATTTATATTATTTTCGTAATAAACTTGTTTTGGGAAAACTCCTCTTCACTTTTCAGCGACTTTTTTTTAATTAAAATTTGTTTTTTCCAAATAACAGGGTGATTCCATACAAGTTTGGTTGTGTGTATTTTAGCATTTCAATTTCGTTTCTTATGAGTAGTTATCATTCTTAGTGCTTGGAAATGAGGAAAAATTGAAAATAAAATCTTTATTGGTACTTCGAGACATAAAATTATGGGTACAAGCGAGCCCATAAGCAATTCAGGTTTTTTCTCGTATTTCTGTATATTGAAAAATATCCCCCCAAAAAAGTTGAAAATTTCATTTGTGGGATTTCGAATTCATCTCGATATTTAGAGAGTGCATGATTGATAGTGAATAATGAGATGTGCAAAAACTGGATTGATTGGTAGGTACCGATGAATTTGGGTCAGTGTGCTGATTCGGGTTGAAAACATGTCTTGTTTGGCCGGAAGAAAATTGGACTGACCTCAGTTCTAGACATCATAACAAGAAAATCGTATTCAAAGCATGTACCGGACAAACTTGCCGACTTGCTTTATCTCTGGAGACAAAAAAGTGAATTGCCGAATACCAAATCGAAAAAACAATCCGAGTAATGCTGAAGTAACTTCTTGAACGATACAGGTGGCATCTGAAACCTTCTCTCGTGAAACACTTTTGAGAACTTGTTCTTATTCCTGGAAGAAACTAATTTCGATCAAATCGAGACTAAAATTACCGGTTCAATCGAAAAGTGAGCCTGATATGACTTAATTTAACAGAAGATCGTGAAATTCGATCGTGAAAAAAACCACAAGAATTGGTGTCCAATATTGACATTCCGAATTGGATATTACGAAGGAATTATATTTCTAAGATATCTTCAAACGATTTTCGAGATCATAAACCACCTTGCAGAATTGAATAAGAAGATTGTGCCAATTTAAGCACAGTTAATCTCATATTTCGATTATATCATTGAACGAAATGACCTTAAGGACCCCGCACTTTTCTTATGGCAAATGGCGTTCCGTCAAATGTTCTAATTTTTTGGTATAATGTAGTACTCGACCTACTGATCATTGATCAGTAGGTCGATCAGTAGGTGATCAAAAGTGTCCATGGCCCCAACTCAATCCTATGACTAGTTTTTGAGATACAGGGCGTTGAAGTTGAGAATTAACCACTTTTACTACGCGCGTATCTCGAAACAGAATCGAATGAACTCCAATTTTTCTCAAGAAACATTTCATTCCATTTCCAGGGAGCAACGATAAAGAGAAATATGACCGAGAATCGATACGAATACAGGGTTATCCATAATTGAATGCTTGCCCGATTTGGAAAGTATAAAATATATCAGTTCCAGAGCGTGAACGTTCGCAAAATGAACTATTTCACTAGATATGTTGTTGTAACATCGAAAAATCCTGAGATACCAAGAATTCATACCGGGTGATCCATTATTATAGAAACTATTCACAATGAAGGTTAAGTGGACACCCTGTATTTTTGGGTTGATTTGAGGTGTTTGTTTGATTTTATCAGAACATATGATCATGGACTTCAAAGAATACAGGGTGATTCAGTCATGAAATAAACTGTGAACCGCACAAAAATATCCATAGTTCATAGTTTATTTCATGACTGAACCAAACTGTATTCTTTGAAGTCCATGATGATATGTTCTGAAAAAATCAAACAAACACCTCTAATCAACCCAAAAATACAGGGTGTCCACTTAACCTTTATTGTGAATAGTTTCCATAATAAGTATAATAATGGATCACCCAGTATGAATTCTGGGTATTTCAGGTTTTTTCGATGTAACAACAACATCTAGTGTAATAGTTCATTTTGCGAACGATTTCGCTCTGGAACTGACATATATTTTATACTTTCGAAATCGGGCATGCATTCAATTATGGATAACCCTGTATTCGTAACGATCTACGGTCATATTCTTCCATATGGTAGCTCCCTGGGAATGGAATGAAATGTTTCTTGAGAAGAATTGAAGTTCATTCGATTCTGTTTCGAGATACGCGCGTAGTGAAGATGGGTAATTCAAAACTTCAACGCCCTGTATCTCAAAAACTAGTCATAGTTGGCGCCATGGACACTTTTGATCAGTAGGTCGAGTACAACATTACACCAAAAAATTTGACACTTGACGAAACGCCATTTGCCATAAGAAAAGTGCGGGGTCCTTTGCAAAAAAAAAATATGAGGATTTCAGTGTGAATATCTCTGCTTCGTCAAATGATTTCTGGTAGACTTCTGATGCTAGTTTTTTTTCGATTTTCGTACAAGGGTTTTAGACCGATGAAGATCCAGCACAAACGCAAGAGGAACTCGCACTAAGAATTAATCAACCAGCAATTTCCCATTGTCAGGGACGGGCCTAAGGGGGGGGATGGGGGGGGACGATCCCCCCCCAATATTGAAATGAGTTGGCAAATTTTAAAAGCAGTTGGAATATTTTCGAAGCTGTTGAAAAATTTTCGAAGCGGTTGGAAAAATTTCTAAGCAGTTGGAAAAGTTTCGAAGAAGTTGGGAAAATTTCGAAGCAGTTGGGAAAATTTTGAAGCAGTTGGAAAGATTTCAATTGAGTTGGCATACATATTTCTACAAAAGTCCCCAATGTTGAACAGAGTTGATAAATTTTAAAAGCAGTTGGAATATTTTCGAAGCTGTTGAAAAATTTTCGAAGCGGTTGGAAAAATTTCGTAGCAGTTGGAAAAGTTTCGAAGAAGTTGGGAAAATTTCGAAGCAGTTGGGAAAATTTTGAAGCAGTTGGAAAGATTTCAATTGAGTTGGAATACATATTTCTACAAAAGTCCCCAATGTTGAACAGAGTTGGCAAATTTTAAAAGCAGTTGGAATATTTTCGTAGCTGTTGAAAAATTTTCGAAGAAGTTGGGAAAATTTGAAAGCAGTTGGGAAAATTTTGATGCAGTTGAAAAGATTTCAATTGAGTTGGAATACATATTTCTAAGTCCCCAATGTTGAACAGAGTTGGCAAATTTTAAAAGCAGTTGGAATATTTTCGTAGCTGTTAAAAAATTTTCGAAGAAGTTGGGAAAATTTGGAAGCAGTTGGGAAAATTTTGAAGCATTTGGAAAGATTTCAATTGAGTTGGAATACATATTTCTACAAGAGTCCCCAATGTTGAACAGAATTGGCAAATTTTAAAAGCAGTTGGAATATTTTCGAAGCTGTTGAAAAATTTTCGAAGCGGTTGGAAAAGTTTCGAAGAAGTTGAGAAAATTCCGAAGCAGTTGGGAAAATTTTGAAGCAGTTGGAGAGATTTCAATGGAGTTGGAATACATATTTCTACAAAAGTTTTCTCAAAATATGAATGAATTTGACTTTTTTTTTAATGAATGTTTATTAAACCGGTAGAACTAAGCCCACGTTTAGCCGGACAAAAGCATGCAGAGAATAGCGACAATTGTACAAAATCTTGTTAGAGTATATTTAGAGTATTTGGCAGATTTGGCCCAATGTGAAATGTGTATAACCAGCAATAAATGGTATTTATTCCGAATTGCTACCAAGTGTTTGAAAAGATGAACAATTTTTCATCTTTTACGTTATCTCTCAGCAGGTAGTTGTGAATTTCTCAGTTTGACCGCATCGACTGTGTCCATCTGGTACCAATTTGCGCTATTTCTCTCGGTAGGGCAGTAGGCAGTATTTTTTTCTCATTCTTAATTATTCTATCAAATCTCCGTTCAACACGTAAATCTGTTGAGGGGCCGTTATACTTTGGCCGACGGCACCGATTCTCCATTCAAGAAGTGCCTTTCATTTTTCCATTTTCACGTCCTAAAATCTCCACCTGAAAGCTTGATTTTTTTTTAATTCTCCTGGAACTACAGACAGTTCTCTGCGATTTCACAGTTTCTGGAAGTCTTTTCAGTATTTCCATAATTTTTTGCATAAATTAAGCGTATATCCAAATGGATTTTTCTTTAAATATAAAAAATTGATTTGTCGAGGGCACTCCAATGAATTTTCTAAAAAAATGGATGAACAACCGCCGAAAAACGATTATGAAGTCAATTTTCATAGACTCTCAAATTCAACCCGATTTTTTCATGCGAAAAAATGATTTTCTCAAAGAGAAGAAATCGGAGTGCCCCTAAGACATCCTTTAACATCAATTTGAAGAAAAAAATCAAGCTTTTAGTTTAAAAATTAAGGACGTAAACTTGGAAAAATGAAAGGCACTTTTTGAATGGAGAATCGGTGCCGTAGCCGATTTTTTCATGCGAAAAAATAATTTTATCAAAAAGAAGAAATTGTAGTGCCCTCAAGACATCCTTCAACTTCAATTTAAAAAAAATCAAGCTTTTAGGTGAAAAATTGAAGGCGTGAACTTGAAAGAATGAAAGGCACTTTTTGAATTGAGAATCGGTGCCGTAGCCGATTTCTTCATGCGAAAAAATAATTTAATCAAAGAGAAGAAATTGGAGTGCCCTCAAGACATCCTTCATCTTCAATTTAAAAAAAACTCAAGCTTTTTGGTGAAAAATTGAGGGCGTGAACTTGGAAAAATGAAAGGCACTTTTTGAATGGAGAATCGGTGCCCCTATGCAAAAATGGACCGAAAAAGATTCAAAGTGAAGTGTGTAGTATGTGGATTTTTTTCAGTTCACTTGAATAAATCATTTATTTTTCTTCGGAATTGAACTTAAAAATCGAAACATACAAAATAATGATAACAGATGCTGTATAATCCTGTAGAGTGTGGAGTGTGTTAATCTAGTAATGCAGAATTAAAAAACTACACAATAAAATTTTCTAAATATTTTTAATGCTCTCGGTGAAAAAAAAAATTAACACGCAATCCAAAATACCACTCCCCCCTTCAACCGTTGGTTTTCTAATCCTTTAATGCACAGTTGGAAAATTTTCGAAGCTATCCCCCCCCATAAATTTGGCTTCGGCCCGTCCCTGCCCATTGTTGAGAAGCAATGGGAATGACCGAAAAGTTGGAAATTGGGTGCCCGGCGATCTATTTTGGTTCATTCTACAAGCAGTTTTAACACTGACATTAAATACTTTTATCTTCATCTCAAACATATGGTCATATCTTCCAAAATGTTAGGGAGGAATGATCTATTGAAAAAACAAAACCACTAAATGTTTCCAAATAGTTTTTGAGGTTGGAATTTGAGCTGTATCGTGCTGCCTTTCTGGTAAGTGCTTTGCATAACAAATTTGAGATAGACCTTGAAAAATCAGATAGAGCAAAGCGTTAACTCATTTAACAGTTATTTAACGATTCGATGTGTGCCCTTACTCCCAGTTAGAAGACCTGCAAGCTATTGCTTAGGAAATAATGACAACTTGAAACACGAACTTGATAAATGGCCGATTGTACCTGAATCAGTTTATCATACCCCATAATTTAACAGCATCTGATACGCTTAAAAATGTGATTTGTATATCCTGCGAGAAAAGTATCGGAAAAACGGCCACATTCATATGCATCTAGGATAACGGTATATTCCAGAGGTGAAATATATCGGCAATCATCTTTATCGGATTCCAACCACTCGTACACTCGACGTGAAACTATCACTCGGGCAAATATTTGAAAGTTTGCCATTTTCGTTCATTTGAATGCCGTACTTGGATTAAAACCTAATCAATTGACTATTAAATGAAGCGTTCACATCTCCACGATCGGCCGTTATAACTGTAGAAGTGTCCGAATTACATGCACTACTCCCCTGATATGTAATAAGTCCAAATACGTTCATTTTCACTTTCTTGGGTTACTTCGTTTAATGGACAGAGAAAATCGAGTTGTGATTTCGGTGTAGAGATTATTCCGTAAAAGAAATTACGAAAACATTCGATTGGAACACAGCTTTACTGTGGAATGAGATTACTGCTATCATTACCTGAACATAATTTTCTGGCAACGTCAAGAATCACAGGGGAGCTTCTTTCGTCAATGTGTGGCTTGTTCGCCTTTGTCAATGACCTTTCATTCTTGTCCTAGAAAATGCCCAAATTGCCTGATGTTTCTATCACTTCCACCAAATAGGTTGAAGTTAACAATGAAGTTAACAATAGAGGAGAGATGGCGATAGAAAAACGTATTGAAATTTCAAAATATACAGAGTGTAACAGCCAAATGGAATAAATTCGATAACGAATAAATGAGGGGGTGTTAGGAAAAACGCTCGGACACGTCGATTTGTAATTTCGAATGCGCATATTTTTCCAGATAATAAAATTATATAGGGTGTTCCTTGCGACCGTGGCCAATACTAACTTTCTTATTTCAAATGCAAGCTGTAGTGTTTATAGCCGGTTTTATTCTCTACTAACAGTATTTACAACAATATTCAAGTCATATAATAATGTACATATTCATAGAAAGGCATGCGCATTTAGGGTGCGCAGACACTACAACATCTTTCCTATTCAAATAAACGAAATGAAACATTTTTCATTTTAAAGATTGAACGAAAATGAATATATGTATTCTATTTCATAAGAACGAATTCTCACATTAATCTTACGAACTAAGTACATACAAATAAATCAGGTTTCTTTATTACACGTCCCTTTCGAGTAACAATTTGATTCTTAGTGAAATTATCACCACTTATACCAGTAAGACCTTTTAGAGGTTCTAGTTTTTCACAAGATTGACTTAAATGATTGTAATTCCCGTCTTTGATTCTTTTACTTCTACAACACAAGCCCCTGTATATTATTTATTTTTTGGATTCTTCAGAAAATTCTAGACATAATTCATGTACAATGTCCTATACCTATATCTTCAACTTTTTCGAAAATATTACGTGTTTTCAGATTTTTTACAAAAATTAACATTTTGAATGAAAATTATTTTATTTCACGAATTCGATACATTACACTCAATACTTATTTCCCATTTACTTCTCGATATGACAAAAGTAAGCAAAAACCATTACTGATTTGTTTATTCTCATAGCCTTAGTAACACGTTGTCTGTTTGCATTTTGAACATTTCCCACATTGACATTGATGTTTTTTAATTAAGAAATAATCGGTATTATTTATTAGGTTTCAAGTGTAATGTACCGAATTTGTGAAATAAAATAATTTTTATTTAAAACGTTGATTTTTGCAATTAATCTGAAAACACTTGAAACTTCCGAAATAGTTAAAGATAGGTATGAGACATTGTGCATGAATTATGTCTAGAATTCTCTGAAGAATCCAAAAAATAAATAATATACAAGGGGTTGCATTTGAAATAAGAAAGTTGGTATTGACCACGGTCGCATGGAACACCCTATATAATTTTATTTTCTTGAAAAATATGCGCATTTACAATTATATATCGACGTGTACGAGCGTTTTTCCTAACACCCCCTCATTTTTTTCGTTATCGAATTTATTCCATTTGGCTGTTACAGTCTGTATACAAAAACGCTTCATTTCAAAGGGTTTGGGCATTGAAAATAGTTCCAGAGCGAGAACGTTCGCAAAATGAACTATTTCACTGATATGTTGTTGTTACATCGAAAAAACCTGAAATACCCAGAATTTATACTGGGTGATCCATCATTATAGAAACTATTCACCATGAAGGCTAAGTGGACACCCTGTATTTTTGGGTTGATTTCAGGTGTTTGTTTGATTTTTTCAGAACATATCATCATGGACTTCAAAGAATACAGGGTGATTCAGTCATGAAATAAACTGTGAACCTCACGAAAATACCCAAAAACCACCTTTTTTTTCATCACCCACTATATTTCAAGATTAACTCCGTTGAGGTTGGAGTTTTCTTTCACCACTGTACCTGATATAAAAACATCAATACGACTGAGAGTTTTATCTTCTTCCCATGACCAGATTTTTTGCTGGAATAAGAATAGAATAACATAAATGAATAATTTTCATATTACATAAAAAAAAATTTGGTCATAGGAAAAGGATAAAACTCTCAGTCGTATTGATGTTTTTATATCAAGTACAGTAGAGAAAATTCCCACCTTAACGGAGTTAATCTTAAAATAGAGGGTGATGAAAAAAAGGTGGTTTTTGGGTATTTTCGTGAGGTTCACAGTTCATTTCATGACTGAATCACCCTGTATTCTTTGTAGTCCATGATGACATGTTCTGAAAAAATCAAACAAACACCTCAGATCAACCCAAAAATACAGGGTGTCCACTCAACCTTCATTGTGAATAGTTTCTATAATAATGGATCACCCACTATGAATTCTGGGTATTTCAGGTTTTTTTCGATGTAACAACAAAATATCTAGTGTAATAGTTCATTTTGCGAACGTTTTCGCTCTGGAACTGACATATTTTATACTTTCAAAATCGGGCATGCATTCAATTATGGATAACGCCGTATTCGTAACGATTTTCGGTCATATTCCTCCATATGGTTGCTCCCTGGGGATGGAATGAAATGTTTCTTGAGAAAAATCGAAGTTCATTCAATTCTGTTTCGAGATACGCGCGTAGTAAAAGTGGGTTATTCTCAACTTCAACGCCCTGTATCTCAAGAACTAGTGATAGGATTGAGTTGGGGCCATAGACACTTTTGATCAGTAGGTCGAGTACTACATTATACCAAAAAATTAGAACATTTTACGGAACGCCATTTGCAATGAGAAAAGTGCGGTGTCCTTTTTTCTCTCGAAATTATGCAGAGACCTCCATTTTAGGAACATCTGGGAATTACGGATAAGCGTAGTAATCCTACAGTGGCCTCTTGGTCTATGGAATTTTTCCGCAAATTTCTCCAATAATGTATTCCATACCTTCCGGTGAGAAGGGCGCGGCACAGCCAGGTATTCTGAACAAGTTCGATTGTTTCTAGTCTTGTTTCCGCAATTTTTCTATGTTCGATGTTACACGAAAACGGCTCTTTATCCTTCGGTTTCGAGATGCAGATAAATTTTTGTCTGTCAGCGGAATGCATTTATCACATTTTCATATAAGGCAACTGGGAAACACAATAATCGCTTTTACTAATAAATTCAAGCTCGGCAAGACCTCTGAAGTATTCAGTTTCCTCCGTGCCGCTTTCAAATAGCACGGCTCATTTCAATCGGGTACAGTCTGTAACTTCGGCATAATCAATCTCGCATTTTGACGTATCGTAATGTCAAAAGGCGCGATGCCGTATTAATCATATTGCAATTAAGATCGAATCACAGCTTGTCATTCAATAACCGTATGATGTCTTTCGATCGGACCCATTCGCGTGAATATCTCGCGTATATACAGTGTGAACACGCCGCTTTCTCACCCTTGCCGAAAAAAGCGTGAGTAGCGGAAATTATTGATTGAAATGGCAGTTAATGCATCGCCGATTTTTCGAGCTCGAGGTGGAAATTAATGTTCCACACTTCTCATATTGTCACACGTTAACTGTGTCTTGACCTCGGCGTTTGAACAACCGACTGGAGAACACAATATTTGACCTAAGATTTGAATTCCCATAGAGAGAATCTGTGTAAGATCTTCTTTAGTCACAGTATCGCAGAGATATGTTGTTTCTACTTAATCGATAGGCTGGAGGCTGAACAACTAATGAGGATGCAAAGTTTTTTCTGGAATAGTGGAATTGTTCATTATGAAATTTCTCATTTTGATCCCATTGATATTGATTGAATTTTGCACCTCAACCTTTCACATTTCCTTAAGGGTCTACGTCCCTGAAAAAAAAGGGAGTCAGAAACGATTTATTTTTTTCTGATCGTTGAAGGGATGTATGAGTTATAAAGATAAAAATAATAAAAAAATATTTTATAAGTATTAAATGAATGGAAAGGATATTCCCCATCATTTTTGGTTATTTTGTAACATTTCCACCATCGAAACGAACAAATATTTTTGTGTTTTTTCATTTCAGTATTGAAGTTTATCATTTAGTTAATCAAACGTCTATCTCATTTTTCTTTCAGAATTTATACCGTTTTTTTGTAAATAATATTACAACAATGTGTTGTTTTCGCGAAATTTATATCCTTGAATTTTTCTATTCGAAATGATAATCCATTTTTATCAAAGACAATTTATTAAGGTTTGTTTTAGCCGTCGATGATGAAAATTAATTGTTTCTTACAATTGTGGATTCCAACATGGAATTGAATTTCTTTTAAATGACACGCCCCGCAGGTTTCTCCTCCCAGATGACTGGTGAAGAAAAGTGAGAGAATTATACAGCCAGTATGAGATCTAGTTCAGGGTAGGATTTCTTGTTATATTTGCTGCGCCCCAACATTTGTTCTATTAAGCTGAATAATCCAATAAATGAAAATTATTGCACTGCACTGCCATCTGGCGGTGAACGTTTCCTATTTTGAAGGCTAAAGACTCTTAACGGCGGTGTAAGCTGAAAACCTATCAGCATCTGATATTTCGTTCAGTCAGGAGAAATTTCACCATTTTTATTGTGAATTTGAGTCATTTCAATGGGTCGTTGAATCGTGCATCGTTCCATTTTCATTGATGGCGTAGTTTCTATCTGTCAAATGTCAAAAAATGACAGATTCAAAAGTGAAATGTACCGAAATATTGAAAAACCCTTCATACAGAGTGTAACAGCCAAATGGAATAAATTCGATAACGAATAAATGAGGGGGTGTTAGGAAAAACGCTCGGACTTGTCGATTTGTAATTTTAAATGCGCATATTTTTCAAGTAAATAAAATTATATAGGGTGTTCCATGCGACCGTGGCCAATATCAACTTTCTTATTCCAAATGCAACCCCCTGTAGATTATTTATTTTTTGGATTCTCCAGAAAATTCTAGACATAATTCATGTACAATGTCCTATGCCTATCTTCAACTCTTTCGGAAATATTAAGTGTTTTCAGATTTTTTACAAAAATTAACATTTCAAATAAAAAATTATTTTATTTCACAAATTCGATATATTACGCTCAATACTTATTTCCCATTTACCTCTTGATATGAAGAGAGTACGCAAAAACCATTACTGAGAAAAAATTAAAAAAAAACAAACGTTAGAAGACCTACACCAGATTAGCATGTTGCCAAGACGTTGAACATTTCCTACATTGACATTAATGTTTTTTTAATTGTTATTTTTTTTTAATAATTAAGAAATACATCAGTATTACTAATTAGGTTCTGAGTGTAATGTACCGAATTTGTGAAATAAAATAATTTTTATTTAAAACGTTGATTTTTGCAATAAATCTGAAAACACTCAATACTTCCGAAATAGATTAAGATAGGTATAGGACATTGTGCATGAATTGTGTCTTAAATTCTCTGAAGAATCCAAAAAATAAATAATATACATGGGGGTTGCATTTGAAATAAGAAAGTTGGTATTGGCCACGGTCACATGGAACACCCTATATAATATTATTTTCTTGAAAAATATGCGCATTTAAAATTACAAATCGACGTGTCCGAGCGTTTTTCCCAACACCATTTATTCGTTATCGAATTCATTCCATTTGGCTGTTACACTCTGTATGTTTATGAAAGTAGGAGGAACGCGGGCTTTCAAAAAAATTAAATTTTATGGGCACGCTTGAGATCCAAATGCCCCTGTCAATTTCGTAATTGGACAAAATCGCAATAAATGGTTTTGGATTATGGATGATGAATTTCAATGAATATTATTTGAATTATCTTTTCTATACACAGATCATGTACAATCGTGACAAATTGTATGGTTTTTGGTTCTCCTTGTCCAATTTTATCTCCGACAGTGAGTAAAACTTATCCTTACGGCTTCTAATTAGAATAGAATCCATTTCTTCCGATAGATTCATCAGGTGAGGATCATTATTCATGTTGCGTCGATCTAGAATAAGGTAGAGATTAATTATGGGATATTATGTCCGTTTATTTGTCAGATAAACGGCTACTTCCTTCTTTTCTCGCATTCTGGCAGTGCTATAACTCCATTTAACCGGGACAATAGCCTCGTAAAATCGGGAATATCAGAGCTATATCGATAGCTGTTAGATCATAAAAGGAATCGTTAAATATTTGTTCCTACGTGGTGGTTTGTGAGTGCAATTAAGGATATTTCATTGTCTTCAGCTTTGCCGGCTTTGATAACTGTTTACTGTTCATATCTTACTTCCATGTTTCGATTGGGGAAATAAACGAATTTTATTGTTCCATAAAGACGACAGTTCGAAGGATGAATTCATTTTTCTGACGATTAATCAGGAATCAAACTACCATAACGGAAATCCACTAGAACTACCATGCATGTTCAACATAAAACAGTCTTCAATCGAATAATGTAGGTATTTGCCAACATTACCACTGTGAGTTATACAGGGTGGCCAAGAGATTGACGTCAAAAAGGAAAAAACAGGTCCCTCGTGTCATGGGCTATTCGAATCACCCCCATGTATGTTAGATGATTTTTCACGGTTTTCGAATTATGAATTTTTTTATGAACTTTGAGAATTTTCGACTTGACCATCTTAGAAAAGATATTAAAAAAGAAGTACAAGACTTCTCTGTGAAATTCTTTTGTTACTTAATCTCCATGAATTGTACTTTTATACATAGAATAACCAGATTCGTAACTTCGATAAAAATTATGGAAATGTTGGTCTCAAGTGAAAAAGTTACGTGAATTGGATTATGATCTGAATTTTCGAATCAAAATCAAAAATTTATAAAGGCTAATTCACGGTTTCTTGGTATGCTTAAAAACTGCGCTCAACAGTCAGCTTTTAGAATCATTGATAAAAAATGGTACTTAAAACTCTACTTTTGCTAGAATTAGCCTTCAAAGTCATCGAGATGGAAAAAATCGAAAAACTAGACATTAACTACAACATTATTATCTGCCATTATAAGATTTTTCTGATCAAGTTTTGATAGGAAATGCTAATTTAAGGAAAATTAGCTTTAGATGTTGGTCAAGAAAAGATCTAGATGAGAAAAAAGGTATGGCAATAAATCACACATCATAATGTAAATGAAAAGAAATTTATTTATAAAATTACAGTAGGTTTTCAAAGTTGCCACCTCCAGCCTCAACATTCTACACCTTCTTAGAAAATTTTCTTTCAATCGCATAAAACCTACCGTGTTCTCTCTTAGGACACGTTCGGCTTCTCTTAACTTCAGTCGCAGCTCGTCCTCACTCGAACATTCTCGTGCAAACAATTTCTTTGAAATAACCCCAAACGAAATAATCGATGGGATTGAGGTCAGGTGAACGTGGGGGCCACTTGATTGGTCCGCTGCGTCCGATCCATCTGTTCGGGTGATTTTGTGTGATTTATTGCCATACGTTTTTCTTTTTTTTATCTAGAACTTTTTTTGACCAACATCTAAAGCTAATTTTTCTTAAATTAGCATTTTCTATCATGACTTGATCAGAAAAATCTTAAAATGGCAAAAAATAATTTTGTAGTAAATGTCTACTTCTTTGATTTTTTCCACCTCGATTACTTTGAAGGCTAATTCTAGTCAAAGTAGAGTGTTAAGTACCATTTTTTATCAATGATTCTAAAAGCTGACTGTTAAGCGCAGTTTTTAAGCATACTAAGAAACCGTGAATTAGCCTTTTCACATTTTTAATTTTGATTCGAAAATTCAGATCATAATCCAATTCACGTAACTTTTTCACTTGGGACCAACATTTCCATAATTTTCATCAAAGTTACGAATCTGGTTATTTGATGTATAAAAGTACAATTCATGGAGATTGAGTTACAAAAGAATTTCACAGAGAAGTCTTGTACTTTTTTTTTAATTTCTTTTTTAAGATGGTCAAGTCGAAAATTCATAAAAAAATTCATAACTCGAAAACCGTGAAAAATCGCATAACATACATGGGGGTGATTCGAATAGCCCATGACACGAGGGACCTATTTTTTTTCTATTTGACGTCAATCTCTTGGCCACCCTGTATTAGGAGGCAGTCAATATTTCGAAGTCGCAATCGGAACTGCATTTCTAAAGTCGGGACGTTTTTGGATGGCGAGGTCCACAATAAAACGTCAAAGCTCCAACCAATCTAACAGAAAATTGGTTCAACTAGAGAAGGATGGTTAATAAGATGTATTTCCACTCAACCAGATGATTTGACAGTGAGTTACTTGAAACAGCAACGGTTTTTACAGACCTCGCCATCCGAAAACGTCTCGACTTAATATGAAAATCATTGCTGGGATGTCACAACCAACATAAGCTTTTTCGATACATTAATAAAACCTTTTAACACAAAGTTTAATATACTGGTTCTCGTTATACGATTTCTAGTTGTGATGTCGACGGAATAAAATAAAATGAATGTTCAGTGAAGCGCAGAATTATTTTTACTGAGACAAAGAACATGGTACGGTGAAACCGTGCAAACAGACCCTAGGTGCACTTGTTCGTTTTAATTAATGAATTTGTTCAACTAATTAAAAGTTGATTACAGGCATATTTCTTAATGAGAAACCGATATGTGACGAAAAATGTCGAACGTGGAATTGTCTATTCCATGTCTATTTAAGTATATGACCATTATAATACAGAAGCTGTAATCACTCGCGTCGTTTTGCCCCTAGAATTACCATTATTCATGGTTATAAATTTTTTTCTAATTCCTTGAACAGTTACACGGAATTATCTTCTAAGAAAGCTTATGCTCTTCACTGATTTGCACATGAAAATATCCGTATTGAAGCTCATATGCCACATTGTGGCTTGGAATTGAACTATAATCTACAGTTCTGATGATGCTCATTGAACATTATGCGAATTATTGTTGAGAAGTCCAATAAGGAAAAAAACGCTTAAGGTGACCTTATACTCCAGCCGACAGCACACATTTTCCATTCAAAAAGTGCGTTTCGTTTTTCCAAGTTCACGCTTTGAATTTTCTACCTAAAAACTAATTTTCTTTATTTTTAATTCGAGTTCAAGGATGTCTTAAGGGCACTCCAATTTATTCTCCTTGAAAAAATCGTTTTTTCACAAATGGGGTTAAATTTGAAAGTCTATAAAAATTGACTTCATAATCGTTTTTCGTCGGTTGTTCATCGTGTTTTGGTAGAAAACTCATTGGAGAGCCCTTGGCAAATCAATTTTCTATATTAAAACAAAAATTTCATCTGAATAGGTGCCCGAATAATACAAAAAATTAGGGAAAAACTGAAAAGACTTCCAGGAAGTGTGAATTCCCAGAGAACTGTCTGAAATTCCAGGAGAATAGTGTGCCCCTTTTGATTTAGATGCCCCATTTATTATTTTTTATTTTGTTACGGAAGATGAACGCTTTTTGCTTTTACAGCCTTTAGACTCAGGTCCCCCGTAATCATAAACATCTGGTCTGGTTTGGTTGGGTGCGAATGGTGCGATTTTGTTGGTATTGGCTGATCGGAAGGGAAATTGTCATTTTCAATAACCCCTTGTTTGAACTAGTATTCGAAATTTGTTTTTACTTTCTAGAGGCACTTTTTAGAAGTAATTCAAATATAAAATAATTGAATTTTGTAATCCAGCTATTTTCGAAATGAGGAGGATTCATTACTTATTCCTACTGTATTAATAATTCATCGAAATATCGTTTTTTACTTTATTCCTGTGATTTCCGGAGGTTACAGAGTAATTAACTCTGCTCGAGAAAGCTGTTTTCGCTTATGTCGAGTTTTTCCGTGATAACTCTGAAAGTCTTCATTTTAGGTTTTTGTTTATGGATCAACTTCCTTTTTTATACGTAGAATCGAAAAAAAGGATGAAAAATATAGATTTGATAAATTTGATTTGTTGAAGTTAAGGATTTTTTTATAAACACCTTGTGGTGTTATAGTACTACATTTTCGCACAATTGAAATTAAAAAAGATTTTTAGAAAAAAACTTCTTTTGCGAAAATATTCGAATCTCTTATTCTCAATAACTTATAAACCGTTGAAATTTTACAGAAGATATGGAATATTGGAAAAATTGCCATCGAAAAAGCTATCTGATGATGAAAATGTGGTCAATTTCTAGTAAGGACCCCTCTCCGATTTTCAAAATATTTTGTCTCGTGCAAAATTATGAATATATTTCCTGAAACATCTAAAAGGCCATAGCGGTGATGAATCGCCTATTCTGTTTCATATACCTACTCATATTTTTTTCCTCTATCCCCTGTTTCTTTGATTAGTAAAGTTATATAGAAAATTCGCTTGGAATTGATTTTTACCTCAAATAGAAGGGATTATCCAACAGAATAATTCGTTATAAAAAGTTCAAATCACCACTAATTCAATGAGAATACCTCATAATAATTGATAGTAACACGTCAAATGTAATTATTTCAGCTCAAGAAGTAACTATTCTCCACCCTCTCTTACCTAAACGATATTGACAGAAACGCAAGAAGGAATACTCGAATCGAGGTGCTGAAAAAAATGATGAACGGTTCGAGAGAAATAAACAGTTTTTCGCATATGTTGGGAAACAAGGAAGGTTGACATCCGGGTAAAAAAATTGTCTCAAATAGTTTGGTGTTTCGTTTTTCTACTTTACAACCATCTGATGCTTCGTCATAGTCCATAATCATAGTCCATAATATTCCAAGTTACTGCTAAAAGATGGCATATTTCAGTATTTGAAGAACTCGCCGTCAAATTTTGATTGTCGCATTGGTCAACTTTGTGATTTGTGAAAGGTATATCGGGCCCTTAAAGAATGTCCTTTGTCTACAGAAAGGTGAACATTGAAAATCAATTTGTCAGTTGTCTATTTTAGTTCCCTTTTCTCGATAGCAGAGGAACCATATAGCTTTTTACTGCCTACCAACTACTTATCGAAGAAAGATATATAAATTCCTGTATTCATGACAGGTGCAGTCATATGTTGAATCACGTTATTGCTATTGTCCCATGAGATTTATTGACGCCTTGATATGTCTATACCGACCATCAACGACGATTCTAGTGACACATTCTTCGAAAGACGGTTACGATTTTATTCTATCAAGTTCTCTACGGAGCTAAAATTGAGTTTCAGTGAATTACGTCGTGATTCATTGTCTCTAAAGATTGACCATTCAGCATCAAATAAAATGATCTAGTTTTTCTCTGGAAGTGGTGACGAAGCAGTTTTATGCTCGATTACTGAATTCACTTCTCTGTTCGAATCGATTCGATTAAATTTGTGTTAGTTTCAGTTAAATTTGGACCTCCCAGTATACAGTTGATGGTAAATGAATAAGGAATCTTTCGGTTGATGATGCAGTTCCCATAACCTTGAATAATTAACAGTACTCTTGTGTAGGATGAAGAATCACTGTTCATTATTCTTTAGTTTAGATCAATAATACTGCTTGAAAAGAGTTGGGGGATATTGAATCAGTTTGTGTCTTCTTTTCAGGAAGACCCAGATTTTTATAGAGAGAAGTTTTTCAGGTTGAAAGAATAAGATTTCGAAGAAATTATGTATTCACGATAACAAACATGAAATATTGGAAAAAGTAAATAACTTCACGAAAATATGAAATTCTGATAATTTCAAAAATTCATACTCGTATTCGACCGCAATACAAAGTATGAACACTAGCTACATCACAGCAATTGCTTAGCATCTTTTCTTCTTTCCACCATGTTATTGAGAATATCCTGCACAATTTTTGGCCAAAGTTGCTTTAAATTGTCAGCCATCCTCTCTTTATGGTAATTTCGAAAATTCATACTTGTATTCACCCGCAATACAAAGTATGAACATCAGCAATTGCTTAGCATCTTTTCTGCATGCTTCTCACCATGTTCTTGAGATTATCCTGCTCAATTTCTGGCCAAAGTTGTAGTAAAAAATTATTTTAAATCGATATTTTCATGTCAGTCAACCTCTTTCCATTATTGTTTGTGTTCTGAAAATTCGAATTTTTCTATCCTTGCTAATTAAATTTCCGCTGGTGTGGTGATTACAATCCGCGACACATTGAAGACCTGTCTCAACACTTTTCGTGTACCCAGCTGTTTTCTGAACGAAAAAAATCGTGCAGCTGTATTGGATTCTCTAGGTGCGCGAATAAACTACTTCCGTGGTGCCTATTTTTGTGAAATTTCAAGTTTCAAGTAGGTTACCATGTCTTGCACGAAAATATCCGTTTCGGTATTTGATGAAAGGTAGATATTCTACATACGGTTAAAATGTGCTAGAGGCTCAAACTGGATTGTTCTTTACGCAAATCGTGACCTGAGTGTCCAGCTATGCTAGAATTAACAATGAATAAGTACCGACACTCCATTTCATTATGTTTTTTTATAGGCGAAATCACTATTCCATCCAAAATATGATCCCTGATAACAATTAAGTGAACGCCTTTATATTTTCACTCTGAGAGCAACAGATATTATTGTTCACTTTCGAATAATGAAAGATAACACATCAAAACGCTCGATTTTGTTTTTTTTATCGTTTTGTAAAACACCGAGAAAATGGGGATATTATTGATGTAACGAGCGGCAATTACAGCAGGTGAAGCGGGTTTGCGTTTATATCATACAAAAAGTTCATTAAATCTTGGAAGAGCACTCAAAAAGTGTAATTGCTGAACAATCGTCCGAATGAAGATATTCAAGCCCTCGTTTGTTGTTCGATCATCTCGAATTGTGCTAACAGAAGCAAATTGTCGAGATGTAATTGGCGTCCTAGATAGTGTGAGAACTTCTTCTATTATTTCATTATTACATTTGGGACCGTTGCGTCATTTATATTAGTTATTTATTAGTGGTCATATATTGATGATATTAAGAATGTATTTATTTATTTAATTTTTTTATTTCAAAACAATGATACCTAGATGCTCAACATCTGTAGGTATCACATACAATTATTATTTTTTAACAAAAATAAATATACAGGGTGGCCAAGAGATTGACGTCAAAAGGAAAAGAACAGGTCCCTCGTGTCATGGGCTATTCGATTCACCCCCATCTGTGTTATGCGATTTTTCACGGTTTTCGAGTTATGAATTTTTTTATGAACTTTGAGAATTTTGGACTAGACCATCTTAAAAAAGATATTAAAAAAAAAAGTACAAGACTTCTCTGTGAAATTCTTCTGCAACTTAATCTGCATGAATTGTACTTTCATACATAAAATAACCAGATTCGTTACTTCGATAAAAATCATGGAAATGTTGGTGTCAAGTGAAAAAGTTACGTGAATTGGATTATGATCTGAATTTTCAAAACGAAATTAAAAATGTAAAAAGGCTAATTAACGGTTTCTCAGTATGCTTAAAAACTGCGCTTAACAGTCAGCTTTTAGAATCATTGATAAAAAATGGTACTTAACACTCTACTTTTGCTAGAATTAGCCTTCAAAGCCATCGAGGTGGAAAAAATCAAAGAAGTAGACATTTACTACAATATTATTTTTTGCCATTTTAAGATTTTTCTGATCAAGTTATGACAGAAAATGCTGAAAATTAATGAAAATCAGCTTTAGATGTTGGTCAAGAAAAGTTTTAGATACGTCTCCTCATGGTACTGGTTGAGACTACCCGTCTATACAGGTCCTCAAAAAATAACTTCGAAGGGCTGTTACAGAAACCATTGAATTCTTTCGAGTAAAATTTGGGATATAATGGTTTCCCTTGTAGATGTTACTCTGTGTCTCAAGATTCTAGAAGGTCTGCAAATGGACTGGCTGGGATCTGGAAGCTTGTTTTCGATTTTTTGTGCTAGGTATGCAAAATTTCTTAGGGCTTCGTTTTTCAAATTGACAGGTAGTTTTTTTCGCTTCTTGTATTTCGTTTATGACAAACATATTAATTGATAATTCCTATTTTTGTCAACGTTAGAGCAGATTTTCGATATAAATAGACTCCTTATACTAGGTGTCTGAGCCCACCACTTCATTTTCTAGGAACGAATTGATAGAATTGGACAAAGTATTGTTCCCTGTGGAATTCCCATCTCAATTTCTTGTTTATTACTGAATATGTTCGATATTCTTGTCATTTGTTGTTTCCATATTCAGAAAGAGTGTTCAACAATCTCTCATGTGGAACAGTATCGATGGCCTAAGATAGATACAGGGTAGCCCACCTAAAATTTGACTTGGCTTTGTAATGTTCAAACCATGAATTTCCTCTTGTATAGTACTTATGTAAGTGAACAAGGATGTTTCGTTTTTTCAATTTTCGCATATGATTTATCAATTGGTCCACTGCCATGAGCTGTCAAGTACCTGACGTGGAAGGTTGTAGGAAAGGAACTTTTGGTGTGAGATGTCAGAAGAAACATGCGAACGTGAACTGATATTTTCATCGAATAGGCAAATCGTGATCAGAAGCTGCAAAACGTGCAAGCTGTCCGGCAATCCCGGTTCTCATGTATACGACATATGTCTTGTGGTAACTCGATTATTATAGGAAATGGTCTCTTATATTTCAAGAAAGGAAATAATTGCATTCGATCCTCACTTTCACGATATTTGTAATGTAAAGTGTTATTAATTTGAAGATTATCAGCTTTTATTTTAATTGAAGGTTACTCATGTGGGTATTTATCAGGGTGATTTTTCTAACGTGTTCATTTCCTGCTGACCACAATCACATTAGTGGTATAACTTATTGGTTCGAAACGTCGTTTGTTGGCGAATGTTGAAGAAACTTTTTTCTCTGTTAATACAGTAGATATTTCACGTACATAAACATGGTTGGAAGATTCAGTTTTGCTATTTTCTTGTATGGAAATCAAGAATCGAGTGTTGAAATTTCACCGAGGAATAATGGACAGAATAGTCCGTTATTTTGTGATAGTTCATTCGAAAAAAGAATAAAAGTACTCGAAAAACCCGACAGCAGGGACGGGCCGAAGACAAATTTTTGGGGGGGATAACTTCGAAAATTTTCCAACTGTGCATTTAAGGATTGGAAAACCAATGGTTGAAAGGGGGTGGTATTTTGGATTGCGAGTCAATGTTTTTCCCTGAGAGCATGTAGTGTAGTTTTTTAATTTTGCATTACCAGATTAACACACTCCACAGTTTACAGGGTTACACAGCATCTGTTATCATTATTTTGTATGTTTCTATTTTCAAGTTCAATTCCGAAGAAAAATAAATGATTTATTCAGTCCACTGAAAAAAATCCACATACCACACACTTCACTTTGAATCTTTTTCGGTTCATTTTTGCGTACTTAAGGGGCCGTTATACTTCGGCCGACGGCTATGGCACTGATTCTCCATTCAAAAAGTGCCTTTCATTTTTCCAAGTTCACGCCCTCAATTTTCACCTGAAAGCTTGAAGTTGAAGGATGTCTTGAGGGCACTCCAATTTCTTCTCTTTGATAAAATTATTTTTTCGCATGAAAAAATCGGCTACGGCACCGATTCTCCATTCAAAAAGTACCTTTCATTATTCCAAGTTTACGCCCTCAATTTTCAACCTAAAAGCTGGATTTTTTCTTTAAATCGAAGTTAAAGGAGGGCACTTTAATTTCTTCTCTTCATCAATTTTTTTTAGAAAATTCATTGGAGTGCTCTCGACAAATCATTTTTCTATATTTAAAAAAAATTTGTTATGGATAGGCGCTTAATTAATGCAAAAAATTATGGAGATACTGAAAAGACTTCCGGAAAGTGTGAAATCGCAGAGAACTGTCTGAAATTCCAGGAGATTAAAAAAAAATCAAGCTTTCAGGTGGAAAATTGAGGACGTGAACTTGGAAAAATGAAAAGCACTTTTTGAATGGAGAATCGGTGCCGTCGGCCAAAGTATAACGGCCCCTTAACAGATTTACGTGTTGAACGGAGATTCGATAGAATAATTAAGAATGAGGAAAAAATACTGCCTACTGCCCGACCGAGAGAAACAGCGCAAATTGGTACCAGATGGTATTTTATGAACACAGTCGATACGGCCAAACTGAGAAATTCACAACTACCTGCTGAGGGATAACGTAAAAGATGAAAAATTGTTCATTTTTGCAAACACTTGGTAGCAATATCGGAATAATACCATTTATTGCTGGTTATACACATTGCATATTGGGCCAAATCTGCCAAATACCCTAAATATACTCCAACAAGAATTTGTACAATTGTCGCTATGCTTTTGTCCGGCTAAAAGTCAAATTCATTCACATTTCAAGAAAACTTTTTCAGAAATATGTATTCCAACTGTTTTTCCAATTGTTTTGTTCCAACTTCTTCGAAATTTTTCCAACTGCATCGAAATTTTTCCAACTGCATCGAAATTTTTCCAACTGCTTCCAAAATTTTTCAACAGCTTCGAAAATATTCCAACTACTTTTAAAATTTGCCAACTCTGTTCAACATTCGGGGGGATAAACGAGCGCTCAGAAGCTTCTGAACTCAGTGCATGAAATTCTTCGCTATCGACGCTTAATCGCTGGATGGTTTTTTATAGTTTCAAGCAGGAACTTGAGAGTCCACTGCAATTGAATTGCGTAAGCGGAAGTTATTTTTTTCAGGTATCTCGCAGATGCTTCATGCTTCGTTGTTGTGAAATAGCCTCTTTGAACTAGTTTCGAGTGGGTGTAAATATAGAATTTCACCATACTTGCATTCGTACATTTTTTAACGGAGATACGGTTAGACATTTTGGGTCGATGATGAAAGTTTTTCTTGAAATTTTTCTGGTCATTTCAAGTTTCTCGTTAACTGAAGCAAGCAATTGAAGAAAAACATTTTTCACTGTCTTATTATTAAACATTTTCGATTGTAGAACCGTTGCATTCGAGACCAAAATCAGGAATAGTTGATCTTGTATTGTACGAAAATAAATCATTAGGAAAACTCATTATTGGCGGTGTTGTTGACCTTTTTGGCGTAATTGTATCCTTGTGATCGTCCCAGCAATTTTCAACTGTTATAAGCTCCACTTCTTGTGTGATAGACTCGGTAACAATTGAAGACACATCAGTCGTATCATCTGTTTGGGTTTAGACGATCCAGCTATTCCTTACTTCAACAAGATGAAGTGGTGTTTTATTCTGTTTTCGAGCTTCAAGAAGATGGAAAAAAAGTTGATTTGCCCATTTACCTGGTCTAGTTGGCGACGCCATAAAGACGGTTACATTTCTATACGCCTTTGAATGCACTGGCATCGGCTGATTTCATCGTTGCCTTGAATGCACGCTTATAGAGGGTTTTCCAATGAGGGGTATTATTTTGAATAGCCTGCTATTTCCGTAGATGTCACTTTTGAAGCTGTCATTTCTTGACATTTGACAAGAAGAAATTACGCCATTAATGAAAATGGAACTTCACTATAAAAATGGTGAAAATTTGGCAGAGTAAAACATTTTTGGGTTGTCGTGAAGTACCTTGTCGAACTGCACAGAGATATGGAAAGTTCAGAACTCTTAATATTCCATCCAGATTGGAACTAATCTCCCGATTTTGTCTGTGAAGAACCAATCATAACTCCAAATTTCAAGGTATCCCCTGTATCGATAAAAATGCGACAGCTGGTTTCCCATGGTACACTGGGTGGTCGGTTTCTTCTTCATTGTGCTTCCTGCTAACTGCTTCAGATCGTCCTGACGACAAATTGCTAATAGCAATTTTACTATCCCAATGGCGTGAATAAATTAATAAGGCGGAGCCTCTAGACCGCAACGATTCCAATGTTTAATGGCATATCGGAATTGATTCTGAAGAAATAGTCGCCGAGATAGTATCAGCCGTCGGTTATTCCTTTTGTCTGCATGGTACTTCGAGTAATGTATCTTCCGATTTCTAGATGGGACATCAGGTTCTATTTTATATCCTATCCAGGTTCGTCACGCTCTTGATAAGACCGGAAGTAAAACAACACTTTTCATTTCTGATGAGCGCTCATAAGACCTTCACGACCTATACAGAAGATCTACATCATTTCGTCATTATACAGGGTGTATTTCAAGATGAGGCTTTTCTTTTGACAGGTGATAGAACTCATCAGAATAAGTCATTTCACCTTGAATTTCTTATATGAAATGTTCATCATCATCAATGAAATCAAAAGCGGCATATGGCAAAATGATTTGTTCTACGCACTAGAAATGTTTGCAAACTTATTAGATAAGAAGACAAAGAACAAGGGATGTTGATATCTACGGAGGAGCAGGCGAGGGAGCAGGTTCGGACTGAGGAATTTTCAGATTCACCTAGAAACTAGAAAATATTCAAACTTCATTTTCTCTAAACAGGGGCATAATTCATGTAAAAATTTTTGGTATAATTACTTTTTTTGATGATTTCTACCATCTGTCAAAAGAAAAGCCTCACCTTAAAATACACCCTGTATACTAACTGACAAAGAAATTGTAACACCCGGAAAGAGCTGTTTGAATTATATATTTTTTTGATAAAACATAGATCGTATAGCAAGGAGTAAATGATTTAAATTTGGAGAGAAAAAACGAAGGGTTTATCTTTTTTTTAATGAATTCAATAATAATGTGTTTGTCGACCGCGATTATCCATACACTTTCAAACACGTCTGGGCATTGATGCAATAAGATGGTCTATTTTTTCTTGAGGAATACTATTCCAAGCTACCTGTACTTCATGTCTCAGAGCCGCCAAAGTCCGTGGGGGCTGGGGTAAATTTGCAAGCCTTCTACCCATGATGACCCAAACATGCTCTATGGACGAAAGGTCGGGGGATCTGGGAGGCCATGGCAAAAGTTTCACATGGGTCGCTTCAAAAAATCCCCCCCAATGTTGAACAGAGTTGGCAAATTTTTAAAGCAGTTGGAATATTTTCGAAGCTATTGAAAAATTTCCGGAGCAGTTGGAAAAATTTCGATGCAGTTGAAAAAATTTCGAAGAAGTTAGAAAAATTTCGATGAAGTTGGGAAAATTTCGAAGCAGTTGGAACAAAACAGTTGGAAAAATTTCAAAACAGTTGGAAAGATTCCAATTGAGTTGGAATACATATTTCTAAAAGAGGTTTCTTAAACTGTGAATGAATTAGACTATTTTTTTTTAATGGAGTTTGAAATTAATTGCTATCATGGATCAGGGCTTTCCTCTCTAATAGAACGTTCCGAGTGAGAGTGGCAGATGTTCATTCATCCAAGAGTAATTTTGTGTCCAGTGGCGTTCCCCAGGGATCAGTCCTGGGTCCCATTCTATTCCTCGTGTACACGTCTGATCTGCCTCGACTGTTGAAGTCTCCATGCGCCCTTTTCGCAGATGACACGAAACTGTACAATCAGGCATCGAATGCGCACACCCTGCAGGAAGATTTACGGGTTGTTGAGGATTGGTGTCGAGAATGGTTGTTGCCGCTCAATGCCAGCAAGTGTCACACTCTACACCTGGGCAGAGGCAATTCTAGATCCCAATATGTGGTCGATGGACACCGATTGACTCCTGTTGATTACCATAATGATCTGGGCATCACAGTGTCCCATGATTTGAGCTGGTCTCATCATGTGGCGGCTGTTGCGGCTAAGGCCAGACAGATGACCTTTATGATACAGAGATCGTTTAGGGGCTGCAGTTTGGCCACTTGTCGGGCTCTTTATTGCAGCTATGTGCGTCCTTTGTTGGAGTATGCTGGACCGGTGTGGTGCCCTTCCCTCAGGGGTGATCAACTTCTCCTCGAGTCGGTACAGCGTTGGAACACGAGGATCCCCTTTGGACGGATAAGACCCGACTATCACTCCCGCTTAAGACTACTTAATCTGCAGACTTTTGGAGATCGACGGGATAGGGGTGACCTTATTGTGACCTACCGGGCTCTGCATGGTTTCTTTGGTGTGGAGCTCGATCACCTTTACATGAGGAGCAGAACACAGCTCCGTGGCCATGCCTTCAAACTGGCGAAAGAAAATTTCAGGACCACGCAGCGCCAAACTTTTCTGTCTAATAGAGTTTTCGACCGATAAAATAGGCTGCCTCATAGCGTTGTTGGTGCAGCTTCGGTTAACTCGTTCAAGAACCGACTAGACCAGTTCATGCGAGACCAGAATTTGACTGTTGAGTGATTCAATAACTGTGAATATGTGTGATTTTCCGTTGTTACTTTTTTTTCTCTGGTAGTTTGTGAATTCCATTTTATTTTCATTTTTGTAATCTATATTTGAGTTTATGGGTGTCAACCCCTACTCTTTTCCATTGTTAATAATAATAATAATAATAATAATACTTATCAAACCGGTAGAACTAAGCCCACGTTTAGCCGAACAAAAGCATGCAGAGAATAGCGAAAATTGTACAAATTCTTGTTAGAGTATATTTAGGGTATTTGGCAGATTTGGCCCAATGTGCAATGTGTATAACCAGAAATAAATGGTATTTATTCCGATATTGCTACCAAGTGTTTGAAAAGATGAATAATTTTTCATCTTTCACGTTATCCCTCAGCATGTAGTTGTGAATTTCTCAGTTTGGCCGCATCGACTGTGTCATAAAAAAACCATCTGGTACCAATTTTCGCTATTTCTCTCGGTCGGGCAGTAGGCAGTATCTTTTCTCATTCTAAATTATTCTATCGAATCTCCGTTCAACACGTAAATCTGTTAAGGGCCGTTATACTTTGGCCGACGGCACCGATTCTCCATTCGAAAAGTGCCTTTCATTTTTCCAAGTTCACGTCCTCAATTTTCCAACTGAAAGCTTGATTTTTTTTAATTCTCCTGGAATTTCAGACAGTTCTCTGCGATTTCACACTTTCCGGAAGTCTTTTCAGTATTTCCATAATTTTTTGCATTAATTAAGCGCCTATCCAAATGGAATTTTTTTAGAAATATAGAAAATTGATTTGTCGAGGGCACTCCAATGAGTCAATTTCCATAGACTCTCAAATTCAACCCGATTTTCTCATGAGAAATTGGAGTGCCGTCAAGACATCCTTCAACTTCAATTTAAAGAAAAAATCAAGCTTTTAGGTTGAAAATTGAGGGGGGAAACTTGGTAAAATGAAAGGCACTTTTTGAATGGAGAATCAGTGCCGTAGCCGATTTTTTCATGCGAAAAAATAATTTCATCAAAGAGAAGAAATTGGAGTGCCCTCAAAACATCCTTCAACTTCAATTTGAAAAAAAATCAAGTTTTTTGGGGGAACAGTCTCTTAAGTACGCAGAAATGAACCGAAAAAGATTAAAAAAGAAGTGTGTGGTATGTGGCCTTTTTTTTCAGTAAACTTGAATTTATTTTTCTTCGGAATTGAACTTAAAAATCGAAACATACATAATAATGATAACAGATGCTGTGTAATCCTGTAGAGTGTGGAGTGTGTCTGGTAATGCAAAATTTAAAAACTACACTACAAAATTTTTTGAATATTCTTAATGCTCTCGGGGAAAAACATTGACTCGCAATCCAAAATACTATCCCCGTTCAACCATTGGTTCTCTTATCCTTTAATGCACAGTTGGAACATTTTCGAAGCTATCCCCCCCAAAAATTTGGCTTCGGCCCGTCCCTGGTGATGAAATAGGGAAGATTCCACACACAAAAAATTTTCATGTGACATTCGAGAAGTTGTCGAGAAGAGTTGATAGAGAGGGGGGGGCCATAGTTTGGACGATTTGGTATATCCCTTGTTACATTACGTTACATTGCCTAGCATTCCGTATGCAGATTTGTACTTTCATTAATTATTTTTGAAACATAATTTCAATCCAGAATATGTATCTGGATTCCTCTCTGAATCTTAGAGCCCATTAGGATGATTTGCGCTGGTCGAAACACTGAGTATATATTCCGAAGAACTTTCATATTCCATCCCATAGTTTTACTGTGTGATTTTGACCCAGCCACTCTCCTATACCCCTTCGACATTTCTATTTCAGCATGAGGAAGTATCTGAGAAAATTGTTCATTTAACTGAAATTTTATGCGAATGGCACGCATCACTTCTGAAGATCCATTTATCACAGTCGGGACTGACCGAGAAGACATTCCCAAGACCCATGGTGTCTCAAAGAGTGAAAGCACAAGTAAAGCAAGATGTACATACACCTCTCATCACGGAATTCCCATATATCAAGAGAAGAAGGCGATCACTCTCGATCAGAGACTATCTAGATACATCAGCTACTTATATGAAACAATAATAGGTTAATTAGGTTCAGACTTGAAGATTACATGTAGTACTTTCTAACATCCCTGTATCTAAGATAACCGACACACATTTCATTACATATAAGGCATATGTATATGCGGTATTGTAAATTAATTCATGACTTATTACCTAATTACGTACCACACAATTGTGTCTCTCTGATAATTACCACCCATATAAGTATGATCCGAAATGATTTAAATATGTTTAAAGAACATGTTTTTGGAGAGCTTTCTCCAATGGAAGACTATCTATCGGTTAGGGACAGAAATTTATAGTGAACTAGGTTGATCCGCGATAATTCAAACATTACTCAGATGATAATGGATAAACGGAAAATTGAAACGTGACAAGTCACCCTAACCTCCTAACCCCAGGTTATCTCTATCAAATTTTCAGGGTATTGTGTCTCAACTCGTAGATCTACTTTTTAAGAGTCTTCAGCCTTCGAAATAGGAAACGTATACCGCCAGATGGCAGTGCAGTGCATTAATTTTTATTCATTGGATTATTCAGCTCAACAGAACAAACGTTGTGGCTCAGGGAATATAACAAGAAATCCTACCCTGAACTAGATCTCACAGTGGCTGTGTTATTACTCTCTCTTTCCTTAACCAGTTATCTAGGAGGAGATACCTGCGGGGCGTGTCATTTAAAAGAAATTCAATTCCATGTTAGAATGCACAATTGTAAGAAACAATTAATTTTAACTAATCGACGGCTAAAACAAACCTTTATAAATTGTCTCGGATAAAAATGGATATTTATCATTTTGAATAGAAAAATTCGAGGAGATAAATTTCGCGAAAACAATACATTGTTGTAATATTATTTGCAAAAAAACGGTATACTCCGAAAAAAAAATGAGATGGATGTTTGATTAACTAAATGATAGACTTCAATACTGAAATGAAAAAAACCAAAAATATTTGTTCGTTTTGATGGTGGAAATGTTAAGATAGCCAAAAATGATGGGGAATATCCTTTTCATTCATTCAATACTTATAAAATATTTTTTTCATTATTTTTATCTCTATACACTCATACATCCCTTCATCAATCAGAAAAAAATAAATCGTTTCTTACTCCCTTTTTTCAGGGACGTAGACCCTTAAATAGTTATCCTTATCGGTAGATTTTATAGTCGAAATGTCAAAGTTTGATCAATCTTCCTGAAGAAATGGAAAAGTTATGGAGAATATGAATACCAAGCTATTTTGTATTGTCCTTTCCTCTTTCGATCCTTATACAGGGTCTTTCACGAGGAACCTCACCCATTTTTATACGGGAAACTACTGAATGTATTTTCATGAAATTCAGCACTTCTAAGTATTTCACGATGCTGATGAAACCTAAAATATTTTCAAGGCATGAGCACCTCCGGTTTTTCCGGAAATGACGTCAACTTCCGTTTTTCAAATTAGAACACCATTTTTTTATTGCAGAAATAGATTCCTTAGAAAATTTCAAGTTATTTTGATGTAACAATTTTCAGTTCTGGTTGGAAAATTCTCTCTGAGCGGGAAAATTCGAAAAAAAAATCGAAAATAGAGCTCCGCTGAAACAAGAATAACTTCGAGGTTTTTGGATGGAATATTTTCATTTTTGGGATTTTTCAAGATGTAAGATTGATGTATCCACTTTAAAAATCGAAATCGCGATTCATGATACAGGGGGTGAAAAAATCGCTTTCAAAGTGAGGGATGACAAAATCGTGAAAAATCAATTTTTTCAAATTAGAACCCCATTTTTTTATGGCAGATATTGAATCTACGTTAAAAAATAATGTGAGTGTATGCATCACACCCTTGCCCTAAAGTGGATATTAACTCAGAAAATATCCACTTTAGGGCAAGGGTGGTATGCATACACTCACATTATTTTTTAACGTAGATTCAATATCTGCCATAAAAAAATGGGGTTCTAATTTGAAAAAAATTGATTTTTCACGATTTTGTCATCCCTAACTTTGAAAGCGATTTTTTCACCCCCTGTATCATGAATCGCGATTTCGATTTTTAAAGTGGATACATCAATCTTACATCTTAAAAAATCCCAAAAATGAAAATTTTCCATCCAAGAACCTCGAAGTTATTCTTGTTTCAGCGGAGCTCTATTTTCGATTTTTTTTTCGAATTTTCCCGCTCAGAGAGAATTTTACAACCAAAACTGAAAAATGTTACATCAAAATAACTTGAAATTTTCTAAGAAATCTATTTCTGCAATAACAAATTGGTGTTCTAATTTGAAAAACGGAAGTTGACGTCATTTCCGGAAAAACCGGAGGTGCTCATACCTTGAAAATATTTAAGATTTCGTCAGCATCGTGAAATACCTATAAGTGCTGAATTTCATGAAAATACGTTCAGTAGTTTCCCATATAAATATGGGAGAGGTTCCTCGTGAAAGACCCTGTATTTATATCACGGCCAGGATATCTGTGGAGAAAGTTTTATCGAGTTCGAAATTCCTTTTTTTGCCGGATTTTTTACCCGATTTTTGCGAATTTTTGAAAAATACTTCTACATCGACTAGAAAATCGAAATTTCACCCACGTATGAACCGGTTATTCCTCTTTCCGATAGTATAAAAATTTCCTTACTGTATCGCAGCTTCGCTGCGATTTTGACATTCTTCTGGACCCACTTTTTTCAGATTATCATGAGCTTTGATCTCGTTTTCACGAATGCAAAATAGAAAATTATCAATGTCGCCGATTGTCCCTTTTTGTGGGCGTATAAATAACTACCGATGTAAAGGAGAACATTCACTGGGTTTGACCGCGTTGAATGAATTTTCATGCTTGAGCCTCACCCGCACGTATGAATCCATCATTCTGTACCCCGAAGTTAGGAATGTTCGTGCTACAGAGACGTAAGAACCCAAAGTTTATACGCTTGTGTCAATTTGTCAGCGGAAAACTGTTATAGCTAAAATTTATGGTCGCAAGAAAGCGTAGATATGCTAATAAAACGATAATACGCAAAGGTTTGACATCCACCTGTCCCTTTTTATTCGAAATCGTTCTGATCAATAGTAAATCTCACCTCAAAATAGGTTTCTTATTGGTTGTTTAATGGGTTATCTATAAATAGATGTAGATGAAGCGGAGGATGCACTTAGACATTCTTTTGGGCGGACGTCTAGAGGTTTGCAGCACAATACTTTTCCAGATTTATTTTAGGATCCGTCTGTCGTAGCTTAGATGGTTTCCTTTTTCGAAATCGAGATGAAAAATGTTTCCGGAATGAAAGAGACTTCAAAGTCTTGTCAGCTCCTTATTTCCTACAATATCGAAATACGACTTGTAGGCATTGTGCTTTTGAAGTTGCATTGGAGAATAATAAACCGCACGTCAATTGTTGAGGATATTTTTTTCAATTATATAAACTTACAGGGTGACAATTTGAAAACTTGCCAGTCCAATTAAGGCGCGACAAGGATGATTTCAGAGAGAATCCCGGAGCAGGTCAATTTTTATCCGGAGCGGGGCATATTTTGAGCAGAATTGTAAGCCAAAATCTCCTCAACCCATGGTGTAAGGTCTTTCACCCCTAAATTCTTAATAGAGAATAGGGGGTGAGCTATAATACCTCAATTGCAAAATCACTTGTCCCTTCACATGAATACTATGGTTTGCAAATTTTTATTGAGTCCTCGGAATAGTTACAGGGGTGACAATTTGAAAACTTGCCAGGCTAATTATGTCTCGACAAGGATGTTTTCAGAGAAAATTTCGGAACAGGTCAATTTTTTTCGGAGGGGGGCACATTTTGAGTAGGAATTGTGAGCGAAACCTCCTTAACCCTAAGTGTAGGAGCTATCACCCCTAAATTCTCAAACCATGAGACGCTGTATTAATAAAATACCACCACATGTATTCAATAACGTTATTGAATTCCATTCACAAGATTTTTTTGTTTCAAACATGTATATTTTCTAAATCTATAATTTTTCGATATTTACTACAGAAAACCATGTATTATTGAACACTGAAATCTCTTATTGAAACACTCTATAAGAAATTCTCCACCAATTGTTTTATCACATTAATGAATTTTGAGAATGATTCCCATAATAAAGGAGTTGCTTTCTACTCTATTAGATATTTCGATGTTTCTACAGAGTGTAACAGCCAAATGGAATAAATTCTATAACGAATAAATGAGGGGGTGTTAGGGAAAACGCTCGGACACGTCGATTTGTAATTTAAAATGCGCATATTTTTCAAGAAAATAAAATTATATAGGGTGTTCCATGCGACCGTTGCCAATACCAATTTTCTTATTTCAAATGCAACCCCCTGTATATTATTTATTTTTTGGATTCTTCATGGAATTCTAGACATAATTCATGTACAATGTCCTATACCTATCTTCAACTTTTTCGGAAATATTAAGTGTTTTCAGATTTTTCACAAAAATTAACATTTTAAATGAAAATTATTTTATTTCACAAATTCGATACATTACACTCAATACTTATTTCACCATTACTGATCCAGCAAATCCACAAGTTCCTGCCAATATAATACGGTTTTAGCAAGATGGAGCACCGCCCCATTACCAAATCAATGTCCGGCAGTACTTGAACCAAATTTTTCCAAATCGGTGGATAGGGAGGCGCGGATTGATAGAATGGCCAGCACGATCTCCTGATCTGACACCATTAGACTTCTTTTTGTGGGGATATGTCGAAAGTATTGTATACGAAACGAAACCCTTAAACTTAGACGACCTAATAAACCGAATCACGCTTGCGATTAGATCAGTCGCGCCTGAAATGTTGAGTAACGTTAGAAGACAATTCTACACCAGATTAGCATGTTGCCAGGACTTTCGCGGCGAGCATTTTGAACATTTTCAACATTGACATTAATGTTTTTTTTGTTTTTTTTTTAATAATTGAGAAATAATCAGTATTACTTATTAGGTTTTGAGTGTAATGTACCGAATTTGTGAAATAAAATAATTTTTATTTAAAACGTTGATTTTTGCAATAAATCTGAAAACACTTAATTCTTCCGAAATAGTTAAAGATAGGTATAGGACATTGTGCATGAATTGTGTCCAGAATTCTCTGAAGAATCCAAAAAATAAATAATATACAGGGGGTTGCATTTGAAATAAGAAAGTTGGTATTGGCCACGGTCACATGGAACACCCTATATAATATTATTTTCTTGAAAAATATGTGCATTTAAAATTACAAATCGACGTGTCCGAGCGTTTTTCCCAACACGCCCTCATTTATTCGTTATCGAATTTATTCCATTTGGCTGTTACACTCTGTATATTAATACTAGCCAGAAATTGGATAAAAAAATTAATTCATGTTGTTTTGTTCCATTTCTCTTTCGAAAACATTTCGAGTAGCCTAGTAATCAACTTGGTTCAACCGTAAAAAACTGTCTGCAAAATATAATGTTACAACTTTCACAATTCTGAACTCTACAGCCAACTTTTTTCACACTACGAAGTATTCTTTATGTTGGAAGTACACACTGAACCTCATAGCGTACCATACCTCCCAAAAAAGACAAACTCACGAGTGAAGGAACTTAACAAATATAAACAATGTTATTAAGATAATTGCTCGGTTCCGGTGTTATCTTCGAATAGGATCAGGAGGTGAACATTCACCTGCACCTAGAACACTATATCTTAATAATGTCATTCATCTTAATCCCATAGGTCAACATATAATTCCGTATACACTGAGATAATAACAGTAAACAACAAGTACCATTTCGACAATTTTTATTCGTTACCACCAATTTCTAATGCAATTATTTAATTATTCAGTATCTTCGAATGCGGGCAGTTAGTTTTAATGAAGTTATTATCTTCGAGATACATTGGAACTGTTTCAACGCTACACTTTTCCTTGATTAAGGATTTTCCTTAGATTTGCCGGTAAGTCTCAACAAATTCTCTGTATAGTCGTGGAGTTGTACAATAACGGAGAAAGAATGTAACGGTTCTGTTTAAGGCACTAAATACTAGTTACTGTGAATATGTTGTGAATTTAACGCAATGGTTGATTATTGCTTCTGAATGCTTTCCTACCTATTTTCCTGGAAGGTGATTCCAACATACCATGCTTAATACACATAAGTGATTTTAATAAATCTTGAGACTTGAAATCTTTAGAGACTAGTAGAGCCCGTAGATCTACATATTGAGTAGTTATACTTATCCGTAGATCTCTGTGATTTTATAGGCGAAATGTCAAAGTTTGATCAATTTTCCTGAAGAAATGGAAAAATTATGGGGAATATGAATAGCAAACTATTTTGCATTGACGTTTTCTCTTTTGATTCGTATTTTACATCACGGCCATGATATCTGTGAAAAAAGTTTTATCGAGTTTAAAATTGCCCTTTTTGCCGGATTTTTTTTATCGATTTTCGCGAATTTAAAAAAAATAGTTCTACATCGCATAGAGAATCAAAATTTCACCAATCGCATAAATCGATTATTCCTCTTTTCGACCGTGAAAAAATTCTTCAATGTATCGCAGCTTCACTGCGATTTTAAAATTACCTCGAAATCATTAATCTGAGAGATTGGCCTGAGTGTATGATGAATTTTCAACAAAGTTGAGAGAATAATTGTTATCGAGACAATCAAATTCCGAATGTTTCAAGAAGTTTTCCCGAAAACTTAGATATTGTTCGAAAATATTTGACAGAGAGGACTAAGCGTTTTTGAATGATGAATAATCCATATAAACATTTGGTCATATCATATTCCTAACTATCTCAAGCCAATTTCCTGGATTGTTCTCAAAAATTGAAAAAATGTAATTTGTGGTGCTCTGATGAGAGCCTCAATTTGAGGTGAAATAACAATAGATTATTCATTTCCTTGCTGGAGGTTCCTTTACTCTACCAAGATCCTAAGTCATCTGGTTCAGTCTTTAAGATGCTGGGACATATTTTTCGACAAAACTATTCGTTCAGCAATAATAAAATCTTTATAGGTTTATAGATTCATCTCCAGTAAAAGTAGGCTGAATTTTGCGTCTGTTATCTGGAACGCATTGTACCTTCGGTGTATTAACATGTTGGAAAGCGTACAGAATGGATTCATAAATTAGTTGACAGAAAGAAGTTATTTCTGTACATTAAATCAGACATACTCACAGTCTTGAAAAATATTTGGACTTGTTACACTGACAAACCTTAGAAATAAATATGTCAGATATAATCTTCTTGATGTAAAGTAGGTATCGGGTGTTTTTTTTGAGTAATAGAACTCTTAAGATAAAACACATTGAAATTAAGATTGAAGCCAATTTTTTTTATTTGAAAGGTAATTTGATGACTTCCAGTTGAAAAAAATTATTTCCGGCTTATGTCTACCACGACTAGTTCTGGAGCTAATGTAACAGTGAATGATGCTCGTTACAGATTAATGATCAATAATTATTTGTTTCAAAATATGAATGGTATCGACCCAGAAGTGCTTTGGCCTTTGGTTCCAACAAGATTGTGCTACAACTCATGCTGCTACCGTAAGAATTGATTTATTGAAAGAAATATTTGGCGATAACAATATTTCGAGAAATGGTCCAATTATTTGGCCTCCAAGATCATGCGACATAACTCCAATGGATCATCTTCTTTGGGGTTATGTCAAGTCATTGAATAACTCGAAAAAGTGGTCCAAAATTGGTCTGGTCGAATGTGGTTTCTCAGAGCTAGTTGTGGTGGACATTGGACATATGCCGGAAATTATTTTCAAAACATAAATGTCATTATCTTTCAAATAAAAAAAAATTGGCTTCAATCTTAATTTAAATGTGTTTTATTTCACTTTAAAGTTCTATCACTCTAAAAAAAACACCTTATACATGGTTTAAGTTTTTATTGCTTCATTCCCACACCAAGGAAATTAAATTCGAGTTGTGAGTTCAAAACACTTGTCAGTGTCAAATTCAAATGACGTGCAAGACCTCTGAAAGTGAGTCTTTCAATGAAAACAAACTCACTTCCAGTTGAAAGCACAACTAAACGGACTGTTTTCTTCTCAACCCACTCCAAAATAACGTTCGGATTTCTGGAATCAAACTGTATCTTATGCAAAAAGCTGAGCCGTGCTATAATTTGCAGCGCTTTTCCCAATTATCCGATCGAATAAATACATCACAAACAGCCACGGCTGTCATTATTGAATTAATCGGTTCGTGAATTTCACACAGAATTTTTTTTCCAGATATGGAGGACTTAATTAGGTAACTCGACACTCCATTGAAGCTCTTCAAACACAGCCACCGTCAAAATGCCCGTAGGAACAAGTGAGTATCTTTTTTCTATCGAATCTGCTAGCCTAGACTGCTCTAATCATTACCTTTCACGCTCGAGTGGGCCAATATCCCATAAAACTTATAGCCCTCGTTTGCGGATAAGTGATACCGGCTATGAAATATCATCGATATCGAAAAAGAATTGTGAACGACACATAATTGAGTTCGCGAGGAAATTATCGAATATCGCTGGTGAATTCTGCAGCGATGATCATGTCTGAACGAAAATCTAGTTGCGGAGGGTCATGTTCCCCTTTCAGAGACACCCCATATGGATGTGAGTCACCCTATTTCGATATCCACAAAGAGACCATTTTCAAAGCACAGGGTTGCCAGGCTCAATTTCTGAATTCACGTTGATCAAAAATTAATTTTAGGTAACTGGCCCTAGTAAAAACAGCGATCACACACGTTTTTTGTGGTGAAACTGAGTATCAGTGATTTTTTGTATCAGGTCATGTGAAAAATGTATCAGTCGACATCAGCTTCCAAGTATCACCAGAACCAAATCCTCTTCAAAAGTTTCCAAAGCTCAATACACCATTAATGTCAAGAAAATGATTTGTGATATACACACGTTGTTAGTTTTACCCATTAACTATATATTAATGTTTCATTGAGAATTGTACCAGCTAGTCAATACAATTATTCTCGATATATTATTCATTTATCACTCCATTTATATGGAATTATGTGCAAATTATGTGCGATTCATGTGTCGAGTCAACTCTTTCAATGCGCTCTTGAAGAATTTCTCATTGAGAATTGTGCTAGCTTGAGCATGCCCTACATTATTTACCTAATTCAATTATCTCTCGATTTCAGTTGAACGAATGCTGGAATTATGTGCACTTCATGTGTCGAGTCAGTTTTTCAATGCACTATATAATTTTTATTCAAAATTTAATTATTTATGTGCAAATTACGCGTGTTTTCTGCTCGAACTATGTATTTCAATTCATTCTCATTCATTTTTCATTGAGAATGGTGCAAGCTTGTCGACACAATTCTCAATGGATCAAATGCTGGAGTTATGTGCAAACGATGTGTGCACATATTTAAAAATGGTGCTGAATGCGTGTGAAGCTAGCACAATTCTTATTAATTGATTCATTCTCGATTTTTATCGATCAGATGCTGTAATTATGTGCAAATTATGTGTGATTAATGTGCGGTGTTAGTTTCTCTATTTTTTTTGGGGATTGTGTCAACATAATTTTCAGTACCTATTTCATTCATCAGTCTATGGAATTATGTGCGAATTGTGTGTGATTTATGTGCGGAGTCAGTTTCCATAAGGCACTATTCGAATATTTTTTTTTATGAAAATTGGACTATCTTGCCTGGCATTCTCAATATCTTATTCATTCATCACTCAATTTCAACGAAACGAATGCTGGAATTTGTTGCAAATTATGTGTGACTCATGTGCCGAGTCTTTTTTTGATATACCCTCCAATAACTCTTTATTGAAAATTGAAAGGCTAGTTAGCACAGTTCACAGTAACTAATAATTTATGCATCGATATCTACGATACAAACGCTGGAATCATAGACGAATTATGTGCAACTATTGTGCAGAATCAGTGTTTTGCACTCGCACATAATTCCAACTTCTATTCAATTGAGATTGATTAGTATTTTGAATTGATTAGCAGTGGCGCTAGCTCACCGGGTGAACTAGTACAAATAAAAAAAAAAAAAATGAAGAGTCCAAACACAATCATGATTTGCACATAATTGTGGCATTTCTTTCATCAAAACCGAGAAATAAAATAGTATTTGGTTTTTGAGCGATTTTTCTAGCTTCAAAACTTTTCAAGTGCACCTTCAAGATTTTTGCTAGTATTCGTAGCCTGCGCAAATCCTTCGAACCTTTCGGAAGGGATTTCATTCGAATACAAATTAATCAGCAATATCATCCTTTCACACGAAAAAATCAACTCAATGCGATCATCTCGTGAAAGCCCTGAAGCAACAAAAGGGAGACTGATTAAATGAAAAATTAAGAAGCCGCTAAATTTATAGGCCTCGACTTGGTTCCGCAATGGAATCACTGTAAAATATGCACGATCTTGTATCGAAAAATTTCCGTAATCACCACTTATATCCCTCAAGGTATATCTTCTTGTTTTCAATATTCACTTGCTGGATGCAGTGCTGGATACCTGCAGATGGTAATAACTTTTCGTATAAGAAAACCGGTTGGTACCTACTTATGTAATCAGCGCATATTTCTCCATTGCTCTAGTGTTTGCGAACGACTGGATTCCAAGGGTTCTCACCATCAAATGGGGAAGATTCGAAAGTCCTCCGGAAACATGTATCCCACTAATGCCGATATGTTTTCAAAATTAGGTCCATTAAGTTTTCCGTTTTGTTCAGACGGTAGCTGGTAATGCTGTTATGATTTTCAAAACATTATCCTCTCATATCCTGTGCTCTTAATGAACTCATTGTGATCGTCTCGAAGCCATCAATGATACAGATTTTCCCATAACAAGCATTGCCAATGACGTTTCAATGGATAACCTACTTGTGAATGTGATATAAAGTTTCGTTTACTTATACGCGTTTTGTTAACAAGCTGTTCTAATCCAAGTTATTCTGATCAGAAACAAAATACTGTTCTTCATCAAGCTTATAAGTTGTGTTCTATTTATTGGTAGGGAAGCTTAAGTTTTGAAGTTACTCGATTTTCCTAATTGATGAAGAATGTTAGTTTGAGATATTATAAGTGAAAAGAACTGCCAATAAATCCTTCAACACTTAGTAAATAACATTTTCGAGTAGTACACTTTCTTCCGATAATTTATTTTTACTGTTCTTGATTACCATTTTATTATACACCCAACGCGTGCATTGTAGTGTCGAGGTGTTAAAATAGATTTCTAGTTAATTTATAACTCTTGGACAGTAATCAAATCCCAAGTTTGAAGTTCAAGCGCATTAACCCTGATCTTAAAAGCGTCCTATGCTGGGATCGAAATTGAAAGTTAGATTAGTAATGTTTCCCATCACCCGCTAAGGGAATATCCTTTCTCCAATGCTACTCAAAAATATGCATACTTTCACGTTCAACTATTTTATCACTTCGTTTTATTTCCTGTTACCTATAAACCGACGTTGTCGTTTACACATCCACATGCCCTTGAAGCCTCAGCCATAAATTCGGTAATTAATGAAAAATATTAAGTTCTGTTTTCTCTTATGCATATCACTTCATTATAAACCAACGAATCAAACGGAGATTTTCAGTCATGCACACACTTTGCACCCAGAATTAGAGCCTAACCATGTGTGGCTTTTTGATGACATTCATTCTGAATCATACGACAGTTACAAAAATATTGTTTTACTGATTTCAGGTTTTCTGCCAGGTTGTCGGAACTCCACCATGAAAAACAGTTTTTCCCTCTCATCTCTACAAGCACCGGACGTCACAACACCTGAAAGAGATATAAAGTCCAGACAATTCAACAGTTTAACAAAGAAAAGAGTCAAGTCTTCAAATGTACGGAAATCCTGGGGAAGCACCACTTCCAGCGACCAGAGGGACGATTTTTGGATGTCTTTACAGGAGAACTACAACTATATTATGGATAATCACCTCATCGATAAGTGCCAAGTATGTATAGCCTTCCTTTGGTTGAATCATATCATGTGGTAATAATTAGATGACCAAGCCCCGTGTAAAGTATCGAATTTCGTCTTTTGACGCGAAAAAATATTTGAAAGTTAGTTGGCTTGTGTTTCCATGTTTTGACACTGGCTTAGGGGGAATGCACACCTTCAGGCTTCCGGAAATTTTCTGATTTCGTTTGTTTTCACTTTAACCATAACTTCCAACGTGTTTCTAACACTGAATCGAACGCCAAACAGAAATTTTTCAGGACATTCGAAAATAGGTTTGCCGAACGTTTAATGAAAACAAAATGATCATGAAACTCCCCCTAAGTTAAGATTTCGTAGAAAAAATCCTTTCTCAAAATTACTGAACAACAACAATGGCATCACATCTAACATATTTTCATTTTCAGGAAGTCAAAAGTGATATAGCCTTAGATAGGAAGGAAAGGGAAAGAACTCTGGATGATTTCATCGTCGAATACTCCAAACTCTATTCTTTGATCGATAGCGTTCAGGAGATGATATACGGCAAAGAAGAAAGCATCACAGACAAGGCCATAAGATTGGTAAGCGATTTCACTCAGAAGAATGACATAAAAACTTCAATATCCATCCAGTATTGCTATCCTTGTCATAAACTCAAGTAATTCATTCAGAAATTGCACTCAAATCATAGCAAAGGGAAAATGCATACATAATTCTTTGTAATCATCATTATGACCATTTTCTACATATTTTACTGAACTTATTCTCAATGTTTTTCAGCAATGCCAAAGCCTAGTGCTTGAAAATAGTCCGCTTATGAACTTGCTGAATGACAGAGCTAGTCAACTTGTGCAATCTCATCCAGAGGTCCAGGACGAGGTCACATGGCGTTTGGGTCACCTAAACTCAAAATGGGACACCATTTCGAGTATTTTAGGTGCAACAGAATGTGGACTTTGTGAGCAGGATACTTGCTTAGGTGGGTGAATATTATGACTGCGCATTTGGATTTTTCTTCAATTATGTGCCCACGCTATGGTTAATTTGAATTCTTCAATTATTCAGGATGTCTTTCATGTTTATTCATAACTATCTTACAAGGTGAAATAAAATCTTCGCATTCTGTTGAATATTTTTATTAGTTATGGTCGAAAAATGTATGTTTGCATATGCAATGAACCATATCCTCGTTAAAATAATATTCTGAATAGATAACACATACATATTGGTTCAAGTTTTTTTTCATAACACAAATGAGAAATAATCTTCACAATTTTCAGCCAGTGGGTTACAAATTTCATCGTTAAAATGGGAGTATATCATGCAGAAGAGGTTCTTTAACATACTGTATCACAAGTAACTGAATAGAATTCGTTAACCTTAAAAATATTTGCTGCTGAAATATATAATGCTATCAGAAAAAAAACGGTCAGTTGAAACTACACAAACACAACACTTCGCAGAAGGTGAAAATTTCTGGTTGACATCAGGACAATGAAATTATAACAGAGAGAATTGAATAATAAAAATCCCAGCAAAAAAAATCAAGTAGAAATTTGTATGCAAGACCTACTCACAGATAATGAGATCAGCTGCAAAAATGAAGAGAATATATCTCTTTAGCTTTTTTCTCCGTTTGCGCATTCGTAGAGTAATGCATAAATAAAATGAAAATGAGAACTTTAAAACGACGCTATTGCTCGATTTTAAATTCCAGTTTAGTATACAGGGTCTTTCACGAGGAACCTCACCCATATTTATACGGGAAACTACTGAACGTATTTTCATGAAATTCAGCACTTATAAGTATTTCACGATGCTGATGAAATCTAAAATATTTTCAAGACATGAGCACCTCCGGTTTTTCCGGAAATGACGTCAACTTTCGTTTTTCAAATTAGAACACCATTTTTTTATTGCAGAAATAGATTCCTTAGAAAATTTCAAGTTATTTTGATATAACATTTTTCAGTTTTGGTTGGAAAATTCTCTCTGAGCGGGAAAATTCGAAAAAAAAATCGAAAATAGAGCTCCGCTGAAACAAGAATAACTTCGAGGTTTTTGGATGGAAAATTTACATTTTTAGGATTTTTCAAGATGTAAGATTGATGTATCCACTTTAAAAATCGAAATCGCGATGCATGATACAGGGGGTGAAAAAATCGCTTTCAAAGTTAGGGATGACAAAATCGTGAAAAATCAATTTTTTCAAATTAGAACCCCATTTTTTTATGGCAGATATCGAATCTACCTGAAATATGAAAAAATGATATTTTCTGAGTTAATATCCACTTTAGGGCAAGGGTGTGATGCATACACTCACATTATTTTTTAACGTAGATTCAATATCTGCCATAAAAAATGGGGTTCTAATTTGAAAAAATTGATTTTTCACGATTTTGTCATCCCTAAGTTTGAAAGCGATTTTTTCACCCCCTGTATCATAAATCGCGATTTCGATTCTTAAAGTGGATACATCAATCTTACATCTTGAAAAATCCCAAAAATGAAAATTTTCCATCCAAAAACCTCGAAGTTATTCTTGTTTCAGCGGAGCTCTATTTTCGATTTTTTTTTCGAATTTTCCCGCTCAGACAGAATTTTTCAACCAAAACTGAAAAATGTTACATCAAAATAACTTGAAATTTTCTAAGGAATCTATTTCTGCAAGAAAAAAATGGTGTTCTAATTTGAAAAACGGAAGTTGACATCATTTCCGGAAAAACCGGAGGTGCTCATGCCTTGAAAATATTTTAGATTTCATCAGCATCGTGAAATACTTATAAGTGCTGAATTTAATGAAAATACGTTCAGTAGTTTCCCGTATAAATATGGGTGAGGTTCCTCGTGAAAGACCCTGTATTTATACGTGGGAGTGAAATGAAAAGGAGATTCAAGAAGTGCCCCAAAGCTCATTTGTATGGTATCATCAGAAAGCGCACATCTCATTACATACTATTCGGGACCCGAACCTACCCTCAATATTTCAAATTTTGGACGGACTGTTGGATGACTATAATTTGAGTTGACAACAGATCCGTCAGCGGTGAGTTAGATATTCTATATATTTCCCACTATCTCACGGGAAAGAACTCACAACATAAAACAATTTCGTGTATTGAGGACTGTAAAAGGTGTATAAATCTCACGCACTTAAGAAGTGGTGCAGCGCAATTCAAAACATTCGAGATGTGTTGTGAGATTTGCTTCGCTTCGACTTGTCTCCAACTGTATGCAACATTGCTAATGTGAAAGAAAGAGCCCGACAGACATAGCCGCTGAAATTTCCTGCGTTTCTCGTATCAATTCACACCATGCGTTGAATGGCTTTCAATATGAGAGAATTTCTGTCCAAAATCTATTTTCTCTCAACAAAACTCAAATTACCCCTTCTAGGCAACCTGTTTCAGCAGATTGAAGACAATTCGCGGGGCATTATTCATATTTTTTGTTTCATTGCCCGATTCCAATACTTTTTGACAAACTACATGATGTTCTCAATTATCTTTGGCATTTGTTGAAAGTTGAAATGTTTTTGTTTTCATTTTCAATTGTTACCATTTTTTCAGATCTAGATCATGAGATCAGATGCTTAAGGAAGTGGATAAAAACCATGGAGCAGGCTCTCCAGCCCTTAGATTTGAAAACCAAATATTCAAAGACTGAAATTGAGGCGAAAGCTTTAGAACTGAAGGTAAGTTATAACCAAGCCCTCTATTTCATTTGTAAAAAATTCATTCCAGAAAAATGGATTACTGTCGAATTATGGAAGAAAGATACAATTTATAAATTCCTACGCTCATAAATCAATAATATCTATTGAAAATCAATAATCAAAATCTGGACTTTTTGCAGATTTCATTTGGATCGTATAATTCTAATTTCAGTCGCCAGAAATACATCAAAACATTGGCTGAAATCAATTATTACTTAAGAATCTTCCATATTAGGAATACCAAACCTTTATACGAGTTTTCAAATTGAATGTGGTTAATACTATATGACCAAAACGACGTGCAGAATAGACATGGTTGATTTATATATCATGTCATATATTTTTGAAAAGGAAAAAAAAGCAATTTTATCTGTCACAGAAATTGTATGGTTTACATTTACAAAACACGAGTTTGTATTCGATAATAATTGTAATGAAGAAAGAATGAATTCTACTGGAAAAAGTGCCTGTAGAAGGTTCTTGTTTCAAGTCCATATAGCTACAGTATCGAAGAAGTTATGAGAACTTTTCATTTGACTCTATTTTTCAATTTTCTCTGATAGATTGGAAACGGTTTGACTTAGAAGGTTGCGGTTTTCACCAAAATAATTCTCCCAAAAATCGAGCCCGAAAATGTGCCACTCATTTTGTTCTAGCTCATCGGGTTTCTGAGATCCTCTCACCAGACAACGAATTCGGGACACCCGGTACAATATCGAAACTATTCAAATGATATGAAAAAGCATAATTTATTACGAAAGTCAGATATTCAACTTGAACAATTAAAGAAGATATCAAGGTAAAAAACTTCACCAAACTCGCCAATGCAAACCGAAATTATCAAATGATGAAAAATGGCGAAGGCACAGGTGTCAATCAACAGTATCATTTGCACAGTGGCGAATTCGCTAATTCGACAGGGGAGAACTAAGATGTTAGGACCTTAATAATGATGATTCTCCACGTATCAAACTAATTTAACAATATTCTGATAAACATTACGATCTAACAGACCATAATCAAAGTTGAAGCGAAGAGAAAACTTATTTCTGAGTAGATGGTATTGTTCAAAATAATTCTTGTACAGCTCTTTATTTCGAATACTCGCGAATTTTAGTCTAATTCCCAGATATACGCGCAAAAACTCCATGTAATAAAAGAAAAATCCCCCTTGAAGTGTATAATATTAACCCCTTTTGTGGATACAAACTTCCAAAGATATCAATTAAATAAAAACCAGTCTATCCGAATATGTTCAAAAAGACACCGAAGCAAAATTTCGACATTGGATGATTTATATGAATGAAGGCACTTGATACCTTTAAATTAGTAGTATTACTCAGCTTACTATTACTTGCCACCATCTCTCTAGAGTTAAAACATTAAACAACCCCATTAAAATGGTTACTGCGTAGTTGGGCCAGGCCCGGTATTAATTCTCTCAATATAACTAGATGAAGAAGGCTTACTCAAATCCCAATTGTGATCACCTGGACATGCATTCATGGGAATCATTATTGATTGACAACCCTTATCTAACATCCATATCTATATAGCTAATGGTTGAATATTGATTGGTTGTTGTTTGATTGTGTGGTTTTATTCAAAGAGTTGAATCAAAGAGTGAAATTTTACTATTGCTATCACCTGGACATGCATTCAGTATACAGAACTAGTATGGGCCAGCAGATCTACCTTTTAAGTAGTTCTGTAAAACTCGGGTGATTTTATCAACGAAATGTAAAAGTTTGATCAATTTTCCTGAAGAAATGGGGAAATCATAGAGAATATGAATACCAAGCTATTTTGCATTGACTCTTCCTCTTTCGGTCCGTATATTCACATCACGGCCAGGATATCTGTGAAAAAAGTTTTATCGAGTTTAAAATGACCCTTTTTGTCGGATTTTTTTGCGATTTTCGCGAATTTTTTAAAAATAATTCTACTTCGCCTAGAGAATCGAAATTTCACCCACGTATGAATCGATTATTCCTCTTTCCGACCGTATAAAAATTTCCTCACCTCATCGCAGCCTCGCTGCGATTTTGAAATTCTTCTGGACCCACTTTTCGACCGATTCCCACGGGCCGGTCCACCGAGTTACCGTTTTAGTATAATATAGAAATATAGAATAACTTCAAACGTGGTAAATTAATGTAACCGCTAGAGTCCAAGCGTTTGAAGATATTTCAATTATCTTTTTCAATAACAATAAAAAGCGAGTGCTCTCTGAAAAATCCATACATGATCATAAGATTGAGATTTATCCAATTGTTATATCACAAACAAATGTAATCTTTAGTCAAATGAAAAGAGAGTGCATTTAGTTATTTTCTGTTAAGTTGACTGTAGAAATTCTTGAATCGATTGAACCCTAAATAGTTTACAGAAACTATGCAAGGTCCTCGTAAAGTATCCCACACCTAATATGGTCATTATTTAATTTATTTATGTTCCTAACAACTTGATTTTACTTTTGATTGAAAACTCTGAAAAACTTTAACACGAAATTATTATTCAGCGAAAATATTTTCTATTCTTTTCATATTTGAACAGACTTAGGTGATGGCACTTTTCCGCACAAGTATTAACTGTCCATGTTCTTTTGGTTGGCATGATGGAAAGTATTCCATCACGCTCATTTCTTCCTAGGTAAAAAATATTCATTTCATAGTCGAATAATTTATGAGTTTCAAACTACGATACGATTTGATAATTCATTATTCTCCAAACTGGAATTTTCTATTGATAAACCTTATTTCTACATTTTTCAAAACGGATAGAAAGAAAATAATAAACCACTGCAGAAGTATTTGCACATTTGCAGCGTATTTCGTTGAACACCATTTAAAAGTTTCGTCATTATATGAAGACAAAAATAATTTTGAATGTAGGACGAATCCAATGATTTTTTGAGTAGTATATCAAGTCAGTCATGTACGCATGTAATCGATAAAGTCGGTTGCGCCATCTAGCAGCCTATTGATCTGTTATAACAAGCGTCCTCTGTGATGAAACTGTTTTCTGCTACTTGTCGTATTTATAGATGCCGCTAAGAATGGTTCTGGTACTTTCCTAAACGTATAGATGGAGTTGATTCTGTCTTCTACGCTTATATGTACGTGCCTTTGGTTCCTAATATGTGAGAAACATGAAGTTACATAAATTTTCATGTTTTCTACAATTATTCACGTGAGACGGTTCGAAAGATCTCAAAGCTCGATTCACTGGTGTATTCTCTCGCTCGAAATAGTATGCCGCTTTGTATGGCACATTCATTAAGGCTCTTTCAGGCGTGCTTCCTAAGAATTACAACAATTTTCAACGCAACGCAACAAAGCTTAGAATGGATAATCTTATCAACGCTTTAATTCTTTGTCGTCGTGAGCATGGTATGCATATTACAGAATTTCTCCATACCAAGAACGGAATATTAGATTTATCGGTAATTGTTCAATCTAAACAATTATCTTTTTTCATCGGTGCAGAATGATGGTGGTGAATTCTCTCCAGGTCTGGTATTTCAACGACCTTTACACATCGGTGAACACTCCTGGTAATTGTTTTTACTTCGCAGTAAATTAGAAATTCCCGTATGTATCATTGTGTGTATCACAAAACCATCGTTGTTGGTTCGAATGAATTATCATTGGGCTCCACGCCATCCAATCTTGAATACGAGAACTATTGTTGTGAAAAATCCTTGAAATATTTTTCGATAGGCATCTAGGAATTAATGGATTTGGTTGAAAGGACTGGGCGTTTCATGATTTCAATACCAAATTGATGGGTTCGGTTTTGGGATGTTAAATCACAGGAAATTCACAAGCTTCTTTTGTACCATTCGACTATTTGCTCTTTTTGTGACTTCATTCGCTAATCATGAGGAAATAATATTGAATATTCTTTGCTCACCTGTTCTGAAACATTTGGTGGAAATGTTTTTTTTATGTAAATATGTCTTAACATGAGATAGCTCCTCGATGGCTATTCTTCCAAGGATCGTAACGCATAAACGTTGATTTAGGATTTTCTTGGAAGACTTAGTATCTTTAGGTTCAGTGTTAATTTTCAACTTTTATAGCTATTGTACGATTAGATTGAAGTTCTTAGTGACAATTCCGAAGGACACCAGAAGTGGCTTTTTCGTTCAGAAAACGCTACGAAGCTTTGATGAACTTGAAAATTGTTCTTGTGAAGTTCTAACCGTTGTTCAGGAGTGGTTGGAAGGTCTCCTTATTTTCCACTTGGAATCGGAAGGAACTGGTGATTAACCTGAGTAAATCAGCTACACCTCGACTAGCTACCTGTCCAATTCCACTGTTCATTATACTTCAATATAGCTACAAGCAGCCGAAGCAACGTAATGTTATTTTGTAGTATTGAATAGCACAGTTGCCACAGTTAATCCACCGCTCAGTGGTTCTCTTCCTTTTTTCACTTAGAAAGTCATTAAATTGAGTTATAGGATTGAAACGTAGCAGATAAGTGGCTCGTACAAAATGGAATAAATTCAGTCGGACCAGAACGTGACCAAATGTATTAGATGGACGGTAGCGTGATATGGGCATTTAATATCGTGTAATAATTCAAGAGTATCTGTCGACCAATTAAATTCTATAAACCGGATATTTCGCAAGATTTCGTGGTTCAGCTCTCTTCTTTCATGCTTAAACTACCAGCATGATGGGAAAAATTATATGCTTGACAGTTCAACAAGGGGCGTTTTGATTGGCACAAATATTTCGTTATATTGAAACCGTTCAACGTTGTATATAGCTCAATCTCATGTGGAGTGTTTTCGTTTCTTTTTATGGTTTCGTCCACCTCTGATTTCAAATCGGAACAAAACTCAATCTGATTGTTATAAACCGTTCAAAATCGACGAATATTATTTGTTGAAAAAATTTCGAGACGTACCATTTGAAAAAAAAAGTCATTCCTCTGCGAATCGTAGTTTTCAAGTAAAAAGTTGAAACTGTTCTTATTTTCGTCGAAGTATTGATATTATTCAAATCAAAATCCGTCGATATTTTCGAAATGTGAATGCTCGATTTGTGATATCGATATCGTGGGTTTATAAGCCACCTTGAGAGTCTTTAGCCTCCAAAATGAGAAACGTATACCGCCAGATGGTAGTGCAGTGCATTAACTTTTATTTATTGGATTAAGAACAAATGTTGGGGCGCAGGGAATATAACAAGAAATCCTACCCTGAACTTGATCTCACAATAGCCGTATAATACTCTCTCTTTCCTTCACCAGTCATTCCATGTTAGAATCCACAATTGCAAGAAACAATTAATTTTCACTAATCGACGGCTAAAACAAACCTTAATAAATTGTCTTGGATCAAAATGGATATTTATCATTTCGAATAGAAAAATTCAAGGAGACGAATTTCGCGAAAACAACACATTGTTGTAATATTATTTGCAAAAAAACAGTAAATTCTGAAAGAAAAATGAGATAGACGTTTGATTAACTAAATGACAGACTTCAATACTGAAATGAAATAACACAGAAATATTTGTTCGTTTTGATGGTGAAAATGTTACAAAATAACCAAAAATGATGGGGAATAACCTTTTCATTCATTCAATACTCATAAAATAGTTTTTTATTATTTTTATCTTTATACACTCATACATCCCTTCATCAATCAGAAAAAAATAAATCGTTTCTGACTCCCTTCTTTCAGAAACGTAGACCATTAAAAATATTTGTATATTGTAATTGTAGAAGTCGCGTTACGTTATTGATGTTTGATTTTAATTATATTATTTGTAATAAAAAAGGAAACATTGAAATGAAACTCCATCCAACCTTACATTTTTGACATCAACTCAGAGCACAATCAATCAATTGGTTTAACAATGTAAATACGTGGTTGGAACACTCCATAATGCAAATTTCTAACAATAGATTTGATCTTCACATTTTTTGTCGAGTTTTGGAAATATGGTACTGAAACTGAAAAATATTGGAAGTGGTCTGTAAAAAAAGTTTGATAACCACTGGTCCATATCATTCTTATCTTATCAATATCCCCCAAATTTCATCCTACTTTTCACCTCGGCATTTTCATGATAGAGGAAAGTCACCAAATATGGAATACCATTTTGTTTTTGAGATATAAAGAAAAAACTTCATATTAAATAAATCAGTTTAATGTTTATACTAATCAGTCATACATCTATATGTAGTAATGAACAGCCTCTAATCAAATATATTACTTATCTAATCAAAATCTAACACAAAAAACAAAATCACAAATGAGTATCCAAATATGGAATAGGAACCCATATATGGAATATAAGCTTAAATCAACATAACAATAACAAAAATGGACACTAAAATCTTTGAGATCAATTAAATCAATATAACATATTGTTATAAATGAAAGAAGTTACATAATTACTTGCAAAAGTCACAGATCCAAGTATCAAACTCTGGACCAGCACAATCATAATGTGCCCAGAGCACACACATCAAGCATATTCCATAATTAGACACCGACGACTGTCCATATTTGGATTTTTATAGTAGTTCAAACTCTTCTAAATAACACACAATATTTTAATGACAAAAGATCACAAAATGGTGAAATAAACATAAGACCGATATACTTAATAGTATAACACTTATGTATACAAACATAACAGCTGGTAATACTCATTTACTACTTACATTTCAAAATTTTCTTCCCGATAACAAAACAAAACACGCCTGCCACACGTTAAGCGTTTGCACAACTGACTCAATGGTGTGAGTGCGATAGTTAGTAGACCGAATGAAACAGAAGATGGTCGAATGTTCCGTTTATTACTTATAGTCTTGGAGAAATGAAGGTATTCCATATTAGGATACTATTTCATATTTGGTGACTTTCCTCTACCTATATTTCTGTATTTTTGACATTTCGGAAGTACTTTTCGTTCTTATTTTTCAGGAGTGCAGTCAGTGTAACGTCTGTTGCCAACTCAATGTGGATTTCGTTGTGCTCCTTTATACCTAATGTCCCGTAATCATGACGCAGTAAAATAAAGTGTAATGAGTTCCTTCACCATTGTGAAATGGATCTTCTTGCTAATGTTGTTCGAATACGTCGTCTGAATACCTACCAAACTTTTTCCTTTCGATCCGCTGTAATTGCAGCCCGTAATAAATCCACAATAATAATGATCATTTTCGTGTCAAACAATGATCTGACGCCGAACCGAATAAGGCATATTTGGTTATTATTATTAGAGCGATTATTTTACACAACGGTGTTTTTGTTTCTTACACCATTATATCTTTCTGTACCGTTACACACAAATAAAATTGTTGAGATGAATGATCTTGCGCATTAGTCATACCATGATAGAATGAAAGGAAGGTGGATGCCGACAAGTTGAATAATTAATTTTTGCTCACTTCGCTAAGGAAGTCTCATGCACAGATAGAATAACGTGGACATAATAAACCTTGTATAAGAACTAAATAGAGCATCCATTCTGTTCCATTTTATACGCAGTTCACCACAATTTGAATCTACCTACAAGGTGAATGAACGAATGCTGAAAACTCCTGACATTAAAACCAGTAGTTATTGCAATACTTTTTACTCATACTATGTATACCTAAAGGCAAACATTCACAATCAACGCTCAGTGTCTAATTCATCGTCAGACAGCTAGTGTCCATTTTGAAACACTGAATTTAAGGGGCCCCTTTTATTCCTGACCTCTAAATGTGTGTAGTTTACACTTAAAAGATTGAAGTGGCTCCTTGAGTTTTACTAGCCGTCAAACTTTTAATATTACACCTCTCTGTCAGTTAATTTCCATCGTTCATCCTGAGTCGATTCAGTCGTGCGAAAAGGTGTAATCAATAATCTAAAATTCCAGTTGGCCATTGCGAATTCAGTTCCTATTCCCATTTATCTTCTAAAATTATCTCGCATTGGCGTAGTCGACTAGAAATATCCACCATTGAGTCATATTTTTTTCAATTCGCAGTTGATGTATGCGATATAACTGTATATTCAAATGGAAATAGGAAAGCATTACCGTTCACGTTAAGCGAACTCCAAATTAATTGCATTTTTTCTGTTTCATATACTTCCTACTTATGGTATAACGTTGATGAATTCGTTGTATTTTGGAATAATTTGGCCGTTACTTCGTAGACGTCACCCGTATAAATAATTAATCATGAAACGCTAGTTTCATTTTCTAGGTTATGTTACTGATGTCCATCTACATCTCATCATTTATATGCAGTTCCATTTCAAAATTTTTGAATAGGAAAATAAAACAACATGAAGTACACCTCGAAAGATTATAATTATAATCTCCAACAATCGTTCACCTTTAGCATTGCAGAAAACTGAAGTATACTTTGGTTTCCTCAGGCAAGCTTCACGACTAGCTAGAACGATTCTCAATGAAAAATTTTTGGAGGAAACAGAATGAACTGAAACCACACATTCTTGCACATAATTCCAGGATTTTCATTGATATTGAGTGAAAAATTAACTGAGCATTTTGCTAACTTTCCGGTCAAGTTAGCACAATTCTCAAGGAGAAATTCTTGAAGAGAGCAGAATCTGTACTCCGCACAAAAATCACACATAATTCAATTTGCACCTAACTCTCTCTTTTCATTGAAATCGAGGCTAAATTAAAAAATCAAGCAAACTGGCCCGCCGAGCTAAATTCTCAATAGGAAATTACTAGTGGAAGTTGCACAAAAACTACACATAATTGTATAAATGAAATGGTTATATTGAGAATTGTGCTAGCTTGTCTGCCAAGCAGCACAACTCCCAATTTGAAGAGTGCAAAAAAACTGGCTCCGCACATAATTTGATTTGCACATAATTCCCACTTTTGTTTCATTGAGAGTTGAATTGAATAGTAAAGGTGGATTTATACAGCAATTAAAATAAAATAAAATAAGAATGTTCACTTGATGCATTTCAATGACAGCGTTTATACAGGAAATAAGCTAAAATAAGGAATAAGAATAAGAATAAGAGATGGTCAACTTTTATCTTTTTCGCTTGTTTTATTTGGAAAATGATAGTGCGCATGACCCAAATCCACTCCCCAATCTTTTACGTATTGACACTTTTGACAAGTTCTAGTTTTCTAACCTATAACTTAATGAATATTTTTTTAAATCATTGTTGATAATTATATTTAATATGGATGACCAGGAAATCATGATGGGAGCGATGTTGTTATTGATGACAAGTACTGCGATTATCGCCTTGAATAAAAGGCGGAAGTCATTGTCAAAAAATCTGCGATTTGATTGGTTCATTCTTATTTCTTATTTTATTCCAGTGATCTCTATAAACCTATGTTGTCTGCTCTTATTTCTTATTTTATTTTATTTTAGTTCTTATTTTATTTCAGTTACTGTATAAATCCACCTTTATTGAGAATTGTGCTAGCTTGTCCAGCAAGTTAGCATAATTCTGAAGGAAAAATAATTGAAAAGTGCAGAAACCACTCCGCACATCATTTCATTGAATTTGCACCTACATCCTTTTTTTCTCTTTGATAACGAGAATAGATGAAATAGTTATTGGAAATTCGGCTAGCTTGCCCGTCAAGCTAGTCCAATTCTCATTTAATATCATTGAAGGAAGCAGTGAAGACTAAAACATCACAGAAACTACAAGGAAGTTGCACATACATAATTCTATCGTTTTATCCATTGAAATTGAGTGATGAATTGAATGGTTATTGATAGTTGTGCTAGCTTGTTCGCCGAGCTAGCACAATTTTCCATAAAAACTCATCGAAGGGTGCAAAAAAACTGACTGCCCGCATAAATCATACATAATTCAATTTGCACATAATTCCCGCTTTTGTTTCATTGATAGTTGAATTGAATAATTTTTGAGAATTGTGCTAGCTTGTCCAGCAAGTAAGCATAATTCTGAAGGATTATTGAATTATTGAAAAGTGCAGAAACCACTCCGCACATCATTTCATTGAATTTGCACCTATTTCCTATTTTTCTCTCTGATAACGAAAATAGATGAAAAAGTTATTGGAAATTCGGCTAGCTTGCCCGTCAAGCTAGTCCAATTCTAATTTAATATCATTGAAGGAAGCAGTGAAGACTGGGACATCACAGAAACTACAAGGAAGTTGCACATAATTCTATCGTTTTATCCATTGAAATTGAGTAATGAATTGAATGGTTATTGATAGTTGTGCTAGCTTGTTCGCCAAGCTAGCACAGTCTTCCATAAAAACTCATCGAAGGGTGCAAAAAACTGTCTGCCCGTATAAATCATACATAATTCAATTTGCACATAATTCCCGCATTCGGCATTGGTTTCATTGACAGTTGAATTGAATAGTTATTGAGAATTGTGCTAGCTTGTCCAGCAAGTCAGCATAATTAAAAAAAAAAAATTATTGGTGATAACGCCAAAAATCGGGCTCTATACACATTTTGCACATAATTAATGCATAAAACGTGTTTTTGATTAATGTGGTACCGCATTAATTGTGCTAGCTGAATGTGGATGTGAAGCAAGCGTTCTCTGATCAATGCGTTCATGAAAGTCGACCCAGAGTAGGTGAAATTATTCGCTCTCAAGATAAGTACAAACGTTATCACTGCTTAATTTGAATTGTTTAACATAATTTTAAGTTCCGTATGAGGAAGTCATTTCAATAAGTGAAGCAATAGATTGAAGAAGGGGTAGAATGGAATCATAGGTAGAAATGGAGTTGAAATATGAAATGGATATTTCACAATCAAAATGGACTGATGTAGATGTAATAGGTAGACAATAACTTCCGAAAGGGACCACACAAATCGAGAGGAGATAAAATATTGCAACTGAACTCTTACTGGTTATTTATTCCCATTATATTACGAGATACTTATTTTCAGTTATTCAGTTGTTCAAACTACGTCATTACACTGAAATAGACTGCTTCAGTGATGAAATGAAACAAAGTGCCTGTAGTAGTATGTATTACAGACTCCCCGATTACTCCTAACGCTGAAACCAATCAATTAGGCTCAGTGAATGGCGAAGTAACAGGATCTTGACAAAAATTCTTTATTCCTCGTGCTGAATAACAGTTACAAAAGCCAATTCGTTCTCAACTTCACCTCTTTGCATTCGATGGTTTTTGTCTTCGTAGCTAATCAATTCGGTACCATCGACGCTTGTTAGGGATCTTTCGATTTGAATTTTGATGGACACGCGTTCGGGATATCGAAGAAAGATCGGTTTGAAATTGCCTCTTTGGGTCGTCGTCGTGGCGCCAATAAAGAGGAATTTCGTGGTCTAGATTGCTAGTAGCAGTCAATCAAAAAATGATATGCATAAAATGTGGAGCACATCTTGAGGATAATTTAGTTTTGAATGTCGTTCTCATTTCTTTTCTTTTAGCTTCTCATATTCTGTTTCGAAGCGATAAAGATTGGTTTTTTCTCGACTCATATTTTAATTTCTCCGCAAAGTTACCTGAAAAAATTCTTGCACTCCAAATATTCATACGTCCCTGAGGTCATCAAACTCTATAAGTTTAAGAATTTCTGCCTTTTCTGCCAGGTAGAATCACACATAAATGGCTGTAAAGGTCCATCCACATTCCACACTATGCCAATTCAGCTATTTCTTTCGTTTTTGAAGTAGTTGTGACGAAATTGCGTCCACATTAGTTAAAGAGTATTCAAACCATCTATTTTCAATCACTTCATCGACGACAGTGATACTAGACCAGCTATCCTGTTCATTTGGATCCTTTTCGACCAGATATCAACGTCGATTGGACAGTAAATCACTCCAATAAACCAGATAAGTCGACTGATTCTGATATTGTAGACGCCGTTTTTTCAATTCGTGTATTCGGCTACATAATTCGGCTGGAAAGCGATGGATTCGCCCGTTTTTGACGTATTCATACCCCTATACCTAACATTAATGTTTTTTGTTGGAACTGAAATTAACGACAGAAGTTGTGCTTGAATTACGTTGAACGATAGGTGTTATTTTGAATAGCCCGCTATTTCGGTAGATGTCACTTTTAATCCGTGGACATATTTTTCAAGATAATAATATTATATAGAGTGTTCCAAGTGACGGTGGCCAATACCAACTTTCTTATTTCAAATGCAACCCCCTGTATATTATTTAATTTTTGGATTCTTCAGAAAATTCTAGACATAATTCATGTTCAATGTCCTATACCTATTTTTAACTTTTTCGGAAATATGTATAAATAATTAATCATGAAACGCTAGTATCATTTTCTAGGTTATGTTACTGACGTCCATCTACATCTCATCAATTATGCAGGGTCGTTTCAAAATTTTTCAATAGAAAAATAAAACAACATGAAGTACAGCTCAAAAGATTATAAGAACAACTCTCAATGGAAAATTATTGGAAGAAACAGAATGAACTGAAACCACACATTCTTGCACATAATTCCAGCATTTTCATTGGTAATGAGTGAAAAATTAACTGAGCATTGCGCTACTTGACCGGTAGTTAGCACAATTCTCAAGGAAAACTGTACTCCGCACATAAATCACACATAACTCAATTTGCACCTAACTGTCCTAAATCCGTATTTTCATTGAAATCGAGGATGAATTAAAAAGTCAGCAAACTGGCCCGCCAAGCTGAATTCGCAATAGGAAATTACCGATGAAAGCCGAAAAACAGCAAAAAAACTACACATAATTGTATAAATGAAATAGTTATTGAGAGTAGCTTGTCTGCCCAGCAGCACAACTCTCAATTTGAGTGCAAAAAAACTGGCTCCGTACATAAATCGCACATAATTTGATTTGCACATAATTCCCACTTTTGTTTCATTGACAGTTGAATTGAATAGTTATTGAGAATTGTGCTAGCTTGTCCAGCAAGTTAGCATAATCTGAAGGGAAAATTATTGAAGAGTGCAGAAACAACTCCGCACATCATTTCATTGAATTTGCACACTATTCCTATTTTTCTCTCGGACACGTCGATTCGTATTTTTAAATGCGCATATTTTTCAAGAAATATGTATTAAGTGTTTTCAGAATTTTCACAAAAATTAACATTTTAAATGAAAATTATTTTATTTCACAAATTCGATACATTACACTCAATACTTATTTCCCATTTATCTCTTGATATGAAGAAATTAAGCAAAAACCATTACTGAGAAGACAATTCTACACCAGATTAGCATGTTGCCAAGACGTTCGCGGCGAGCATTTTGAACATTTCCTACATTGACATTAATGTTTTTTTTGTTTTTTTTATAATTAAGAAATAATCAGTATTACTTATTAAGTTTTAGTGTAATGTGAATTCGTGGATTCGTGAAATAAAATAATTTTTATTTAAAACGTTGATTTTTGCAATGAATCTGAAAACACTTAATACTTCCGAAATAGTTAAAGATAGGTGCATGAATTGTGTCTAGAATTCTCTGAAGAATCCAGAAAATAAATAATATACAGGGGGTTGCATTTGAAATAAGAAAGTTGGTATTGGCCACCGTCACATGGAAAACACTCTATATAATATTATTTTCTTGAAAAATATGCGCATTTAAAATTACAAATCGACGTGTCTGAGCGAGCGTTCTTCCCAACACGCCCTCATTTATTCGTTATCGAATTTATTCCATTTGGCTGTTACACTCTGTATGTACACCAGCACACATCTACTCATCGCGTCTTGGAAGACCCTGTATAAGTAATGTGAATTCGAGAGCATGCTCATTCAAACATAAACATGAAGAATGGCATTATTTCTAATTTATAGATACTAAATATAATAATTGGAGAATTAATGCAGAATATCGATAAAATTAATAGATTCATTCGTGTATGGGATATATTTTTGATCCATTCAGGTTTAGTTCCTGTGTTGTTTAGAACAATAAGCCAGAAATTTGCAGTAATAACTATTATTATTCGCTTTGAAATGACGTTGGTGGTTCACATCAGAGGTCAAACCACTGGTTTCAAGGAGACTCAGAAGTGCCATATCACGCTGGCAATCCACGAAGAATAATAACTTCTTGATATGAATCCTATTGGTTTCTTTAAAACCAGATTGATGACTTCGAACACTCCTAGCTTTTCACAGAAGCTTTCAATGTTTTCGGATGTGTCCTCTTTGAATTTTCTCGTGTGGTGGCTCATCGCTCATCTGTCACTGTCTTCTATCGAGAAGGAACAGGCAGTTACTTGAAAGATATGACAGCCATTTAAAACCGAATTGTCAAGTCGATATGAAATCGTGGATTTTGATTGTCAGAGTTTCCGATTGATGAGATCTTGAAAAAGCCAGAGCTTCTAAGGGCACAGGAATGTCTTCAGTTTGTTTTGCTATATTTCGCTGTCTGAATCTTCAACATTATGCGACTGACACTCTTCGCTAAACTTCTTCACAGGTGCTATTGTTTAGGCGTGTAATTGCTCACTTCCCCCAGTCTTGCACCTGCTTGCTACCCTTACCATGCTTCAACAGGAAGTAATTTGGTTGAGCAGCAACCAACTCATTCCTATTGGCGGAACTCTGTTGTCACTTACGCCAACGGTCTATCACCACCAAAGGTGACCTTATTGGGGTGGTGGAAGTTGTCAGAGCTTATGAGCTTTCGACGTCCGGATAGAGTAGACTGAAGCCAGTGCTTTAGACGAGAAGCTCGCGACATAAGCGTTATTTTTAGACGATCTGATGATGTCATTTATTAGTTCTGAAACCGCGATCGTAGACTAGCCTGGTCCGCTCGGGCAGGATCGGTTTCCATCGCTCACTTCAAATTTATTGTGGATACCATCTGTAGTTTATACACAGTGCGGACAACAAAACCAGTAACCAGTTGTCTGTCGAACGAAAGCGGACTGTATCCGTGGTGCTTTGAGTTCAGTTCGGGTGCAATGTTTTAAGTGCAGGTGTATGGCGAAAATGCCCCGTGTTTCTTGCAGATGCCCCTGGTAACAGCCACACGCAGACCACCTCACATTCCAAAGCAAGAAAAATTAAGTGAGTTACTTTTAGCTCGGCGACACTCACGATCCACCTATGCATCCTGGCACTTTACTAACAAATAAAATCTATCCAAACAACCACCCTGTGTGTATATTTTTCCCTTGATTATCCCCAGAAATTTTAAGGAAGAAAAAGATCCAGATTTGAGAGCGGCTATTCGATGCTTATTTATATCTTGAGAATTTGAGGTTAGGTAACGTGCCGTGCGGTGTTACTAACATTATTTCTTGCACTTGACATTAACATCCGTTTGGCCTGTCCTATTTCCGAAAGAAATTCTTCTTGGTGCATGTACGAATTTTACAATTGTTGCTTTCCTCAAATTAAATTTGGATGAATTGTTGTATGTAACATTAGTTAACTGTAAGGGTAAAAATGAAATTATTTCTCGGGCCATTTTTATCTCGACCTTTCCCCATTAACTGTCTGAATCTTTATGATTATTTCAAATCCTAGGCATGAAAATTGGAAATAACAGGTGATTGTACCTCCTGGGGTTGTGCACATATTTTTGCGTTATATTCATCTCCCTGAAAAGTATTTCAGGAAATATATCTCAATGTAAATATTTACGTCTTAAATTATTATGTTTATCTTTCGTATCTGTTGATAATCCTAGATTTTCATATTGACTCAAAGAAAGTCAATTCATCAGAAATATATAGGAAAATCTTTCACTTCCACATTCAATACAACCGGAGAGTCTTGAAAATTTGAACAAACAAATTTGAAACGTTCTTAGTTCCCGAAGTATTTTTAACATCTTGTAGTTTCTATCGAAACGGAATTTCAACAAATGCATAAAAGAATTGTTTCGTTCGGTCAGCAGGATCTACAGTCAATAATACCGGGTGTTTTTTTCATAGTGATATGATTTTCGATAGGGATAACTGTGACAAAAGGTAGAAGCCATGTTGTTTTGACATTTCTATTCAATAAGCATTGGCAAATTATCATGGAAAGACTCACGCCGCAACGACGTTGATAAATTGTTGAAATTTATTTTCAAAATCAGAGTTCTATTCGCCAAACTCATAGAGCACTTCCAGACATTTAAGGTTTACATAATCTTGTCTATCAGAGCAGCTTATTCGTCGAACTTACGATAGATTTCGGACAACATTTTTTTCTTCTCGAATCTCGATGCAACAACAACAAGACAAAGAAACAGACGTACAGAAGAAAATATCGCTGCTGTAAGTGACAGTGTTAATGAAGATCCAGATTTGTGTATTCGTCGACGTTCACAACAAGTTGGACAAAATATGAATGGTATCGACCCAGAAGTTTTTTGGTTCCAATAAGATGGCGCTACACCTCATGCTGCTACCGTAACAATTGATTTATCGAAAGAAAGATTTGGCTATAACAATATTTCGAAAAACGGTCCAATTGATTGGCCTCCAAGATCATGCGACATAACTCCAAGGGATTATTTTCTTTGGGGTTATGTCATGTCATTGATTTATGCTGATAAACCAGAAACAATAAACGCTTTGTAAGCCAACATAACTCTTGTTATTTCCGAAATAATGCCTGAATTACTCGAAAAAGTGGTCCAACATTGGTCTGGTCGAATGCGGTTCTTCAGAGCTAGTCTTGGTGGACATATGTCGGAAATCATTTTTACATCATAAAATTATCTTTCGAATGAGAAATTCGGCTTCAATCTTAATTTGAATGTGTTTTATTTCAATTCAAAGTTGTATCATTCTTAAAAAACACCCGATATGTATAAGTTGAAGACCCACCCTGTACAATCACAAAATATTCAAAATAGCACAAGAATTTTCCAATTGTCCTTCAAGAGGACTCTTGGACTTACCTGTGGTGTGTAATAGAACTGATTCATTCAGATCCTACTTGCTGCCATCTTTGGAATGAGCAAGGACTTTAATTGGGATAGGGTCAAGATTAACTATTCAAGATCAGCGCAATTGACTTCTTGACATATCGTAGTTGTTGCCTCGTCGGTCAAGACATGTTGAGATGAAAGGAATTGTTTGTGTTTGCAGACAAGGATGAACATTGCTCTAATCGAAAGAACCTATTGTTGGTATAGTATTCACGAAGCGTAAGGATCATAAGGACGATAGCAAAAATATCAGCGGATTATTCACCCCAAAATGTGAATTTACCCCTTTTGTCCTAATCAGAAGGAAAAACTGAGCGAAATTCTTCATGTTATTATTATTATTATTATTATTTATGTTGTTCATTATTCTATCGATAGTGTCTCTTGTCGGTCAGGTTATCTCTAAATGTGGAATCTAATTGATCTATTCACAACTGGATTAAATTTATCATTTACTAGTATGGGCCAGCAGATCAATTTATTCGGTAGATTCGCCTTTTAGGTAGATCAATGTAGATGGTAGATTCGCATTTAATTTTGAAAGAGGCCAATAAATGGGGAGATGAAAAAAGAATTCGACATGTGATGAACGTCGAAAAACCACAGCTTCGTGTTATTCATTGAATAAAGTACATTATAAGCATTAAAAATTTTAAATACTGAAATTACGAGATGAGATTTTTTTATGTGGGATTCCACCAATTTGAGATAACATAATTGGAGTCCAATTTCCTTCGTACTTATCTAAGTACCTTGCATATGGTCCAATTCGGTTTGACCAATTCAAACCGTGTGAACATTGAGGTATTATGAACGGAATCCTATCAAATTTCGTTTTATTCTATGGTCCGAGTCTCTGTTTTCCATGGCTGATGGGGTCGCCATAATTACAGCATATTTGCTTGAAAAAATCACAGGGGATCTCCAACATATCAGAATACGAACAGGCTCCGATTTCTTTGTTCTAGATCCCATACGTAATACGATTCTATAATGGATGTTCGCTTTAATCAAAAGCGTAAACTAATTTGGTATACTTAATGAAGGTGATTGATATCTAGAAGTGATGATATCCAATGATTATTATTTGTAGAGAAAATGGACCTTTCAAACTAACAGGTCTATACGAAGATCTTCATAATTAATTCGATTTTTTTCATGTGATCTAGAAATTTAACCTTCTCATGCTCAACAGATGAGAACTCATTCAGTTGGTCGGAATGAGGTTGAATATTCCGAATATTTGCCAAGGATTGAGCAAGGAAGTATTATTCTTGGGATATTTGGATATACTCGTATGTGCGAGCTACTTGGTACCGAAAATAGAAACTATATTAAAGGCTCACAGAACGATTAGTAGACAGTCCCGAAGAAGTTTTCATATTTCTTCCAGTTTCTTTTCAAATTGATGATTCGAGCCACTGTTTCTTTTTTATGATATCTTTTGCCTCCTTAGTAATTAAGTCAATATCCAATTGATACTGGATCTGATTATATCAATTGGAACCTGAATGATACATGGGATCCCTTATAACAAATTTCCAAGATATACAACACTTACAATGGCAAACAAATCACAAATTCATTGAAATATATCTGGAAATACCTGGAGTCGTTTTTACCATATTTTGCATTTCACAAACGCTTCTGTTCGGTGATGAGTGAACTATATACAGAGTGTAACAGCCAAATGGAATAAATTCGATAAGGAATAAATGAGGGGGTGTTACGAAAAACGCTCGGACACGTCGATTTGTAATTTTAAATGCGCATATTTTTCAAGAAAATAAAATTATATAGGGTGTTCCATGTGACCGTGGCCAATACCAACTTTCTTATTTCAAATGCAACCCTCTGTATATTATTTATTTTTTGGATTCTTCAGAAAAGTCTAGACATAATTCATGTACAATGTCCTATACCTATCTTCAACTTTTTCGGAAATATTAAGTGTTTTCAGATTTTTTACAAAAATTAACATTTCAAATGAAAATTATTTTATTTCACAAATTCGATACACTCAATACTTATTTCCCATTAACCTCTTGATATGAAGAAAGTGAGCAAAAACCATTACTGTGAAGAAATTAAAAAAAAACAAACGTTAGAAGACAATTCTACACCAAATTAGCATGTTGCCAAGACGTTCGCGGCGAGCATTTTGAACTTATCCTACATTGACATTGATGTTTTTTTTGTTTTTTTTATGATTAAGAAATAATCAGTATTACTTATTAGGTTTTAAGTGTAATGTACCGAATTTGTGAAATGAAATAATTTTTATTTGAAACGTTGATTTTTTGCAATAAATCTGGAAATACAGTAGAGACTCGATAATCCGGAGAACGATAGTCCGGATATCTTACTAATCCGGATTGACGTCAAGATTGTATTATGTACCTTATAATCCGGATCTCAAGACTCAATAATCCGAATTTTCGATCGTTGCATACGTGATTATTAGTTATAACTTGTCTCAACTTGATTTTTTAACGGAAAAGGCAATAAAACACATATTTTACATTGTGATTGCAATGGACACAAGAGTGTAATATTGGAATTACTGATATTCTGCTCCTGAAAGAAATACAGGAGAAAGCTATAGTTGAGCATTCTCTTACTCTTACAGTTGAAAAACAACGTGAAATATCTTATTTCAAATAATATATTTGTTTTGTGATTTCGAGATTGAAGCCTCAATTTATTTTAACCGTTTTTTAAAATGCATCTCCACTAAATTGCAAGACGCGATATTCCGGATTCCTCAATGATCCGGATTAGCCCTAGCATTAATTGATCCGGATTATCGAGTCTCTACTGTACTTCCGAAAAAGTTAAAGATAGGTATAGGACATTGTGCATGAATTGTGTCTAGAATTCTCTGAAGAATCCAAAAAATAAATAATATACAGGGGGTTGCATTTGAAATAAGAAAGTTGGTATTGGCCACGGTCACATGGAACACCCTATATAATATTATTTTCTTGAAAAATATGCGCATTCAAGATTACAAATCGACATGTCCGAGCGTTTTTCCCAACACGCCCTCATTTATTCGTTATCGAATTTATTCCATTTGGCTGTTACAGTCTGTAGAATCGAAAATCCAAAAGTTCCGCACTTATGTTAAAACGAAGGAAGTTTGAGCTTTGGTCGGTAACCGAAAACTTTGTTTTCATTCAAACCATTGTTAGACTTGAACCATCCGATGGTTTTCGTTGTTCCAGTCTTCTTTACGTCACCCTGTACATTATGAGTATTCCCATTCGAAAACCACAATTCAACTACACGAAATTCCATCAGATTAAAAGGCAAGGTGAAACCAATTGACAACCATTTTATAACGAATTGTTTAAGACAACAAGCGGGCGCTAAATACCAAAATCCGCGCAGGTTATTTTCCGTAGAACGTATAATTATTTTATAACAGTAAAATGTTATCCGAATGATTTCTACCTATATTTATTCCAACCTCAAAAATGGTTTCACTGTCTGTATCTTCAATATCTGGTCTAGAGGATATTTGAATTGCAAATGCTAATTATGAAATGGTATTTTTTGCAGTTCGATATCTGGTTAGACTCAGATTTGAGTGAAGTAACATCGAGGTCAGTCCATTTCAGAGTGATCTATCTGAAGCCAACCTTGTTTCGTGATTTCTTTATAACTTTAATTGAGGTATAAGTTACACACTCTATAAAAGGGGGCCTTTTGTTGTTTCGAGTAACAACGCCTTGATTGATGTTTTCCTAATTTATGTACTCAGAAAAAAGCCATTAAAATACGATTTGGTCTCCTATGCCTTCTACATGAACGATTCTTTTGCTATGCTATTCTGATTACCTACTGCAGCTATGTTATTATCTCGTAGGAACGATATTTTCATTATCTTTTCGCTATTGTTGATTCAGTTTTGGATTTTAACCGTGACATTGCCATTGACAAGTACAATTTAAAATGAGGAGTTCGTTGTAATTGCCCCTGTGCATTGCTACGTAGAGGCCCGCTCCGTAATTCTCGTGACCCTATTGATGGGTTCAATACTTTTTCGAGTTATATCACCATCACCAAGGAAGCCTGCTTCAAGAGGATATCACCAGATTCATGTGAAAACAACAATAAACGTTCTCTTTCTTTATTCGTTCATACTTGGCATGGTAAATTAATAAATAATCGTAATTGGAAAGCCTGAATTCCTGTGGACCTGAATGAGAGTTGTTTTTTGTACCGCCAAGTACGCATGATAGTAGTTTTATCGCGGTTGCATCTGAATTATTAATATCTATTAATTCATTTAGTAGCGCATGTAATTCTTGTTATGAGTTTCCTCACTTGAGAATCTCGAATTATCTGATTAATGCTATTGTTTCATTGATTTCATCGTAGGTGGAAGAATTCATAATCTCATAATGAAATCCCTATACAGAAAATGTAACGCCTCTCTATCAGATCAAAAATCGTTCATAAAAGGTTTGGCGATAGGGAAACATTGTTGATGCGTGTATTTTGCCACGATGAATTGTCAAACGATATTTGACATAAATGACAGCCTGTGACATATCTACCATTTCTATCGTGGCTGTCATAATCCTTCAAAAACGCATTGGGTTGCTTTAGACATGCCGAAACATAATATAAGTCCATAAATGTATTCCATGTAGGAAGGACCTACTTGATTAGTGATACATATGCCAAAGAGGCAGTGTATTAACCGATTAACTAATCGCTGTGACAGTCCATTGTTCGCGATGTGTGCATGGGCTGAAATAGGCAACGTGTATTTTTTTGAATGCTAGATACATCTTTCAGTATTCAGTCACCCACGTTCATCCGATGAAGGAAGTATTCTGTAATGCAAAAGAACTCGTCAGTTCACTTTGGTCATATTCAACGTTGGCGAGATGCATTCATTTGGTTCACCGTTCATTCTCTAACTGTAGACATCTCTTAGTAACATCGGCTTGAAGTCAAATTATCCACAGTACTCTCAGTGGATGAAAGAAAGAACTACACTGCGCAAAAAAATTAACGCACATTCTGAAAATCTCAATTTTAGTGAAAGTTAACTCTACATTGACTTTATAACTTATTTTTTATGTTCTCTCGGGATGGTTTTGAACGAAACAAGACACATTAAATGGAAGAAAAATTCAGGATTTCACCGAATCTTATGTGAAAGAACAGAAATGAACAATTTTCAAAATACTGGAATGCTGATAAGTGATACAATACTTGGTATTTCCACCCCTTGCGTTAATTACAGTTCGGCAACGACGGTTCATACTCAAAATGAGTGATCTTAAAATGTTCTGATCTAATCCTTCCCAGATTTCTCCGAGTTGGATTCCTAAGTCATTAAGAGTAGCTGGATGATTTTCTGAATTTCTCAGCTTTCTATTGAGGTTGTCCCAAACCTGCTCAATCGGATTGAGATCTGGACTTCCTGCTGGCCATTCCATTCGAGAGACTTCAACCTCTTCGAGGTACTCCTGAACGATGCGCGCACGATGGGGTCTGGCATTATCGTCCATAAAAATGGAATTTTCACCAATGTATGGGGCAAATGGCACTACATGCTCTTCAAGAATGTTCCTTATATATTTATCAGCATTCATAGCTCCATTATCAACGACCACTAGGTCTGTGCGAGCAGTCAAAGATATTCCACCCCATACCATAATCGATCCTCCCCCGAAACCAGTAGTATTCAGGAAATTGCACTGAGCATATCTTTCATGTGGACGTCTGTATACAAGGGAACGTCGATCATAATGGTAGAGGCAGAATCTAGACTCATTTGTGAAGAGAACTCTTTCCCAATCGGCTCTTCCCAATGGATATGCTCTCTCGCAAAATCCAAACGCGCCCTTCGATGGGCTGGGGTAAGAGCTGGGCCTCTTGCCGCGACACGAGGCCTTAAATCATATTCTCTGAGGCGATTTCTTATTGTCTGAGTGCTAATTTGCACCTCATGAGTTTGCTCAAGCTGATTTTGAAGGAGGCGAGTGGTTGCAAACCGTTGTCTCAACGAAGAAACTCTCAAGTAACGTTTTTGAATGGCAGTTGTTACCCGTGGTCTACCCTGTCCTGGTCTTCGGACATTCATACCTGTCTCCCTGAATCGCTGCAACATTCTGGACACACTTGTATGGGAAACTCCAAACCTTTCTGCAATTCTTGTGTATGTCCACCCTTCTTCTCGCAAAACTACCGCTTGGGCACATTCCTCTTGGGTCAAATTGCGTGTTTCGCGTCGCATAGCGATCGGGTGTTGAAAATCAAACGAAAGAAAAACTATTGATCACTAGAATTGATCGAGAACAACTGATTTTAGAATGGAGCGTTTCAAAATCTGATAATATCATCTTTTTTTATTCCTGCTGGGAGAAAACATCTGTATTGAAGAAAAACGTTGAAAGTGGATAGCATATGCATTATGCATGCATAATTCTGATAAAAATAATTATCATTGAGAACACCTTCAGTTGTAGAATAAATTTGAGATTTCCATAATGTGCGTTAATTTTTTTGCGCAGTGTATTTGCCCTTCTAACCCATCAGAAACTTCACATAATAATTATAATAACGTCTTCATTCGATAAGTATACATACAATGTGCTTCAAAAATGTCTACCATTTGCTGAAATATCTATGACTTGAAGTGTATAAAAAAATTAGTGCCGTTCACTTTGCGGAACTATTTCCTATAGGGTTCTGCAGGCTCAGAGGTCTCTGAAATGGTTTGAGGTCATTCGATGATATTCATTTGGTTTCCGGATGGAACTTGTGATATCCCGTGGCTTGAAGGAAGCTCCCTTTGAGATGGGGGTTACATTCAAATGTCCCTGCCCCGAATTCAGAGCAGTCAATCGTTTTAGTTTCCAAAGGGGCGTCTGTATCAAAATAATGGCCCATTGTGTGAGAAACTGTGCCCCTTTTCCGTGCAGTATACATTTTACGTCTGAAATGCTCTGTATTGCTATTCTTTTATCCGAGTCACCCAGAACTATGTTGTTTGTGTTCTGATTCACACAGGTTGAATATGGTGAGAATTCCTCAAATGTCTGTGGCACGCACAAATACTTTCGATTGGGGAATGCTTATATTTGAATGCATGTTATTAGTTCTACGTGTCTTGAATCTCAATGAGTTCCTCTATTGTCGGTGCTTTAAAAAGGCCTCCAATATATTATTTACTCCTCTAATTCTTGACGCGACCGCAACATGATGTCGATGATTATCATGTATACTCCAGTCGAATATTGAATATCGATAACTCAATTAATTATGTTGATTGGAGATCGCCGTCCACAAAGTGATGTTAAGAATTCATAAATCTTACCTATATGAGGTATGTAGAATTATATTGCTTTTACTTCGTCGAGTTATGATGGTAACAGAAGAATATATAATTGTTGTTCAGATCAATATCATAAAATTCTGGTCATAAACGTTTGTGGAATGCCTAATTCCAAAGATCGACGAGGAATGGACAAACCTGGGTTTTTTTCAACTAGTTCAACATTATCGGCTACAGCAGCAATATTTTCTGCTGTTTTTAAGGGACGTGCACGGGTTTTATTCTTCACATCAATAACTTGTTCCTGCAGCTCAAATTTTTCCTCCAATTTCTTTATTGGGACAAGGTGCTTCACGACGACTCATAATATTTGAGTTTTACGAACCGTCTCTGCCAAATTTTTACCATTTTCATAGTGAATTTCAATAAAATCAATGCGTTGTTGAAGCGTGTATCGTTCCATTTTCATTAATGGCGTAGTTTCTACTTGTCAAATGTCAAAAAATGACAGCTTCAAAAGTGACATCTACGGAAATAATTGGAAAACCCTCCGTCATTTTTATTCTTTCGATTCTTTGACTAACACACTGAAAGATTGTTGAACTACTTCAATAAAGCTCTGGATCTCCATGCATCTGGATGACTCAAAACACATCTGTTTTATTCATTGCATTGCTTAATTCGGGCCTACTTCTCGAAGACATATGTTTTAGTCACTTGCTGATGACAGCCACACAGCGAGAGATCCATTCATTTAGTAATCGCAGGATATAACAATTTCAGTACTTGGAAAGTGATGTGAGTAAAGGCTATTTGAATTTTCAATGAGAATTGGTACGCAGCGTACACACACTCTTGATGGATGTTTCTCATTTTTTCAAGAACTAGTATGGGCCCGCAGATCTACCTTTTGAGTAGTTATCCTCATCGGTAGAACTCGGGTGATTTTATGGGAAAATGTCAAACTTTGATCAATTTTCCTGAGAAAATGGGGACAATATGGGAAATATCAATACCAAGCTATTTTGCATTGACCTTTCCTCTCTCGATCTGTATATTTTCATCACGGCCAGGATATCCGTGAAAAAAGTTTTATCGAGTTTAAAATTGCCTTTTTTGTCGGATTTTCTCAAGATTTTCGCGAATTTTTTAAAAATACTTCTACTTCGCCTAGAGAATCGAAATTTCACCCTCGTATGAATCGATTATTCCTCTTTCCGAACGTATAAAAATTTTATCATCGTATCGCAGCTTCGCGATTTTAAAATTCTTCTGGACCCACTTTTCGGCAGATTCCCCCGGGCCGGTCCACCGAGTTACCATTTTAGTAAAGTATAGAACGATATATTTATTCATTTATTTATTTACTCCTATGAACACAGTAACCTTTAATTACATATAAGACTATTGACAATCGTTAACTGAATTCAAACAAACACAGAGAAAAAATCTAGACATCTATCAAAAACTCTTGAAGTACTTACAACTATAATCATACAAACAATACACCGATGATAATAACGTCTACATTGTGAAAATAACAAACACATAATGAATAGAACTGGAAACAAACTTATATAATAGAAGAAATCTGGAATACGCTGACATTTGTTGAAGGGCATCTTTTCCTTCAAATTTCAAATTTTATTCATTCAAGAGAATACAAAGATGAACAGAAAACTATACATGGTCTTTCACGAGGAACCTCACCCATATTTATACGGGAAACTACTGAACGTATTTTCATGAAATTCAGCACTTATAAGTATTTCACGATTCTGATGAAATCTAAAATATTTTCAAGGCATGAGCACCTCCGGTTTTTCCGGAAATGACGTCAACTTCCGTTTTTCAAATTAGAACACCATTTTTTTTATTGCAGAAATAGATTCCTTAGAACATTTCAAGTTATTTTGATGTAACATTTTTCAGTTTTGGTTGTAAAATTCTCTCTGAGCGGGAAAATTCGAAAAAAAAATCGAAAATAGAGCTCCGCTGAAACAAGAATAACTTCGAGGTTTTTGGATGGAAAATTTTCATTTTTGGGATTTTTCAAGATGTAAGATTGATGTATCCACTTTAAAAATCGAAATCGCGATTCATGATACAGGGGGTGAAAAAATCGCTTTCAAAGTTAGGGATGACAAAATCGTGAAAAATCAATTTTTTCAAATTAGAACCCCATTTTTTTATGGCAGATATTGAATCTACGTTAAAAAATAATGTGAGTGTATGCATCACACCCTTGCCCTAAAATGGATATTTTCTGAGTTAACATCCACTTTAGGGCAAGGGTGTGATGCATACACTCACATTATTTTTTAACGTAGATTCAATATCTGCCATAAAAAAATGGGGTTCTAATTTGAAAAAATTGATTTTTCACGATTTTGTCATCCCTAACTTTGAAAGCGATTTTTTCACCCCCTGTATCATGAATCGCGATTTCGATTTCTAAAGTGGATACATCAATCTTACATCTTGAAAAATCCCAAAAATGAAAATTTTCCATCCAAAAACCTCGAAGTTATTCTTGTTTCAGCGGAGCTCTATTTTCGATTTTTTTTTCGAATTTTCCCGCTCAGAGAGAATTTTCCAACCAAAACTGAAAAATGTTACATCAAAATAACTTGAAATTTTCTAAGGAATCTATTTCTGCAATAAAAAAATGGTGTTCTAATTTGAAAAACGGAAGTTGACGTCATTTCCGGAAAAACCGGAGGTGCTCATGCCTTGAAAATATTTTAGATTTCATCAGTATCTTGAAATACTTATAAGTGCTGAATTTCATGAAAATACGTTCAGTAGTTTCCCGTATAAATATGGGTGAGGTTCCTCGTGAAAGACCCTGTATTCTTCAGAAAAACTGCCAATTAAACAAAGGGGTTTGTCCCTGACAGTTTAGGGAGACAGTAAAAATTTAATTCACATAAATTTGGACATGAGCACATAAACTTTTTCAATTCAACATTTAAACACAACTTCTTCTCCAATGAGGTTGAAAAAGCTTTTTGTTGCGGGTATTCAGGGAAGGCGTTCAGAAGTATCATTAATCAGTTTATTCTAATTGCCATTAGCTATTGATGAAATATAACCGTAAACCATCATCGGAACTGGACTGTCTCCACAAGTTTTTGCTGGACGAGCATACGTGCCAGAACTGAATGGGTAGCTAAGGCAGTTCACTGATTAATCATCAGTTAATTTGGTACATAACATAGCCCCCAACCGCAATGAGTAATGGCCATTTATTCGTGTACACAATTATTATTACCTTGATAGAAAACCCACCAGGAAGTTCGCAGTTCAAAATGATTTATATGTACCGTTTCTAGTTCCCTTTTTTCTGCGGTTTGAGATCGATCTCGGTTTTTAAGACCAGTTGCCGCTTGTTATAGGTTCGAGTTGTGGTCGGTTCTTTTCGAGCAAATCCATGCTTGTTTCGAAATTACAAGAGATTGATTATAAATGGGTATATTGGTTCAGATCGGAGTTACACTAGATCGCTTCGCGTTGGTGGCTGGGATCATAGAAATCAGCTGTGTGGGATGAAATAATCAATGATTTTCTCTTCCACCTGCAATTAATTCCGTGTAAATTTCCTCATGAACTCGTGCCTCGCCGGCGTTGAAGTTTTTACAGCCACCAAGAATGTTTCTCATGATTGGATCCTGACTAAGGGCCTAATAACTAAACCGTTCCTCAAATTCATTCTCTTCGGTAGTTATGTGAAGCAGTTGACCATGACAAGATGTTTTAACCAGGTCAGTACAATTCAATAACAAAGATAACGCTATGCAAATGCATAGTGAAAGAAAAAATAACGAATGAAGCTAAGATGAAATTATCATAGTTATAAAAAATCGTTCACAAAGTCTTCCATTACTCTGTGAAAACCGAACGGGTGACGTTCATTTGACGAGCACGGATTAACCTATTCAATTTCGTTTTCACAATTTTCGAGCATTTTTTCGATGGGTTTCGTGAACTGGCAAAAGCGAATCTACCTACTAGGTGGATCTGCATTGGGCATAATTTCCTCGGTTGAGACGGTGAAGTTTTCAGCTCGTCGTGACCAGAGTGGTGCATATTCCTCGGTAAGTCTAAGTGATCCCATCAGAGAGCGTGTTCTTCTAGATTGAATACAGCGTGGACCGAAAGTTAAAAAACGAATTGCTATCAGGCGCTCAATTCAAAGGAGTGTTCTACCTCGTACCCGATAATTACATTGCAATTACGATCAACTAGCAGCGATTGAAATTTCAGTGGAAAAAGCAAGCAAACACCTCACGCAACCGATTCTCAAATAGAACTCAGAATTTTTAATTACAAGCCGCCATGTTAATGTGGCTTAACGTTATTAATTACTAAATGAAATTCTCACCTCTGATGTTAGCAAAAAGGATTTGGAATTACATAACAGATCACTTCCTTCTGCGTTCAAGTAGGAGAAGAAAGTTAGATGGAAATCATCCATTATTTGCCCCTTAATGTTAGAATTACCGTGAAATTTATTTGAGAATGTTCGCATTTCTTTGTGGAAGATATATTTCCGCGATGTGGCTCGTTTTTGTTTATACGGTTTTTTCGAGCGACCCATTTAATGGGCTGTTAAATTGTTGATGACTCAATTTCAACGCTAATGAAGATTCTTATGTGGCGGTATTCTAAATTCTCATGTGCATAAAGTTAGCAAAACAACTTTTGCAAATCGAACTAGGAATAGCTCAAAATTTTGCCGTTTTTTATCCGTAATTTGTACGTGAAAAAATAAATTCTGCCGCTCTTATATTTAAAAAGATGAGATGTGTCGCTAAGTTGATATCAAGTTAGCGAAACAACTATCCGAAAAATTTTTTCAGCCGAAATCAAACTAGCTCATCTTTTTCAATGATTTATCTGTAAATTACCCGTGAAAAAAAAAACATCGCCACTGTTGTATTTTAAAAAATATTGGATGTTTCGCTAACTTGATATCAAGTTGGCGAAATAACTATTCGAAAAATGGTTTCAGCACAAAACAAAGTGGCTCATCTTTTTGAGTGATTTATCCGTAAATTATCCGTGAAAAAAAAAATTTTCATCATTCAAAGTTTCGAAGAAAAATTACAAAATCTGATTGATCGATCAGCAGCCAACGGAACATAATTTATGCATTTTTCTCGAAAACTAAGGAAGCAATATCGTTGGAATTTGGAACGATGATGTAGCTTTTCATCTTTGATTTATCCGTGAAGAGAAACATATTGCCGCTTCTGTTTTTAAAAAAAATATCACGTGCACTGGTAAGTGTAGGTTCATCAAATTACCAGGTGACATATTGAGAAAATTATTTCAGCAATCAACAGATAATCTAATTATTTTTTTCAATGATTTATCATTAAATAAGGTATCCGAGATGAAAAAAACATCGCCACTCTTGTATTTTCAAAAATATTGGATGTTTCGCTAACTTGATATCAAGTTGGCGAAACAACTATTCGAAAAATGGTTTCAGCACGAAACAAAATAGATCATCTTTTCAAGTGATTGAAAATAGGAGCGGCAAAATTTTTCTCTTCGCGGATAAATCAAAGATGAAAAGCTACATCATCTTTCCAAATTTCAACAATATTGCTTCCTTAGTTTTCGAGAAGAATGCATAAATTATGTTCCGTCGGCTGCTGATCGATCAATCAGATTTTGCCATTTTTCTTCGAAACTTTGAATGTTACAAATTTTCTCTTTTCACGGATAATTAATTCACTTAAAAAGATGAGCTATTTTGTTTCGTGCTGAAACCATTTTTCGAATAGTTGTTTCGTCAACTTGATATCGAGTTAGCGAAACAGCCAATATTTTTTTAAATACAAGAGTGGCGATGCTTTTCTCTTCACGGATAATTTACGGATAAATCATTGAAAAAGATGAGCTAGTTTGATTTCGGTTGAAAAAATTTTTCGGATAGTTGATATCAACTTAGCGACACATCTCATATCTTTTTAAATATAAAAGCGGCAAAATTTATTTTTTCACGGATGAATTACGGATGAAAAACGGCAACATTTTGAGCTATTCCGAGTTTGATTCGCGAAAGTTGTTTTGCTAACTTTATGTACATAAAATTCTCTCAGAGAATAAAATCATTTTATTTCGATAAGTCGGGAAAACCGCGAGTTTGAACATTCCTTGGCACAATTTGTTTTTAATTTATAATAATGCACACCACCAATATTTACGAAAATTAGAGACGTAGCCGAAAACTGACCTGAACAGTTCTTTAAATTTGCTGTATTTTGCTTTTACGGGAATATGTTTATTCATAATTTTGACCCAGTTTTTTTTTACGAACACTTTGGTCTCGGAATAACTAATTGAGTTTTTTATTTTGCTCGGTTAGTCTAGACTCGTGTGTCATTTGCAATCTTGTACATGACCCAGAACTCGAAATAAAGTAATTCTTCAACATCGAAAAAATAATTGCAAAAATTTGCAAATCGAGCCCTAGATTCCAGAATTTTATGTTTATCTCATTAAGTACGTTCTGCTTCGAATGAAATTATTGAATAAATGACTTAGGCGGTTTATGCAAAATGAAAACTCCGATTCGAATTATTCTTGGAAAGTGAATTTCTTTTCGCTTGAGCTACTTGAATACTGCATATATCTCGAGTTCCGCCTCTACATATTATTCAACACAAATCCTGATCAATACAAGCTTCCAATATCCGGTAAGATAAGAACACTGTACGTAAATCTGTATGTTATGTGACTTTACAACATTCATAAAATTGAATTGAATTCGACGGCAAGGAATAAGAAATTCAATAAAATACACTAGCATCGTTGGGTTTCTATCAAAGCTCGTATGTTTGAATTGCATGCTTGGAGACTCTCGTGTATATCGATTCCAAACCAAATAGTTAATAAGGGGTTTTATTACAGACTACAGTCTGGTGAAATTGTTTGAAAGCACAACCAGTATCATGTATTCGAATTGAATGAAAGATAACCGTTGTTTTAATTCAATTTTATTCGAGTTTGAAATGGAAAACTCTACACAATGTTTGTTAGTTCACAATCGCAATATCCCTCTGATTTGGTTTCTTTCTTTCTCTGTGTACCAGAATTTTCATGTTTCCTTTTCTCAGGAATTCTTTCTCAAGCCGTATTTTTTGTGTGTAAATGCATCCTATTAAGCTCAATCTTGAATCATTGTATTGAAAAAGCATCAACCGTAGTTATAGCCGGAAATGAGCATTATTTCATGTTTGATCACCTTACATCATTAAATATACCAACAATCTTCAGATCAAAAGGAATATGCGACAATATGCACGAGAAAACGATGAACGAGCTTGTGTTTTTGCAGCCTTCAATTGCTTTAATGGTGAACAACCAGTTCACCAGGATTCTAGAAGGAAATATACAGGGTGATTCCGGAGGAGACGGTCATATTTCAGGGGAAGTTTATACTAGTCGAGGCAGTTTCGAAACAATGTTTGGTTTATGGTTGGGAGCCCTTATTGAGAGTCTACAGGGTGATTTATCGGATTCGACCGATTTTTCTTTTATTCATAACTTTGGTATGGCTTGATCAATATTGATGAAATTTTCAGTGTTGAACAATATGATTGTCTACTCTCAATAATTCCAACACTTTTTCGAAAATACAGTGTGGGAATTATGATAAGTTCAGATTATATTTGCAGGTTGAAAAAACACGGTGTACATTCCGTTTTCAAAAATTCGCTACCTGCTTCAGATTCTACCATAAGTTCACATTACTGGAGCGTTTTAATTTTTCTAGCACACGTCCAGTTTTCCTAGAAATCTGTTTTAAAGATGAACAATATCGTTATTTCGCTCCAAGGCAGCGAGGATATTCTAAACTGGATAGTAAAGCTGTATCGTCCAATGATACAAAGCTCTTCCTGAGTCCTAGAGTCACTTGATTTAAATTGAAATTTAAGTTTCATGAAAAATTTTCGATTTGATGAAAACTTTTTTTTATAAATTCGGAAGAGCTTTGTATCATTGGACGATAGAGGAAAGTCACCAAATATGTAATACCATTTTGTTTTTGGGATATAAAGAAAAAACTTCATATTATTTAAATCAGTTTAATGTTTATACTAATCAGTCATACATTTATATGTTGTAATTAACAGCCCCTAATCAAATATATTAGTTATCTGTTTAAAATCTAACACAAAAAACAAAATCACAAATGAGTAACCAAATATGGAAAAGGAACCCATATATGGAATATAAGCTTAAATCAACATAACAATAACAAAAATGGACATATCTTAATATCTTTGAGAACAATTAAATGAATATAACTTATTCTGATAAATGAAAGTTACATAATTACTTGCAAAAGTCACAGATCCAAGTATCAAACTCTGGACCAGCACAATCATAATGTGCCCAGAGCCCACACATCAAGCATATTCCATAATCAGACACCGACGACTGTCCATATTTGGATTTTTATACTATTTCAAACTCTTCTAAACATTTTTTCAAGTCACAATATTTTAATGACAAAAGATCACAAAATGGTGAAATAAACATAATACCGATATACTAAATAGTATAACACTTATGTATACAAAAATAACAGCTGGTAATACTCATTTACTACTTACATTTTAAAATTTTCTTCACGACAACAGAACACGCCTGCCACACGTTATGCGTTTGCGCAACTGACTCGATGGTGTGAGTGCGATAGTTAGTAGACCGAATGAAACAGAAGATGGTCAAATGTTCCGTTTATTACTTACAGTCTTGGAGAAATGAAGGTATTCCATATTAGGAAACTATTTCATATTTGGTGACTTTCCTCTACAGTTTTACTATCCAGTTCAGAATATTCTCACTGCCTTGGGGCTAAATAACGATTTTGTTCATCTAAAGAAATTTTTTCTAGGAAAACTGGACGTGTGCCAAAAAAATAAAAACGCCCCAGTAATGTAAACTTATGGTAGGTTTTTTCAACCTACAAATTAAATCTGAACTTATCATAATTCCCACCCTGTATTTTTGAAAAAGTGTTGGAATTATTGAAAGTGGACAATCATATTGGTCTACACTGAGAATTGTACCAATAATGATCGGGCAATACCAAAGTTATGAATAAAAGAAAAATTGGTCGAATCGGACAAATCACCCTGTAGACGTGTTCGTTGTGCAAAGATTAATAGACGCAAACAAACCTGAAGATGTTAGATCGAAATTTTTTGCACCGCTATCTTTGAATTTCACAAGTTGATGAGCAAACTAGTTCACACGTCTTCGGAGATATTTATTACAGACGTTGACTCGCGTTACAAAATATTTCATAACTTTCATCAACAAACAGCCGGAAACGCTCTCCATAAATAGTAAAAGTTTATATAGTGGAAAATATACTAAGTGCTATAGAAAATGGAACACCTATTTGGGGTACTGCAATTTTGGGCTTATTTCCACTATGTGTTATTGGACTCAGAAATGATTACACGTCATCAGAACTCATTTTTTCTGGGAAATTCATATTTCTTCCAGTCTTATATCTGCCTCTAACAGTATCGAATTTTTATTGTACCTTGAAGATTTATGCAAAAATCACAGATATAAATCACTCTGGATGCTCAGCAACTGTAACAACTCTAGTATTTATACAACTAGTAAACCGAACATACAGCGGCTAACGAGCCTTATTCGTCATTTTGATTCATACGGTGTTACTCTGGAAGACGTATGTAAAACGGTTCTGCAGATGTGCTACAATACTAGGCCTCAGCCCATGTCTATTCGAGAGAGTATTTTCAGTCAACAATTGATATATCTTGGACCCGCATTATTGATAGAGTAACTTTGCTGTCGACATCAATCTTTATTAAGGTCCTACTACGAACTACGAGCTTGACAACTTAATTCCGACGTATAAAGGTCGATGGCAGAATTATATATGCGGGAAATTTCATTTGTTCGGTTTTAATTTTCTACCAAATGTCCAATGGGGAAACGAATTCTCCACTTTCTCCCTGAATTTCTCACCCATATAATTGGAGCGTTTAAGTATTGGCAGCACAATTACTCATTGACATCAATTTTCGTCAATCTAGCTTTTGATAGAACAAGAATCGGTATCTTTTATAACGGCCACTAAATTTCTGAAGTCCTTAACCCTTACTGGCACAGAGATCAGGAGAGATATTTTGCATAGGTGGCACGAGAAATAAAAGTTCGTAATTATTTATATTTTATGTGTTCATTCAGAATGGAATATGAAAATGTGATAAAAAATCAATTACTCATATTTTCCAAAAAATCTAGGGGCTCTGTAGGAGGTGGTACATGTAATGTACCACTATGCCCGAAAGACACAAACCAAAGTCCTTAACCGTTGTGGAGCAGAGCAGTATATTATATAAATTAAATCCCTCTAACTCAACGGTTAACCATGATTTTTTCATTATGTCTATCTATCGCTTTGGGAGGAACACCAATAAATCAATACCAATGATCTTTAACCTCTCAGAGCGTGGGTGAGACTTGGAATATCTAAAACGAAATAATATCGTAGATACTTGATTATTCGTGCTTCACCTGGATAATAAATAATTTTTACTTTCCGTTTTCTTACTCCCACAACATGCTGTGACGTCAGACGTGATTTTAAATTGGGAAGCCAACGGTAATAAGGAAATAATTCAATTGGACGATTGCCATTGAACTTACGGAACTCTTATAACAGATAGATTTGACACAATAATAGCCCCATTTTCGATATATTTCATTCAATTCTGGATTACATTCAGAAAATAACTTACATTTGGGTTAGATATAATGATATTTCAGAATTTGAAACGACTGATCAATACGGAAACATAAATATGAGAATATTTCAGCCTGCAGAATGTTCGCAATAATGTAATTCTCATAAATATTATTTTGGTTTTTTGTTAATGTATTTTCTTCTTTACAGGTAAGTCGCTACACACAACGTGCCAGTTGGGTATGTAGATTATTTCATCTTTGGGTCAACTCCGATATCTCATCAATTGGAATGATGCTCATACCTTCCATCCAGTTTCTTGCACCGAAACGAAGACCGACCAGAAATTCTTCAGCATATTCAAATAAAGAATGGCAAAACCTTCAAAATGAGGTGCCACTCGCCCTTATTGCCTTGAGGTAACGTGCCCCCCTCACTTAGAGTGATGATGGTGCCCCCTATAAATTTGCAGTCAAAATATGTCCCCCTACAATTGGAAATTGGCCTGTCCCATATTGGACTGTTCCAAAAGGGCCACTCTGTACAAACTCTCTTTTCAGAACTTACCCACCATCATTAAATTTCATTCACTCCTCCGTCATTGGAGCAAACGGAGGGGTTGATGTAATGAACGTCAGCTGTTGTACGGAGTCCGGTTCCTTCATATTTCTTCAATAATAACCAGTATTATCATGATGTGCTCAATGGGAACTGCCTGAATAAGATAGCCATCAATTTGTTTTGCTTCTACCGTGTTCAGCACTCAACACGTAATCTTGCAAGGATCTCAATCTACGTTATTTTACACGTTATTCCTGCTTAACTACACTCTACATAAAGCCACCTTAAGCACTATTATTCTGTTTGCGTTGAGCAGAACAATGACATTTATTTCATGTCTATTCGTACTTTAAGGATACCCCAATATTATAAATTTTAACCAAAAGGGTAAACTTTCCATAGGTTATGTGGCACTGATGACGGCATAACAAGCCAGAAATCGGTCTGTCACTTCTCTCCAATGGCAGCACGATATAATGGTTTACTTTTGAAATAGATCTCCACTAGTCCAAATCTCTCATTTATTTTAATTTAAATCGCAAAAAAACCTGAAATTTGAGCTCAACATATACAATCGTACTGTGGCACAAGCCATTTTGAAATGAACAGTTTCAAGATCTTAAAGAGTAAAAGGTTGAAGATTTGTCTTGAATATAACCAACAAATCTGTGTGAATTTTGGACATTTTGTATAACAATATTTTGGACGATATGACGTTCTTATTGTATTTACCGATTTGATTGATTCCAGCATAAGCGTAATCAATTGTATACTGACCTACATAACATTGTAATGGACTCTCTTGTGATGAATCTAATTATGTGATGGTGCTTGTATAATTTCAAATCTATTCAAATGTAAATGCTTATTTATTCTTAACTGAAACGATGACACTATGAAGAAATTTCATTGCGCTTTCAAGTTATTCGTTATCCATGAAGATTGATTTATACAGAGTATAACAGCCAAATGGAATAAATTCGATAACGAATAAATGAGGGGGTGTTCGGAAAAACGCTTGGACACGTCGATTTGTAATTTTGAATGCGCATATTTTTCGAGAAAATAAAATTATAAAGGGTGTTCCATGCGACCGTGGCCAATACCAACTTTCTTATTTCAAATGCAACCCCCTGTATATCATTTATTTTTTGGATTCTTCAGAAAATTCTAGACATAATTCATGTACAATGTCCTATACCTATCTTCAACTTTTTCGGAAATATTAAGTGTTGAGTAACGTTAGAAGACATTAACGTTAGAAGACCAGATGAGCATGTTGCCAAGACCTTGACATTAATGTTTTTTTTTTAATAATTAAGAAATAATCAGTATTACTTATTAGGTTTGAAGTATAATGTACCGAATTTGTGAAATAAAATAATTTTTATTTGAAAAGATAGGTATAGGTCGTTGTGCATGAATTGTGTCTAGAATTCTCTGGAGAATCCAAAAAATAAATAATATACAGGGGGTTGCATTTGAAATAAAAAAGTTGGTAATGGCCGCGGTCACATGGAACACCCTATATAATATTATTTTCATGAAAAATATGCGCATTTAAAATTACAAATCGACGTGTCCGAGCGTTTTTCCCAACACGCCCTCATTTATTCGTTATCGAATTTATTCCATTTGGCTGTTACACTCTGTATAATGAATTGAATCTAATTTCAAATTGGTAAACAAAGAGGATTATACGAGTATCGTAATGATGTGAATAAAATGTTATTGGTTTTAAAGGGAGTTTCAATAAGAGCGCAAGATTTCAGTGTTCAATAAAACATCTGGGAATGATATATGAAACAGAATATCTTGCAAATGGTCGCCAAGGCTTTGCCGGCATATGAGTACCCTATTGACAAAATTTTCAAAAACGTTTTTTAATACACGTGGTGTTATTTCATTGACAGCGTCTAATTTCGGCTTCCAATGCTCCTTGGTATAAACCTGTGGCTTCAGATAACTCCACAGCCAGAAGTCTAAAGGCGTTAAATCGCAAAATCATGGAGGCCAATTCTGGTTTCCAATACGACCAGGTCAAACTCGTGCGAAATAGTCAATGTTTCATTCGCCATTCACCCTGCATTTTTCGAAAATAATGTTTTACCGTGTAATGCTGCATGTTACTAACTACAATCTGTCAACTTTCGATCTGTCACGTCATGATCATGTGACATTATATCTGTCAAACATGCCGCGCAATTCAAATCGTGTGCTCTTATTGATATTTCATCAGGTTTCCTTTTTCTATAGAATTAGGATGGGGACATATAATCTTCAGTTCATTCAGGTTTCGGGGGCACCTGTGGGGCGTTTTACTCATCTCGCATTGCAGCCACCGCAATTTGGGCTTGGTGTACAGTGGGCTCAACGTAAGACACTCATTACTTTGGCGCAAAGATGGTGTAATGTCCTCGGTGAACCTAACTGCGTTCAGTTCGAGGTGATAGGATGGCCATTAATTCTCAAGATGCGAATTCATGACAAATATCTGAAATTATCATGCGCTTCCGACACACCGTCTTTCACTGTCTTAATCATACTTATTATACATGAGAAATGAGCATATAATCGCCTCAAATTCGACTCAGTGGGCGTTCATTAGGTGTTTGTATTATACAAGCGGTTGCCCAATTCGCCACTTTTGTGTGATGTACCTGAATCACCGGGTATTACTCGCAATGCCTTATAATGATATCGGAGGTGTATTTCTTTACAATCCCCTTTGTTTCACGCTGTATAGTGGGTGTCATTACAGACGGGCATGTGTGATATTATCGAACCGGTAATTTATGCCTTTCTTATTTGACTATAGCTTACCTTTCATTCTCCAGAGAAGGAGACTGCATAAACGGTTTTTTTCCATTGAATATCAAGGAATAGGACGGAAAAAACAAGCAGAATATGTCTTATATTTGTTACTAGTTCATTTCATCTGGCAAAATCGTCAACCAGAAATTTGCCAACGTTTAAAAACAATGGGAATGATCCGAATATGGGGCCATATGAACTGAAGCCATGAGACGTTCCTAGAAACGCTCAAATGGGAAGTCCTACTCTACCCGCCGTACAGCTCAGACATTGCTCCTTCGGATCATCATCATCTCTTCCGATGACCCGGCTGACCATTGACCAACACTTCTGCAATTACGATGAAGTCAATAAATGCATTGATTCATGGAAAGGGGTCAAAGAGCCTCCCTTATTTCGCGATGGAATCCTTCAATTGCCAGAAAGATGGACAATACTTTGAACATTGAATGTATGGGTGTCTTTTCCCAATAAAGCTTCAATGTTAGAAAAAACCACAAGAACTTATTCTTTATTACTACACAAAAATGGTAACTCTTTGGACTGACCCGAGGAAAGCTGTCGAAAGAGTGGGTCCAGAAGAATATTGAAATCGCAGCAAAGCTGCGATACAGTGAGGAAATTTTTATACGTTTGAAAAGAGGAATAATCGATTGATTTGTGACTGAAATTTCGATTCTCTAGGCGATGTAGAAGTATTTTCAAAAAATTCGCGGAAATCGCAAAAAAACCGGCAAAAAGGGCAATATTAAACTCGATAAAACTTTTTTCACAGATATCCTGGCCGTGATGTAAATATACGGATCGAAAGAGGAAAGTTCAATGCAGAACAGCTTGGTATTCATTTTTTCTATAATTTTTCCATTTATTCAGGAAGATTGATCAAACTTTGACATTTCGCCTATAAAATCACCCGATTTGCTGAGATCTACCGATAAGGACAACTAATTAAGGGGCCGTTATACTCTGGCCGACGGCACCGATTCTCCATTCAAAAAGTGCCTTTCATTTTTTCAAGTTCACGCCCTAAATTTTCCACCTGAAAACTTGTTTTTTTTTAATTCTCCTGGAATTTCAGACAGTTCTCTGCGATTTCACACTTTCTGGAAGTCTTTTCAGTTTGCTTTAATTAAGCACCTATCCAAATGGATTTTTTAAATACACAAAATTGATTTGTCTAGGGCACTCCAATGAATTTTCTAAAAAAAAATTAATGAACAACCACCGAAAAACGATTGTGAAGTCAATTTTTATAGACTCTCAAATTCAACCCGATTTTTTCATGCGAAAAAATAATTTTTTAAAAGAGCAGAAATTAGAGTGCCCTCAAGAAATCCTTCAACCTCAATTTAAAAAAAAATCAAGCTCTCAGGTGAAAAATTGAGGGCGTAAACTTGGAAAAATAAAAGGCACTTTTTGAATGCGAAAAATTAATTTTGTCAAAGAGAAGAAATTTGAGTGACCCCAAGACATCCTTCAACTTCAATTAAAAACTTGGAACTTGGAAAAATGAAAGGCCGTAGCCGTCGGCCAGAATGCCTTTCATTTTACCAAGTTTACGCCCTCAATTTTTCACGTAAAAGCTTGATTTTTTTTTAAATTGGAGTTGAAGGATGTCTTGAGAGCACTCCAATTTCTTCTCTCTGAAAAAAAATTTTTCGCATGAAAAAATCGGGTTGAATTTGAGAGTCTATGAAAATTGACTTCATAATCGTTTTTCGGCGGTTGTTCATCAATTTCTTTCTAGAAAATTCATTGGAGTGCCCTCGACAAATAAATTTTCTACATTTAAAAAAATCGATTTGGATAGGCGCTTAAAAAATGCAAAAAATGATGGAAATACTGAAAAGACTTCCAGAAAGTGTGAAATCGCAGAGAACTGTCTGAAATTCCAGTAGAATTAAAAAAAAAAATCAAGCTTTCAGGTGGAAAATTGAGGGCGTGAACTTCGATAAATGAAAGGCACTTTTTGAATGGAGAATCGGTGCCGTCGGCCAGAGTATAACGTCCCCCTAGGTAGATCTGGGGGCTCTACTAGTTTATACTCCTAATATTGCAATGCATCATAGATGATGCGATGAATCGATGATGCAAGGTGATTTATTTGTATTAACGAAGTTTTGGTCAATTTCCGGATCAACCGGAAGTTAAAGACGATCGAAAAGAATATCCTGCATGAAAATTCTTACTCTTATACATATCGACTCTTTGTGAAAGACCCCTGTATTCTGTAGCAAATAGAAGCCAATTACGTATGAAAGTAGTATTGTTAGACCCTTAACGTGATTTCAAATGGTGCCGACACAAAGAATTCAATATTATACCAATCATCTTCTTATCCCACATATTTCAACATCGACGAGATGCCTGTAGGATCTATTGGATCACATCGCTCATTTCTCTACGTAATTGAATGAATTGTATCACAATTTCAAGATCCCAAGAGAAAGGCACATCTTAATTGGCTGAACCTTAAATTAATTTCAGAAGACACGTTCTCAGATACTGTTAGGGACAGATTGCGAGTTCAATTGTTGCATTGTTAGAATTTTGACATTGACGTTCCACTTTTGCACGCATTCATTGCGAGTTGATTTATATTTTACCATTGCTCAGCCACCTTCAATTAATACACAAAGCATCCGTTAATTGCACTGGATCCCATATAGAAAAACCATGTCGTAATTTTTGTGGCGCCGTTTGGAGAAACTGCTCGGGTCAGAAAGTGAATCAACCCATTGTTCCAAAGGCAATCATCGTAAAATCCTGGTGTACCTATTAAAATCTGAACTTTCCCATAAAGGGGACAGAGAAATTAACATGGACTCTTCGAATGCTAAATTATATTTTGTTTTCAATTTGTCGCAGTGAAACGGCTCGTGGTAGAACTGATCTACATCAACGCTAATGCGCATGTCTTTGTTTTCAATCACCACTAACCGTCGCATGCGCTGTCCAATGTGTTTGAATCGAGAAGTTTGAACAAGGCAATCTAATTAGCTGGGGGAATCGACAATTTCCTTGTGAGCAACCAGGAGTCAACGGAGCTCACTGCCTGTAAACTAGATATCAATCGCGAAAAATCAAGTCTCGTCTAACCGTTTCATCTTGCCGCGTTCTCCATTTTCTCATGATCCAACAGCACACTTATGTAACAATTTGTAGGAAACCGGATGGTTAGAAAAAAAAGTCGTCCGATTCTTATTTTATTTATTGCCGCATCTAGCCGATGTCATCCACTGTTTGCTATTTTAAGTGATAAAACCACGATATATTCTTAGTATCGGTCAAAGAGTTGACCGTTATAACGTGAGTGTGGTTTCTGTTCCCGGACATATCCTTAACAAGAGCCAAGAACAAATGCTTTGACCATACATAAAAGATAATAGTTTGTTTAATGGCGGAAGCAAATGAACTATCATGGTTAATAGGTCGCGTCTGATGGAGTCATGATCAATAATTCGATAATGTTCATTGCCGTATGTCCATAGATCGTCGGTACGCTTTGAGAAGCACAACCAATCTTTATGGTATCACCCAAAAACACAAAAACATTTGTTCAAAGTTATTCTCGCTGATCAAAATGGTCACGAAATGCGTCTCATTATTTTGAAGAATATAAAACTTTGACAAACGTGAAATAGATCGCATGCCTGCCAAGAATAGAAAAAAAGAGTGAAAGAGAATATGTTATGTATTATTATCAATTCTATTCAAAAAGTAAGACTGCCATCGAAGTAAAAATCACTACCTCGAACCACAGCCCTCTTAAGACGATTTATATTTCTCAACATTTTCTCTACTCGATGCAACAACAAAAACAAGACAAAGAACTGTACGTACAGAAGAAAATATCGCCGCTATAAGTGATAGTGTTAATGAAGATCCAGATTTATCTATTCGTCGACGTTCACAACAAGTTGGACTCTGTGCATCCACCACATGGGAAATTTTGCGTAAAGATCTTGTTATACACCCATACAAGATTCAACTGGTTCAAGAACTAAAGCCACTTGACCATAATAATTGATTTATTGAAAGGAAGATTTGGCGATAACATTATTTCGAGAAATGGCCCAATTAATGGATTATTTTCTTTGGGGTTATGTCAAGTCATTGGTTTATGCTGATAAACCAGAAACAATAGACGCTTTAGAAACCAACATAACTCGTGTGATTGCTGAAATAATTCCTGAATTACTCGAAAAAGAAGTCCAAAGTTGGTCTGGTCGAATGCGGTTCCTCAGAGCTAGTCGTGGTGGACATGCCGGAAATTAATTAATAATAATAATAATAATTAACATAAATGTCATTGAATTATCTTTCAGATAAAAAAAAGTTGGCTTCAATCTTAATGCGAATGTGTTTTATTTCAATTTGAAGTTCTATCACTGTATCAAAAAGGACTCTTTCTTCAACAGACATAAGTGGGGGAAGTTGAACCTTTTGGCTTTCCCCAAGGTCAGATCGATAGTTTATCTTTATAGAAGGTATTCAGAATTGACCTGTCGAGGTATCCCTCTCAAAGTGTGTGGGTATTAACAAATGAAACCAACACCGCATGGTATAATCAACTCCAATATATCCAGTCTGACATCAAGAACGGAAATTTTCAACCATCATGATCTCCCGAAACTAATTACGAAGTGTGAATTACTGACAGCAACCAAATAGATAGAGATTAAACTAAAATGCATACGGTTGAACCGAGTTAGGTGAACCGGATTTCAAGTTTTTTAGTGTGAGTACAGCTAATGAAATGCACGCTGATCATGAACACGGATTATTATGGCTAATGATCAACAATGGAATTTGATGAGCCTAGAGAAATTACCAGCTCGCTTGTTCAAAGATGCCGGTCGATGCATTGGACCATGTTGGTACATCCGCGTTATGGTAGGCTTTCTAGGTGACCAAATTTGTAGGTTGACATCAACTCTATACAGGGTGTTCCTAAATAGGTCTATCAACGGTCAACTGTGGATGAATTACATGAATTACAGAATTGTGTTTTTGTGCACATATTGTCACTAATAATAGCTACTTTCTTGCACTTCACTCGGTTTTATTAGACGTGCGAGTGGCGGAGATATTGGATTTGCACAAAGGTTCTTTCCGTCAACTTTTACAGCACTGGACAACTTTGCATTTGCACAGCAGATTCTGATGCGCCAATGTATACAGGATAGCCAAAAGATTTAAGTAAAAAAAAAAACAGGTCCCTCGTGTCATGGGCTATTCGAATCACCCCCATGTATGTTATGTGATTTTTCATGGTTTTCGAGTTATGAATTTTTTATGAACTTTGAGAATTTTCGACTTGACCATATTAAAAAAGATATTGAAAAAAATTACGAGACTTCTCTGTGAAATTCTTCTGTAACTTAATCTCCATGAATTATACTTTTATACATAAAATAACCAGATTCGTAACTTTGATAAAAATTATGGAAATGTTGGTATCAAGTGAAAAAGTTACGTGAATTGGATTATGATCTGAATTTTCGAATCAAAATTAAAAATGTGAAAAGGCTAATTCACGGTTTCTTAGTATGCTTAAAAACTGCGCTCAACAGTCAGCTTTCAGAATCGCAGCGGACCGATCAAGTGGCCCCCACGTTCACCTGACCTTAATCCCATCGATTTTTTCGTTTGGGGTTATTTCGAAGAAATTGTTCACGCCCAAGAATGTTCGAGTAAAGACGAGTTAAGCGGAGCCCAACGTGTCCTATGAGAGAACAGGGCAGGTATTAGCGATTAAACGAAAATTTTCTCATAAGGTGTAGAATGTGTATTTAGGCTAGAGTTGGGCACTTTGAAAACCTACTGTAAATTTTATAAATAAATTTCTTTTTATTTACATTATGATGTGTGATTTATTGCCATACCTTTTTCTTTTTTTTATCTAGAACTTTTCTTGACCAACATCTTATGCTAATTTTCATCAATTTTCAGCATTTTCTATCATAACTTGATCAGAAAAATCTTAGAACAGCAAAAAATAATTCTGTAGTAAATGTCTAATTCTTTGACTTTTTCCACCTCGATGACTTTGAAGGCTTATTCTAGCAAAAGTAGAGTGTTAAGTACCATTTTTTATCAATGATTCTAAAAGCTGACTGTTGAGCGCAGTTTTTAAGCATACTAAGAAACCGTGAATTAGCCTTTTTATATTTTTAATTTTTATTCGAAAATTCAGATCATAATCCAATTCACGTAACTTTTTCACTTGAGACCAACATTTCCATAATTTTTATCAAAGTTACGAATCTGGTTATTTTATGTATAAAAGTACAATTCATGGAGATTAAGTTACAAAAATAATTTCACAGAGAAGTCTTGTACTTTTGTTTAATATCTTTTTTAAGATGGTCAAGTCGAAAATTCTCAAAGTTCATAAAAAAACTCATAACTCGAAAACCGTGAAAAATAGCATGACATACATGGGGGTGATTCGAATAGCCCATGACACGAGGGACCTGTTTTTTTTTCCTTTTTGACGTCAATCTTTTGGCCACCCTGTATGACAAAAAGGTACATATGCTTCATTACTCTAAACTGAACCGTATTCGAGAAAACTGGCATTTTATGATCAAAAACAATTTGCTAACGCAATTTATAATTTTTTGTGATTGGAAAAATCAGTACCTTGTAATAATTAGCAAGTTTATTAATTTCAACAAAGTTCGACAACTAGGTTTTTAAGTTTAAATTGCAAAGTTACTTCTCATTATGTATTTTCAGCGGCCATAGTAAATTATCACTACTCATTTTCCCAATTACAAGAAATTTACAATGCGTTATCAAATTGTTTTTGATCATAAAATGAAGTGCAAGAAAGTAGCTATTATTAGTGACAATGTGTGTACAAAAACTCAATTCTGCAATTCAAACGGTTCCTGAGATATTAGCGGAAAACTGAAAAAATTATTAAAATTTCGATTGTGATTTTTCATTGAACCGGAAGAACAGCGACATCCTTTTTCATTTTCCTTTTTTTCGATTGAAATTCAGAGAAGACTAGATTAGATTGTTTAAATCTAGACACTATGCGGCATCAAGAAGTCGAAATTATTATTGAATTCGCTTCTTAATGATACTCTATGGAGCCTGTTTGCTACCTAACCGTTATCAGATACTGAGTGGGATGTTGATGGATTGCCGAAAAAAATTGAGCCATCTCGACTGTCGGCTCTCTTGATCTCGATTAACGACGTTGTAATTCGAAAATTAAACGAGTCAATTAGTGTTGGTCTACTCTCAATCTACCGGATAATGTCGCGTCATTCGCGAAAAAATCGTCTAATATTTCGTTGAGAAAGGAAATACACTTCCTCGTAAATGTGGCTTTCTCTTTTACGCGTTTCGTTGTTTTACGAATACCGAGAAAAGAAACGAGACCCTATTTCGGATTTTTTTCGATATTCGGCGGTTTTATCCGTTGCTCTTGGTCTCGCTCAATTTGTACATCCGTGTAAGCGCACGTCGAGGTGCGTATTTATTTTTGAACATCTAATTATTTCTACCATTAGGTGATGTAAGGTTCCTGATGAGATGGGCCTCCTCCTTCCGCTATGCTTTCTCCTTGAAATTCGTGAATGAATTATTGGAATTCGTCCAATTATCGAATTTCATGCAGGGGGACCGTAGAAAACTCCAGAAATAACATTTAGTCGGCGATTAACACTAATTTCATAAGGGAAAGAGCACAGAGCGAGTAATAAGATGAAAAGTAACTCCCCCCTGTGCGAAACCAAACGTTAAGCGGAATGCAAACAGTAAAAAACATATAACTCAAAAAGAATAACAAAACCTTTACTTAATCAACATAATTTAGTGTGAGTCATGTATACATAGTGTAACAGCCAGATGGAATAAATTCGATAACGATTAAATGAGGGGGTGTTAAGAAAAACGCTCGGACACGTCGATTTGTAATTTTAAATGCGCTTATTTGTCAAGAAAATAAAATTATATAGGGTGTTCCATGCGACCGTGGTCAATACCAACTTTCTTATTTCAAATGCAACCCCCTCTTTATTATTTATTTCTTGGATTATCCAGAAAATTCTAGACATAATTCATGTACAATGTCCTATACCTATCTTTTTCGGAAATATTGAGTGTTTTCAGATTTTTTACAAAAATTAACATTTTAAATGAAAATTATTTTATTTCACGAATTCGATACATTACACTCAATACTTATTTCCCATTTACCTCTTGATATGAAGAAAGTAAGCAAAAACCATTACTGAAAAGAAATTAGAAAAAACAAAAACAGTAACGTTAGAAGACAATTCTAGGCCAGATAAGCATGTTGCCAAGACGTTCGCGGCGAGCATTTTGAACATTTCCTACATTGACATTAATGTTTTTTTCGTTTTTTTTTTAATAATTGAGAAATAATCAGTATAACTTATTAGGTTTTAAGTGTAATGTACCGAATTTGTGAAATAAAATAATTTTTATTTTACTTGAAACGTTGATTTCTCCAATAAATTTGAAAACAGTGAAAACACTTAATACTTCCGAAATAGTTAAAGATAGGTATAGGACATTGTGCATGAAATGTATCTAGAATTCTCTAAAGAATCCAAAAAATAAATAATATACAGGGGGTTGCATTTGAAATAAGAAAGTTGGTATTGGCCACGGTCGCATGGAACACCCTATATAATTTTATTTTCTTGAGAAATATGCGCATTTAAAATTACAGATGGACGTGTCCGAGCGTTTTTCCTAACACCCCCTCATTTATTCGTTATCGAATTTTTTCCATTTGGCTGTTACAATCTGTATAATGCACTAGGCAAAATTTTTATCGCTAACTACCAGAGCAGTTTATGGTATATACTTGCAGGCGGGGATGAACCGATATCTTTCTTAATTTCCAAAATTTTTTCATTTGTAATCGCCTGCAATCATTGAAACCTTCATGTCATATTTGTATGACGTATATATTATTGACTGCTTACGTAGATAGCGATAAAAACATAATTTATATGGATTAAGTATGGGTCTTGTTTTTTCTTTTCGTTAAATATTTTTGCAGTCGAGTTTTTGGTTTTTTCTTTGATAATTTGCTCCTTTCAATCATTAAAGTTTCATAAATGAATGAGTTGATGGTCGTTAGTCCAAAATTATAAAGAGGAAATAAAAAGAAATATAATTCTATATAACAGTTACAACAATCATTTTATAATAATAATTGAAACAGATACATAAAACGACTATAATTTTTATGAACCAATTTATCATATTCCTTGAGAATCTGGAAGATCTGCAAATGGACTTGATGGAATCTGGAATCTTGTTGTAGAATTTTGGTGCTAGGTATGCAAAATTGCTTAGGGCTATGTTTTTCAAATTGACAAATAGTTCAATTTTTTTTTCGTTCTGCTTCTTGTTTTTCTTCATGACACACATATAATTGATGATCCCTATTTTTATGAAAGTAGAAGCAAATTTTCGATATAAAAAGATTCCGTATACAAGGTGTTGAGTGTAGAAGTATACTCAAGTATACCATATCGAATTAATGATTCGGCCAGGAATTTATAAACCAAGATGAGACATAAAATATATTTCAATTGTAATTCATTTTTTTTGTCTAGCTATGTGCATTTGTATTTATTTTTAATTTTCTTTGAGTTTATAGAAATTTTCTAAACTCTTGTCAAATATATAATAATAATATGTATCAAATGTCTGAAAATATTTGAAAGAGATTCGATATGAAAATTCCACTCGAAATGTTGATCGAAAATAATGCCTTAATTTTATGGTTTTCTTCTTCCTCAATTTGTTGATTTCCAATATATATAGATGAAAAGTTGGGGCGTGAAACCATATTTCTTCAAATGGGAATTTCACGCCATTGAGATGACCCATTACCATACCAGTTCACGATTTGGGTCATGACCCTTCTTTCTGCTGCTATTAAAATGATGCCACATGTACCATTACGGCACATTATTTATGTGAAATGGAAATCAGTTCGTTTAAACTAAAGAGATGAAGAACACAAAGAATCTTTTCTGTTTCAAATGAAAGTTCACCCGACAAGAAAGATTAACTTTAAAATATTTTTGATGGATTTACTATAAGAAATTCTCCCATTGTTGATACGAATGTGGATGGAATTCATCCAACGTGTAACAAATACAACGAATATTAACTGTGTGTTGGGTCCGAATAGAATTCCTATCGCAAATCGAATCGCTGCTATTCACTTAGCATCTATTCTGTTAAATTCACTTTCTCATAAACTCATTCCTGATTTTTTACGATTTTTATCGTAAAGTGAAATTTAACCATTACCACATCTCTTCAGATAATAATCATTTTTCAATAAATCCTGTCTTCAACGTAACACTCTCTCTTCTTTATCTTATACACACAATAATCGCTTTTATATCTATAAAAGACGTTAACACTACTCGTTTCTTAGATTCATAGAAATTAAATTTTTTCGTATGATCGAAGGTTGAAATTTGAAAGGAATCCAGTTAGAATATACTAAAAAGGAATTAAATAATCTTAATTATGTTTCGTCCATCAGTTTTTCAAAGTGGTTTGTTCGAAACGTTGTATTTAACAAAACTTGTCGGAGGAGTCAATCACTCTGTCGAAAATTCCTATAATTGATGTGGTAGTTAATTACTTCAATCCTACTTCTTCGAATTACGAGCTATCATGCCTCAGGCAACCAGTCTCGAGTATTATTAGATAATAGAAAAAATATGAAGTTGTTCGTTCTGATCGAATGTGATTTTTTGAGCTTGCATCTCAGGATGCGATATTTTCCTCAGTATTTACTAGATACTCTTCCAAAGAAGCCTGGGAACACCCTGTATATTGGAAAATGATTTCTTGAGGGGCAGAAATATAAATACGAGAAAACTATTGCAGGACCTTGTATGTATAATAATTATCACCGTTTTATCGATTCATTATTGAAAATGATGAACTGAGAGGATCATGCCCGGCTTTGTGTCAGGTCTCCCATCCTGATCGACCATCAGCCATGAGTTCAAAGTCCTTCGGACATTGTTTCGCACCAAATTGGTATGAAAGATTCTAAAACCGAGTCACGCTCTGCACAAGAAAATTGAGGTATGAACGTACACACTTTACGACCGCAACCAACACATAATTGCACCGTGTTGTTTCAAATATAGAAACATTACAATTTCCTGGGGTAAATAGGAACGAAAAATTCACTTTCGTACCTTTCCTTCGCGGTGAAATTCCACCCAGAGGGACATAAACGTCAAGTTATGAAGCGATCAAAATTATAACGCATGGAACGTGATCGATAAATCTGTCCTGAATATCGTAGGAATCGTGTTTCGAAAAATGCCAAGGCATCGTACGACGAACTGATGAACAGACAGTAGCAGAACAACTCCTGTTTTTCTGATCCATAATGAATTATATTATACTCCATTCACTTTTATTAAGTATTCCGGTTGGCCATGACATTCTGACACATTTCACAGTGTATATTTTTGAAATGTTAGGTTATAATCATTTTCCTGTCAGATAACTACGCAACGTCGTCTGTACATAGAGGTCGTAGTAATTACGTTTTTATCAAAATGTTCATTTACTTTGGGAAAATACACACAACCAAACTTATATGGAATCACCCAGTATTAAGATGAAATATTATTTTGATATCTTTTTCGCTAGAAGCAAATAAAGAGTGCATGTGTTTACTCACAAAAACAGTTAGGTTCATAAGCACTTGATAAGATTTGGCTTTGCAGTGTCGATTTTACCATTTCGTTCGAACGTCGCAGTGAATTTATATTTTGTTTTTTTGCGAAGTTTTAAAAAAAATGCCTTATGTGGGGTTATCGGAAGTCCAGAGAGGAAGAATTATTACTATGGCAGAACAAGGTATGTCACGAAGACAGATTGCAAGAACGGTGGGGGTTACACAAGGGGTTGTTTCAAAAAGCTATGCAAGGTTTCTGGAGTTAGGAACCCTAAAGAATAAGCCGAGAAGAAGTCGTGGAAGAGTAACTACAGAAAGGCAGGATCGCTTTTTAGCCCAAACAGCAAGAAGAAATCCCGCAGTATCTCATTCAGAGCTTCAAAGGCAATTTTTGCAAGCTATAGGTGTTAGTGTTTCTGTCGAAACTATCAGAAAAAGACTTCGCGCTCGGGAATTATTCAAGAGCGTTAAGAGTTCCAGAACTATCAAGGCAAAATAAAGTTGACCGTTTTAATTGGTGTTTAGAGCATGAAAATTGGACTATTGAAGATTGGAAAAATGTCTTATTTTCGGATGAGACCAGAATTGGCCTACGATCAGACGACCGGCGTGTTCGCATTTCAAAAGGTAGAGGGAGGCAAGCTAGGCTCCAAGCTGCAAGACCGATCCCTAAATACAAAGGAGGTACTGTAATGTTTTGGGGCGGAATTATGTCTGGTGAGAAAACTCCTTTAATTCCCATTAGACAATCTCTGACAGGGCCAAGGTATGTTGATCTAGTGCTACAACCTGTAGTGAGGCTCTGGCGAGGTGCTTTTGGAGATTATTTCCTATTTATGCAGGATAATGCACCTCCACATACCAGCAGAGTTGCAAAAAATTTTTTCGAAACAGACCTTAATCCTATCGAGCACTTGTGGGATAGGATCAAAAGAAAAATTAGAGCTCGTCAAAATAATCCTGGTAACGCAGAGCAACTTATACAAGCGGCTTTAGAGTAATGGGCAAATGTTACAGAAAAAGAAATTAACAACTTAATAGAAAGCATGCCTCGTCGAATTCAAGCTTGTATCAATGCCAGGGGTGGTAATACTGATTATTGATTTGTTAAAATCGTTTTATTTGTTGTTCAATTCTCAGTTACATAAAAATTATTTTTAGAGAAATGTAAGGTGGATTTATACAGCAACTAAAATAAAATAAGAACTAAAATAAAATAAAATAAGAATGTTCACTTGATGCATTTCAATGACAGCGTTTATACAGGAAATAAGCTAAAATAAGGAATAAGAATAGGAATAAGAGATGGTCAACTTTTATCTTTTTCGCTTATTTTATTTGGAAAATGATAGTGCGCATGACCCAAATCCACTCCCCAATCTTTTCCGTATCGACACTTTTGACAAGTTCTTGTTTTCTAACCTAAAACTTAATGAATATTTTTTTGAATCATTGTTGATAATTATATTTAATATGGATGACCAGGAAATCATGATGGGAGCGATGTTGTTATTGATGACAAGTACTGCGATTATCGCCTTGAATAAAAGGCGGAAGTCATTGTCAAAAAATCTGCGATTTGATTGGTTCATTCTTATTTCTTATTTTATTCCAGTGATCTCTATAAACCCATGTTGTCTGCTCTTATTTCTTATTTTATTTTATTTTAGTTCTTATTTTATTTTAGTTGCTGTATAAATCCACCTTTACACTTTTAATTTTCTGTTCTATTATAAAAATAATCTTTTAATAATTTATATTATTTTTGTAATAAACTTGTTCTGGGAAAACTGCTCTTCACTTTTCAGCGACTTTTTTTAATTAAAATTCGTTTTTTCCAAATAACAGGGTGATTCCATATAAGTTTGGTTGTGTGTATTATGTGAATTAAATGATCCCAAAGACCTGGCGAATGTTGAAGAAACTTTTTTCTCTGTTAATCCTGGAAATATTTCACGTATATGAACATGGTTGAAGATTCAGTCACGCTATTTTCATGTACGGAAGTCAAAAATCGAGTGTTGAAATTTTACCGAAAAATAATGGACAGAATTGTCCGGTACTTTTTGATAGTTCATTCGAAAAAAGAATAAGAGTACTCGAATAGCCCGACAGAAAAACTTCTAAACGAACAGACCGACCTATGGAATTCCCCACTTTTCAAAATTCTCACGGAATAAGCCTGCAGAAGAAATTTGAATACCGTTTTGCTCTACTTAAAATTCTCCAATATGAAAATGCAGTAGTACTGCGAAAGCTGTGTCACAGTTAAACCTTAAAAGAACTAACTCCATTCACAAAGTTGAAAAAGAGTGAATAGAAATAAGCATTGGCAACGTCTCTGAGAATCATTTGACATTGCGGATATTTCACGATTGCCAACCTGCGTCAGTTTTAAGAAATAAACTTGATAAACCTTAATCTACAGGATACTTTATAAAAGTGAATGGAGTATAAATAATATCGATATGAAAATAGAAGAACGGGAGCTTCTTTTGATGTATCTTTGGTCTTCATAAGTGATCGGAAAGTCAAATATCATCTTGAATATACCGTTCCAAAACGTGATCAGTATTTAGCATATCGTGTTTCACTGGAGGATCCTGACATTTTCTATGACACATAATCGACCAATGCGTATTCGTGAATGTAAGAAGAAATGATATCGAAAGAACAATGCAGATAATAGCAGGCGGCCATGAAAACCACAACTGGATGATCGAAAGTACAGATTTTCTATAAAAAGCGACTAAATCATTACTGTTATTACAAAAACTGTCAGGATATTATTAGGACACGTTTCATGCCTCTGTAGAACTCACGATCGTGATATTTAGAGACAGATTGATGTTGATGTATCAGTGCAGTTTCATTGTCATTATGTTTGTCCTGCATAATGTGCTTCCATTCTCCTATTCTCTTCAGGCGGATAGAACTGTATCCCTATTGTTCGTTCGCTGTGAGCAAATCAAATTAATATTTATTGTTTAGGTGCTTAAAAATGGTCATGAAACAAAGTGAAATAAAAAGGGAAAATACCATTATTCTTCAGTTCACTTTGTATATTCCCAGTATTCCATGTTTACTTTGAGCTTTTATCATTATTATTATGTGCTATAGAAGAGCCTTTCACAACTTCGACCAAATTGGTATTTCGTTCTTGAACCCTACTTAGTCAATCCCCTAGGTCCTAGGAGATCACCTACTACCCTCATATGATCTCCCTAGGAGCTCTCGCAATCATACTTCGAGAATCAAGGGTCGGCTTGCCTAGGAGTTCCTGAGGCAGGCAAGATCCAGGCACTTTTCTTTTCGCTTGTTTTAGACCTGGAGACCTTCTCCAGAGGAGTGTCATGTTTTATATCTCCCACTGCTGTGACACTGCTCTAAAGTGTTCTTTTCGAAAGCCACACAAGGGTTCAGGTCCAAAGGATTCAACCTTTAATGCACTTTCCGCAAGTGCATCGGCCTTCTCTTCACGATCAATGCCACAGTGCCCTGGCACACATACTAGAGTCATTTCGTTGGCTCTGGCCAGTTGCTTTATGGTATTGAGGCATTCCCAGGTGAGCACTGGTGAGCCAGAGCTCTTAGTGCTGAGTGACTGTTTCAATATTTATGCACGCATCCTTGAGGTTTTTTCAAACACTCTTGGACGCAGGCATTGACAGCCATTATTTCCGCCTGCAAAACGGAGGGTCCTTGTTCTATTGGCTACTAGAAAAGACTTCTGTTTTCTATATATTTCATACAAAGAAAAATGGAAACTGAAAGATAAAGAATGCTATACAAAAAAGTATCGAATAACTTTGGACGAAAATATACTGCTCCACAAGAGTTGACTTAGGGATATCGTATTCAATCGTGTTTAAATGTATGTAATCTTCGAAAAAATCGCTGTTAAATCATTTAAAACTCAATAACAACTTGAATCGATCCAATAAAAATCAGAATGAGACATTTCGTCAATCTGAAGTTTGGTTCTCTGCATATGCTTCATGAATGTTCTTATTTTGAAATGAAGTCAGTTTATCAACGGTTTCGATTTGAAACGGGTTTTCTGAAAATGTCAAGACGTAAATTAACAAACGCTGAGGCTAATAGGGCTATCTCTAGTGGCCTAACTCAGGTTTTTGTAGCGGAAAAGCTCCAAGTCAGCCAAAGTGTGATATCTCGACTTCGGAATAGGTTCAGGGAGACAGGTTACGTGTTGGAAAGACCAAGGCTTGATGGGCGACGAAAAATAACACCTGCTCAGGATCGTTTCATCACCGTTTCGACGAGAAGAAACCCTACATCTACGTCTAGAATGCTACGGAATACTCTCCAAAATGCAGATGGGGTCCAAGTTTCCAGTTTGAGAGAGGTGAATCTAGGTTCTAGACGTCCATTAAGAGGAGTTCCATTAACACGTGACCATAAGCGTCAAAGACTGGAATGGGCAAGGCAATATATCAATTGGAACGATCAATGGCGTAGTGTCATTTTCACTGATGAATCCAGATATGAACGATTTTCAGATTCTCGAAGAATAAGGGTATGGACAATCCCACGCATACCCCGTAATCGTCGCTATGCCCAAGAAGTCCATCCATTCCGAGGGGGTAGTGTTATGGTAGGGGCCGGGATATGTTTCAACAGGCGCACAGACCTACACATTTGTCCTGTCACTATAGGGAGCATGTCATTGACAATGTTGTGCCAAATTTTCACGCTGCTATTGGTGAAACTTTTCAATTTTTAGACGATAACGCTAGACCGCACCGTGCAGCCATAGTTGAGAATGCGCGCGAGGAGCTTGGTATTCCACATTTACCAATAACTCCGCACTCACCAGATTCGAATTGCATAGAACATGCATGGTAAATGCTCCAAAGAAAATTAGATAATCATCAACCTACCCCAGAATCCTTTAAATGATATGAGAGAGCTTCTGCCCCGTTTCTGAAACCAAATTCCACAAGAAATGTTCAACAATCTCGTGTGTAGTAGGCAAAGAAGGTGTCAAGCTGTTATTGATGCCCGTGGAGGCCATACATTGTATTGATAGGCTTAAAATGCTTGAATTCTCTCGGAATAAAATTTCGTTATTTACTCGACCTACAGGCTAAAATTAATTTGCAACTTGAAATCATATTAATATGAATTTTCATTACGAAAATCTTATTTTGACTATATTTTTTTGCAATTCAAGTCAATATCCCTAACTCATGTGGAGCAGTTTAATTGAATTCGCTCTATCGGTTCCATTGATAGATTCTTTCGCCAATTGATGAATCTAGTGCTAGTCCGATCTGTGGAAGTGTTTACGAGTACTGAAATAGAAACACCGATTCAAGATACGGCATAAAAGGTCGGGTATGCCATTACACTTATTAATAAAGTGAATGACTCCTGTTGTCAAGGTTTCTAGAGGAGAATTGAAATATCGCCAAACCTTGGAGGAAGTCGACTTGACACTCTGGTTTCTCCTCGTATCCTGTGTCTGTTTCTTCTGATTATTGTCAATTGCAAAAGAAATCACGCTGGGCTGAATTTGATATTTGCGATGAGAGAAAGCTTATCAAAAATTAATGTATGTCTACAGAAGTTATTCTGCATAATTGGAATGTTTTTTTCGGTTCGAAAGCAAAGAGTGTTCGGAGTTTTTTGTCGGAGTTTCGTCTTTAGGGTTACTGATTCGTTCTATATTATACTAAAAGGGTAACTCTGTGGTCCGGCCCAGGGAATCTGTCGAAAAAGTGGGTCCAGAAGAATCTTAAAATCGCAGCGAAGCTGCGATACAGAAAAGGAATTTTCATACGGTCGGAAAGAGGAATGATCGATTCGTACGTTGGCGAAATTTCAATTCTCTAGGCGATGTAGAAGTATTTTAAAAAAATTCGCGAAAATCGCGAAAAAATTCGGCAAAAAGGGCAATTTCAAACTCGATTCGCAGATATCCTGGCCGTGATGTAAATATACGTATCGAAAGAGGAAGAGTCAACGCAAAATAGCTTGGTATTCATATTTTCCATAACTTCCCCATTTCTTCAGGAAAATTGATTGAAGTTTGACATTTCTCCTATAAAATTGCCCGATCTCAAGAGATCACAGAGAACTATTTGACATTGTAACTGTAAGCTGTCAGAGTTTGGCCACAGCCTTCTATAGAGAAAGCCCGGAACACAATCTGACAACTGCGCTCAGATTCCGCGATCGGAGGCCTACCGATAAGGATAACTGCTCAAAAGGTAGATCTGCTGGCCCATACTAGTTCTATACTATACTAAAATGGTAACTCTGTGGACCGACCGAGGGAATCTGTCAAAAAAGTGGGTCCAGAAGAATCTCAAAATCGCAGCAAAGCTGCGATACAGTAAGAAAATTTTTATACGCCCAAAAAGAAGAATGATTAATCCATACTTGGGTGGATTTCCGATTCTCTAGGCGATGTAGAAGTATTTCAAAAAAATTCGCGAAAAGAGCCAAAAAATCTGACAAAATTGGCAATTTTAAACTCGATAAAACTTTTTTCACAGATATCCTGTCCGTGATGTATATATATATATATAGTTATAGTGAAAAGGGGTTACAGTTCACTGCGACCTTAAGGTCTATTGTGCCCCCTATCAGAGCTGTCATCATCACGCCTCCTACAGCTCGCCCTCCAGTTCCAGAGATTTGATAAAATCCATTATCTGGGATGGCTTCAAGGAGAATAACTCCCCACTTCTACAAGTTTCTTGTCCAAAGCACTCTTTCCTTTGGCTTGCAATGGCATAGCATTCCGTAACCAGGTGAATAGGAGTTTCTTCCTCCTCCCCACAGAATCTACACTCATCAGTGTCCGATAAACCCATTCTCAACAGATGCTTCTTTAGGCGACAATGTCCTGTGAGAAAGCCAGTGAGTATGTGAAGTTGGTTTTTACTGAGATCCAGATATTTTTTGGATCTAGCAGTTTCAAAGTTCCTGAGGAACTTTTTGGAATGATCCATCCCTGGGAGATTCCGCCAGAGTTTTTTTCTTTCGGTTCTCTCCTTCAGCATAAACTCCTTCTTATAGGTGCATTTTCCTATACCACAGAAGGGTTCTGGGCCAGTGAGAGGCGTTTGTGCGCTCTTTCTGGCCAGTGTATTGGCCTCTTCGTTTCCTGCGATCCCCGAATGACCGGGAACCCAGATTAAAAAGACCTTATTCTTCTTGCCTACCTCATTGAGTTTGGTCCGTGATGTAAATATACGGATCGAAAGAAGAAAGGTCAATGCAAATTAGTTTTGTATTCATATTTTCCATCACTTTCCCATTTCTTCAGGAAAATTGATCAAACTTTGACATAAAATCACCTGATTTTTAGAGACCTACTGATAAGGATAACTATTCAATAGGTAGATCTAGAGGCTCTACTAGTTTTCCGTATAAAGCAATAACTTTTTTTTTAAGAGAAATCATTATCGGTAAAAAATTTCCGAATTCCGGAAAAATTTTCACTTCGAGCGGGAGTCGAACCACGCGTCTTTGAATTTCCGGTCCAACGTGCTAACCAACTACGTGTAGTTGGTATATTATTATTCAGGTGAATGGTTGTAAAATACCATAGAGCGTCATATAGCTTTTATGATACACCCTTTCCTTATCTAATGCAAAACAGATGGGGTTCACCCTTCAATAATTCGGTTGTATCAATTATTGTCCCGATTTAGGGGAGCTAAATTATAGTTCTGTTGTAACAAAAACATAATATAATGTAGGAAATATGAGGTTGAATTATAATTCTCAACACTGATGGAAAAGATGAAACTTGAAGTTGACTAACACAGTTGTGTGAAAATTTTGAATCATCGTATTCAAAAATGAAACAACGAATTGCACACCATTGTGCTGATGTGCTAGAATTCACGTCAACATCTCGAAATTGCGTTTTGTTCTCAACCTAAAATTTAAATACGAGATACCTCTATCTTGTTCCAAAGCCGTTATCTTCGATTATTATTCGGTATAATTGATTCGTCTTGATTAGAAACCTGAAACGGAGAAACTGAATGGGTTTGTTCAGAGAGTACACTTGGATGCAAAAGATATCGAGTCGTTATGCAGTCCACAGGGCAAAAGTCAAATCAGAACCACCTCAACGTTTCTGGTTCATCTTTCACTGCTCTAAAAATATCAAGTGAAATCATGAATATATTAAGCATAATAATAAGATGTCGAGACTTCGAATCAGAATTCATGCTGAATTTGATGTGGGACTTTCATAATTTTCCGAGTTCAACGAGGAACACGATCCACATAATATTAACATAAAGAGAGAATAGAGATCTGAAACAATGAATTCCGAGAATGGGGATTTCATTCGCTAAGAGTTGCATCAGTTTCTTCTAAGTTTTTTGAACATTGGATACTCTCTCAATTTTATTGACATTTTTATTAAGTGACTGGGTTTTCTACAACGAAATATTCAATTTGGGGGAAATTGTTCATGAGTGAATATTCCTTCAACTGCGATTCTCATTGCTTCATATTGCGGATCTTTTGAAAGGACATCTGGATTCTTCACAAAATTCTAGACATAATTCATGTACATATATACGTATCTTCAACTTTTTCGGAAATATTAAGTGTTTTCAGATTTTTTACAAAAATTAACTTTTTAAATGAAAATTATTTTATTTCACAAATTCGATACATTACACAAAATACTTATTTCCCATTTACCTCTTGATATGAAGAAAGTAAGCAAAAACCATTACTGAGAAGAAATTAAAAGGAACAAAAACAGATTTGTTTATTCTCATAGCCTTAGTAACACGTTGTCTGTTTGCATTTTGAACATTTCCTTCATTGACATTAATGTTTTTTTTTTCAATAATTAAGAAGTAATCAGTATTACTTATTAGGTTTCAAGTGTAATGTACCGAATTTGTGAAATAAAATAATTTTTATTTAAAACGTTGATTTTTGCAATAAATCTGAAAACACTTAATACTTCCGAAATAGTTAAAGATAGGTATAGGACATTGTGCATGAATTGTGTCTAGAATACTCTGAAGAATCCAAATAATAAATAACATACAGGGGGTTGTATTCGAAATAAGAAAGTTGTATTGGCCACGGTCACATGGAACACCCTATATAATATTTTTTTCTTGAAAAATATGCGCATTTAAAATTACAAATCGACGTGTCCGAGCGTTTTTCCCAACACGCCCTCATTTATTCGTTATCGAATTTATTCCATTTGGCTGTTACACTCTGTATTCAGTGTTCAACGTAGAACAATTTTCGATCGACCTTCATCAAGTCCTCCTCAATATTTTAAACCCAAAAGTTTCTGCGATGTCAATCAGGTCATACTGCTTGATTTTTGCAATTGGATCTATTTGCAGTGATCTGTGACAAGTGCATCTGAGTTTTGCAAAGATTGCTATTTATACCCCAACCTAAATACCCGAATCTTGCGATTCAGATTGAGAAATGGTTAAACCAGGAATAGTTTAAGAACTAGGACTATCCCACAAATCCAAATGGAATTCGGTAATTTTTTCCGAAATAGTTGATTTTTTCACCTCGTTCGAAATTATTCCAAGTGAATGTGATTTAACTGATCTCATTTATGTACGAAATTGAGCAGATGTTTCCAGAACGACAAAAAAATTTCCTAATGCTTCATTGCTATTCATAGACAATGTGCTCATGAATCAACCAAAATTATTTGTGATAACTCATTAAGAAAGTAAAAGTAGTGTAAAATTCGTTCGTGTTGGAATCTCCCGAGGAGTTAAAGCCATCATATCGATTTACTGAAGAGAAATGACCACAATTTACATATAAATGCGAGGGTTTGAGGTCCTGAAGTGTAGAACGTTGTAGGTGTTATGTCACATTCCATTAAAAAAAGGCTGTTCAGCTCATTTACACAGCATCCCGATGCACATATATTTGAATCCCACATTTCCTCATAAATATTGATTATTTAGAGTAAAATGATGGCTGGAAGGTTTGAAACAGTGCGACCATAATAATTGTCGGAGATCGTTTTTCGAATGCAATTGATGTCTGTTAGTAACGACAGTTTAATGGTTCGTATCCATGTCGATGATGGTGAAAAACGACCCATATATCAATTTGATTGAGGCCTGAAAAACGGGTTTCCAATTAACTGAAAATCTGTAACTCATTCCACTTTCTTAACTCTGCTCCATTACATGTGTACCAAAACGCTATTTTAACATACGGCTCTGAACCTCCTGAAATTGTTTTCTTTCGTTTGATATTTCTTTTTCTCTTTCATTTTCTTTCTTTTCAAGTTTTCGTTGTAATGTTTTTGACCTTTTTCATGGCAAATTGAATATTTCAATTATAACATTCTTGTCCAAAAATTAATAAAATGAAATAATGAAAGTTGGCCAATGGCCATTTGGTCATCGCGTAGATTTCTTCGTCTGTAAGTTTGACTGTATGAAAGCTGTCATGATGAAGTCGTAACTACTTTTCTCTGGTTCACCTCCGTGCATTTCACTTTTTATGTTTACTGTCAGCCGATAATTCTAGTTAAAATTTTTATTAATTCTTTCGATACTCCCGTTCCATGTCGAATTCATTATTCATCGAATAGTGCAATAGAAGCCTTGCTGCATTGTCAGAGAATTTCTGCCAAGTCATTCCAACGCAATCTATGATGGTCTTCTGTGCAGAACGTTCAATCTATATCCATAAATTGTAGCAACTCCTTATTTGTTATTTAATTGGTACTGGCAATATAAATATAGGTTTGAGTTCTCACTGTTATTTCATCATAGAAACTTTTGTTACTGATTTGAAAATGCTCATCTTTCCCACAGTATTTTACAGTAAAAAAGTACTCACGGTGACAATATCACCAATGAACCAGATGTCGGTTAAGGGGCCGTTAAACTCTGGCTGATGGCACCGATTCTCCATTCAAAAAGTGCTTTTAATTTTTCCAAGTTTACGCCCTCAATTTTCCACCTGGAAGCTTGGTTTTTTTTTAAATTCTCCTGGAATTTCAGACAGTTCTCTGCGATTTCACACTTTCTGGATGTCTTTTCAGTATTTTCATAATTTTTTGCAATAATTAAATCGCCTATCCAAATGGATTTTTTTTTAATATAGAAAATTGGTTTGTCGAGTGCACTCCAATGAATTTTCTGAAAAAAATGGATGAACAACCGCCGAAAAACCCGATTCAACCCGATTTTTTCATGCGAAAAAATAATTTTTCTAGAGAGAAGAAACTGGAGTGCCCTCAAGACGTCCTTTAACTTCAATTTGAAAAAAAAATCAAGCTTTTAGGTGAAAAATTGAGGACGTAAACTTGGAAAAATGAAAAGAACTTTTTGAATGGAGAATCGGTGCCGTAGCCGATTTTTTCATGCGAAAAAATGATTTTATCAGTGAGCCAAGGTGGTGTTATTCAGGTTGTTAAGATAATTGAGTTAATTTTTAATAGGCGTTCTCCGTCCCATACTGATATTGAAAATGCTTACATCACATTTGATTTCGCGTGATACAAGCAATTATGGCTTGCATGTTACTGATGTAAAAATAATCGAACTTCACATCCGAGAATCCACGGCTTCATTTCATCCATAATCATGAGGATGACGTAAACCTTCCAATTTACAAGATAGTTAACCTATACAAATTCATCTAGTTGAGCGGTCCACTAAATTAGAAATCACTTCCAACAGCTGTTCGGACATGCGGCTGATAATTCTATCTGTCCGATTTGTATCGTGACGATGAAATATCTTCATCCGCAAATTCAATGGCCGAGTTATTTTTAACAAAAGACCCAACAGAACATTGTTGTTGCAAACAAGTAGCTGTATTCAATGTTCGATTATCATGGTAGCTCATCGAACGGTATTCGACCAGCGGCTATTCTTCGGCGCTAAATGAAACCGCCGACGTCTTCAGGACACTGGAACTTTTTCAATGAGTTTTGGATTTTTTCAATCAAGATTACTAGTTCCACTATAAAACTAAATAATACTCCATTAGGTTCTTCAAGAAGAAAACACAATAGTTATAAAATAAGCTGGTATAATGGAATTATATAGGGTGTCACAATGAAAATGAAATAGAGGTGTCTTTTAGTAGAATAATCTAGATTTCTTGATTTTCCTAATAGTAAAGACTTCTGCTTCCTTTTCAATGTGACACCCTGTGTATGGCAGTATGAGACGGTTTGTTCTCCCATTGTGAAATGACAGGACTCTACAGAGTGTAACAGCCAAATGGAATAAATGCGATAACGAATAAATGAGGGGGTGTTAGGAAAAACGCCCGGACCTGTCGATTTGTAATTTTAAATGCGCATATTTTTCAAGAATATAAAATTATATAGGGTGTTCCATGCGACCGTGGCCGATACCAACTTTCTTATTTCAAATGCAACCACCTGTTTATTATTTATTTTTTAGATTTTTCAGAAAATTCTTGACATAATTCATGTACAATGTCCTATACCTATCTTCAACTTTTTCGGTTTACAGATTTTTTACAAAAATTACCATTTCAAATGAAAATTACTTTATTTCACAAATTCGATACATTACACTCAATACTTATCAACCATTTATCTCTTGATATGAAGAAAGTAAACAAAAACGCCTGAAATGTTGAGATTAGCATGTTGTCAAGACGTTCGCGGCGAGCATTTTGAACATTTCCTACATTGACATTAATGTTTTTTTTGTGTTTTTTTTAATAATTGAGAAATAATCAGTATTACCTATTAGGTTTTAAGTGTAATGTACCGAATTTGTGAAATAAAATAATTTTTATTTAAAACGTTGATTTTTGCAATAAATCTGAAAACACTTAATACTTCCGAAATAGTTGAAAATAGGTAAAGGACATTGTGCATGAATTGTGTCTAGAATTCTCTTAAGAATCCAAAAAATAAATAATATACAGGGAAAATATTGAGTGTTTACAGATTTTTCACAAAAATTACCATTTTAAATGAAAATTACTTTATTTCACAAATTCGATACATTACACTCAATACTTATTTCCCATTTATCTCTTGATATAAAGGAAGTAAACGAAAACGCCTGAAATGTTGAGTAACATTAGAAGACAATTCTACACCAGATTAGCATGTTGCCAAGACGTTCGCGGCGAGCATTTTGAACATTTCCTACATTGACATTAATGTTTTTTTTGTTTTTTTTTTAATAATTGAGAAATAATCAGTATTACCTATTAGGTTTTAAGTGTAATGTACCGAATTTGTGAAATAAAATAATTTTTATTTAAAACGTTGATTTTTGCAATAAATCTGAAAACACTTAATACTTCCGAAATAGTTGAAAATAGGTAAAGGACATTGTGCATGAATTGTGTCTAGAATTCTCTTAAGAATCCAAAAAATAAATAATATACAGGGAAAATATTGAGTGTTTACAGATTTTTCACAGAAATTACCATTTTAAATGAAAATTACTTTATTTCACAAATTCGATACATTACACTCAATACTTATTTCCCATTTATCTCTTGATATAAAGGAAGTAAACGAAAACGCCTGAAATGTTGAGTAACGTTAGAAGACAATTCTACACCAGATTAGCATGTTGCCAAGACGTTCGCGGCGAGCATTTTGAACATTTCCTACATTGACATTAATGTTTTTTTGTTTTTTTTTAATAATTGAGAAATAATCAGTATTACCCATTATGTTTTAAGTGTAATGTACCGAATTCGTGAAATAAAATAATTTTTATTTAAAACGTTGATTTTTGCAATAAATCTGAGAACACTTAATACTTCCGAAATAGTTAAAGATAGGTATAGGACATTGTGCATGAATTGTGTCTAGAATTCTCTGGAGAATCTAAAAAATAAATAATATACAGGGGGTTGCATTTGAAATAAGAAAGTTGGTTTTGGCCACGGTTACATGGAACACCCTATATAATATTATTTTCTTGAAAAATGTGCGCATTTAAAATTACAAATCGACGTGTCCGAGCGTTTTTCCCTCACGCCCTCATTTATTCGTTATCGAATTTATTCCATTTGGCTGTAACACTCTGTTTGGATTTCCGTCCTAAACAAAGAATTTTTCATTTCACGACTTTCTAATTCTTTCATTGTTGAAGAATTTTCAAAACTAGTTTCATCCGAAAAATTGTCCAAACTAAGAACTGATCCATTCCACATTTATTGGGTACTAAAAAGAAGGGTGAAACTTTGGTTCTTGTGACCTAAACACATCATCAAAAGTCTTGCCCCCCTAGGTTTCTTGAAAAATGAACAACCTATGTTCTGGAAATGAGGTGAATATTTTCCTCTTCTTCAACTGCAATGAATTCGATTAAGAATCTGTGTTTGTTACCCTTTGTTCTATACAGGATGAGACGAAATAGGCAAATAAGAAAAAATTTAAATTTTTGACGATGTGTAAATGCGTTTTCAAAGCTTTTCGATCTGATTTTCAGATCCCATATCTGACATTGCCAGGTCGTATCGAAGAATGCACACTCAACCAGAAGAAGTTGAAAAATCGTGTCAAGGTTGTAACGGATTATGGCTACATTTCGCTCATAATGCTGAACGAACTCAATCGAATTAGAAATTTATTGTATGTAAAAGAATCTAGAAACCGATAGTTGCAATTAATACTGTCGCCTACCTACCGGAGTTTCTTTTGCTCCTTTTACAAAGCCTGACACTGATTTTGTGTGCAGATATGTACACGAAGGAGAGCAATCAAAAGTGCAATCCGCCATTATGTTGGTTGAAATGGACAAAAACCGGAAGGCAACTTTCTTCCGAGGATACACCCGTTTTGGCCTTCACATCATATTACCCATGGAGGGAAAACGCTAAATCGGAAGGAAAGATGCCAAAAGTGAAACACTAATTAATCCTCGGCATTTTTGAACAAATTGAGATTTCGATTCTGATCATTAAATTGATGAATATTGGGGTATTTAAATGAGATGTCTTAAATTATACACTGCATGTTCAATGATATCGTATCTTTAACACTAATTATTCTTTTTGTTTCAGGTAAGTGATTCTGGCTAGAGAGAAAGGTTCAAGATCTTCACAATCCCTTCGTTTCTCTCCGGAGTTGCACCTTCTTGTTTGCAGTTTCTGAAGGTCAGATCCGATCCATCTCATTAAATTGGGGTTATTTAAAACTGATTAATTGATGATTACGACTTATTTCGACATTCATTTCGCTTGCAGAAAGTCTTTGCCAATGCTTTTTTATCATCATGAGATCCTCGATTACCTGAGTTTTATGATACTCAATTGTCAATAGTACCGATGAGCCAACTATTTGTTTATATTTAGATGTTAGGAAATTGCTTTGCCGACTTAAATGACTCATTATGATGTTATCATAAAAGCGGATAATCCTCGACACTATTTACTGTCTTTTCAAAGAATCAAAACATCTACTACGGATAAATTTTGATTAAATTAATAAGAGCTGGTTTTACATCGAAATGAAAACAAAAGTTTGATCTACACTCCGCAAAAAAATTAACGCACATTATGGAAATCTCGAATTTATTCTACAACTGAAGGTGTTCTCAATGATAATTATTTTTATCAGAATCATGCATGCATATGTTATCCACTTTCAACGTTTTTCTTCAATACAGATGTTTACTCCCAGCAGGAATAAAAAAAGATGATATTATCAGATTTTGAATGTATTGGCTCCATTCTAAAATCAGTTGTTCTCGATTAATTCTAGTGATCAATAGTTTTTCTTTCGTTTGATTTTCTACACTCGATCGCTATGCAACGCGAAACACGCAATTTGACCCGTTGAGACAACGGTTTGCAACCGCTCGCCTCCTTCAAAATCAGCTTGAGCAAACTCATGAGGTGCAAATTAGCACTCAGACAATAAGAAATCGCCTCAGAGGATATGATTTGAGAACTCGTGTCGCGGCAAGAGGCCCAGCTCTTACCCCAGCCCATCGAAGGGCGCGTTTGGATTTGGCGATAGAGGATAGAGCATATCCATTGGGAAGAGGCCGATTGGGAAAGAGTTCTCTCCACAGATTCTTCTACCATTGTGATCGACGTTCCCTTGTATACAGACGTCCACATGAAAGATATGCTCAGTGCAATTTCCTGAATACTACTGGTTTCGGGGGAGGATCGATTATGGTATGGGGTGGAATATCTTCGACTGCTCGCACAGACCTAGTGGTCGTTGATAATGAAGCTATGAATGCTGATAAGTATATAAGGAACTTTCTTTAAGGGCATGTAGTGCCATTTGCCCCATACATTGGTGAAAATTTCATTTTTATGGACTATAATGCCAGACCCCATCGTGCGCGCATCGTTCAGGAGTACCTTGAAGAGGTTGAAGTCTCTCGAATGGAATGGCCAGCAAGAAGTCCAGATCTCGATCCGATTGAGCAGGTTTGGGACAACCTCAATAGAAGGCTGAGAAGTTCAGAAAATCATCCAGCTACTCTTAATGACTTAGGTATCCAACTCGGAGAAATCTGGGAAGGACTAGATCAGAACATTTTAAGATCACTCATTTTGAGTATGAACCGTCGTTGCCGAGCTGTAATCAACGCAAGGGGTGGAAATACCAAGTATTAAATCATTTATCAGCATTTCAGTATTTTGAAAATTGTTCATTTCGAATGAAAAATATATTGGGATTCTTGGACTGAATTTATTTATTGTTCTTCAAGACAATGCTGACGTTCTTTCACATGAGATTCGGTGAAATCCTAAATTTTTCTTCCATTTATTGTGTCTTGTTTCGTTCAAAACCTTCCCGAGAGAACATAAAAAATAAGTTATAAAGTCAATGTAGAGTTAACTTTCATTAAAATTGAGATTTTCAGAATGTGCCTCAATTTTTCTGCGCAGTGTATTTCCCGGAATATGTAGCCACCTGAGTGCCAAATTAAGAATAAACATGCCTGTTTCATTGAGATTCCGAAACGGTATAACTCACTGTATTTCCAGCATTTGAAACAAAACTAGTAGTGAATATCAAAGTTTTATCAATTTTCCTGAAGAAATGTGAAATTCATGGAGAATTTGAATACGCCACACCCTGTCTATAAATCGGATAATTACCTCTCAAAATCATTCTTCTGTTTCCCTTAAAAGGAAAAAAATTTATACATTACCAAAATGTTATAAAAGTTAGTGAAACGCATAGAAAGAAAGATCACTGATCTAGATTTAGAAAGGGGTCAGTATACGAGCCATATTTCATTCATGTATGCTTTTCACGTCCACCAACAACAAAAATATAAATAGTACAGATAAAACAAACGTGATCATGGTATTGTTTCGACTCAGAGAAGCAAATAGGAAATACGATGCTGTTTCGAAATGATCCGCATCATGGAAAGGGATTATAGGAACCGAAAATAATGCACGCTTCGTCGTAACGCGAATTGATATTTTATAACTTCGTTTACGGTTTGAAGAGATCATTATATCGCATATTGGTCAATAGCCGGTCGAGTAAACGAATCCAGGGTTATATAACCAACATTTCATAGGAAATCGCTGAAATAGATTTTTGTCTATTCAGTTTTCTAGATCACTCGATTGCGATTTCATGGTTAATTGTGTTGCGAGGATCACGTTCTTAATCGGAAAAAACAAAAGAACTTTCTCTTCCGAATGTCACAAAAATCGAACCTCGATTACCTATCGAGAGTTTTTTTATAGAACTTTAAAATGAAATAAAACATATTCACGTTAAGATTGAAGCCAAATTTTTTTTTATTTCAAAGATAATTTGTTGACATTTAAGTTTTAAAAATAAATTCTGACATATGTCCACCACGACTAACTCTGAGGAAATGCACTCGACCAGACTAATTTTGGAACACTTTTTTGAGAAATGTTGTCCGAAATCCATCGATAGTTCGACGAATAATAAGCTACTCTGATGGACGATTATGTTAAAAGGACGTTATACTCTGGCCGACGGCACCGATTCTCCATTCGAAAGGTGCCTTTCATTTTCCCAAGTTCACGCCCTCAATTGTCCATCTGAAAGCTTGATTTTTTTTAAAATGGAATTTCAGACAGTTCTCTGCGATTCCACATTTTCTGGAAGTCTTTTCAGTATTTTCCCAAATTTTTTCATTATTCAAACGCCTATCCAAATGGATTTTTCTTTTAATATAGAAAATTGATTTGTCGAGGGCATTACAATGAATTCACTAGAAAAATTGATAAACAACCGCCGAAAAACGATTATGTAGTCAATTTTCATAGACTCTCAAATTCAACCCGATTTCTTCATGCGAAAATATAATTTTTTCAAAGGGACGAAATTGGAGGGCCCTCAAGACTTCAATTTAAAAAAAATCAATCTTCTTGGTGAAAAATTGAGGGCGCGAACTGAAAAATGAAAGGCACTTTTCGAATGGAGAATCGGTGCCATAGCGGATTTTTTCATGCGAAACAATTATTTTTTCCCCCTAGGGAGCTCTGGCCTTTCGTTTTTCCAAGTTCACGCCCTCGATTTCTCATCTAAGAGCTTGATTTTTTTTTAAATTGAAATTAAAGGATGTCTTGAGGGCACTCCAATTTCTTCTCTTCGATAAAATTATTTTTTCGCATGAAAATATCGACTACGCACCGATTCTCCATTCAAAAAGTGCCATTCATTTTTCCAAATTTACGTCCTCAATTTTTACATAAAAGCTTGATTTTTTATTTGAATTGAAGTTGAAGCATGTCTTGAGGGGACTCCAGTTTCGTCTCTCTAAAAAAATTATTTTTTCGCATGAAAAATTCGGGTTGAATTTCAGAGTCTATGAAAATTGACTTCAAAATCGTTTTCGGCGGTTTTTCATCAATTTTATTTCAGAAAATTCATTGGAGTGCTCTCGACAAATCAATTTTTTATATTAAAATAAAAAATTTATTTGGATAGGCGATTAAATAATCCAAAAAGTGATGGAAATACTGAAAAGACTTCCAGAAAGTGTGAAATCGCAGAGAACTGCAGAGAACAAGCTTCCAGGTGGAAAATTGAGGGCGTGAACTTGGGAAAATGAAAGGCACTGTTTGAATGGAGAATCGGTGCCGTCGGCTAGAAAATAACGGCCCCTTAACCATAAATTTCATGAAGTGTTCTATAAGTTTGGCGAATAAAACACTGATTTTGATGATGAATTTCAACAATTTGTGAACGTTTTTGCGGCCTGAGTCACAGTTATTCCTATTGAAAATTGTGGAAAATCACTTTAATAAAAACACCCGATATTTGAACCATTCATTCAGAATAATTCCCCATTTCAAGAATTAATTGTTTTATTTTTCTTTATGACACGAATTGTTATGGTTTTTCGATAAATAGCCTTGTAACTTATTGAGTTCCTTTTCGAATAAATTCATTGAAATAAAAGCACTTCGTAAGATTTTTTTTTTCAACTAGTTCCACTCGATCGATGAAAAATTATTTTCAGCACGGCTATATGCCGCTCATATTTAAGAGTGGCAGCAAATAATACTTTTTCCAAATGAAACATTGTTTACCATTCAATGGGAATTCTAATATTGTAACTAAGCACCAAACGATGAAATTTCATCAAGGGTAAATGGTACTAGAAAAAACCGACCCAATTCTCGTACCATTCAGAACGAACACCCTGTATGATTGAAATTATTTTAGAGTGATCAAACAGTTCGAGAGCAATAACTTTTGCTAGCCAAATTTTTTCGTATCAATCGTAAATGGGATATTTCACGATTTCTCACTAATGGGACATCCTGTATGAAATCTTGACCTGGACAAAGAGCATCAGTAATAAAACGTTTAGTGTTTATTAACGAATATTTCATCTAACAATAATCAAAATAAGAGGCAGTTTTTCACATGAAGTTTTCTCCATATTGAAATACTTCGTATTTCATTGCTTTTAAGTAAAATCAACACAACACCTCGTGTAAATAAAAACGCTGGGAACATGCAGGTGTTGAGAAGGAAGAAACTTTCCATTTCTTGAACGCCTTTTCACATCGACGAGTGCATCCGGACTCAATGATGCCGATGTATATCCGATCAGTTCTCTTTGGTTGAAATATGGTCAAATAATGAATTCTTATCGGTAGATAATTTCGAGTCTTTACATATTGCTTCGGGCATACCGCCTTGAGGTCATGTTTATCTGGTAAACCGTTATTAATCTGGGACACTCAAAAAAAAAATGTTTTTGTCAACCAACCAAGAACTTGTTATGTTGCAACCGTCCACCTACAGTCTCTCTCAATTCATATGTTACCTAAATACATTTGCCGGAATTGCCATTCAAATGCGAATTTTACACCTTTACGTGTTACTATCAAGCGTCAAACCATTCATAAAATTACGCTGATAAATTATCATTGCACCTTTGCTCTGAATACACAAAGGTTGATTTATTGTCCCCAATCTGTTATCAGGCTTGTTTTTCTCCGTTCTCTCTGTATATAATTCAATCAACTTCGAGATTATTCTCCACCTTTGAAGCCATAATAATGTCAGCATACATGATTATTTCATCTCAATTGTTCTGAATTTTTCGAAACAATTCAAATGAATCACAGGTTAAATAAGTCATTGGAAGTTATCTTTTTACGATCACAAATTATTTTTTCAAGTAGAATATGGAGTTTACACACTCTCGAAAAGTCAATTATTCTTCATGATAGTGTTCCGATTTTGTCATCTGTAATTTCTGCTCTCCCTGATTCTCCAGAGCAAAAGTGTACTAAGTTACAGAAGATTAATTTAGGAGTTTTCTACTTCTAATTGGACGTGTCGCTACGGATTCTGATAGTTCCGAGGGGATGTTTTGTTTATCTCTTCTCATTGTCTAAACGGCTGCATTTGTTGTCGACAACGACAGGTTGAAGCTCTGAGAACGTACCCTTAAACTACGCCGGCTCAGATTTGTCCTTGTACTACGCTAGTCCGATTTAGATTCGACCTTGAACTACGCTAGTCCGGTCTAGATTCGACCTTGAACTACGCTAGTCCGGTCCAGATTTGACCTTGACTTAAGCTAGATACCAATTTTAAAAAATCTCACACATTATTGCAGAAGGAATCGCATTTGTTTCATTTGAAGAAAGTAATATTCAATATACGTGAAGAATGTTCACGATTTGTCAGCAGCAATATTATGGCCTAATCAACAACATTTTCGCCTCAGTTTTCAGCACATTGATCAGATGCAGTTTGAGCCACAGCTTTCAGATGAATACGAAATACTTCGGAAAGATTTCACTGAAAACACTCAAGATCAATCTCTAATAATCTGATCTACTTCGATATTAATTTCGGAGATTTGAACGTTGGAGATCGATAAAGTAACGGTTACAAGATTTTCCTTTCAACTTAGTCCGAAATCGAAAGTATGAATATCTGAGCGTAAACATTCTATAACAAATGGAACGTGAAAAACGCCATCAATTATTAGCTATCCAATACCATCTAAGCATACGAATGAAAATAGCAATTTTACTTCTCATTACCCACTAAGTAAACATAGATAGTTATTTCAAGTTTTATCGAGATAGCAATCAGTATTAGGTTGATATCGGTGATGATGAAATTAATTTCAAAGTACCGGATATAAACAAGAAGTCCCCATTCAACACGTCTAATGATACAAGATAGATATGAAATTATAAGAACTGTTTCAGCAGTTCCACGCGTTTTTGTTCATTATGCGTAACTGTACGGGCGGCATTATGATACTTGAAACTATGCTAATTTGCTAATTAGCCATGGATAACTGCTGCAACTTTGTCGATCAATTACGATTGGAATCGTTATTGAAATTGAGCGTTTCGATTATGTTTTTCCGCAGATTAACAAGATCGTATGATGTCGATAGTGAATTTAAACGATTCGTGAGTATTTAAATTCAGGCTTTTTCAAAACCTACCTGCTCTGAATACTTTAGGACATCCTCGAATATGTATAAGAAGCAGTAAGAGGTCGACACTTTGTTACGAATAAATAGTCTTTATTCCATTAACTGTACTTCGCCTGAAACGATTACTTCAGATAATAATGTCGAAAGAAAAAAATTATTCGAAATTCATGTTTTTCAGATCGTTTTTCTTCAACAGTGTTGTAAGGAGGAATCTCAGGAAGTGTCATAGATGAAAACATCCTGTTCCCTGAAATATATCCTTTCTAGCAGCTGCTAATGATTGAATATTCTAACAATTGCAAATCATTCGCGGAAAATTAATATTCTATCATAAAGCGATCTTAATGATCGCCATACTCATATGAAAATTGTTGAATCATCTGATACTTTGGCTTTAATTGCCGAGAAAGTAATGAGAACAATTTTTGTGGGTTTACTGTTTCTGTATTAGGAAACGGTTTGATAGGAGATTGAGGTATTTTAAATAATCAATTAATTTTTAACGGCGTATGCGTGAATTTGAGTACCGATTTTATGGTAACGATATAATTGAATGATTAGGTACAACGTCGATATTGATGCTCATGATTTGCGTCTTTACTGAACCAGAAATATCGATTTTTTACAATTGCCCTATAACTGCAAAAAATTTGGTCGTTATTTTTTACTCACTCTGTATATGAAATAAAAGCAATAATTGAACAACATAATTATAAAAATGCAGTTGTGGCTAAATCTATTCAAATTATGTTCCATTTCATTTCACCCACACGCATCAGGAGTGGCTCAATTTTTATAACCCATTCAAAAAAACTTCTTCGTGTTAAGTGCCCTTTGTTTAATGCACCTCTACAATGACTAATGAAAGAACGATTGTGAGGCTCATGTGCAGGTAGAGCAATAAATTACAAAGATTGATAGTCACAGATGAAATTTACTGAATTGGCTGTATTGGTAACTAATGACATTCTATATCATCGATTTGTCGACGTTTCGCAGATTATTATCTGCTTCTTCAGGCCTTGAAAGTTAACATCTTACCTTTTGTTCTGAATTTATATTTTCATAACACGAAATCGTTAATATGACTGGACAGTAAGCAAGAGAAAGAACACAGAGACTTAGTGATTTAATCCGCTCTGTGGTCTGCAGCCTTCGAGAAGCAGGGGACCCAGAGTCAGCCGGTTCCGTTCCTTTCGTTTTCTAGTCGACCACCGTGTACCTGGTACACGTCCGAGCTCGCGAGCTCCCTTCAAAAATTGGGCTTTTTATTTCAATGAAATCTCAGTTCGTATGCGGCATAGACCAACAATTTTCTTCAAATTGAAGCTTTAACATTTCTCTAGAATGTGGATTACTCGCTTTTCTGTTTTTCTTCATATATTAGGAAAAAAACCTGGTGTGCAGTAATTTCATGAAAATCTGGACCAACGATTTTATTTCCATGATATCTCCGTCAATTTTCGGGATAAATGTATGAAATTTTCAGTATACATGCGGAATAATATTTTGCAGAATGTGTAATATTCGCTTTTCCGTTTTCTGCGTATATTTGGAAAAAATAATAATAATTAATAATAATGATAATATCACCATTAAAGTTCCTTCTTTATAATTCATTTAAAAATTTTGGGGGACAATAAACAAAAAAATTGATCAATCCACATTCTGGAAAATATTATTTCGCATGTAAACTGAAAATTTCATAAATTTATCCCGAGAATTGACAGGGTTATCATGGAAATAAAATCGTTTGTCCAGATTTTCATGAAATTACAGCTCACCAGTTTTTTTTCCTAATATACGAAGAAAAACAGAAAAGCGAGTAATACACATTCTAGAGAAATAATTAGGTTTTAATTGAAAAAAAATTTTGGTATTCGCCGCATACGAACTGAGATATTCTGAGTTTTCCTCGGCACATGAAAACTGATTGCTTTGATAGCAGTTTAACAAATCCACAGGGGGTTAACCGACTACGACAATGATGCACAGGGGCAATTACTTAAGTGTGAATGTTATAGCTAGAAACCTCGTGTGTCCTAAAATAATGGACAGAAAAATGGCTAATAACTCATATCACCGTAATACAATATTGACCTGAGGACAGAGACCCTTTGGACATGATATGGGTTTAGTGTCATGAACTTTGGACAAGTGTTGTTTGTGTAAGGAGAATATCTTGTACCCTATATTCGCACTGTTTCGGTTTGGGTTCAAGTGAAAACCATTGAAGCACATCGAAATCACAGAGCGCGATAGAGATGTTTTGTTTTTCTTTATTTGGGAACGGTGATATTCCTCGGACAAAATTCATATGTGAACCAATCTTTTTCGATAAATGAAGGCGAGTTTATACAGCAACTAAAATAAAATAAGAACTAAAATAAAATAAGAAATAAGAGCAGACAACATGAGTTTATAGAGATCACTAGAATAAAATAAGAAATAAGAATGAACCAATCAAATCGCAGATTTTTTGACAATGACTTTTGTGTTTTGTTTTAGAAAATAGCCTATTCCGCCTTTTATTCAAGGCGATAATCGCAGTACTTGTCATCCATATCAAATATATTATCAACAATGATTTAAAAAGATATTCATTAAATTTTAGGTTAGAAAACTAGAACTTGTCAAAAGTGCCAATACGGAAAAGATTGGGGAGTGGATTTGGGTCATGCGCACTATCATTTTCCAAATAAAATAAGCGACGAAGATAAAAGTTGACCATCTCTTATTTTAATTCTTATTCCTTATTTTAGCTTATTTCCTGTATAAACGCTGTCATTAAAATGCATCAAGTGAACATTCTTATTTTATTTTATTTTAGTTCTTATTTTATTTTAGTTGCTCGCCTTGAATCAGGCTCGAACACCGTTTGTGAAAAACTCATCGCAATAACTATCGAATGCTCCGCCAATCAAGCTTGCAGCTCCATTTTGAAATCGTGGGTAATTATGGTATCAAACGGATTGAAACAGAATTGACGGGGGGCAAATAGATCGTTCGCGGCCGTTTTTACATGGTTGTAATCAAGAATCAACAGGGGGGAAGTCGAAAGTAATTCAGTTAGTTATTATCGTGATCTTCAATAATAAATCAAACTCTGCCGGTGTGTTAGTGATTCATTGCGCTGATTTCGAAAGTCGTTATTCTAGGTACAGTTAGTCCTATTTTTTTCGTACCTCTATTGAACTGATGATACAATCATTTTGATTTCTATTACATCATTAGATCAATTAACTTTGATATTTACGACCGGAATGGTCTTCTTAGCCGATGATCGATCATGCTTCTCGTAAACTCCCTGAAGAAAATTCGCTGGTGAATTGGTTGATTCTTCTTTGGGAGCGTGCTAGCGTGATTGAGGCTTTGTTGTTTGGGAAAGCCTAAAATCCTTTTCATAATCTACGCTCTAGGGCAGTGGTTCCCAAACTTTTTTCTCTCATAGACAACTTTGCTTTTTTTTTAGTTCCAGTGGACCCCCTGCATTTCTACCATATTTCAAAAACTCGACAAAAAATGTTCGGGTTGAATTTACTTATAGAAATTTGCATTGTGGGTGTTCCAACCACGTATTAATATTGCTTCATATTTATGTACATAAAGTGCGCAATACAACTTTCGCGGATCAAACTCGGAATAGATCAAAATTTGGCCGTTTTTCATTCGTAATATATCCGTGAAAAAATAATTTTTGCCGCTCTTGATTTACAAAGATATCGAGATGTGTCGCTAAGTTGATATCAACTTAGCGAAACAAATATCCGAAAAAATTTTTCAGCCGAAATCAAACTAGCTTATCTTTTTCAATAATTTATCCGTAAATTATCCGCGAAGAAAAATCATCGCCACTTTTGTATTTAAAAAAATATTGGATGTTTCGCTAACTTGATATCAAGTTGGCGAAACAACTATTCGAAAAATGGTTTCAGCACGAAACAAAATAGCTCATCTTTTTAAGTGATTCATCCGTAAATTATCCGTGAAAAAAGAAAATTTGTATCATTCAAGGGTTCGAAGAAAAGTGACAAAATCTGATTGATCGATCAGTAGCCGACGGAACATGTTTTTGCATTTTTCTCGAAAACTAAGGAAGCAATATTGTTGAAATTTGGAAAGAATATGTAGCTTCTCATCTTTGATTTAGTAGTGAAGAGAAAAATTTTGCCGCTTCTGTTTTTAAAAAAATATCACGTGCACTGGTAAGTGTACATCAAATTACCAGGTGACATATTGAAAAAATTATTTCAGCAATCAACAGATAATTCAATTTTTTTCAGTGATTTATCCGTGAAGAAGAAAACATCGCCACTCTTGTATTTAAAAAAATATTGGATGTTTGGCTAACTTGATATCAACTTGGCGAAACAACTATTCGAAAAATGGTCTCAGCACGAAACAAAATAGCTCATCCTTTCGAGGGATTTATCCCTAAATTATCCGTGAAGAAAGGAAATTTGTATCATTCAAGGTTTCGAAGAAAAATGACAAAATCTGATTGATCGATCAGCAGCCGACGAAACATAATTTATGAATTTTACTCGGAAACAATGAAAGCAATATTATTGAAATTTGGAATGAAGATGTAGCTTTCCATCTTCGATTCATCCGTGGAGAGAAAAATTTTGCCGCTCCTGTTTTTAAAAAAATATCACGTGCACAGGTGTACCTACATCAAATTACCAGGTGACATATTGAAAAAATCATTTCAGCAATCAACAGATTTTTCTGTTCACGGATAAATCAAAGATGAAAAGCTACATCTTCTTTCCAAATTTCAACAATATTGCTTCCATAGTTTTCGAGGAAAATGCATAAATTGTGTTCCGTCGGCTATTGATCGATCAATCAGATTTTGTCATTTTTCTTCGAAACCTTGAATGATACAAATTTTTTTTTCAAGGATAATTTACGGTTAAATCACTTAAAAAGATGAGCTTTTTTGTTTCGTGCTGAAACCATTTAGAATAGTTGTTTCGCCAACTTGATATCAAGTTAGCGAAACATCCAATATTTTTTTAAATACAACAGTGGCGATGTTTTTTTCTTCACGGATAATTTACGGATAAATCATTGAAAAGGCTAGTTTGATTTCGTCTGAAAAAATTTTTCGGATAGTTGTTTCGCCCAGGATATTAAATATTGCCTCACCTTTAGTGTCACTCTCAAATGTTTTCGCGAATAGTAGCGCTTTATACATTTCTTGGTCAATCACAAATCGAACATAAGCCAATAATAATGCTTCATCACAAGGAAAAGTTTACTCGTCCAATTGAAGAGAAAAATGAGTTGTTTGGCGGCTCTTTGCAATTCTCGCCACTTTGCACTGACCACTGAATATGGAATATGCAAGTTTCCACAAGTAACAGTCGATGAACTCCTTAAAATATTATCTGCCTACATTGATAAATTTTTCGTGAGGCCCACCTGGACCCCTTTGGGAATCTATGCCCTAGTACTGTCATCACAGGGGTCAAACCAGGAGATATGCCTGCGCGTTAGAGAGAATAGTCCTCATTGTGGTCTCTTGTTCAATATCGAGGCATTTGGCAATCATTCATCCATGTCTTCCACCTAAGCTTCACATATCGCTTTAATTTTCAAATCAGAACAGCCGATCTGCACAGCTACGGAAGTCTAATCTAGAAGCTATAGAATTATATAACCAAGACAAAGAAATCAGTTTGAAAGATCGTTGCTGCCGAGCTGTAAATTTGTGAGAACTAGATACCCACATAGTCGAAAGCGCACCACAGCAATTTCGATTTGAATGGCCTGAATGAGCTTGATGAACTTAAAATACCAGTTTAGATGAAGTTGATTAAACCTATGACTCCGCTCTATTGTTAGAGTTAATTAGTCCTGAAAAATTGAACTCACGAATAAGTTGACCACAAGCAGAAGGGGTAATTAAAAGAATAATACCCCAGATAATTTCTAGAGCTATAGGGGCTTCCTAGAAAAAACCGGCTGCTGTAGCGATGAAAGAAACAAGATATGTAGGAAGTGGATGAAATGAGGTTACCCACTCACCCAAAGCATTTTTTGGCGCCATTATCGTAGTACACATCCATAATAACCTCTGTGTTAATTTTTATATGGTGTCTACACTACAAGAATTATAATCCATGTCCTAGAAATTTGAACGTTATCTGTCGACATTAGTTTCGAAGTTTGATTCAGGAGATTTCAAGGTCAACCATTTCATGTCCTAACCTGTACGATCTCTTTGTGAATCTGATATTGATGCTTTCAAATGTGAAGGAGCTAAGTGCCTCAATTTTATCACCATCATAAAATCGTTTCCTCCAAGTAATTTCAGTTCTATTTTAAACTTCCATAATGATTTCTGACGGCTCTCTTGTGTTGTGAGATGAATCATTTATTTTTGCAATGAAATAATTATATTAATTATGCGAAATACCAGGAGCTCAGTGAAATGTTGGAAAATCAATATTATCCTTCGAATGTAACCTCTGCAAATATGCGTTAGCAAGAAATTGTCACTTTGTCCTTCGTCTGAATCGATCTACGTATAGAGGTAACAAAATCTGTGCCAATCTCAAATGGCCCGAATAGACTTTTAGAAATATTTTTGCAAACTGTCCAACATGAGCGCAACAAATGCTTAGGTCATCGTCACAATACCAGAATAATTTCCTTCAAGAACCGATAGCATGAAAAATCTCTTTTGTAACTTGCCAAGACGCCTCCAGGGGATTCTACTTACAATGAACACCAAGATTGGTGGGACAACACAGTTGAAATAATATATCGGCCAATCTAGTCCATCACGTATCACAAACGAAATCCGTAATGGAGAACGAAGAACACTTTTTATGCGTATATCGGAGGAAATAGTTCCAAAGAAGTGATTGGAAGTTTATCAGCCCATGCTGAAGAAATATAATGTTATGTTAATGCGAAACGTGCTAGGAACTGCTAGTCTACCGTACATTATATGGAACATTCACTCAATGATTCAACAAATCACTGCAATAAAGTGATGTGGAATAGCCACAAGAAATGGACACTAGAAGCCTCTCAACTGTGATAAAAAACTTTTGATTTATATTGAAGGTGATGAACCACGTGATATATAATTCTCACAGCACTCACAAATGGCAGAAAGACTCCTAAGCGTTGTGTTTCTTAAGACAATACTGCATATCTTCAGAGCTGGAGAATTCACTTGCGTTCATCTTCCAGGAGCAGAATCCTTAGCTTGAATGATGAATAATCCATATAAACATTAGTATCATTGATATCGGTGAAATAATTCTATATTATACTGAAACGGTAACTCTGTGGTCCGGCCCGGGAAATCTGTCGAAAAAGTGGGTTCAGAAGAATTTTGAAATCGCAGCGAAGCTGCGATATACGAAAGGAATTTTCACACGGTCGGAAAGAGGAATGATCGATTCGTATGTGGGCGAAATTTCGATTCTCTAGGCGATGTGAAAGTATTTTAAAAAAATTTGCGAAAATCGCGAAAAAATTCGACAAAAAGGGCAATTTTAAACTCGATAAAACTTTTTTCGCAGTGTCCTGGCCGTGATGTAAATAAAGGGATCGAAAGAGGAAGAGTCAACGCAAAATAGCTTAGTATTCATATTTTCCATAATTGCCCCATTTCTTCAGGAAAATTGATCAAAGTTTGACATTTCTCCTATAAAATCGCCCGATCTGCAGAGATCACAGAGAACTATTTGACATTGTAGCTGTAAGCTGTCAGAGTTTGGCCACAGTCTTCTATAGAGACAGCCCGGAACACAATCTGACAACTGCGCTCAGATTCCGCGATCGGAGGCCTACCGATAAGGATAACTTCTTAAAAGGTAGATCTGCTAGCCCATACTAGTTTTCCTACTATCCTTAGCCAATGTCCTTAAAACTTCGATATTGCAGTGTTAAAATTTTCACTCGAAAATATTTAATTTGAGGGATTGGAACTGGGTGGAAAATGAATTTTCAACATAGTTGAGAGAATAATGGATATCCATAAGAGCAACTTTATTGAATGATGTTTTTTGATGTAGAATCAGGTCTAAACTAGTAGAGCCCTTAGGTCTTCTACCTATTATGTAGTTATCCTTATCGGTAGATATCTGCAAATCGAGTGATTTTATAGGCGAAATGTCAACGTTTGATAAATTTTCCTGAAGAAATGGAAAATTTCTGGAAAATATGAATACCAAGCTTCATATTTTACATTAGTCCGTATTTATAAAAATGAAGCATTTACTCACAAGTAAAAGGTAGAAGCAAAAAGTAGAAGTTAAAGGTTTTGCTTCAATTCGTATTCACGAATTGGTATCCACCTTTTCCTTGCAAGGAAATGCTTCGGATAAGTGAAGTAAAAGGTACACCGATTTACGTATTCGTCTCCAAATTGGGCTGGCTTTTCAATACGAATGTGTGTGCATTCAACAACCCCAATAGCTGTTGGGGAATGGAACCTGTTCAACCACTTCTCTTTGGCCTGCGTGATCTGATTTTCAGTGTTTTTCACTATAAATTGCCCCCCCTCTAACTCTGTTACAAAAACAGATACGTAAAAATACTTCATACGAAAATTGTGCGAAATCAAATAATTTTTTTGAAAATGATTACGTCAATTGGGATATATACAGGGTGAACAACATATTGAATGCAACTAGATTTTTCAAATGGGACACCCTGTATTTTCTTCCATATTCTAATTGTTCATTTTCTTCTGATATCGAATTTATATGCGTATGTGGGTCTGTCTCCTTTATTCCCAGAGTTTCAAAGTTTTGAAATGAAACTACGGAATAAGAAAATACATATGAGAAATCATTTCGAAATTCTTTATATTCAAACAATTTACCTAAAAGCAATATTTTTTCAGTATCCAATAAAAAATGAGAAAAATAATGAACTATGGTAGTATATAATTAATAATATCAACTAAAGAAATTGGTTCTTAAAATTTAAAACTCTGTGGTACGGTACTCAGAATAAAAGAAAAAGACCAAACATATGTTATATATTCGAAATGAAGGGAAAAAGAACTTGCCAAATAAAGAAAAGTAAACAGGGTGTTCCATTTGAAAAAATGAAGTTGCAATCAATATGTTGCCCACTCTGTATATATTTCATTTTGTGAAATCATTTTAAAAGACATAAGTCAATTTCGTGAAGCTTTTGTAAATAACATTCTTCTGTACCTCTTTCAGTAACAAAGTTGAAGGGGGGGTCAAATTATGGTGAAAAACCCGGTAAAATCCATCAGGAGAAGTGAGAAAAGTTGTTGTGAACCTAGATTCCTGTTTTTGGAAGCAAATCCTTCAGTTTTTGAGCAAATGCTTCTTTTTATAAATACGGCGAACGTATAACCTTTTACTTCGAAGCAGAATCTTTTCCTTCAATTCTTTTTATTAATACCTTGACGGAATTGTTTCATTTTTTGAAAGTAAAAGGTACGGCTTCTTTTTATAAATACGGCCTATTGACCTTAACTCTTTCGATCCGTATATTAACATCACCGCCAGGATATTTGTGGAAAAAGTTTTATCGAGTTGAAAATTGCTCTCTTTGTCGAATTTTTCGCGATTATCGATTATTCTTCTTTTCGACCGTATAAAAATTTTCTTCTGGACCCACTTTTTTGACAGTTTCCCTCGGTTCGGTTACCATTTCAGCTTATTGAAAAAGAATGAAAGACAGAGCGTTTAATAGCTTATTTCTAATGCATATAGGCCTGAAGAAGTGTCGTTCTTGGTATTAATCCAACAATGATGTGGTCTGTCATTCATTGCGCCAAAACCACGTCCCAAATGTCGTGGGGTCATTTCGAATGCACAATATTTCAACTTTTCTCCACACCAACACACAACCCGACCAGTTTCTGCGAAAGCGTTCCGCTGTCGGTCTACGAGCGCGATGCTTTCTGATCTTTTTTATTATTAGCGTCGTCATTACGTCTGTCACCGAATCGATACAGAATAGTGAACAGGATATCCGAATTCGTTTGATGTTCTGTTTATTTCCTTTTCCCGATTCGATGGAAAATATTTCTGGTGCTCTTCGGATCGAGTTGGCGCTCAGTTGTGTGAATGTGAATATTCTGCGGTGACTCATCGCGTGTGCCTTCAGGTGTTCGTTTCTGTACGAATTTGTTGGATATTCGGGTCATACAACTCAATTTATCGGCGAATTAGTTCAGTGTGTGCTGTTTTTGAGGAGACCGAAATTTAATCAGTTCCTCGAGTTATTTTCTTGGGACGCTATAAAACTTCCATTGGTTCAGTCAAGTTTTCAGTTTGCATCTGTGGGGTTCACTAACGAGTAAGAATAAACGCAGAAATTGTTAGGATTTCCCATATCTTCCTGGAGGTATCTGGTATTTAATTAGTGATAATTATTATTAATTATGAAACAATTCTGGTATGATTTCTTTCATATAATAGTCCGTATTTATAAAAATGAAGCATTAACTCTCAAGTAAAAGGTAGAAGCAAAAGGTAGAAGTTAAAGGTTTTGCTTCAATTCGTATTCATAATCTCCACCTTTTCTTTGCAAGGAAATGCTTCGGATGAGTGAAGTAAAAGGTACACCGATTTACGTATTCCTCTCCAAATTGGGCTGGCTTTTCAATACGATTACGAATGTGCGTGCAGTCAACAACCCCCATAGCTGTTGAGAAATGCAACCTGGTCAACCACTTCATTTTGGCCTGCATGATCTGATTTGCAGTGTTGTACCGGGTTTTTCACTATAAATTGCCCCCCCTCTAACTCTGTTTCAAAAACAGATTCGTAAAAATACTTCATACGAGAATTGTACGAAATCAAATAAATATTTTGAAAATGATTACGTCAATTGGAGAACAACAAGGTGAACAACATATTGAATGCAACTGAATTTTTTCAAATGGAACACCCTGTATTTTCTTCCTTATTTCAATTGTTCATTTTCTCCTGATATCAAATAGATATGCGTATGTGGGTATATCTCTTTTATTTCCAGAGTTTCCAAGTTTTGAAATGAAACTACGGAATAAAAAAATACAAACGAGTACCTATGAGAAATCATTTCGAAATTCTTTATATTCAAACAATTTACTTGAAAGCAATATTTTTTCAAGGAATACCTAACAGTTTCCAATAAAAAATAGAAATAATAATGAACTATGGTAGTATAGAATAAAAAATATCAACTAAAGAAATTGATTCTTGAAATTTGAAACTCTTTGGTACTCAGAATAAGAGGAATAGACAATACATATCATGTTATATATTCGGAATTAGGGGAAAAAAGAACATTTCAAATATGGAAAAGTATACAGGGTGTTCCATTTGAGAAAATGGAGTTGCAATCAATAGTCCGTATTTATAAAAATGAAGCATTTACTCACAAGTAAAAGGTAGAAGCAAAAGGTTTTGCTTCAATTCGTATTCATAATCTCCACCTTTTCCTTGCAAAGAAATGCTTTGAATAAGTGAAGTAAAAGGTACACCGATTTAAATATTCGTTACCGAATTGGGCTCAAATCAAATGAATTTTTTGAAAATGATTACGTCAATTGGGATATATACAGGGTGAACAACATATTGAATGCAACTACATTTTTTCAAATGGGACACCCTGTATTTTCTTCCATATTTCAATTGTTCATTTCCTCCTGATATCGAATATATATGCGTATGTGGGTCTGTCTCTTTTATTTCCAGAGTTTCAAAGTTTTTAAATGAAACCACGGAATAAAAAAATATGTACCTACATATGAAAAATCATTCCGAAATTATTCATATTCAAACAATTTACTCGAAAGCAATATTTTCGCAAGGAATACCTAACAGTGTCCAATAAAAAATAGAAAAATAATAAACTATGGTAGTATAGAATGAATAATAACAACTGAAGAAATTGGTTCTTAAAATTTGAAAGTCTGTGGTAGTTGGTACTCAGAATAAGAGAGAAGGACCCGACATATGTTATATATTTGAAATAAGGGAAAAAATAATATGCCAAATATATAAAAGTATACAGGGTGTTCCATTTGTACCTCTTTCAGTAACAAAGTTGAAGAGGGGGTCAAATTATGGTGAAAAACCCGGTACAATATCCAGAAGAAGTGAGAAAAGTTGTTGTGAACCTAGATTCCTATTTTTGGAAGCAAATCCTTCAGTTTTTGAGCAAATGCTTCTTTTTATAAATACGGCGAACGTATAACCTTTTACTTCGAAGCAAACTCCTCGAAGCAAAACCTTTTCCTTCAATTCTTTTTATGCATATACCTTGAAGGAATTGCTTCATTTTTTGAAAGTAAAAGGTGAGGCTTCTTTTTATAAATACGGCTCATTATGTTGCCCACTCTGTATATATTTCATTTTACGAAATCATTTTAAAAAACATTATTCGATTTCGTGGAACTTTCGTGAAAAACATTTTTCTGTACCTCTTTCAGTAACAAAGTTGAAGGAGGGGTCAAATTATGGTGAAAACCCCGGTACAATGCATCAGAAGAAGTGAGAAAAGTTGTTGTGGATCTAGATTCCTATTTTTGGAAGCAAATCCTTTAGTTTTTGAGCAAATGCTTTTTTTTATAAATACGGCGAACGTATAACCTTTCTCTTCTAAGTAAACTCCTCGAAGCGAAACCTTTTCCTTCAATTCTTTTTATGCATATACCTTGAAGGAATTGCTTCGTTTTTTGAAAGTAAAAGGTACGGCTTCTTTTTATAAATACGGCCTAATAGCTCCAGTCATCTTTCAATTAAAACAGCTGTTGGTAGAAACTGTACTTTCTTCATTATATGTAATTCCGAAGATTATTTTTACTGTCAATAGCGATTCATTCTTTTTGCGGTTTTTTTGTGTTTATGGGAGGCACATACATAGTGTAACAGCCAAATGGAATAAATTCAATAACGAATAAACGAGGGGGTGTTAGGAAAAACGCTCGGACACGTCGATTTGTAATTTTAAATGCGCATATTTTTCAAGGAAATAATATTATATAGGGTGTTCCATGTGACCGTGGCCAATACCAACTTTCTTATTTCAAATGCAACCCCCTGTATATTATTTATTTTTTGGATTCTTCAGAGAATTCTGGACACAATTCATGTACTATACCTATCTTTAACTATTTCGGAAGTATTAAGTGTTATCAGATTTATTGCAAAAATCAACGTTTTGAATAAAAATCATTTTATTTCACAAATTCGGTACATTACACTTAAAACCTAATAAGTAATACTGATTATTTCTTAATTATTAAAAAAAAACATTAATGTCATTGTAGGAAATGTTCAAAATGCTCGCCGCGAACGTCTTGGCAACATGCTAATCTGGTGTAGAATTGTCTTCTAACGTTACTCAACATTTCAGGTATTTGCTTACTTTCTTCATATCAAGGGGTAAATAAGACATAAGTATTGAGTGTAATGTATCGAATTTGTGAAATGAAATAATTTTCATTTAAAATGTTAATTTTTGTAAAAAATCTGAAAACACTTAATATTTCCGAAAAAGTTGAAGATAGGTATAGGACATTGTACATGAATTATGTCTAGAATTTACTGAAGAATCAAAAAAATAAATAATATACAGGGGGTTGCGTTTGAAATAAGAAAGTTGGTATTGGCCACGGTCGCATGGAACACCGTATATAATTTTATTTTTTTGAAAAATATGCGCATTTAAAATTACAAATCGACGTGTCCGAGCGTTTTTCCTAACACCCCCTCATTCATTCGTTATCGAATTTATTCCTTTTGGCTGTTACACTCTGTATATATTTCATATATTGGAAGTGTGATTCTTTGTACATTTCGTTTTATTCCATTAACCCTCATGTGTTTCAATCTGTCGAAAAGTGGGTCCAGAAGAATCTTAAAATCGCAGCGAAGCTGCAATACAGTGAAGAAATTTTTATACTGTCGAGAAGAGGAATAATCGATTAATACGATTCTCTAGGCCATGCAGAAGCATTTTTAATGAAGAATTCGCGAAAATCGGCAAATAAAACACTTTTAAACTCGATGAAACTTTTTCCACAGTCACAGACATCCTGGCCGTGATGTAAATATACGGATCGAAAGAGAAAAGGTCAATGCTAAATTGTTAGGCATTCACATTTTCCCTAATTTTCCCATTGCTTCAGGAAAATTGAATAAAATCACCCGATTTGCATCAGAGATATACCGATATCTACCTAATAGGTAGAAGCAGGGGTTCTACTAGTAGAGCAATGTTACAACTATAGCCGAAAAATACGGGCCAACAGAAACTGAAATGAAATAAATTAAAATTATTATGGGACATCTCGTATACAGAGTGCTGATGAATGAATTATATAGTACCAGCAGGTAGAGGACTTCGAAACGGTGCAGAAAAATATGTTTTATGTTCAGTAAAAGTCCCTGGGAGTTGAGATATTCGAAATTTACGAGAATTCTAAAAATTTATAAAACTCTTTTTGTTGTCAAGACTCTAAATGAACAAATTTCTTTGAACTGTTTTTTGGATAGTACCTATTCCTGAAAAGATGCGCTATCAAAAGTAAACTATGATTTCTGGGACGCATTCAAACAAATGCCTAGCTCAAATTTCATATTTTGCTTATTTTTTTCCTCAGTTCAACCTTACGTGGTTCAAAAAATAAGCCTGAGTGCCAATTCGAGTGAAAACATGCCTGTTTCATTGAGATTCTGAAATGGAATAACTCACATAATTTCCAGAATCTATTGAAAAAAAATGTGTCAAGAGCTGCTTTTCCTTATTGCAAAAGTGCTTAAATTCACTTCATTACTTGAATTCGACATTAATTTGTTCAGGTAGCGGAAGGTTATAATCGCAAAAACGCTCAAGAAAATAATTACCTTGGCATTAATTTGTACGTGAATAAAATCAGTTACATTTCATAGAGAAATTGGTAATTTAATTTAATAAACATTTAAAAATAGGTGCAGATGGACTTATTCATTGATGACACCTAGTTCCAAGATGTACTAGCAAAAGAACCTCCTAATTCCCTTCCTACAAGAGATATTTTGGGAGAAGTGTTGGTAGAAAACAGGTTTGCAAACTCGACTCAAACACATTGGTCCTTCAAGAAAAACTTGAATTCACAAGCTCCAAATCTGTTCGGTTTAGTTTCGGGTTAAGATAATTTTCGCATCATTAACTTCATAACCGACTATTATTATGCGAACTGTAATTAAATACATGCAGGATTCGGCTTGATGAAAGGAACAAAGGATAAGATTGAATGGGGAGGTGTCTTGTTTCGATTTAAGTGGATTTCGTATTTATCCTGACCCCACGTACTCATGAACAAACATAGGAGAAAGAATACTCATCTTTCATGGCAACGATTTGATGGACTATATGGATTATCACATTTTCTATACTTTTGTCAGATTGATAAAGAATAAGTCTCTTCTGGAAGAAATATCAATGTGACACCTTGTTTGGGAAATATTTGTCAAAGGAGGAAGATTTATTCATTTATTTAACGAAGATACAGAGTTAAGGCACAGCCTATAAAACTTAGAAAAATTCGCTATTAAATACAACAAAAATAAAAAAAAAATAAGATAGAAAATTTTAGTTGGCCATTTGTTAAGTCGAGTGATATCTGGAGTGATTATTACATTTTGAAAATTATCATTTTATGTAACCGAATATAAGAATGAATCTGTCCAACTTAGAAGTGGATTTCCTCTCAGTCTCTTCCACCGTGTCATTACTCAGTCAACTGGACAGCATAGCTCAAGGACTATTATTGATCTGTGCACTTGATCTCAACATTTATCGAAAATGTTATTTCTGGAGGAGATAATGATAGAGAAACTGCTGAAGCATGCTTGGATGATACATAACATCGATTTTCTATTAAGCCCGACTGAAAGTGCATGACTTGCTGATTACAGTATTCGTGTTTATATACAAATGACAATAATTTCTAGTCCATATATTTTATGCGGATTGTGAGATGGCCGCTGGCACTGCCACGCCTCAGATTCTGTGAAAACTGCACCCTCGATAGATAATTTGACTTTCTCATCTGCATCTCAATTTCTTTATTAGATGAAAAGATCCCATTATTGGTAAACGCATACACGATTTCATTGAATAATAATTGCCATACAACACATTATGGTCTTAATCATCAAGCGGCTTGTCCTATGAATTTAGTTTACAAAGTGAATTAACATATAGGGTCAAACACAATTATGGCAATTAGACACATGGTGAACGCTAGGAAAAAAGTTGTGAACGTCCATAGCTGTTCCGCATCACATATCGTATGTGGTGACACACTTCTCTCATATTTTCTTCAAAAGCTGGCTATTCACACGCCCGCTACAGAAAATCAATGGCGATTTAGGAGGGAATTTTAAAGGTGACTACTCTGCAAAAGAAATTCTCAACCTTTTTGAGGTTCAAAGGGAGTTTTTGACGAAATTCTGAATAGAAAATGGGCCTGTTCATGTGAATACTCTGTAGATTTTTCTGGTCGAAAATCAGAGTGGAAAACGTACAACATTGCTTCAATAACAGCCTCTGAGAATTTCATCCTTCTAACGTTTATAAAAATCGTCGTTTTATAACAAAATTGATTGATGAATCTACGCATATCAGACTTGATACAGTCTATAACTTCTCGTTCACTTCCCACCTATGTGACAATTCCATTTGGTTCTGAATTGAAGAAGCCCATGAAAGATTCTGGGTATCTGTTGACGTTGTCAATTAAATGGTAATAATGTGGAGTCAGAACCATGTAACTCACCATCAATCATGGTTGAGTTCAAATTGTGAACCAGTTCTTGTGCCAAGGACCATCTGCTCGGGCAGGTGCTACCCATTACGTTGATGGGTCCAGCATACGTCCAATTCGGTTCATTGAATTTTTTTGTCTTGTTTTATTTTCATTACGTGAACCCTTTGCGATGTTAAAGACTCAGTTTGGTTTTATCCTTCCAGGTGCTTCATCGTGACATCGAAAATCACGGTAAAATAGTGGGTTCTGTCGTTAAGCTGTGCAAGAAGTCTGATGCAAGTTGCAACAGAGCAAATGTTCGTCGAATCGCCAATGGACTAGAACGGAGGTGGCATCTTCTTTTCCTCAGCTCGCTGGAATGGCAATGCTACTTAGAAACGCTGACAGGTCTTGAGAGCAACAAGGTGAGTTCTAATCGTAAATAATCATCCTTTATTCTCGAAACTATGGTAAGATTCTCCGATGTATCAACCAATTTAGGAAGAATCGGCAATAAACTCTTCAGTACACGCTGCAGTAATGAAACAATAAAAAAGAAGATAGAAATATTAGACCAATACATAAAAACGTATTGTTCCAAATCGCGAATTATGGAAACATTCATATACACTGCGCAAAAAAATTAACGCACATTATGGAAATCTCAAATTTATCTTATACAACTGAAGGTGTTCTCAATGATAATTATTTTTATCAGAATTATGCATGCATATGTTATCCAATTTCAACGTTTTTCTTCAATACAGATGTTTTCTCCCAGCAGGAATAAAAAAAGATGATATTATCAGATTTTGAATGTATTGGCTCCATTCTAAAATCAGTTGATCTCGATCAATTCTAGTGATCAATAGTTTTTCTTTCGTTTGATTTTCTACACTCGATCGCTATGCAACGCGAAACACGAAGGACAGGGTAGACCACGGGTAACAACTGCCATTCAAGAACGTTACTTGAGAGTTTCTTCGTTGAGATAACGGTTTGCAACCGCTCGCCTCCTTCAAAATCAGCTTGAGCAAACTCATGAGGTGCAAATTAGCACTCAGACAATAAGAAATCGCCTCAGAGAATATGATTTAAGGCCTCGTGTCGCGGCAAGAGGCCCAGCTCTTACCCCGGCCCATCGAAGGGCGCGTTTGGATTTTGCGAGAGAGCATATCCATTGGGAAGAGGCCGATTGGGAAAGAGTTCTCTTCACAGATGAGTCCAGATTCTGCCTCTACCATTGTGATCGAAGTTCCCTTGTATACAGACGTCCACATGAAAGATATGCTCAGTGCAATTTCCTGAATACTACTGGTTTCGGGGGAGGATTGATTATGGTATGGGGTGGAATATCTTTGACTGCTCGCACAGACCTAGTGGTCGTTGATAATGGAGCTATGAATGCTGATAAGTATATAAGGAACATTCTTGAAGAGCATGTAGTGCCATTTGCCCCATACATTGGTGAAAATTTCATTTTTATGGACGATAATGCCAGACCCCATCGTGCGCGCATCGTTCAAGAGTACCTTGAAGAGGTTGAAGTCTCTCGAATGGAATGGCCAGCAAAAAGTCCAGATCTCAATCCGATTTAGTAGGTGTAGGCCATCATGTGCACCCAAGGAGAACCGAGATTCATCAGAAAAGACGACCTGATCCTATTCCACATCCAAATGTTGACGTTCTCTGCACCACGGTGATCGTTGCCGGCCATGCTCAACCGTCAGAGGTAACACCAGATAGGGTCGATAATGCTGCGGTCGAAAAGACCTTATCCGGCGGTATATCGTTTGGACAGTTACATGATGGCCTTGTTCTCCTAACCACTCATCAGCCAAAGATCGAGTTGTCGCAAATCGGTCTCTAATGGCCATAAGTCTCAGACGTCGATCTTGAACTCCATTTGTGCCCCTTCGACGATTTCTCGAAATGATAACCCCGCCTCCCGTAGACCAATAATTCGACCTCTTTCAAATTCACTTTGCTGGCGATAAATTCCGCGTACACGTGCTCTAGGCATTTTAACAACAACTGAACGTCGACTTTGTATCTCCTCGGTTTGTTGTAAAATTTAAAAAATTTGCAAAAAACGACTAGTCTCTAAGTAACAAAATCAGATCTGCAAATGATTTAATTTTTTTTCGATTCGTTTCTCGAACTGACAGGTGCGAATCTACATACAAGGTGGATGAAAAGTTGCTGACTTCAAGTCAGTGCTTTTTTTTCGTACCTACCTGAAATGATTGTCATCGTTGCGGGAAAGGTTTTTCTTGCCTTATTCCCGATTAATTACTGAAAATTATGCTCATTTCATTTCGCCATCGACAATGGAGCCGGTGAAGTGGATATAAAAATAAATAAAAGGAGGTTATGGTAAGAAAGTGAACTTTTTTCCCAAGAGTGCATTTGGAGCCATTACAAGGAGTTTCGTGAAAGTTTCGGTGTACGTATCTCTCAGAGAAAGATTTATAAGGAAGAACCCTAAGGACGTCTCGCCATAAGATCGTTTCACGTTGAGATGTTCCAGTGTGATTCATTTCCTCATAAAGTCATACTTATTATTCCGTATGAGCTCTGCGATCTTGTATCGTTTGTCACGAATTTAAAAAATGCTAAACAGAAGGGATTATCAGATTCTTCCTCAAGTGGAACTTTCTCAACCATATTGTCTAACAAGACAAATCATGAGTTTCGACGTTGTTTCCTCAAAGTTATTTGCATATACGAGCAAGGAATCACAAAGTAATTGGATAATTATTGATAGATGCTATCTTGTCCCATGAGCTGTCTGTTTTGTGTTAACTTGTAATTTCTCATTGGGTTTCATTTGAGAAAAAACGAACTGCCTCCATTAAGATTATATAAAACAACTTCGTTCATCTGAAGGCGATTTCCTAATGAGATTGTTAAATCCTGGAAATAACTGAAGGCGCGAATATAATTGACTGTACTGATAATTTGAATAATAATTGTTTCACTTTCCAAATGGGAATTTTTCATTCGATGTTGATCCTCATCTTCATTTCATTCCTAGACCCTTTTGAAATTGCAATTTACAAAGGATTCGTTCATTGAGATTACGAAATGGTATAACTAACAGTCTTTCCAGCATTCAATACAAAATAAATTCCTACCACGTTGGGTCAGGGCTTAGTTCATTGTAAACCTTGTTTTTAAAATTTTTAGCAATTTTAACAATTTCCTTCAGAGCCCATTGAATAAAGCGATAATTCATAGGAAGGAAACCTGTATTATAGTTATGGTGGCCACTTCGAACACCTTTTGTGAAATTTAATTTGATGAAACGATATTTTGAAATTGTTATTTCCTTTCGTTTTTTTTTCATTATTGAATCCCACAGTTGCAAGATCAATTCTTTGAAGTTAATTTCAATTATTGATGAATATTTCAACACTTTTGTAATCAATACATTGCGCAAAAAAATTAACGCACATTATGGAAATCTCAAATTTATTCTACAACTGAAGGTGTTCTCAATGATAATTATTTTTATCAGAATTATGCATGCATATGTTATCCACTTTCAACGTTTTTCTTCAATACAGATGTTTTCTCCCAGCAGGAATAAAAAAAGATGATTTTATCAGATTTTGAATGTATTGGCTCCATTCGAAAATCAGTTCTCGATCAATTCTAGTGATCAATAGTTTTTCTTTCGTTTGATTTTCTACACTCGATCGCTATGCAACGCGAAACACGCATTTTGACCCAAGAGTAATGTGCCCAAGCGGTAGTTTTGCGAGAAGAAGGGTGGACATACACAAGAATTGCAAAAAGGTTTGGAGTTTCCCATACAACTGTGTCCAGAATGTTGCAGCGATTCAGGGAGACAGGTATGAATGTCCGAAGACCAGGACAAGGTAGACCACGGGTAACGACTGCCATTCAAGAACGTTACTTCAGAGTTTCTTCGTTGAGACAACGGTTTGCAATCGCTCGCCTCCTTCAAAATCAGCTTGAGCAAACTCATGAGGTGCAAATTAGCACTCAGACAATAAGAAATCGCCTCAAAGAATATGATTTAAGGCCTCGTGTCGCGGCAAGAGGCCCAGCTCTCACCCCAGCCCATCGAAGGGCGCGTTTGGATTTTGCAGAGAGCACATCCATTGGGAAAGGGTTCTCTTCACAGATGAGTCTAGATTCTGCCTCTACCATTGTGATCGACGTTCCCTTGTATACAGACGTCCACATGAAAGATATGCTCAGTGCAATTTCCTGAAAACTACTGGTTTCGGGAGAGGATCGATTATGGTATGGGGTGGAATATCTTTGACTGCTCGCACAGACCTAGTGGTCGTTGATAATGGAGCTATGAATGCTGATAAGTATATAAGGAACATTCTTGAAGAGCATGTAGTGCCATTTGCCCCATACATTGGTGAAAATTTCATTTTTTTGGACGATAATGCCAGACCCCATCGTACCTTGAAGAGGTTGAAGTCTCTCGAATGGAATGGCCAGCAAGAAGTCCAGATTTCAATCCGATTGAGCAGGTTTGGGACAACCTCAAAAGAAGGCTGAGAAGTTCAGAAAATCACCTAGCTACTCTTAATGACTTAGGAATCCAACTCGGAGAAATCTGGAAAGGATTAGATCAGAACATTTTAAGATCACACTCGATTCTTGATTTCCGTACAAGAAAATAGCATAACTGAACCTTCCAATCATGTTTATGTACTTGAAATATTTCCATTATTAACAGAGAGAAAATATTCGGCAGGTTTTTAGAATTATTGAATTCACATATTTTCTCAAATTCATTATTTTCCCGAAGTAAATAAACATTTCGATAAATACGTAATAACTACGACCTCCATGTAGAAAGGACAATGTTGCTTAGGTGTCTGACAGGAAAATGACTATAACCTAACATTTTCAAAATAAACACGGTGAAATGTGTCATAATGCCATGGTCAACCGGGATACATTATAAAAGTGAATGGAGTAATACGCTACATTTGGCGGAATTGTAAATTATAAATTTGAAGAAAACCACTGGAAATATTTGTTGTTGAACCTTAGTTTTGTTGAACCATGGATTGTTCTTATTGAATGATGAATAAGTGCATATGTCTGCTTGTCCAATGAACCCTTTCTTGAGACTTTCAGATCTAACATTCTGACGTTTACTTCATATTCATCAGAATATGTTCTGTGGTACGAGAAGAGAAATTTGAGTAATGGGTAGGCAGTCGTTCAATTGTGGCCTATGGATAACAGTTCGTGATATTTTAAAGGAGAACAATAAGTTCTCCGAGCTTTCAAATATAAATTACCATATCTTTATAGTATGTTGCCGTATAACCATTAGCAGAGTACGTGAACTCCTTCAGAATATTGATTTCCTTTTCAGAGTCTTCGGGTCATATTTGACGTTTATGGATGGCGAAGTCGAATTAGTCCTTTATATGAGAAAGTTCTGCAAAGCTGGATACGATTATTCTCACTGTTGGAGCATGAACTGCTATCATTATGTTGGTATCAGACTATTCCATTTAATTAATTTTCAATCAAGTTTCCATATGAAACTGATTTTTCGACCCCATTGGACAGAACAGGCAATCGAAATGATACCTCGAATAATCGAAATATTATTTCAAAATTGCAATCATTATGCGATCAACCTTAAGTACATTTACATTGAAATCGATTCTTGATACTTTATTAAGTTCAGCGTGTACGTGTGTGGGTGTAACAATAATCATTCTCAAGACCATTAATGAACGCTATTCAATAACTTAGGCCTAACAGCTAGTTTAGAATTGCAAATCTTCTAGGGAAGTGTCTGATTTTACTCTCGTAGTCCTAGAATTATGAATATGAAGTGTTAGTTCGGATTTCTGCTGTCTGCGTGATAGTTATCGAATATGAGTTACGACTAGGATAGATTCATTGTTTAGCTTTGCAGAATTGATGGTAGTGTTCAATCAAGGAAAGCATTGTTTGCAATCCAGTCAATACAATGTCAAATCTTATTTTTACCATTTTTTGTTGTGCTGAATAAGTTTCATGTTGTCGAATTAATTTTAATACGACTCTTCAGGATTCGTTTGTTACTTTGGTGGTGATGTTACGACGATGTATTGATATCTAGTTAGCCTAGACCTGTTCCATGCATAAACAAAATATTGCGATACCATATCAACGAACAATAACTTATTAGAAGTGGCAGTGTAGAGTTCGACGTCCAAAAAGTAAACCAGAGGTACGCAATAAATTGAAGAAAGATGTCCACCGAAATTGAAAAAATCGAAAAATTGGAGTTTTGAGCCATCATCAAGTACCTGTATTTAAAAGGGTTAAGAGGTGAGCAGATTTACGAAGATATGCTTAATACCCTTGGTGGTCAATGTCCTTCGTATGCGACCGTAAAGAATTGGACTGCAAGCTTCAAAAGATGTAAATTTTCCATTGAAGATGATGACTGATCGGGAAGGCCAGTTTTTGTGTCAGTCCCCGAAAATATCGATGCAGTTCATGACATGATTTTATCGGACCGTCGAATTGGGCTAAAACGGATATCTGAAGCACTGAAGATTTCATACGAACGCGTTCATCATATAGTTCACGTCAATTTGGACATGAGAACAATTTCTGCAGAATGGATCCCCAAATGTTTGAATGTTGACCAAAAGCGTGCAAGGGTAGAAGCATCGCGTTCGATCTGTGCTCGATTTGAAAACGATGTAGACTTCTAAATCGAATTGTTACCATAGATGAGACTTGGGTACATTTCTACGATCCAGAAACAAGGCAACAATCAATGGAATGGCGACACTCTGGTTCTCCAAGACCTAAGAAGTTTCGTGTCCAAAAATCTGCTGGAAAAGTTCTTGCTTCCGTTTTTTGGAATTGCCATGGAGTTATCATGATTGATTTTTTGGATAAGGGTAGAAGAATAACTGGAGATCACTATTCGACATTACTGACCACTCTACAGGAAAAAATTGAAGAGAAAAGACCCGGAAAGCCAAAGGTGTTTTGTTTTTACAGGATAACGCCCCAGTACACAAATCTTATGTTGTCATGCAAAAAATTCTTGATTTAGGATTACAATCACTAGAACACCCCCCTTTTTCACCAGATTTGGCTCCGTCCGACTATCATCTCTTTCCTCAACGGAAAAAAAGTTCAAAAGATTTTAATTTTCAACCAACGAGGAGGTAATAAAAGCTGTGGAGAACTGGTTTGAGAGCAAGAAGAAAAAATTTTTTTGAAAGGTCTAGAGAAGTTGCAGGTTCGCTGTAATAAATGTATTCAATTAAGAGAAGAATATGTTGAGTAATAAATATTTTGACATTCCAATTTTCTCGGAATGCTTATATTTTCAAACGCAATTTCTTTATTTATTTTTTCAACCTTTCTGGTTGGAACTAGAGTTTTGGTTTTCGTGTCATTTCACAGTTGATTACAGGAAATATGAAATGTTCAATTTTCAACCATTTAATTACCCTTGAATGTTTTCGTCGATTTTTGAAATTCGCAGAACGATTAATGTTTACTTTCCTTATTTTTTTCGTATGAATTTGCAATGCATGCTTTCGCCCAATTTAGATCAGAATCTTCTAGTAAAACTCTTTCGCAGTTCACGTCCTTCAAACTTTCATTGTTTGAATTATGCTATTATTCAAATTAATGGGAATTAGAGCTCGTTACGTAAGTGAAGAATGTTATGTTTGTTCACTTTCCGAGTGGAATTATGTCATCTCATAATTGCTGATTCCTTGAATATACAGAAAAAATGGCGATGCTTGCTGGAGGAAGGTCATTTTTTGTACATTTATCATTGTTTCGATAATCACTTTCATTTGATCATTCTTCTAGTCAGTTTCTTTTTTTCATAAGGGAAAGAAGTCGCAAAAAAAGGCTGAAAATAATCGGAGAATATCGAATTGTTCTCCAAACGAATAATCCCAAACATCCAAAAGACTGACATTGAACGAAAATGTGTTTCTGATGTGCAAAAACAGCTCGAATATAGAAACGCATCATCCATTTCATGAAAGACATTACAAATGCCTGGTTCCACATTAACATATACCATGTAATTATAGGTCTGGATGATATTTACAATGAAAATAAACATAACGTTATGAAACTGTGGTCTTCAGATGAATAAGTTGGAGGTCGTTCCACTGTACCCCTCTTGTGAGCGAACCGGATGTTCAAACATACATGAATATGTTGCCTCTGAAATTCATGCGGAATTGAAAATCAACATCCTCCTTCATTGTACGATATGTTTGCATAACATAGATCGCGTCGATAGAGCTTTAAAAATCGTTTTGCTCGAGCAGTATCGAAACATCCTCGAAATATAATGGTTATTTTCTCTCTCACGTTGAAAATCGAATGTAGATGAATAGAAGGGTCGTAGCGTACTGATCTGTACTGCTTGAGCCAATACCAGAAATCTGCGCCACTATCTGTCCCACCCACGCATTGGATACACTAGAATAATTTTAGTAAGTTGCAACAAATGGTTCGAAACTGAATTTCTTCAAGAAAAAACTCTTCTTGTCGAATCTGAGAAATAATGTCGTATGTGTTTTACTATTTCAGAATCCCCATTAAATGCGATAACCTTTGAAATCGCTCGTCAAACTTGTGTTGTAGAGGAAAGTCACCAAATATGGAAAACCATTTTGTTTTTGGGTTATAAAGAAAAAACTTCATATTGATTAAATCAGTTTTGTTTATACTAATCAGTTATACATTTATATGTAGAATTAACAGCCTCTAATCAAATATATTAGTTATCTAATTAAAATCTAACACAAAGAACAAAATCACAAATGAGTAACCAAATATGGAATAGGAACCTATATATGGAATATAAGCTTAAATCAACATAACAATAACAAAAATGGACATCAATATCTTTGAGATCAATTAAATGAATATAACTTATTGTGATAAATGAAAGAAGTTACATAATTACTTGCAAAAGTCACAGATCCAAGTATCAAACTCTGGACCAGCACAATCATAATGTGCCCAGAGCCCACACATCAAGCATATTCCATAATAAGACACCGACGACTGTCCATATTTGGATTTTTATACTAGTTCAAACTCTGCTAAACATTTTTTCAAGTCACAATATTTTAATGACAGAAGATCACAAAATGGTGAAATAAACATAAAACCGATATACTAAATAGTATAATACTTATGTATACAAACATAACAGCTGGTAATACTCATTTACTACTTACCTTTTAAAATTTTCTTCACGACAACAAAACAAAACACGCCTGCCACACGTTAAGCGTTTGCTCAACTGACTCGATGGTGTGAGTGCGATAGTTAGTAGACCGAATGAAACAGAAGATGGTCGAATGTTCCGTTTATTACTTAAGGTGGATTTATACAGCAACTAAAATAAAATAAGAATGTTCACTTGATGCATTTCAATGACAGTGTTTATACAGGAAATAAGCTAAAATAAGGAATAAGAATAAGAGATGGTCAACTTTTATCATTTTCGCTTATTTTATTTGGAAAATGATAGTGCGCATGACCCAAATCCACTCCCCAATCTTTTCCGTATTGACACTTTTGACAAGTTCTAGTTTTCTAACCTAAAACTTAATGAATATTTTTTTAAATCATTGTTGATAATTATATTTAATATGGATGACCAGGAAATATTGATGGGAGCGATGTTGTTATTGATGACAAGTACGGCGATTATCGCCTTGAATAAAAGGCGGAAGTCATTGTCAAAAAAATCTGCGATTTGATTGGTTCATTCTTATTTCTTATTTTATTCCAGTGATCTCTATAAACCTATGTTGTCTGCTCTTATTTCTTATTTTATTTTATTTTAGTTCTTATTTTATTTTAGTTGCTGTATAAATCCACCTTTATAGTCTTGGAGAAATGAAGGTATTCCATATTAGGATACTATTTCATATTTGGTGACTTTCCTTTATAATTTTTTTTAAGTGCAGTCAGTTAAAGTTGAATACTTGCTCCGGCAATGAGTGTGCAATATAAATGAAAAAATACAGAACAGGGATTTTTTTATATTTTTCTGCTGACTATTGGGATGGGGTCATAATGTAAAGATTTTCACAAGAATGCTTCATCGTTCCGCATGGATTATTCTTCACAATTACATGTCTTGAATTTCATATCATGAGTCACACAATCCTCTACGGTTTAGCAGATGTAAATGAAAAGAACATCAGCCCACAACAATACTGTTATTTTTAGACGTCAACAGAGTATTATTAAGGGATATTAAAGCCGGTATATGGAAGGTTTTTAGGCCTACTTCCGGTGTTCTGTTGCAACAATTCATAAATTACGTTGTGGGTTGTTGAGCTCTGCATTTTAATTGTCTTCACCATTCATCCTCAAATTCTAATGAAAAAGGTTGGGAATATGATTAGAATTATTTTTCGACAAAGATATTTTCTCACAAAAATAGCAGTGTTTCAAAAGTTATTCTGAACCGAATCAGTTCTAATTTATACATCAAATGCTTAAAATACATTTTGTGATTTTCATGAGGTTATTCCATGCAACGTGTGCTTTTGTAGCGCTCTAGTATCTAGAATAAACCAACTATCTGTCCCTACCACTACCATTTTTTCCAATTAAACGATTTTATCTATTGATTTTCACGTATTTCCCATGGAGCTTTTAATCCTTTCACATCGCTGAAATGCGCATTGACTGCTATATATCAAAAGTGAACAAAACAATTCGTATAGTCTATTGTTGTGAGTGCAACACATTTGTTACAGAAACGGCACTCCAAATGGTAATTCATTTCTTTCACTGTGTTTGCTTTCAAATTGGTTTCAAATATTTGATGGAATTTAAGAGAATATCAGAAATATATTTGTTAGAATTTTCATGATTTATTTTCATTATCAATTCAATGAATTCTTGTTATTGTTATATAATTTTCCAATTTCCAATCATTGATATGTTTTGAAAAGTACGATTTCAATTAACGTTCGCGGAAAGTACCAAAAATTACAGTCTTCGTTCTCTGGAAACATATTTTAGCAATTTTAGCATCTTCCCATGCCTCAATAATCGTTATTCAACCAGCTTAATAAGAGAATATGCACAACCTTTGACACAAGAATAGAAAATATAATTGAATCTATGTTTGATGTACCCTAATGATCATGAATTTATAGGTCATCAGAGGAAAAAAACTGAATTAACTAATGTCGGATCATTTATACTGTTGCATAGTGTCATGGTGGATCTTGAGTAACCTAAAATCTGCACATTAGACTATACTTTCGTATTTTAATGATTCTCGTTTTCTTCAAATCGTGAACACGGTGTTCTGGCTGAACTAATAATTGTTAGTCATTAAATAAACCATGAGCTACAGAACAAGGTCAAGCAGATGAGGTATTCAGATTAATATGCTCAGTCTTTCGACGAGCCGCAGATTTTCGATTGAGAATCGTCAACGAAAAAACTGAGGCAAGTGGAAAAAGTGAGCGATGGTTGAGAAAATTAAACGTAGAAAATTATATACCTTGGGTACGAAGTGCTCATTATCGCTCCAAAATTAAGGGGCATTTGTTGATCTACAAAAAACTGTTACATGAACTCTACCATTTGAAGGAAGAAACATTATCGAAAATTCATCGAAAACTATTTGAATAGTGGACTCCTAGATTGATGTTAGTGTATCTGGGTATGGGGTTCTGCAGGGTTCGATTTTTGGGCCACTTCTCTTTCTGATATATACCTACCACAAATATGCTTGACGTCTTAAAGTTTTATTTAACTCAGGCTTATGGTGATGACAAGAAGCTCATTTTTACTTCTGATATTAATCCAATCATTTCCTTCATCGTTTTTTTAATGTAATGTAATCTTGGAGCAGTGTACATTGATGCTTTTCGAAATGGCTGACAATTCAGTGACCTCTGGATACTAATCGAAATTCGAATGGCCGTTATACGAGGAAGGGTAAATGGAAAAAGTGAGAATGGAACAGCACACAACTTTCAACAGTGGTTCATAATTATATGGCCTGTTGTCAAGCCAAACGGCTCAGTGCCATTTCAACTAAATTGACTTCCGGCTTCCCAGCTGAATTGCCACTGAAAACTTGTTGTTCCTGTTGTTTCTGTAGAGGAAAATGATGTTTTTTATTTAATAGTATCAGAAAGGGGGAAACGAATGCAAATGACCGTTTCAGGTATCTACACCTTTTGAATTACCCTGCGCATGTAATACCTCTATAAAGTATAGCATGTAAATGAGTGTATCTAATCGATGTATATCATGCAACGAAATTAAACTCTTTTCCTAATGAATAATTGAGATGAAATATGTTATTGGATGACGCCCAAAATGGCGTCTTATGATAGTTTACTGGCATCTTGTTTCAACCAGTCTTCGCACAAGTCCGTTTGAAGAATATTCGCAACTGAAGTACATATGTAGGTACCTTCAATTCATGTATTTAATTCAGATTCATTCAACAAAACTATCGATCAATTTTCATACGCAATGAAATAGATTTTATATATCCGCTATGTAATAGTCAAAATAAAATGAAGTGATAACATTGTAACACATATGCATTATTTCCTCAATGAGGTTCCTAAATCAAGGTACTTGAGACCAATAAAACAAATTCAGATTACTTATATAATCACAAATAAACCCTTCCGACTACAAGAAATCAAGATGTGACATATTTCAGAAAAGAAAACTAAGCGCATATTTATGAAACAAACATTCTATTTTCAGATGCGATACTTCAGGTGCAAGTTTGAGTTATTTCTAGTCCATTGGCACGATGGACATTGAGATGCATAACCTAAAAACAAGTACTTGTGAAGGTTCATTAGGAGTTTCTCATTCTAGACCAATATGCTTTAACGAAATTATTGCTATACTATCTATGTTTTACCAAAAAAAAATTCAAAATTTGAACAGCTCCTTCTGAGTGTTGCAGTTTCTTTGTCATCTAAATATTCACTTCGCAAAACTTCTGAGAATCAAAAACCAAAGAATAATGATAATTCCAAAGCTATCACAATCTGGTTGATATTTAATATAATTTAATAATGTAATATTCATTGTGACCAATTGGTTTTGTTGAGTAATTCAGATGTAGACAATAGCCTCGAAAAATTCCTGCAAATTCGAACTAGTAGCATGAAGCTAGGACTATCTTGTAGAAATAAGAACTTGAATTGAGACAGTGCCTAGAAAAATGTTACCATTTCTTCGAGAGCATTAACTTGTTGATGATAAATATAAGACCGAACCTTTCAATTTTCTGAGCGCTTTCCCTGAGTAGAATGACTGATCTCCAACATGCATAAAAATATATTTGAGTAATGAAAGATCGTGTAAACCCACTGCAGGTGAAATGAAAGTAGTTATTAAATTATATCCTTTTCTTCCAGAATCAGAGTTACTCATCCGACTCGGACAGCGACTTCAGCTTCGAGCCAGTTAATAAACATCCTCGACTGAGTAGCAGAGAATATCTGCATCCTAATAAAGATCCAAGAGATAAGGTGAGCATTAAGTTTCGCAGATGAAAGATTCCACTCCAACGTACATAAATATCTAGGTTGATGTAATCTATCACCTCGCTTTGAATTCATGTTCAATCCGCATTCTAGGGCGAAAAATCATAATGGGAATTTATGGCGAATTTTTCCAGAATCAGACCTCTCATGTTCGAATGTAATTGTGGGATAGAAAGCATCAAGATCGTTATCAATTTTCTGGGCATGTCGGTTGGAGCAGTCAATCAAAATTCACAACTGATTGAAAAGCCGTAAAAACCGCTGGATCGGAAATATTTCTCTCGGGGTTCATTTTTTTTCGCCTCCTCCTGATAAGACACCGGCTAAAGAATTGAGGATAAACGATAGCCTCAGTACATGAGAGAGTACACAACCGTGTCTATATAAGTCCAATCATTCTACGCCATTTAGTCAGCATGTCCAATTTCTCGTGCATTCTAGTTTCAGCAGCAGCTGATCACACTCTTCAAGCTTTTCATATTAGACATTTCGTTTCTTTTCAGAATGTTGTAGACTTTAGTGCAAACGAGAATATCACACCGGAAGAAGTGATGAATACAAACGGAAACATCTTACCAAACAATCTACAACAAAACGGCTTTGATGTACTGGATGGCAAACTGAAACCCCACGAACCTGATGACCATTTCACACATTCGAATCGGAAAGGACCAAATTTGGCAACTTACTATTTCAAACATCCAGACACAGACTCAGACATGGATAAAATCGAGAAAGCTTCAATGGCCCAGGACAGCGCTCAAGAAACTTCAGAAGACGACGAATGGGTATACAACAAAAACGAGGAAAGGGAATTAGACAGCACGGACACGAATGAAAACATGGAAACCCCTAAGAAAATATCGGAAGAAACGATTAAAAGATTGGTGCAGAAGGCAGAAGAATTAGTCAGTCCAGACCAAACAAAAAAAGTGGGAAGGTTACAAGCGTTCAACAAAATGTCCAGGGTTAAACAGTGGTTGATCAACAAGAGACCAGAAGACAGCTGCGACGCTAGTGGGGAAGACGAAGAAAAGGAATCTCAGATGTCTGAGGACTTGGATCAGAGCACGGCAACATGCAAGGACAATTTTGATTACGATTCGCACAATACATCTCTCAACGAATTGAACAGTTCTGAGAGCACACCGAAAGTTACGATGCGTCAGAGGAAGTATAATGGAAACAGACCATGGAGCGTATCTTGCATACTACAACTGGAACCCAAGAATGGGTAAGTTACTTTCCTTTCACCCTTAACTCCGTGAACAAATATTGAACTATGCTAACATAACTTCTAACTCTTTTCAGAATTGATGAATTCTCGCACTCTACATCAGAATCAGCCTTGCACAACATCACACCTAAGAAAATAGAAGATTTCAATCAGACATCGAGTTCACAAACGGTCACAGGGAACAATTCCACGTCTTCCACCATAGAGGATAGTAACACAGTCTTGGCAGAAGAGAAGACCTCGCCAAATAGAAGGAGAAGGTTGAAAATGAAAAGAAAATGCAGTGTAAGTGTTTATTTATTGATTAAAATAAAATAATTTACTATTCATTATGCACTTTTTAGATGTCGTGATTAATTTATTCTGAAAATATCCAACTGATAATGTTTCATTAATATTAATCAATCAATCAGATAGTTCATTAGCAATTAGTTGTGAGTTGATTAACCTTCATTTGTAATTCACCTCGCTACTGAGAACACATGGAAATTAATAGCCTTTATTTGGTCATTTTGCATTAATATTTCCTTTTCTCCTTCAGCACAAGTACCAGTGTAGTAAACCAGACGAAAGATGTTTGAACAACAGACTGTTCAAGTCCTCTTCGTATTCAGGATGTTCGAATGCGATGAACAATCACAGTGAGCGTCAAACATCTAGTGATCCACCCTCCATGAGTCTGCACAGCTTCGGTAAATACGATACCACCACTAGTGGAGCTGAGACAGATGACTCCATTAATAAAAGGTGAGATATGTCAAAGGTCTTCCAATATGTGGTGTTTTTAACTGTGGTCTTTTTTTGCAGAGTGCCGTCGTTCAAAGTTGGCCTCAAAACCAACTATCTCACTTCCGAAGTCAGAGATTCTAGTCCAGGAAAAAGCAGCTTGAATATTGCTGAAGAACAGTCGAGTTCTTTGTCTGAGCAGGCTTGGGACAGTTATCAAGTGAGTATAAATTTCTGGAAACATTTACTACTAAAACAGGGATGAATGATGTACGTCATAATTTTTTATTTGACTTCATGGATGCTTTTGATTTGAAATTGCCTAAAATACCGGAAGATTGGTTGCCTAAAAATCTAAATATAAGTCAACCTCGGACCTCTGAAGTCGTTTTTACTTATTTTCGTTTATTTCGTCAACTTTTTTATCGAAGATAATCCAAATTGTTTTTTCTTTCAGGAAAAATATCTGTCCGAGGCGTACAGCGAGGCACATGATTCAGATGCAGCTAGAAGACTTCTGGAATTTGGGGAAGACTATCGCAACTTCATCGATAGTCAATCAGACTGGTCCACAAATCCAGATTTCTCGCCGACTTTCAGAAGGCGAACTTTACCGTTAATCAGTCAAAATGTAGAGCCTTGCGATACAGACAGTGACACGGAATCCTTACGAAAATTTATCAATTCGTCGAGGGATCAGCTGAACTACACCAAGGAAATTCATCAGCAGCAGGTGAAACTGGGCCTTGGGCAGTATTTGGAGTCCAATGAAATTGTAAGTACTGGCAGATCATCTGTTCGTGTGGTGTGCAGTATACAGTGTCGGAAGTTTTTTAAGCCGCATGAGAATTTTTGATGGGGAGATCTAAGGCTTGAAAGCTGTAAATTGTCTGACTATGTTGAGATTTCTGTTCAGTAATCTAGTCATGACCCCTTTCGAATGAGTTTTACTCTTATCGATCCACATCCATCTTGAAGTACAAGAAATGTGCGTACCGAAGAAAATATCGCTGCTTGATCGCGAAATTTTGAAGTTCTCGAAATGAAATTTGTCGACATTTTTCCTTTTATTAAGTTCGAAATTGTACGTGAAGAACTTGGCTAACTTGCCACCAAATTCAACACGATCAACATTGGAGCCAGATGATCGTAAGATGAGTCACATCTTTGCTGATTTGGCCCATTTAAAATTGATCAAAGATCAGCATTTTCTGGAAAAATTGAGTTTCAAGCCGTTAAGCTCATTTCTAGGTGGATGATTAGTTCATAAGCAGAATAATAAAAATAAAAAATAACCATTATATAAATTGAAATGCACTGTGCTTATTTCTTTCGAATATGAAAGAAGCTACCGTTATGGTAAATGGTCAGCGCTATCCTACCATGATGACTCACTCTTTATTTCCAAAAATCGACGACATTCGTGTCCAACAGAATATTTTATAGATACGATTTATTGCAAAATCAGTTTGTAGACGATTTCCTATCAGTAAGTAGACCTCATTCGGTTATCTCAAATCTTCCCTGAAATTCTTGAAGCATTGTAAACCAACATTCAGATCAATATTGACCTGATTAGTTGACAAAAGTAGTCCAAAATTAGAATGGGCCATGTAACTCGTAGAGTTAAGTAATAAATGACATGAAATCATCAGATTATTAACAAAAATGTTAATTTCGTTCGAAGTTCTCATGTTCCCATAAAAACACCCGATACTGCTGTGCCAAAAAAAGTAGCGGGAATTAGCCAACGAAACACAAAATATGTATAATTCATCCAGAAATTCGTTTACAAAACATCTGAATTTTTTTTCTTGTTTCAGAGTGAGATGTTATCAACCTGTGAACGCCATATAGATCTTTTGAAACACATCGACCGATCAGGCGATTACGTATCAAGAGATGACAAAAAAGCAGCTACAGGTAGGAGTTGGTTTGCTTCTTTTTTATCATTCTCTTGGACCTCCTTCATTTTCTTACTGAAAAAGATCATCAAACTCTTATTTTATTTTGTTTTCAAGTTGTTTTCATTAGGAAAAGTAAAATCCACTTAGAATCTCCGTTATCTATATTTACGTAGATATTGATGTGATGATTTGGAGACTGGAAATGTATATTAAGGCATCTTTTGCTTATTTTTTTTCAATAAAATAACCGCATGAAGAGATTGAGTTATGGCTTGTGATTTTGTTCTAATTTTTTAAGACACCGTTTTTGGTGTGTCTCTTTGCTTTGGTCATTTTATTAGGTGTATTTATTTGTAAATTTATTTTGAAATGTAATATTTTTTTGCCTTTTTCTTTTATAACTGCATGAAAGTAATTAAAACTTTCTCAAGTATTTGGCCTTTATGTTATTTACCTTCAGTCCCTTAACACATGTTTCCAGGTTTGTGAGTGATTTAAACTAACTTGAAGCTAAAGTAATGGAGACTTGCTTACTCAGTTCAGTTTTTATGCTTTATACATAAGAATGCAAAAAAGATAGAGAGTTTTAGCAATATAAGAATAAGAAGAACTAAGTTTTGATGAATGAATCGCTTATAGATCATCAGGATCAGTCTATAGAATGGCATGAAGTAGTTACTTTTAGTTCTTTTTGAAAAGAGTGGAGCTTTGTTGCATCAGACGCAGTATCGAAGATAGAGGGGGTAATAAGAGAATCCAATATACCATATGAAATAATTGCCTCATTCAGAAGATGTGATGATTAAACGAACAGACTTAATTGCGCATCATCAAAGTTGGTGTGCAATTATTCTCTAATGTTGAGTATTTTGAAGTCCCTAAACTTTTTAGCACGCAGGACAAGATATTCGCCATGTTAGTTTCTGTCTTGGTTCTTGAAGAGCTGTAATAGCATGTTCTCCTGAAAAATAAGAAGAAAATATTCCAAGGCCAATGATACTCATTGTCCAAACGAAATGGATGTATGTCGAATTACAGTTCGTCGGAATATTTTAGAGCAAAACCCAGAAACACATAAATTTCAGTTTGAAAAGCATTCATTATGAAAGTAATCCTTCCGGAATAGGGCATTTGATACAGCCTTTGAAAGGTTTTGAAATTCCCCACCTCAAAAAACACATGTTACAACAATTTGTTTTTTTTTTGCATAAAAAAACTTCAACTTTACAGAGATGTGTTATCGCTAATAATAATTGACGTGAAGTTGTCAAGATATTCAAATTTCCTGTTATATCTCGATGAATTCTGCCGCATCAAATACGCTCTACCTATAATAATAAATAAATAAATGTTTTCTTCGCTGTCGTATTAGTTCAGAATTACTGTGAAGCTTTACACAAGAATCCGATGATCTCATACAGAAGATAAATTATTTCATTTTTGATTGGTACAACGAATTCCTAGCACTTTTGACCATCATCTCGAGGAAATTATAATAAGCAGCAATTATATCTGCCAAAAAGTTGCCTCAGGTTTGAAAGCTCTCATAAGTTTCTTTTGAAATCTTGAAATTTTCTGACCGCTGCAAGCACAGGCTCTGAAACAAACCAATTTGATGAAAAAAAAGTGAGATAACTCATGATAAAGATAATTTTGGACGATTGGTACGCAAATAATTGCAGTTCCGGACAAACAAAATTCTACATGAAATTTCATGCCACTAGTCGGGACATTTCGGAGTAGAGCTCTCATTGATAAAATCTCTCCTTTTAATGAACTAACATTGTCCCCCCATGATGATATAAATACCTACGAGATATGTTTAGTTATCAACCTTCAAATGAACCGTCACTGATGCATTCGAGATGTTATACTTCTTATGGTACACCCACGCAACTTATAAAGACATTCTTGCGCAATAACAGAACACCTGTTCGATAATTCCACTTCAAATCGATTTGTGATCGTGCAAATTGCAATATTGAAAATCCAAAGGTAAGATTTTAATATTTTGAAGAGGCTTAAATCACTCCAATTTTGAATTAGTGCCAGAACAGATGTCAAGGTCAACTTACTGATACTTGGCAGATAATTTACATGCTATTTGTTTATAAGCGGAAAGGATATTTATGTTCGTTACATCATCAATAAATCGGTCCGATTGTCAATGTTTCCTTTCTGAGCATTCAGATTATTCAGATATTGCAATATCTTTTCCAAATTCTGGTTTTTGAATCAAGCGGCGATGAAATTTCTTGATAATTTCTTTTACCCATGTTCATGAATATTAAATTCGTCAATTTGGTTTGCATCGTCTCAGCACATTAACGCAAAGAAACATTTCACCATTTCAATTGCTTGAATCAGTGAAAGTGATCGTATCTTGGCAAAAATAAAGCGCTTCAAGGTGTGGCAGAAAGTGTTAGTGGATGCAATTTTTCCGTTTGAGTGAAAAGTTTTGATTTAATGATATCTGAAATAATATTTACCTTTCATCGTTACCACCAGTTATGATACCAATTATAAAGAATACCGGTTCAGATGGGAATTATAATAATTACCCGTTCATCGTCACTTGATTCTACTTAACTGCCGACTGAGTTACTACATGTTATGTCAAAGTTAATTTGAATTAGCAAAACTCTACAGCGCATTTCTCTTCTGTTCCAGAATTGCTGGATCTGTGGATTGAGTTGAAGCAGAGTGTTCTGATCATGCAAGAATACCGAAATCTTCAGAAGGATATTCTGCTACTGAAACACTCGCTTGGCTCGATCGTTGTGCCAGACGATGAAAGTATTTTAGATTTGGGCTTTGTAGATGACCTTGAAAAGGAGGTTGTTAAATATGAGGTGAGTTAACAATGAGTTCATACGATATTCAATACGACTTTTAATTTATCGTTCAGTAAATGGAGTTTGACCCGGCTTTTATCGATATGTCGTTGTTATTCATGGGATCGATTACATTTACATTAGTTTTTGGGCAATTCATTCGAAAGCATTTTCAATTAGCAGATTGTTTTTTATTGAACGGATCGTCCCATACAGTTCATGTTTTTTTTGTGTAATTCATATTATTATTAATTGCGAAATTAGAATGTCCTGCTTATTATATTCACCGATGAAGCTTCAGACGTTATGAGTTTCGGCAACCCAGAAATTCGAAAATCTACCAGTTCGTCATGATGAACGAAACAAGAGCTATTTAGGTGGAATTCGGTGAATGAATTCCACAATTTTAGGTTCTCATATGTATGTCCAGAGCAAGTTCAGTACAGACTGAAGATTTGCTTCACTATAATGAGAAAATTGCTGATTCATCGGAATTAGACAGAAGAATTTCCAAAAAATCGCTGAATTCATTTCGTTCCTAATTTTCGCATTTCATAGCTACAGTGAGATGAAAATGACCGGAAAATAAGAAATCTGTCGACTTCAATTGTGGTTGTGTTCACTATTTCGAAATTTAATTGATAATTCAATGAGACAAGAATGAAGAAAGTCCAAAAATCTTTCTTATTCATTTCGTAGAGTTGAAAATTTTTTAATTTCATTTCATATCAGTGAGACTGCAATGAGGAAAATCAAAATTCCGTAAACTTCATTTCGTCGTGTTCAATATTTTCTAATTAAATTAATAATCTTTGAGCTGATCAGTTCAGCTTCACGTACTATCCAGAAAACCAAAAACTCTGGTATCAACTGGATAAGAACATATTGATAAATTCAATGGTAAACATTCCGATGTATGCAAAGGAATCTTCAAAAACCTTTCAATATTTTACAAGGAAATTGCTAGTTGAGCGAGACTGGAGTCAGGAAAAATCTAAAATCCGTCAGCTATTGCGCTGAGTTCAATTTTTTCCAAATTCATTGCTAGTTTAGCTAGACTGGAGTTAGGAAAAATAAAAAATCCAACTTCATTTCTTTATGTTCAATATTTTCTAATTTTATTGATAATTTCTTTGGAACAAGTATCAAGAATCTCAGGAATCAGCCGAATTCACTTCGTTGAGTTCAATGTTCGAATTTTATAGCTAATTCAGTGAGACCAGAATGAGGAAAAATCAAAAATTCGTATTGGATTAAACGGCGCCATCTATGAAGTCTTAGTCTGGGGTCCCAATTGTAAAGACTGCATTGTAAGACGAAGCTGGCAGCATTCTTTGTCTTCGCTTTTAGTTACTTCCTTCTTGCACGATGGCGCTGCAGGAACGTGTATATTCAACCTGCAGGAAACTTAATGATTTTCGACGATCGATGAACACGCTCCACAGAAAACCATCTTCTAATGCAGAGTGCCGTGTGTGCCATCCGTTAGAGGGTGCCTCAAGAGTATTCACCTCATTTTAACTTATTTACTGTCGTTCCAAATCAGATTTATGATTATTCTTATAGCTGATTTATTGAACAATCAATAATAAGTGGATAAGATAAGAAAAATTTTAATTATGGAAAGCTATCGCAAGAATATCATTGTTTTTCCTAAATTTTGTAATTTACGAAAGCTGAATTTTGCATTTAAATCCCTTATCTTCTTCGGATTGGAAAAAAATGTGAACCCAAAATTGAGATGGTCTCAATATATTGTACAATATTATTGCTGAGGTAACCCATTGGAAGCATTGATATTGTCCAATAAATCAGTTCAAAGGTCATTTTTTGTGGAGGAATATAATATTTTCTTGGCCCTTCTTTGGGTTAATCACCTTTCACAACCTAAATCGACAAAAATATATTGATATATAAAATCTATCCAAGTGTAAAAGGGGAAAAAATGAGTTTACCCCGAAAAATGACTGCTTTTTCAAAATAGGCAACAAACTTTTTAGTAACTCACTTTATTTTTTGACAAATTTTGCCTATTCTCTTCTTTAATTGTTCGATAGTGAAATTTTGTCGGAAAATACGAAAAGTTACTGACAAGTTTGTTGTCCACTTTGAAAACAAATTATCTTTTCGTGGAAAACTAATTGTTTGCCCCTCTACACTTATATAGATTTTTTATATTGATTTATATTTGCTGATTCAAAGAAAATTTAAGAATCCTTCATTCGCTTCCATTTCTTTCTGAAAATGTTTCAAAACGAATGAAAATTTTCGATTTCATTCAATTATGTTGTTACAATTTTTTCTTATTATTCGATAGAGCTATTAAGTTACACTTCAAATTATTTTTTTTTTTCACTCTCTAGCCATTTTTCAACTCGTCTCGCCCAATATGATCTATAATAGGTCAATATTATTGTTCACAAGCATTGTTTTCTTCTTTTTCCACTCGTTTTAGACTCACAGCCTGTTTTTTCCAATCATTTATTTCATGAGATGTTAAAATCCAGGACTATCCCCATCTTTTTTTTATTCCATCAATTGATTTCTGCAAACAATTGCTTTCATTCGAATAATAAAAAAAAACCGAAAATGGCAAAAAATGGTGAAGAGGTATTTTGGGTTCTGCCCCTTCGATTCCAAATCTTTTTGAAGATATTAAACAAGGAAGATCTTTTGACATCTTTCCGTTCATCAAAAAAATGTTGAGGGAATTGAATCTGTTGAATTAGAGATATTTTAAGAGTGTTAATCTAGGACTCTCATTTTCGGTATGCATAAAATTTTTCTTATTATCATATGAAATTGATTTCCACCAAGCTGCGACCAAACCATACAAATCATTGCGTTCATTTTTTTGTTGATATGGGGAGAATTCAAAATGACATCGCTTACGTGCCTCAACATGTTGGCAGCCAGCTTATACAGACTGTCTCAAGGAGAAGGATCTATGTCAAATTACAGGAAAGTTTTTGGAGAAAACATGAAAACACTTTTTTTTGAAGGAGAACATGTCATAACTAGAAATGAACTTGGTCGGAATGCTTTGGTTTGAAATGGTTTCGGTTCTGCGAAGGGGCTGGTCCGGGTCTGGGAGAGGCCGCAACATTTGTACGCCGCCGTAGTGGTGCAAGATTAAGACTTGGACGTGTCTGCAAGAGAGCCGTGATGGAGGCAGCATCCTTGCTAGTCACGTCACGTATTACGCCGTAGCAGTAGCGCGACACGGGTACGCTTTTATCGTCATTTCAAACTGAAAATATCACACACCACCAGTTTTTAGTTTCGAGTATCGTTTAATTCAACCTCTTGTAAAAACGGCCACTTCCAGCTATCGTACAAAAGGCGCATACCTTCGATTCTTGGTCTAAAAAATTAACTAATGGCTAGTGGTGACAGTCGTCCTTCTGCGACGCCAAATTCGGACTTTTCGGAAACCTAAAAAAGACGGACAATTTCTTTTAATTACTCAACGCAGGAATTTCAATTGTTTACTGCTTTCGTTCAGTTGGGAATGCACTTAAGCGTGCCTATTTTAGGCGAAGCCCATTTAGCATAGGAACGATTTCGCTATTCCTTTTGTGATCTATCGATATGAGGTGATCTGAAATTCCAAAATATGATCTCCTGCCCAAGAAATTCAGAGGATTTCGAAAGGTTCAAAATCCATGTTTGAGGAGTGATTATCGGAATAAAAAAAATCTAAAAAAAATTTAAAATAATTCTATGAGCTAAACAATTCTTAATTAGAGGTGCAAAAAAAGCTCAATATTTTATCACAACATTTGAAACGATGAGTTAATCTAGTTTTCTAACAGTATCTAATAATTGGTACAGCGAACGATTTTCTTTTCATATCTCAGTTGGTTCCTTGGAAATCTAAAATCAACCGTATCTAGAGTAAAATGTGATACATACCCCATAATTTAGGCTGATATGTTGTATGAATCGATAATTTTGCAACAGCAACTGATAAACACATCGAATTATATCGATATCAGGCTGTTCATTGTTCAGAAAAAAATTATCAACCCGTACTAGATGTACATTTGATACATACCCCATAATTAAGGCTGATATGATGCTTTGAAACGATAATTCACGACGGCTCTCTCTGTAACAGCAACCGTTATGCACATCGAATTATGTCGATATAAACCTGTTCATTGTCGAGAAAAATAAAATCAACCCTTACTGTGTGTTAGATGCCCCATAATTTGAACTAATATTATGTTTTGGAATGATAATTTACAACGGTATTTTGTAATAGTAACTGATAAGCACATCGAATTATATCGAAATAATCAAGTTTACTGTAGAGACAACTAAAATCGACTGTTAATAGAGGTAAATGTGATACATACGTCATAATTTAGGCTGATATGATGCTTTGAAACGATAGATCACAACGTAGTTTAGTAACAAGAACTGATGTGCCCATCAACTACATCGAATTATATCGATAAAACCCAGTTTATTGCCCTAAAACTAAAGTCAACCTTTACTACAGGGAAATAGAATCCATACCCCATTATTCAGGCCGATATTATAATTCTTGAGGTAAATGTGACTCATACCCCATAATTTAGGATGATATGATGCTTTTAAACGATTATTCACATCGGTGTTGTAACAGCAACTGTTGCACATCAACTACATCGAATTGTTTCGATATAATTTTTTTTGTCGAGAGTTCGATACAACTGAAATCAGCCCTTACTAGAAGTAAATGTGATGCATACCCCATATTTTAGGCTGATGCTTTGAAATGATAATTGACAACGGTATTTTGTAACAGCAACTGATACGTACATCGAATCATATCAATATGACCCAGTTTATTGCCGAGAAAACTCAAATTGACCCTTACTGGAGGTGAAAGATACATAGGTACCCCATATTTCAGGCTGATATGATGTTTTTGAACGATTATTTAGGCTGGTGTTTTGTAACATAACGGATAAGCATATCGAATTATATGGAAATAACACAGTTTATTGTCGAAAAATTCCGAATCAACCCTTACTAGAGGTAAATTAGATGCATACCCCATAATTTAGGTTGATATGGTGCTTTGAAACGATAATTTACAACGGTGATTTGCAACAGCAACTGTTATGTGCATCGAATGATATCTTTAAATCCCAGTTAATTTACGATAAAACCAGAATTGATGATGCGTACCAGCCTTATATTTTAGGATGGTGGGATGATGCTTCGAATCTATAATAAACATGAAAGTTTTCAACAGCCACTGCTGTTACTTGGTACATCGAATCGTATCCTTAAATCACAGTTTGTTGTCGAGAACCATAACTCATCAGGCCGTGAATTTGCAGATTCGATAACCGCAATTCGGTGCAGGGGACTGTGTAAATACACGTCGCAGAACACAACCGCATTGGTATGCCGGCTGTTATACCAGATGCAGCACGCATTCCAATGTAATTCAATTTACAATCAACAGCCAATCAATTGATTCGCATCCAGTACATTTTCTGTCTAACAGGGATGATTCCTTCGCCACCCTTTCGGAGGGTGAGGTCTAGGAAATTGTCTTATATACATGCAAGATGACTCAGATGAGAAGGAAGACTTGATTGAGGAGTCTGTATTTGTAGCTGACAGAGTAAATCAGATCAACGGAATCTCAACTACCATAGGTGGTTCGAATATCCATTTCAGGTATTTCAAAATGTATACCATTCGCTTAAAACCAAGGAAAATAGATTTTTCCAAATAACAGACCTCCAAGGGTCAACCGCCATCTTAGATATTTTATAAAATCCATTCGGCGTGAATGATCTCGCAAGAAATGTTACCAGTAACATATAAACCCTTACCCTACACTAAAAAATCTTCTCTATTCTGGTTTCTGGTGAGGTTATGGAGTATTTATTTTAACGAATGGATGTTTTTCCGGAACCTATCCGATTTTTTATCCATAGATAGTAAATCACAGTGCGGTTCGGTGATTTACCGAACAGAACTAGCAGTATATTTGGAGTGCATCGAATAAATTCCTCCATAATGGCTGAGCATTAAATAATTGATTTTATTGCCGGATTCAGATCTTTAATGGCGTTCTAACAATGAAATGTGGCTGTTCCCTATGAATTTTTAAACAAAATTATATTTTATCGGCATTGAAGGTATCTGTCTTACTGGCTACTCTCAGATTGATCGAGCAATAATTTTTTAAGCGTTTCATTTTCCGCCCCAGCACAGCGTGGAAAAATGCTACAGGACTTCACGATATAAGTTATCAACATGTTTCCAAAACGAATTTTCACTTGAGTTAGCTATTCTTATGATTGTTTATTACAAGAAAAAGTATTTTCAATGTGTTTTAGTTCTTCTTGCAGTTGATAAATTTGTTGTTATTGTTGAATCTTCAATCACACCTGATGAGCTACGGAATATTGATGAAAACATTGAATAACAATTTAAATAATGGCTCTAAACAAATCACTGAGTTTGGGCAAAATTTCAACTTTCAAGAGGTGAACTGAACTATATTTGATGAAACATAGGGGGGCATTTTGGCATTACAGCCTGTATATGATCAGGTTATCCTTAGATTGAGAATATTCTGGAAAACTCGAATATATTGTTGGTCCTTAAGGGAGAACCTCATTTCATCTTCCAAGTTCAGATGATCACCGATCCCTCTGTAACTTATAAACATAGAAACAGCAGTGTCAACCGTCGGGCAATACGGAATATATAGGCTTCGAGATATCGGCCCTTTTTCGTCGAAAGGACTTTTGAATGTTCCCGAGGGACTGTGCTCAACGTTGCTCCCATTGAGTGACCTACACTGGACCCTTCACTTCCGCTCTTTAATCTTTGAAAACTTCAATTTCTCGAATAATTCATTGCCTACTTTATTTCGACCCTTGCGTCGTTCTACGACCATGAAAAATTCAAATGAACATTTTCGTGCGAAGGTCGTTTGGCTTCGAAAATAATTCGATACTGAAACACATAATTTATTTTCGAAGGAACTCATTCGGGCGATTAAATATAGAAGATTCCGAATTTTCTGAAAATTACCCCTCGTATTCAATATTCATCAACATTTAAAAAAAAAAAATAGAAAAAGTTTATTATTATTATTATATATCTATTTCCGTACATTTTTACTTGAGTTCAATGAATTTTCTTAACCTGAAATTTACTTCTTGATTGAACAATGTTTTTTTTAATTCCAGAAATTGTTGGCCGATATTCAGGACAAGAAGAAGAAGCTCTTCGAGTTGAACTTGTCGGTTCACCACTTCGTTGTCGAGAACAAAGAGTATAATGCTTCGTCTTTGAAAAATGATATTTCGAATCTTTACAGTCTGTGGGAAAATCTACATCAAAAGTGAGTTATCGATAACATTCTTTCATTATTGATGTTTTATAATTTCATTTCATATGCCATAATTAATAAAATAAAGAGCAAGAATGACATAACTGTTGAATATGATTAGTAAAAAATAGAACATTCTTAAAAGTATTTCAAAATAAGATAAAAATATAGACAAAGTAGACATCGGAAAATTAATTCAAAACAGAATTACGCAAAACTAACTTCATGTTCAAGGTGGCAGACGATGTAACGACCTGTGATTCATTTATTTTCAAAAAGGCGCTCAATTCGAAAAACCTTTCAGATCTGATATTATATGCTGTACTCAGTTGATCATAGCGATCATGTCCCCTTTAGAAGTTGAAACTAGTCATCATTTACTCGAGGAATAGATGTAGTTTGGTATTAGGGGAAACCTGGGTTCTCACTACGGCAATAATGATTAGTTGTAGGAGGATTCAGTGCGAACTAATGAAACTTTATTTGGGGTAAAAGTTTGTTATGAGAATAAACTCGGGGTGGTGAAGAAACGACGGCTTTTGTGGAATTACCGAACGTGGATAGACCTTGGACTTCGTTATAGTCAATCCACACCAATGTACCTAATTTAACAAAATAATATTTCCTCTTCAAACCCATGAGGATTTCTGAAATCTGCGGTAGTTTTCTGTTCGAAATGAATATAAGAAAATTCGATTGGAAAATTCGCTGACCTTTCTGTCGACGGACACTGACATTTCCGCGAAGTGAGCTGTATATTTGCGATATCCAAACCGACGGAAGCTCGTATTCACATCTGATACTCAGAATCGGCATCGTTAAATCGATATAAACAGATTTAACTGTTAACATTATCGAATACATTTTACGGAATGAATAATTCTAGTAGTGGCGTTTTCTCACGACTTCATACGTGATAGATTGGACATTCGGGGTTTCAGGCGATAAGTGTAGTGTAGAAAACTAAGTAGCTGTCAGTACTCGGTACTATTAATTAGTATTCAACTGTTGAAGACAAACCCTCCCTCCTTCTACACATCGTTGATGCATAATGACAGCTGCACCCACATATCACGTGCCTTGAATGACAATTACATTCGAGTACTCTTCATATAAATATAGCTTTCGGTTGTACGTCATCTGTGATTTATTTGATAGCCTTACATAAACGAGAGGAAAGAATCAATTTGAATTTTCTATTACCATTCACCTAACAGGATGCCAGGAGCCGTCTTATCATCATTCTTTGAATTCGAAAACGAAAGTCGCCATGGAGGTTGGTGCAGGCAGAATATCAAATTGGAAAGCGATCAAATGAAATGAATGCTCTATCGTCATAATAAGCGTGCATAGAAAGGCCTTAGTCGTTTTGATTTGAACCACGGTCCAAAAAGCATATGAAAGAAAGGGTATATTCAGAAAAATGTTCAAAATGAGTTCTAACTTCAAGAAGTTCTCCTAAACGCCATATACGTATAAATAAATCGTCACACTTGTCTTCTAAAAATACGAAAATATTCATTTTCACACTCCCGCCTTCTTGACTTGCGCCTGTCATAAATAAAAACTTATCACCCAGAATTTAAACTATCCGGCACCTGTGGAACACAATTTTAAGCGACCTATCTGTTGGATAAGTTATGCGGGACTTTGTCAGGAAGTGGTGAAACAGATCCTCAAACAGTGAGTTAAGATAGCAGTTTGATATTAACTCCTGTTTCAAGAAGACAGTGGAAATCGAATTATTTGTGAACTTGATTATTTGCGCTTTTACTTAGCACTTAGTAGGTACCTGAGTCAGCTTGAAATAGCCCCAAAAATTCCAAAGAAATTATATATATATTATATTATATTTTCAGCGCTAAAACTGTCGGTTTTGGTTCAAATAAGGATTGCAAAGATCCTCAGGGTAGACACCATATGAAGAAGATTTTTTTTCACCGAAATTATAGCTCTAATTTTTGCTATGTTGGCAGAAATAATTCAATGAATTGTGTTTTCTTTTCACCTGTACATACGATGACAATAATCTATTCCTATGCCTAGAATTGAAAGCATATTCTTGTTTTGAAACTAAGTGATTAAAAAAAAATATATGTAGTCTGCAAATATTCTGACGTCGGTTCTGTTCTTTCCAGAACTTCAGATCGATTGAGTCAACTTCAGCCGTTGCTGGAAACGTGGAAGACTTTGGAAAGTCGACTAGATCAACTTCATGGGGATTTGAGAAGTGACGAGAAAACTCTACGATTATTAGATTCTGCCCTGAAAGGCGGAACTCTTTCGGAACAAACAGCGGTGTATGTGCGCGATGTTGCCAAGCTGCTGTCCGAAACCAATGTGGTCAAGGTGAGTCCCTTCCTTCACTATCCGCAAGGAATATTTTCTTATGTTGAAAAACTCGATGTTACGTCTAAGTCGTTAAATGTGGTAAGAATATTTGGTATGAGGCACAATCAGATGTCAGTGACATCAGAATAAAATATTGTTATGGCAGATGCTAAGCACTACTTCAAAAGTGATATTTTACTTGTTGAGTAATATACTTTCGAATTCAATACCTTTGAGTTGAGTTGGAATACGTGAAACAACGAAACAGCAACATAGAAATTTTCTTCAATTTGTCGAAGGAACTGTTAGATAGAAAGGACGCTATGGAATACCCCATATAGGCCATACAGAGTGTAACAGCCAAATGGAATAAATTCGATAAAGAATAAATTAGAGGGTGTTAGGAAAAACGCTCGGACACGTCGATTTGTAATTTTAAATGCGAATATTCTTCAAGAAAATGAAATTATATAGGGTGTTCCATGCGACCGTGGCCAATACCAACTTTCTTATTTCAAATGCAACCCCTGTATATTATTCATTTTTTGGATTCTTCAGAAAATTCCAGACATAACTCATGTACCTACAATGTCCTATACCCATCTTCAACTTTTTCGGAAATATCAAGTGTTTTCAGATTTTTTACAAAAATTAACATTTTAAATGAAAATTATTTTATTTCACAAATTCGATACATTACACTCAAAACTCTCGATATGAAGAAAGTAAGCAGAAACCATTACTGAGAAGAAATTAAAAAAAACGATAGAAGACAATTCTACACCAGATTACCATGTTGCCAAGACGTTCGCGGCGAGCATTTTGAACATTTCCTACATGGACATTAATGTTTTTTTTTTCAATTAAGAAATAATCAGTATTACTCATTAGGTTTCAAGTGTAATGTACCGAATTTGTGAAATAAAATACATTTTATTTAAAACGTTGATTTTTGCAATAAATCTGAAAACACTTAATACTTCCGAAATAGTTAAAGATAGGTATAGGACATTGTGCATGAATTGTGTCTAGAATTCTCTGAAGAATCGCAAAAATAAATGATATACAGGGGGTTGCATTTGAAATAACAAAGCTGGTATTGGCCACGGTCACATGGAACATCCTATATAATATTATTTCCTTGAGAAATATGCGCATTTGAAATTACAAATCGACGTGTCCGAGCGTTTTTCCCAACACGCCCTTATTTATTCGTTATCGAATTTATTTCATTTGGCTGTTACACTCTGTATAAGAACAAATGATTTAAAATTTCGGAAAGTCTCGAGTGAGTGGAAAACCGTTTGGTGAATCACCACCAATTTCAATTGGTTTTGTCAGCTTATGCGAGACAAAAAGGATCAGGCAAAGACATACAGAAATTTTTTTACGGATCCTGAATTTAGGCCGTTTGAAACAGACTTCTTGATGATTTTTTTCCAAGCAGTGAGAGGCCCTTAACAAGCGCCTATAAGCACCGTTTTGTGACAGAATCGGAATTGAATTCAATTGATTTTCGAACTGAAAAAACCGTATTCCGACCACGTCCCAAGTCCACCCTTGAAACAGTTCACGACGTCCGAAACAAGGGATTTAAAAGTATTAAAATTGGTTGCAATTGAATAAATCAACGTCAGCGCACGGTAAAAATCATATTTCGCCGCAATCATAGGGTGGAGGACCATAAGTGAATAGACTCCCTAGCGATGACCGGACCTCGGAATTGATCTGACCAAAGTAATGCTTGGCTGGATCGTTAATCGTGGCCAGGTTTACTTTCCAGTCACGTACCACGAATGTTCCACAGAATCAGCGTAAAAATACAAATTTAATATCGGATCTGAGAGCTTAACTCAGACCCAGAGGTCAGGCTTTGCTGCTCGACTACAGGATAGTCAGATTATTACCGGCTATTTCCTTCCGGCGCGAAGGTCCCTATCTGTTTATAAAAAAATAAGGGATGAGATCCCAGACCTCTTGTTTGCTTATTAAATATTTTCCTAACGCCAGGGTGGGTCATACGGTCGTATACTTTTTATGTTGTTTGGAGGCGAATCTGGTCTTCGAGGGCAATAAAAAAGTTTATCCGGTATGTTTCGGGGAGCTGCTGAACCCTGTCGAAGTTTTGATGAATGATGAATTCCTGTGGGACATCACAATGCGGTTTTAGGGACTGTTTGATTCGACCTTCAAGGGCTTCCACAGCTCTCACTCAACTCAAATAATCTGGATATCTCTAAATGATAATAAGAGACATGGCACTGAATAATTCTTTGATGTTTTCACATATTCTACGAGAATATTGGTTTAACTCTACCAAATGTGATATGTCTTCAGTCTTCATACTGTACAGGGTTGGAGAAATTGGAATAGAATTTGAACAAAATGAATGATCTCTCCAAGATGAGTTGATCATTCAAGAAAACGAAATACTGCGGAAATATATTGCTACATCACTGTTTAGTTCTGATATGCCTCAGGCAGCTAGCATTGTCCACATGAGATTGATGTAGTTATTGGGTTAGAATATTGGGACTTTTTTGTTTGAAGGCAAAAATCGAATGAAAGTGAAAAGAAGCATTCCTGATGAAGCCTAGTGGACTAACGTCCTAAACGGGGTCCTGGTCGTATGGCGGCATAACTTCGGCAGTTGAGCGCATTGCCAGTTCGGCACTTCTATATAGAAATGAACCGCTCAACGCTCAGCTCCGGTAATGAAAAGTGCCGTACCGCATACTAAATAGATTTTCAGGGGTGATGGACAAAGCGAGAGCATCTGCCAGTAGATGGCGAAAATTCGCATAACCGAGATGCGGATACTGCAACTTATACTCCCCAACTACTGCGTTTCCATAGATTCATGGGCGGAAAACGAAATGAATCATTTTTTCTTGACCATTTCGGAGGTTATCATCACTTTCCACAAAATGAGCAAATTGATATATTGCTATTTAAAATCTAGACAGGTGTTGAAGTTCGAAATGAGTCCACCCACAAAAATTCACTTAAATAAAAATACCCTGAAAAGCTCCGAAAAAATAGTTTTTCCGCCATCTCCACTTACAATTTCTTCCAAGCGAAATAAATTTTTCGGAAAAAAGATAATTTTCTACCCAGTTAGTAAATGATGAGAATTTAAGAAAAACCCTACCTTAGAACAAAAAAAAATGATTAATTGTCCCTTGATATATTTCTAAGAGTCAATCAGCACTAAGAGCTCTGGAATCTAACTGCCAGTTGTAAAAGGTTGAAATCAATTCGTAGACTTCGGCAGTAAGATCTTTATTGCATCGGCTCTTGATCAATAATAATGTAACAATGGAAAAGAATCATATTAGGTGCTTTCGTAAGTGGGCCAGTTCTATGAAGGGCAATATGATAACTCGACAAAAAGGAGACATACGTGCTATTGCAATATTGTGAAATTACATATAAATATTGAGCATCAGCAATCTGCCCTACACAGTGCTCAGTGTTCAGTTGAGAATGCTGCAATACCATAAAGCAACTGACCAGAGGCAAGAAAGTGACTCTCTTATGGGTGCCAGTGCAATGTTGCATTGGGAGAAATGAGAACGCTGTTGTGGCAGTACCATTGACTCATAACATCGGAAGAATGGAGTCCGAGAAAATAACGACGTACGAGAACTTGGCAATAGAACTAAAGAATATGTGGCAACTATCGCAAGTCACTGTCAGACTTTTGGTGATTTCGGCTGAGAGAGTCGTCCAAATCATTCAAGAAAAATCTTCAAAAGATCGAAATATGCACAGCAGGCTGTAGCATTGCGAACCTGTCACATCGTGCGGAAATTCTTGAACTAGTGGGAGAAACTGAAATGTTTTTTCACTGGTTCATAGCATTAGTACCAGCTCAAGCTGAGACCGGGAGACCGATGATGAAGAATAATACTAAGAGATCTTCGGTCTTCAATTTAAGTTTCGCCAGATTATAAATAATTTTTTTCTAAATGAGTTTTGAACTGACATCTTCAACATGAAACTACAATTTATCTTCTTTTGTTTCAGGGTTGCACGATTCCCGAATTGTTCACAGAAGGTTCTTGGTCAGATAGTGGTATATCTGACGAAGGTTCTGAGCATGATATTGGTGAGAGAGAACGCCGATTGGCCGCGATTAGAAGATTGGTAAGGCAGTTGGAAGTCGTTCTTTCTCCTGATAGTGATGCTCGAGTGCATATGGCCAGCAGGCTGACTTCTGCTGAGGAAGAACTGAGAGAACTTCAGAAACAGTGTAGGTCTCTCATCGTTCGATCATCTGTATGCACCCCACCCCCTACCGTCCATTCAGAGTAAGTTCAATTTGAATATTCTTCTTATTTGTATTATTCGTATGGCTCATCTATGTCATCGTCGCCATAACAATCGTTGTTTTAAAAAGAAATACTTAATTATAGTCGAATGCTTGTGCGGATTTCAAATTCGATCTCTTTTTACCACTTGATGAATACAACTCAAACTGCTGTTTCTCATCCATTGCATCCTCATAAATTACGACAAATATTTCTGACACCGCTTTTATTGTATAGTGTTGTTTTTGCCCAACTAGCATTTGACACCTACAGAATATTTACCGAGTTGTGTGTTGACTTTTAATGGGATGATTTCTTTCTTGCTGCCGTATCTTTTAGAGTTAATTAGACGAGCATCAACAGGCAGTTGGAGATAGGTTAGTTTCGTGTCGGAATTTGTTAGGTTTAAGGGTTTTTCAAATGCAACAAGCTTTGTAAATTGGTATAATTGTAAATAATATGGAGAACAATATTCCATAAGGTGAATTTCGAAGACAGATTCTCAATGGGATTCGGATATGTACCAGACATACATGATAGAGCGTAATTTTTTACGAAGACTGTACATAAGAAGTAGTGACCGGTCAAACATAGTACATATTGCTCTAAAATTGATGTTTCCTGAGTATTGCTTTTCACTGATCTGGTTATCAATGGTAAATATATTTTAATCGCAAAAGAAACTGTGTTCCGACAAAATTAATTGTTGATATCATTCGCTATTCGCAATCGGACAATCTGTCCAAGAATTCATTTTCTAAACAAAACCTAAATACTATTATCTCATTTTATGGGCTACTTGAAAAAATTTCACCAAGGGAATATGAACGCGATAGTTTTCACACCGTCCTGTGGGTAGAGTGCTCGGCTACTTGAACGAATTCCACCAAGAGAATATGAACACGATAGTAAATGCACCCGTTTCCACACCACCCTGTCGGTAGAGTGCTCAGTGCGTTTTGTTTTTAAGTGGTATCCCCAGAAGGCCTACTCCACTGTATGTCGAAATGCGCCAAATTCATTTCTAATAATCTGTTAATTAACAAATTAACCAGATATTAGATGATCGCAGGAAGGAAAAGTTTCAATTTAGTTCGAGCCTACGATTCTTCTCTAGGTCAAACAGATACGTACAGCATATGTGGGATTAGGACAACCATGCCATTAAAGTCCTTATGGCCGAAAGAAAATCGTAGATCCAAAAAGAAATATCACTTTTTCTTGTATTATTTCGATTTGGCGATCTCCGACGAAAAAAATAGTCATTGGCGCAATTTTGTTCCCGCTTTTTGGGCGCAAACTTTTCCGCATTATCTAGTTGAACGAATTCCACAAAGGGAATATGTACGCGATATTTAATGCACTCGTTTTCACGCTACCCTGTAGGTAGAGTGTCCTTTTTTTGAACGAATTCCGCCAAGCGAATATGAACGCGATTAATGCACTCGTTTTCACACCACCCTGTAGGTCGAGTGCTCGGCTACTTGAACGAATTCCACCAAGGGAACATGAACGCGATAGTTAATGCACTGTTTTTTGGCGCTACATGTTTCCGCATTATTGGCGCAATCTTAGTTTCCGCTTTTTGGGCGCATACTTTTTTCCGCATTATCCAGTTGAACGAATTCCATCAAGGGCATATAAACGCGATAGTTCATGCACTCGTTTCCACACCACCCTGTAGGTAGAGTGCTCGGCTACTCGAACGAATTCCACCTAGGGAATATGAACTCGATAGTTAAATCACTGTTTTTTGGCGCTACATGTTTCCGAATTTTGGGCGCATTCTTTTTTCCGAATTATCCAGTTGAACGAATTTCACCAAGGGAATATAAACGCGATAATTCATGCACTCGTTTTCACACCACCCTGTAGGTAGAGTGCTCGGCTACTTGAACGAATTCCACCAAAGGAATATGAAGCGATAGTTAATTTACTGCTTTTTGGCACTACATGTTTCCGCATTTTTGGCGCAATCTTTGTTTTGCTTTTTGGGCGTATACTTTTCTCCGCATTATCCAGTTGAAAGAATTCCACCAAGGGAATTTATGAACGCGATAGTTAATGCACTCGTTTCCACACCACCCTGTAGGTAGAGCGCTCGGCTCCTTGAACGATTCCACCAAGGGAATATTTGAACGCGATAGTTTATGCACTCGTATTCACACTACCCTGTAGGTAGACTGCTCGGCTACTTAAACGAATTCCACCAATGGAATATGAACGCGATAGTTAATTTACTGCTTTTTGGCGCTACATGTTTCCGCATTTTTGGCGCAATCTTGTTTCTGCTTTCTGGGCGCATACTTTTCTCCGCATTATCCAGTTGAACGAATTCCACCAAGGGAATATATGAACGCGATAGTTAATGCACTCGTTTTCATACCACCCTGTAGGTAGAGTGCTCGGCTACCTGAACGATTCCACCGAGGGAATATATGAACGCGATAGTTTATGCACTCGTTTTCACACCACCCTGTAGGTAGAGTGCTCGGCTACTTAAACGAATTCCACCAAGGGAATATGAACGCGATAGTTAATGAATGCACTGTTTTTTGGCGCTACATGTTTCCGCATTATTGGCGCAATCTTAGTTTCCGCTTTTTGGGCGCATACTTTTTTCCGCATTATCCAGTTGAACGAATTCCATCAAGGGAATAGAAACGCGATAGTTGATGCACTCGTTTTCATACCACCCTGTGGGTAGAGTGCTCGGCTACTTGAACGAATTCCACCGAGGGAATATATGAACGCGACAGTTTATGCACTCGTTTTCACACCACCCTGTAGGTAGAGTGCTCGGCTACTTGAACGAATTCCACCAAGGGAATATGAACGCGATAGTTAATGAATGCACTGTTTTTTGGCGCTACATATTTCCGCATTATTGGCGCAATCTCAGTTTCCGCTTTTTGGGCGCATACTTTTTTCCGCATTATCCAGTTGAACGAATTCCATCAAGGGAATAGAAACGCGATAGTTAATGCACTCGTTTTCATACCACCCTGTGGGTAAAATGCTCGGCTACTTGAACGAATTCCACCAATGGAATATGAACGCGATAGTTAATTTACTGCTTTTTGGCGCTACATGTGTCCGCATTTTTGGCGCAATCTTGTTTCTGCTTTTTGGGCGCATACTTTTCTCCGCATCATCCAGTTGAACGAATTCCACCAAGGGAATATATGAACGCGATAGTTTATGCACTCGGTTTCACACCACCCTGTAGGTAGAGTGCTCGGCTACCTGAACGATTCCACCGAGGGAATATATGAACGCGATAGTTAATGCACTCGTTTTCACACCACCCTGTAGGTAGATTGCTAGGCTACTTGAACGAATTCCACCAAGGGAATATGAACGCGATATTTAATGCACTCGTTTCCACACCACCCTGTAGGTAGAGTGCTCGGCGCGTTTTGTTTTTGAGTGGTTTCCCCAGTAGGCCTAATCCACTTTTGGCGCATACTGTTTCTTCATTTTATGGATCAAATTCGTTCCGCATTTTGGGGGCATTCTTTTCCGCAATGAACCTTAAATTAACCACCACCTATATAACCCTAAAAGTCACTCACTCTTGATTTTCCGCTCTTGGTCCATCGATGGCTGGAGTTGGGAATGGAATCCAGGAGATCCTTTGCAACTCAGCCCTGAAAGGCCAAAGGTTCTCTGGGACCTACCTTCTCTTCCACCTGTAAAAATCTGAAAAAAGAAACGCTACCGCTAACTTTTTATTGCCGCATAGTTATTTTCGCATGTATTGGCGCATGTGTTCTCTAAGACATTTCTCCTTCTTCAGAACCTTTCCGACATTGTTGTCAATATACCTGAAATTAACCACCACCAAAATCCCTAAAAGTCACTCACATTGATTTTCCGCTCTTGGTCCATCGATGGCTGAAGTTGGGAATGGCATCCATGAAATCCCTTGCAACTCAGCCCGGAAAGGCCAAGGGTTCTCTGGGACCTACCTTCTCTTCCACCTGAAATAATCTGAAAAAAAGAAACGCTTCCGCTCACTTCATTGGCGCACACTGGTTGCTCAGTTTTTGGCTCATACTTTTTTCCGAATTATACAGTAGAACGAATTCCACCAAGGGAATATATGAAGGCGATAGTTTATGCACTCGTTTTCACACCACCCTTAGGTAGAGTGCCCGGCTACCTGAACGATTCCTTCAAGGGAATAAATGAACGCGATAGTTAATGCACTCGTTTTCACACCACCCTGTAGGTAGAGTGCCCGGCTACCTGAACGATTCCACCAAGGGAATATATGAACGCGATAGTTAATGCACTCGTTTCCACACCACCCTGTAGGTAGAGTGCTCGGCTTCTTGAACGATTCCACCAAGGGAATATATGAACGCGATAGTTTATGCACTCGTTTTCACACCACCCTGTAGGTAGAGTGCTCGGCTACTTGAACGAATTCCACCAAGGGAATATGAACGCGATAGTTAATTTACTGCTTTTTGGCGCTACATGTTTCCGCATTTTTGGCGCAGTCTTGTATCTGCTTTTTGGGCGTGTACTTTTTTCCGCATTATCTAGTTGAACGAATTCCACCAAGGGAATAAATGAATGCAATAGTTAATGCACTCGTTTCCACACCACCCTGTAGGTAGAGTGCTCGGCTTTTTGAACGAATTCCACCAAGGGAATATGAACGCGTTATTTAATCCACTCGTTATCACACCACCCTGTAGGTAGAGTGCTCTGCTACTTGAACGAATTCCACCAAGGGAACATGAACGCGATAGTTAATGCACTCGTTTTCACACCACCCTGTAGGTAGAGTGCCCGGCTACTTGAACGATTCCACCAAGGGAATATATGAACGCGATAGTTAATGCACTCGTTTCCACACCATCCTGTAGGTAGAGTGCTCGGCTTCTTGAACGATTCCACCAAGGGAATATATGAACGCGATAGTTTATGCACTCGTTTTCACACCACCCTGTAGGTAGAGTGCTCGGCTGCTTGAACGAATTCCACCAAGGGAATATGAACGCGATAGTTAATTTACTGCTTTTTGGCGCTACATGTTTCCGCATTTTTGGCGCAATCTTGTATCTGCTTTTTGGGCGTAAACTTTTTTCCGCATTATCCAGTTGAACGAATTCCACCAAGGGAATAAATGAACGCGATAGTGAATGCACTCGTTTCCACAGCACCCTGTATGTAGAGTGCTCGGCTTTTTGAACGAATTCCACCAAGGGAATATGAACGCGTTATTTAATGCACTCGTTTTCACACCACCCTGTAGGTAGAGTGCTCGGCTGTTTGAACGAATTCCACCGAGGGAATATGAACGCGATAGTTAATTTACTGCTTTTTGGCGCTACATGTTTCCGCATTTTTGGCGCAATCTTGTAGCTGCTTTTTGGGCGTTTACTTTTTTCCGCATTATCCAGTTGAACGAATTCCACCAAGGGAATAAATGAACGCGATAGTTAATGCACTCGTTTCCACACCACCCTTTAGGTAGAGTGCTCGGCTACCTGAACGATTCCACCAATGGAATATATGAAAGCGATAGTTAATGCATTCGTTTCCACACCACCCTGTAGGTAGAGTGCTCGGCTACTTGAACGATTCCACCGAGGGAATTTATGAACGAGATGTTTAATGCACTCGTTTTCACACCATCCTGTAGGTAGAGTGCTCGACTACTTGAACGAATTCCACCAAGGGAACATGAACGCGATGCGATAGTTAATGCACTCGTTTCCACACCACCCCTTCAGGTAGAGTGCTCGGCGCGTTTTTTTTTTTTTGAGTGGTATCCCCAGAAGGCCTACTCCACTTTATGTCGAAATGCACCAAATTTATTTCTAATAATCTGTTAATCAATAAATTAACCAGATTTCAGAGGATACCGAAAGGAAAAAGTTTCAATTTAGTTTTAGCCTTTTCCTTCATCCAGATTCAAAAAGAAATATCATTTGTACCTTTATTTTCCGATTTAGCGAACTCTGACGAAGAAAATAGTTCTTGATAAAATGTGAACGAGTGTTTCTACCATAATGCAAAATCGTTGACAGGTGGCTGAGATAAGAGATCACATATATTTTATCAATTTACACCGTATTATCGGCATAATTAATACAGAGTGTTCCTAATTTCGAACTATTACTCAATTTGGAGTTTGATCAGACCGATTTGAATTCAAGTCTGTGACTTGAATTTCATATCTTTATCGCTAAAAAATGTACAAGGAAATCATATTATTCCAGAAATTAGAGGCAGCTAATAGACTCATTTGCAAAATTTCGTTGCTTTTTTGGGGCAAACTTCGGGGCCGATATTTTTGTCTGAATTTATACAAAAAAGGCCACTCTCAATCTATTGGGAATCTAATATTGACTCAGTAGCGTTCACACAGGGCATTTTCAAAAGTTTTGAACTCCCGGTATAAGTTACGATATCGAAATTTGTGGTTTATGGGTTTCAGATAAGTCTTATTCGGTCAAATATTTGTATTTACCCATAAGAATGTTATTGTAGTATATTATGGAAATGGGGAATTCAAAGATAATCTATACAAGGGAGTTGAGTTTTCGGAGTGAAATTAAACCTTGAAGTTATAAAAAAATCCATTGTCACTATTTGAAGTGAAGCACACTTACGATTTTTCGAATGTATTCCTTGATTGTATCGAAAACACAAGCACTATAAAGGCACGAACATAATAATTTGGCCCACTTCTCTTCACTATATAGGTAACTGAGTAAACGAGCGCGCCCTGTATGTTTACACCCCGAAAATCGCATTGGAACTGAATCGAAACGAATTCGGCGGATCAAACTGGATTTTCTGACTAATATCAGACTAATATGATATATTTTACGTAACTCAAAGAGTCTCGTTCAGTTTTATTTACGAGGGTCGTGCGAAATTTTCTGGTTTTCCGATATTATTCTATCAAATTGAACATGTGAATTTATATTCAATTTCATTGGCCAGTTTTGCTTTATCCACATTGTTAAGGCAAATGTTAAAATATCAAAAAAATGAAAGAAATATTTGACCGTCCCTCGTGTATCTCGTAGATAATTTTTGCGATATCAACTGTTTCTTTCTTGTCTTATACTGATGAATCAGTGTCAGACAAAGGATATGATCTCTGTCTATTTTCGGTCTATTTTTAGTAGAAAATGATACTCATGTTCTTTTAATTATAATTTTTGTGGGAACTATAGATGGTGGATGAAAATTGATAGATTTCAATTAGAATTCGAAATTTCATCGAAAGGGCACTAGGTTTTTGATTCAAATTTCAGTGTCATAACTTCAGAAATACATATCTTATTTTGTCTAAATTGAAGTTTGTTATTAATATTTAAAATGAATTTCCAGCAAGTGAAGACCGAATCAATTGAATACATCTGATACCCTTAAAATGAATCGAAATAAATTTCGAAGACCGTTAAATCGTAGTCAAGGAAGTAGTGGATCACAAGTGTTTCGGATCTTTTCAATAGGGATCATAGCGATTAAAAAAAAGGTTAGGTGCGCAACTAAGTTCTCACTGTTTTTTGATGAAAATGAAACTTCATCATGAAGAAATGGTTACAAATGAATCATTCAAAGTATTGCCCATTGCACTGGCGGATCCAGACAGTTTTTCAGGAGGGGGGGCATGAATTTTTTCAGGGGGGGCCATGAATAGATAGACATTTTTTACCAACGTTATAGGACTACTAATAATGGGATTATTGTCAATTTCGAGGTCAAAGGCAGGGGGGGGGGCATCTGATGTTTTCATGTAAGACTTTCGAATTTTCTCGAGGAAAATGAAAATCAGTTCATTGAATTGATGAAGAATTTTTTTATTGAAGAAAAACTGAGGTGTTGTATTCGTGACTGACTCTGTATTGGTGAAAATCAACAATAGAATTCTTCAGCTTTGAACATCTTTATCTATATGATAAGATAATTTTAACCTTAATATTTTCGAGTAGTTGAGAATTTTAACTTCTAACTGAACGAGGAGCAAATAGGGTGATAATGTCTTGTTGAGTTTTAATCTCTCAGGCGAAAAACATGAGAAATGTCTAGCGCTGGATTTTCCAAGGGGCAAATGGTGACAATATCTTGGCAGCGTCTTTGCGCTTCACAGCTAAATAGGCAGTAATGGCCTCCCGCGACGCAGCTACTCTCCTTGCATATGAATGTCCTGTTTATCTGGGAAGCGTGGGCCAAAAGCATCGGGACTATTTTCAAATTAAAAATATTCTGTTTGCCGACATGGCTCGCTGAAAAAGCCGTACAAAGTTCGAACATATAGATTATTCAGAATTTGGTTGGAAATGGAACCCCAAAAACGCATTCGCGATAAAGTGGATCTCAAAAGCTGAACATTGAAAATAATTAACAATTTCTGTACGAACCCCCCCCCCCCAGGAGTTGATCGTCACCAAACTCAAGAGGAAATTCTTGTTTCATTTCTTGATTTTGTAATTGCTTCTTATTTTTCAATTGTAATTTATACTTTTTTTTGTCTAGCTTTGTGCATTTTATTTTTAATTTTCTTCGAGTTTATAGAATTTTTCTTTACTCATGTAATAATAATAATATTTGAAATCCAACCATAGATATAACTCTCGTTTTTAAATGTGTGACAATCCATACTATGTAAAAAAAGATTTTATTCCTGTTGTTCAGATTCACGAGCAATCTAGACTTATGGTATTGTATTTGCATTTCTTCTTTCACCACACACTGTTGTATGTAAATGCTGTTGGATATTTATGGTCTTATGCAAGACACCACTCGACGAAAGAACGGCGTGGAGATTACGACGACCAATCACTTATTCCGAAAACGTTTCAATCACTTACCGGATGAGAATGTAATTCTTGAAATTCGAACCTAACCACGTGTAATTGTATATTATTTTTTATTCGTTTACATTGTGTTTCTACGAAGCATATATATAATTCGGGAATTACTGATTCGGGACAGGTTATTCAAGATAAAATCGGGAGTCATTTACTAAAAAAATTATTATAAATTGATACTTCATGTTTTTGGAATCAAATGAAAAATATTAAATGATATCTCTATTTGTAATGATTTTATTGATAGCTATGGAGATATACAAGGTGGCCAAGAGATTGACGTCAGAAAGAAAAAAACAAGAAAAGTTCTAGATAAAAAAAAGAAAAAGGTATGGCAATAAATCACACATCATAATGTAATTAAAAAGAAATTTATTTATAAAATTTACAGTAGGTTTTCAAAGTGGCCACCTCTAGCCTCAATACACATTATACACCCCACGTTCACCTGACCTTAATCCCATCGATTTTTTCGTTTGGGGTTATTTCAAAGAAATTGTTTACGCCCGATAATGTTCGAGTGAAGACGAGCTGCGAATGAAGTTAAGAGAAGCCGAACGTGTCCTAAGAGACAACAGGGCAGGTTTAATGCGATTAAGAAAATTTTCTAAGAAGGTGTAGAATGTGTATTAAGGCTAGAGGTGGCCACCTCGAAAACCTACTGTAAATTTTATGAATAATTTTTTTTTCACATTATGATGTGTGATTTATTGCCATACCTTTTTCTTTTTTTATCTAGAACTTTTCTTGACCAACATCTTGAGCTAATTTTCATAAATTTTCAGCATTTTACACCATAACTTGATCAGAAAAATCTTATATTGGCAAAAAATAATTTTGTAGTGAATGTCCAGTTCTTTGATTTTTTCCACCTCGATGACTTTGAAGGCTAATTCTAGCAAAAGTAGAGTGTTAAGTACCATTTTTTATGAATGATTCTAAAAGCTGACTGTTGAGCGCAGTTTTTAAGCATACTAAGAAGCCGTGAATTAGCCTCTTTACATTTTTAATTTCGATTCGAAAATTCAGATCATAATTCAATTCACGTAACTTTTTCACTTGAGACCAACATTTCCATAATTTTTATCAAAGTTTCGAATCTGGTTATTTTATGTATAAAAGTACAATTCATGGAGATTAAGTTACAAAAGAATTTCACAGAGAAGTCTTGTACTTTCTTTTAAATATCTTTTTTATGATGGTCAAGTCGAAAATTCTCAAAGTTCATAAAAAAATTCATAACCCGAAAACCGTGAAAAATCGCATAACAAACATGGGGGTGATTCGAATAGCCCATAACCGAGGGACCCGTTTTTTCTTTTTGGCCACCCTATGAGACATTTCTCCAGTACATGGATCCTTGTCCAAAATAAGAGGAATCTTCCTCTTGAAATTATAACTCAAACACCTCCCCTGCTACTTTATACTCTTCTGAAGATAGGGGATGAAATTGAGGTTTGATTTAATTTTCAATTTCGAGAAAATATTTGAAAATCAGATTGTGTTATTCAGTACATGTTTTCTATTTTCTGTTAATTCAATTGATCGGTTTAATACAAAATTTATAATACGTTTCTCCTTATTTTCTTTACGGGTGCATTCGATATACCGACGATATTCGAGGTATACACACAAAAAATTGTCATGTAACATTCAACAAGTTGAGAGTTGATAGGAGGGGGGGGCAAACTTTCGACGATGTCTGTATTTTTTCGCAGAAATTAACGAGAATTAAATAAAATTTTTATATGAATAAAATGAGATGCCAAATTCATACAAGCAGATATAACTAAAAAAATCATTTGTTATCCTCATGTCGAGAGCTTCCATTCAACGTAACCCTCATTTTTTTTTAATTTTCTCAGAAACGGTGATTCACAAAAAATTTATTTTCAATAACAGAAGATGAGAAACTACATTCTTATTAGGACGTATGAAAAGTTTAAATTCGAATTGCAATGATATAAATTCATTTTGTATTTCTTGTTGTTGCAGGGACAAATACAAGGTTGAACCCAAGGTGAGTAAAGGTAAGGATGGAGGTGGAGATCCAGATGATGATTCTGGAAAGCCATCGTGGTTCAAGCGCGCAGTCAGGGCTTCTGTACCTTTCCAATTAGTATTAGTCACGATATTGTGCATTGCTTGGCTCCTAGAACCACAATGCTGCGACAATATGAATAATTATGCATGGTCATTTAGCCCTAAATTACGATATATAAACGGTCCACCCCCAATATAGGTACTTACAATTTTGTTAATACAGAATTTCGTACCAATTTTGTACTTATCGTTAATAAAATAGCATTTTTTATTTTTACATTTATATCAGAGTGCGATTGCTCATAGTTTAATCAAATAATCGCAATATTTTCAATGTGCCTTCCGATAGGCCCTTGCCTTTTTTATAATGTACAAAAATATCCAAGTATTTATTTCGTTTTTATAACATATTGTTATTATGTATATAGAATTTTATAATATAAAAGGAAAAAAATTCTGTGAATTTGCAATGGAGCAAATTAAAATTTAAACAAAATTTTCGATTATGGAGATATAAGTAAACTAAATTTAGTTTTCTTGAATTATTGAAGATTCTACTTTTTGGAATTCGCTTGTTACAAAAAATATTTGTTTACCTGATTTTTCATTTTGTTTTAAATCTGCATGAATTTGTAAATAAACAATTAGGACGTAGTTACCATTATGGCACAGTTGTATGAAATATTATCGAAAAATACGAACTGTGCCTTTTGCTAAAAGCTTTATGAAGTTATGGAGATCTCGACTTGAGCTTCGAATCTCCCGTTTCTGAGTTTATAGTTTCTCTAATGAGATATAACGATGACTTGTAATTGGATAGGATATATTTTTATATTCGATTTTTTTTACTCGACCAATGACTTATAAGGGTGATCTGTTGAAGATCACTACCGACAATTATGTTAACGTTGACATGTGAACGAGACGTCAGACTTGGAAAAAGTATTTCTCGAACCCTCGATTGATCACTGCCATCTCCTATGGCTCATTTCATATTGCATTCTAAGGGTGTCAGATTTATAGAAATAAAGTTGAACGTTGATTTAAGTTCAGTAAGGATGTAATTATGGATAATTTCTTAAACTATTGCATGTTTAGTATTTAACTAGGTCCTGCATGTGTTTAATCACTATTACGATGTGGCAACGTCGCCGTTTCGCGTTTCCTTCGTTCAACATTGTTGTTTGGTCAGTATAGAGTAAGTTTGAAGTTCCTGAAATACTTCGTACGAATATATTTTATAAAAACGTCGACGTTGTTATTTCTACTTCTTGTTCGAACAGGAAGATTATATTTGTGTATCAGTGTTTCAAGTATTATAATTTATGTTTGTTGATGATTTTGAATGCAGTTGATATTTTTCTCATTTTCGAAATGTACATTAAGTAATTAGAAAAATTTGGCACATATGTCAATGATCTTCGATTTCAATGTGAGGAAAATATCAACTCGTGAGTTTTTATATAAAAAAAAAGAAAAAATATATTTCTAAGAGCATGATAATTCAGATTGAATATTCAATTTTGAATGAGTATGGTTCGACTTCGTGTTCATTTTATGTTATATTGTTGTTTTTTCAATATTTTATTTTATTTCGTATTCGGTATTTGCGTAATTTGAAAACTACCCAAGATTTCAAGATACTTATCGAAAAGAAAAGATAATATATCAGTCATAAAGGCACTACATTTCGTGAGTCTCTTGAAATCTTTGGTAGTTGTTAATATATAAGTTCCTTAATATTTTCTCTTTGGAGAATGATGATGTTCACGAACCTCCCAGATCCATTTTATGCATTTACTGTACTATTTCCGTTTCGGTGCAAACTGGATTGTGTTTGTTCTCCATTGAGGACAAAAGCTTCAATGTTATCGATTATTCCTTGCAGTACCGCTGAGGTGCAGTAGGTATATTTTAATCTTTTTCAATAAAGTTTGATCGAAAACTGTTTTTTTAATTGATCCACCGAGTGGATCAGAAATACCCTCGTCGATGCGACAACCGAACATTATCGTTGTTGTGGTTAAATTTGCCCATTGGGTGTGGCATGAATTCACCGTTGGAGAAAATGGATTAAATACAACTCATTACATGGAATCGGTCAGTCAGTTCAGCCTATTTCAGGGGAGTTGTGAAAGTAAGTAAGGGTCAGGTTTTATCCCATTTAGATTAAGGTCGATTATAAATGTTGTAAAAAAGATATATTTTGCAATAATATTACATCTGCCAATCAGAGGACTAAAGTGTCCGATATGTAAAGCAGCCCCTTACACAGTCAATAATATGGAAATAATATATTCGTTGTTTTCTTAGCTGAGCTTTCTGATTTATTTGACTCAGGGCATCTACAAGGGTACAAAGAACATGAAGTACTACAAACATTCAACTCACAATATTACATTGAAATACGTAAATCTATAAGTTTCACTCACTGAAATTTGAGGTTATGGTCGGAATCTTTATCATTGAAAATTATAATCTATTATATACATTTAAATATACAGAGTGTAACAGCCAAATGGAATAAATTCGATACTGAATTAATGAGGGCGTGTTGGGAAAAACGCTCGGACACGTCGATTTGTAACTTTAAATGCGCATATTTTTCAAAAAATCATATTATATAGGGTGTTCCATGTGACCGTGGCTAATACCAACTTTCTTATTTCAAATGCAACCCCCTGTATATTATTCATTTTTTGGATTCTTCAGAGAATTCTATACACAATTCATGCACAATGTCCTATACCTATCTTTAACTATGTCGGAAGTATTGAGTGTTTTCAGATTTATTGCAAAAATCAATTTTTTGAATTAAAATTATTTTATTTCACAAATTCGGTACATTACACTTGAAACCTAATAAGTAATACTGATTATTTCTTAATTATTAAAAAAAAAACATTAATGTCAATGTAGGAAATTTTCAAAATGCTCGCCGCGAACGTCTTGGCAACATGCTAATCTGGTGTATAATTGTCTTCTAACTAAGGCTATGAGAATAAACAAATCTGTTTTTTTTTGTCTTCTCAGAAATGGTTTTTGCTTACTTTCTTCATATCAAGAGGTCAATGGGAAATAAGTATTGAGTGTAATGTATCGAATTTGTGAAATAAAATAATTTTCAATTAAAATGTTAATTTTTGTAAAAAATCTGAAAACACTATATAATTTCATTTTCTTGAAAATATGCGCATTTGAAATTACAAATCGACGTGTCCGAGCGTTTTTCCAACACCCCCTCATTTATTCGTTATCGAATTTATTCCATTTGGCTGTTACACTCTGTATGTATTGACGTGCCTTCAATGAAAATCGAAATTTTTTGAATCTCTTCTCTTCAATATCACAATCAATATATTGAATGATACTACTGTCAATGTGAAATCTGACATCATCATCGTAAAGTTTGACAATTTTATAATGGATGTTCTCAGAAAATGTTGTCATCGGAGTTTATGTTGCTTTCCGATACTTGAAACATTCATAAAGTAAGATATAAGAGTACCTTGTAGCTAATCCTCTGCCTAATAAAAACGATTTATATAAAAGCTCTGAATATTTTATACATGTTCCGTAGACAAATAACCTAATGGTTTTTCTTAATTTCCTTGCTTTTCAAATATTGAAGAAACATTCAAACTTAATACCCGAACAATTTGGTTTCGTAATATTCAATCTGGTGACAGGAGCACACGAGAGAGAAGACGTTTTTGAGAATCCATTAAACCTATGTGTCATATTGTACCAGTGGCGGCAGTATCAGGAGCAAAGGACTGTCTGGAGATGGAATCATGCATTTTATATCGATCTGATAATGTGGTGAAGAGCTATAAAGAAATAATAACTCGTAGTAGCTAATTAGAACCTGATTCGAAAATTTTTCCGATTTGATTATTTATCGTAATAATTTGATAGATTGATTGTGAGAACAAGAGAGAAGCCTCATATTTGATTCCAAAAACAAACCCCAAAAATAGAGATGGCGACAAGCCTATACGTTAAATGCAGACGCACAGGAGATGAGGATAGCGTTTAACAAAGTTTTCTAATTGTTCCGAAACAATAATGTTCTATTGGTGCTCAAATCAATTATGAACCGTGAAAATTCCTAAAGCATACAATTTCCATGCTGTTAACCTGGACAGTTCTATTCATTTTCTAGTTATATACAGGGTATATTACTATAACTTTCCAATTAAATGATTTCAATTCGACTAAAAACTGAAGGACCTCACTGTTTCTTTCGAGGAATTAATACAGTATATAGGGAATGAAGATTCCAGGTATTGCATTTCATTCCAGAAGGAAATATCGGCGTCGATCTAATAGTCATTCAAGAATTACCATATAGATTGTACCTACTCAGTTCAATTTGGGTAGAAGAGAGCTATTGGAATAATTTTCACGCAGTCTTAGAAAGTTTCCAAGGCAGTTTTCGAACTCTAATTCAAATCGTGTTTTCCTTGCACAGAGTGGCAATAGAATAGCAATTATCTTGTTGACTTCCTCCTTCACTGACGGACAAAAACTAACGGGGGATTTTCTAGCTTTTTTCTTTTTGGTAACACTGATTTTGACAGCTCACGCGCGTTTCGTGGCACTGTCGAACATCTTCAGTTTGGTCTATAATTTAACCATGCAAATCATTGAATTTAATTCTTCGCGCGCTCCTTCCATTTTATGGTCAATTCAATCGATCTACGGAAGCGGCTATTCGGGCTATTGTGACTGATTTTCGCACCAAATTTACATTGTTGGACACTAAACCATCAACACGCTCATATACAGTGCGAACTGAAGAAAATATCGGAGCTGTATCGGCCAAAGTTAGCGATGACCATCAATAATAGATTCGGCGCCGTTCGAAGCAATTGGGTGTTGTTCCACCTTTTTTGCTCAATATTGAAGTTCTTGACTTGCACGACATGTGGTTTCAACAAGACGGTGTAACATACCACAAAGCACGCGAAACAATGATCCAATTGAGAGGCAAGTTCGGTGAACAGTTTATTTCAGGTTTGGGACCGGTCAATTGATCGCGATTTAACGCTTTTAGACAATTTTTGCAGGGCTATATTAAGGCTCATGTCTATACTGACAAGCCTGCTTCGATTGACGCATTGGAACTTGGAAGACAACGCTGTAGATTTTCTACAGCTCTTAAAAAATCTCCATGTATTACACTCCTATCCTATATAATTTGTGTTGCATGGAGCAGGGAAAACAACCTGTTCTACCATTTCACTACCTTATTTTTGCAATACAAACTCTTTAAAAGTATGGAAACCTCAATTTACACGTGAAACGTGTAAGAAAACGATTCGATTAAATCTATAGCACGTTGGCAATCGATCACGTCGGGGTAACCAATAGATGGCGTGTTGCTATAGATTATATTGGGATGGGGTTAAAGTTTCGTCCCAGCTCCGCTCATAGGAATCATCATGATGTCGATATTGGTTGTCAAAGGCAAAAAATAATACAAAATGTTCTTCATCGTTTTGGCCTTATTCTTTTTGGCTTTAGCAACAATTTCTCTCTGTGCAGTTGTAGTTTTGATGATTGTTGATAGTGAATTTGGCGTTCTGAGATGCAATGTATGATTGAAGCATCAAGGATTTTTTGAACATAGAGGGTGGACGGAGGTAAGTCATGGCCAGCAACAGGTCACACATGATTAGGGTGCGTCTGTGTTGCAATTGCGTATTAACATGCGGAATACGTAGCCGTAGTAGCCGTGGGGGCGGGAAGAGACGAGGGCGGCAAAAACGCACAATGAACGTTCTGGCTGGAAGGGCACGCAGGCCGCATGCTAAATAATTTCATACGTGCCAACGTCGGACTGTGGCGGCGCTGTGTGCGTGTTGCCACCGGATGTTGAATCTTGCTGCCCACTTCGAATTCACAACTCGATTTCCTATTTCACTGTAAACGGACCACCTTTCCCACATCATTTTGTCGTTTACGTTGTTTTGATTTCAGTCCAGATAAGGATGATGCCCAATTATAAGTTCCATATCTCACAAAAGGGAACAGACGTTTCATTGGGTCCATCATGGTAGAAAGGTACTTGAGGTTTTTGAAGGAGAGCTCTTACTGGCATGTGCCTTGTACATTTATTTGAACTGTTGATTCTTGAGTTCAATTTGAACCTTTTATTCAATTCATAAGATATCATTGTTCTATCGGGTGTGTTTTTTGGAGTGATAGAATTTTCGATAGGGATAACTGTGATTTCACAGAAGATAGAAGCCACGTTGTTTTGACATTTCTGTTCAGTAAGCATTGACAAATTATCATGGGAAGACTCACGCCGCAACAACGTTCACAAATTGTTGAAATTCATTTTCAAAATCAGTGTTCTATTCGCCAAACTTATAGAGCACTTCGTGAAATTTATGGTTAACATAATCTTGTCTATCAGAGCAACTTATTCGTCGAACTATCGATAGATTTCGGACAACATTTTTTCTACTCGGTGCAACAACAAGAGAAAGAACTGTACGATCAGAAGAAAAGATCGTTGCGGTAAGTGATAGTGTTAATGAAGATCCAGATTTGTCTATTCGTCGGAGTTCACAACAAGCTGGACCCTGTGCATCCACCACATGAAGAATTTTGCGTCAAGATCTTGGTCTACCCATACAAGATCCAACTGGTTCACGGACTAAGGCTAGCCGCACATTGAGCGCAGCCGAGCACAGCACAGCCGAGCCTAGCCTAGCAGAGGATTTTGTAACACACGCAATTGAATAGAACGCCGCATATTGGACTGCTACGTCCAATATGCGGCGTTCTATTCAATTGCGTGTGTTACAAAATCCTCTGCTAGGCTAGGCTCGGCTGTGCTGTGCTGGGCTGGGTTCAATGTGCGGCTAGGCTAAGCCACTTGACCATAATAAGCGTCGTTTGTTTGCTGATTGGGCCCTAGAACAGCACTTTTTTATCGAAAAATTGTGTTAAGTGATGAAGCTCATTTATAGTTGAACGTCTACGTAAACAAGCAAATTTCCTATGGAGTGAAAACAATTCTCAAGAAGTTCTGCAGGTTCCATTGCATCCTGAAAAATGCACTTTATGGTGAGCTTTACACGCTGGGGGCATCATCGGTCCATGTTTCCTTAAAAACGATGCTGGAGCTAATGCTACAGTGAATGGTGCTCGTTACAGATCGATGATCAATGCTCATTTGTTTCAAAATTTGAATGGTATCGACCCAGAAGTGTTTTGGTTCCAACAAGATGGTGCTTCACCTCATGCTGTTGCCGTAACAATTGATTTATTGAAAGAAACAACACAAGAGTTAGGGATATCTCATTCAATCGTTTTTAAAAGAATGTAATCTTCGAGAAAATCGCTGTAAAATCATTTAAAACTCAATAACAACTTGAATCGATCCGATAAAAATCATTATAAGACATTTCGTCAATCTGGTCGCCTTTTTTCTGAAGTTTGGTTCTTTGCATGAGCTTCATGAATGTTCTCATTTCGAAATGAAGACAGTTTATCAACGGCTTCGATTTGAAACGAGTTTTCTGAATATGCCAAGACGTAAATTAACAAACGCTGAGGCTAATAGGGCTATCTGAATGCTACAGGCCACAGGGTGGCCTAACTCAGGTTGTTGTAGCGGACAGGCTCCAATTCAGCCAAAGTGGGATATCTCGACTTTGGAATGGGTTCAGGGAGACAGGTTCCGTGTTGGAAAGACCAAGGCTTGGTGGGCGACGAAAAACAACGCCTGCTCAGGATCGTTTCATCACCGTTTCGGCGAGAAGAAACTTCGATTTGAAACGGGTTTTCTGAAAATGTCAAGGCGTAAATTAACACACGCTGAGGCTAATAGGGCTATCGGAATGCTACAGGGTGGCCTAACTCAGGTTGTTGTAGCGGATAGGCTCCAAGTCAGCCAAACTGTGATATCTCGACTTTGGAATAGGTTCAGGGAGACAGGTTCCGTGTTGGAAAGACCAAGGCTTGGTGAGCGACGAAAAACGACACCTGCTAAGGATCGTTTCATCACCGTTTCGGCGAGAGAAACCCTACATCTACATGCAGTAGCATGCTACGGAATACTCTTCAAAATGCAGATGGGGTCCAAGTTTCCATCGAAACCATCAGACGACGTTTGAAAGAGGTGAATCTAGGTTCTAGACGTCCATTAAGAGGAGTTCCATCAACACGTGACCATACGCGTCAAAGACTGGAATGGGCAAGGCAACATATCAATTGGAACGATCAATGGCGAAGTGTCCTATTCACTGATGAATCCAGAAATGGACGATTTTCAGATTCTCGAAGAATAAGAGTATAGATAATCCCACACATACCCCGTAATCGTCGCTATGTCCAAGAAGTCCATCCATTCCGAGGGGGTAGTGTTATGGTATGGGCCGGGATATGTTTCAACGGGCGGACAGATCTACACATTTGTCCTGGGAATATGACCGCCTTACACTATAGGGAACATGTCATTGATAATGTTGTGCCAAATTTTCACGCTTCTATTGGTGAAACTTTTCAATTTCTAGACGATAACGCTAGACCGCACCGTGCAGCCAAAGTTGAGAATGCGCGCGAGGAGCTTCTTGGTATTCCACATTTACCAATACCTCCGCACTCACCAGATTTGAATTGTATAAAACATGCATGGGATATGCTCCAAAGAAGATTAGATAATCATCAACCTACCCCAGAATCCTTGAATGATCTGAAAGAGCTTCTGCCCCGTTTATGGAACCAAATTCCTCAAGAAATGTTCAACAACCTCGTGTGTAGTATGCAAAAAAGATGTCAAGCTGTTATTGATGCCCGTGGAGGCCATACATTGTATTGATAGTCTTAAAATGCTTGAATTCTCTGGGAATAAAATTTCGTTATTTTACTCGATTCTTCTTAACCCCCCTGTTACGCTGCAGACCTACAGGCTAAAATTAATTTGCAACTTGAAATCATATTAATATGAATTTTCATCACAAAAATCTTATTTTAATTATATTTTTTTGCAATTCAAGTCAATATCCCTAACTCATGGGGAGCAGTTTATTTGTCGATAACCTTATTTCGAGAAATGGCCCAATTAATTGGCCTCCAAGATCATGCGACATCACTCCAATGGATCATTTTCTTTGGGTTAATGTCTAGTCATTGGTTTATGCTGATAAACCAGAAACAATAAACGCTTTGGAAGTCAACAGTACTCGTGTCATTGCTGAAATGAGACCTGAATTACTGGAAAAAGTGGCCCAAAATGGGTTTGTCTGGTTGAATGCGGTTCCTCAGAGCTAGTCTTTTTAAAACATAAATGTCTTGAAATTATCTTTCAATTAAAGAAATATTTGGTTACAATCTTAATTTAAATGTGTTTTATTTCAATTTAAAGTTCTATTACTCTGAAAAAAAACACTCGATGCCTGTCTTTCGCAGGGGGTTGAAATTAGGGTTCACATTGAAGTGTTTCGGTATTCTCCATAAATATGTATACTATAAACAAGATAATGAATTCATTCTATTGAGCTTTTTCACTCTGTTCTTATTCTTTTCTTTTAAGATATCTTGAAAACTTCAGGTTCCATTCGTTTCTTAAAAATTTGCATTTGGATTTCCATATGCGAAAATCTAGCGGCATGGAACACCGCCGCCCAATAAGTAGGTATAACATCGAAATGAGCGTTGTGTCCCTCATTCTTTGTAATGAATGCTGACCGTGGAAGATGTGCTTCATACCATCTCATCAACAATAGTGAATATATTGGTCTACAGCACTTATCCTCACCTTAGGTTGCGATTAAAGCTATTTTTCCGTGTCTTCTTTTTAGAATCGTGCGGTTCAGAGCTTGGGACTCGGTATGGACTTGTCCCCGTATCCGACCGGTACTTTTAACATTTCTTCTGATTATAGTGCGAGCCAATACTCATAAGTATACCATACGGGCCGACATTCATTTCTTCGCCTCAACAATCCAACCATAATCATAAACCATGGCCTATCTACTTTACACGATTATTATTCAAGTAATATGCCGATGGAAATAGCTTTGTATCAGCGCTATCTACTCAAAAAGCAATATTAACCCCGAATTATGAGTATTACTCGAAATCATTACCTTTCCTTTTGTTCGAGAAACAACAATCCGACAGGATCTTATTAATCACAAGATAACCATCGATGTTACAGTGCACCTGTTCCCGATTTTATCTGTCAAATCAAATCAAGGATGCAGATTTGCATTTTCATTATACATAGATGTTTCATGGGGTATTTACAGAAAAACTGTTTTCATTCAGATCGCGTTTTTCTCCATTTGATACTAAGTTTTATTCGAGCTTTCGAACAAATATTCTCTATTCGTGATGATCTTTACAGAACATGAAACATATTTTTCTGAACCGCCAAAAAATTCTCTACCTGTAGGTTTCATCTACAGAGTGTAACAGCCAAATGGAATAAATTCGATAACGAATAAATGAGGGCGCGTTGGAAAAAACGCTCGGACACGTCGATTTGTAATTTTAAATGCGCATATTTTTCAAGAAAATAATATTATATAGGGTGTTCCATGTGACCGTGGCCAATACCAACTTTCTTATTTAAAATGCAACCCCCTTTATGTTATTCATTTTTTGGATTCTTCAGAAAATTCTAGACATAATTCATGTACAATGTCCTATACCTATCTTTAACTATTTCGGAAATATTGAGTGTTTTCAGATTTTTTACAAAAATTGCCATTTTAAATAAAAATTATTTTATTCCACAAATTCGATACATTACACTCAATACTTATTTCCCATTTACCTCTTGATATGAAGAAAGTGAGCAAAAACCATTACTGAGAAGAAATTAAAAAAACAAAAATTTGTTTATTCTCATAGCCTTAGTAACACGTTTTCTGTTGCATCTTGAACATTTCCTACATTGACATTGATGTTTTTTTTGTTTTTTTTGTTTTTTTTTAATAATTAAGAAATAATCAGTAATACTTATTAGGTTTTAAGTGTAATATACCGAATTAGTGGTATAAAATAATTTTTATTTAAAACGTTGATTTTTGCAAGAAATCTGAAAACATTTAATAGGTACTTCCGAAATAGTTTAAGATAGGTATAGGACATTGTGCATGACTCGTGTCTAGAATTCTCTGAAGAATCCAAAAAATAAATAATATAGAGTGTACATTACACTCAAAACCTAATAAGTAATACTAATTTTTTCTTTATTATTGAAAAAAACAGAAAGAAACATTAATGTCAATGTAGGAAATGTTCAAAATGCTCGCCGCGAACGTCTTGGCAACATGCTAAACTGGTGTAGAATTGTCTTCTAACGTTACTCAACATTTTATTGCGTTTTTTTTTATTTCTTCTCAGTAATGGTTTTTGTTTACTTTCTTCATATCAAGAGGGAAATGGGAAACAAGTATTGAGTGTAATGTATTGAATTTGTGAAATAAAACAATTTTCATTCAAAATGTTAATTTTTGTAAAAAATCTGAAAACACTTAATATTTCCGAAAAAGTTGAGGAAAGGTATAGGACATTGTACATGAATTATGTCTAGAATTTTCTGAAGAACCCAAAAAAAATAATATACAGGGGGTTGCATTCGAAATAAGAAAGTTGGTATTGGCCACGGTCACATGGAACACCCTATATAATATTATTCTCTTGAAAAATATGCGCATTTAAAATTACAAATTGATATGTCCGAGCGTTTTTCCCAACACGCCCTCATTTATTCGTTATCGAATTTATTCCATTCGGCTGTTACACTCTGTATACTAATACCATGGAGAGGAGAGATTTGTATTTTTGTGTGTTTGATACGAATAGGCTCAAAAACTACTGGACCGATTTCAGAAATTCTTTCACCCTTAGAAAGCTATATTATTCCTGAGTGATATAGGCTTTACTTTTCACCCGAAAAAATTAAGGATACCTACTATAACTTCAATAATTACAAAATAATCAGCCATAATCAGTTTTTTTCACGTGCCCTACAAAAACCGTAAGACTAACGTTGATACAATGTATAACGGAAATGTACCTCTTAAATAGTTCTACAAGAAAGTCCGCGATAGCCTTATAGATCTATATCTTTCAAGATTGACTTGCTATTTATGGTATTCTGATGTTTCCAAAATTATGCACTATTTGGGAGTGTGTTTTTATGAATTGGGTATTGATCCTCACCCAACCTTATATAGTTTCACTGAGTGGTGTCGTAAAAATGCTCTAATAGTAAACCTTGACAAGACTGAATGGGTTTTTTTCAATCTTCGAACTCAGACTACTCCTTTATCCTTCAAGCATAGAGATGTTGTTTTCACTTCCAAGCCGTTCATCAGATTCTTGGGTATTTATGTTGACGAACAGCTCAAGTGGAATGACCAGATTGAACACATCAGTAAAAAACTCAATAAGGCCTACTACACAGTCAGTAGAATTAAGGATTCACTTCCCCTTCAATCCATACTCAACATCTATTATAGCTTGTTCCACTCTCATTTGAACTATAACATAATATTATGGGGTAGTTCAACTAATATAAACAGGATTTTATTGTGCCAGAAGCGAGTACTTAGAATGATATTTCAGGTGAAAATCCCTGCATCCTGCAGACCTTTCTTTGTACAGTATAAAATAATGACAGTTCCTTGTGTCTATATTTATAATTTTTTAGTGTATGCGAGGGAAAATATTAAAAAATTCCGCAAATTATCTGATGAGAATACCTATTTCACAAGAAATAAATGTCTTCTTACTATTCCTATGCACAGAACTGCTAAGTATGAGTCCTCTCCATACTATCAATGCATAAAACTATTTAATTTTTTACCATTAGAGCTACGATCACTGGATGTGTCTGCATTTAAGAAATTGTTAAAAAATGCTTTATACCTACTCCAAAGCATATTATAGTGTTAAGGAGTTTTTTGAGGATGGAAATTTCAGTATCTTTTTAGAAAAATAGTTTAGTTTTTGTATCTACTGAATGTATTTTTTGTTGACGTATCCTATGCATATTTTGTATGTCCTAAAGGAATGATTAAAGATTATTATTATTATACGTTATTTATCCCCAGTATTTAATTCAGAACGAAATTGCTCTCCACATCATACAATTACAACGAGTACATCAAAATATATGGAAGGTTGAAGTGTTGAAGATGAAACCGCCGCGTGAAACAAATTTCTACCCGGGCGAAGCTGGGACGGCCTGCTTATAATTTATATTCATAACGCCACAGCCTGTATGTGGACAGCAAATGGTTACCATTCAGAATTACATCGCCAACTTGAAGGATCTTATAAGAACAATTCATGTGTCCGTACTCACATTAAAAAAGAAACCATTAACCAGACCGATAAAAAATTTATATCAAAACAGAATGAAATGACAGTTAAAATAATAATTGAACCATTTCGCTCTTCGTTTTTGTCTCGCCACTAAATGCGATAATTAGCGTTGGGAAATCTGACGCCGAAACTCAGATCAACGGAAGCGTCAATAAACCATAGTGAAGGAGAAAAAAACGTTGGAATCGTATTCTCCACTCAACCGTCAAATTAACTCAGTAAAATACAACCTCCGATATACTTACATTGTAATCGACTGTTATAAGAGACAAATAAGTTCAATTCCAAGCCGCACCCGTCGAAAAACTTCATAAAATGAAGGAATCGCACCCGTGGGACGCGAGCAAATTCGTATTTTACATACGTTACTGTCGCGACATGCGAAAGAATGTATTATGAGTTCGAGCTCAGGCTTCCGGAAATATTGAATTCGTTGTCGAATGCCTCTCTTTATTCCCGGCATTACAATAAATCAATCCGGGAAACGATTTATTCGAAATTGCGTAAACAATAGTTTATCTTGCCTTCGAGGGAGAATTGGTATTCTTGGAAAAGCCATACGGAAAATTCGACGCTTCGATTCCGGCTCTGAGAAAGAAAAAGCCGTTCTGAATGCCTTTAAAATTTTCCATTAAAAAGTTGTCTCATCAATTTACTCCGGAACCTGATTGCTAGATCGTATATATCGCGAATACTTTTTCACTGAATAATTACAAAATGGTGCAGCATTGGTTTTTTGTCATTTTCTTCTGAAGTTAATTGAAAATGATAATTCAGGGCTATTCACTAAGCGAAGTTGTTATGGATAGCAACTGTAAATCGTCGTTATGTTCACAGTCAGTTGCTTAGCACGAAATTGGTATTCACTATTTGTGTAAGTTGCTATGTATAACAACCAGTGGCTATGAGAAGTGGCAACAGCTTTAGAGGTGTTGTTAACGAAAACCACGTGCGTTGGGCACTATTTTGGAATGTTTTTCTGTATTTGTGTGAACAATTAAATATTTTAAATCTATAAAAATGGGCAATGGCATTTCTCGTGCAGATGGACGTGGTGATAAGAAGTTGTTATCAGAATTGCTATGGTTAGCAACTGTGATAACCACTTCACTTAGTGAATAGCCCTGAATATAAAGGCTCGGACGAAAACACAATTTCATATCTTCGTAATTCATATCGTACTTTATAGTTACAGTGTACTTAAACCTTGAGACCTATTGTGTCCCCATTAAAGCTGTTCTCACTCCTACGCCATCCACAGCCCAGCCTCCAGCTCCAGAGCTACAATGAACTTCAGTTATTGGGACGGCTTCAACGAGGATAACTCCTCACTCCTACAAGTTTCTTGTCCAAAGCACTCTTTCCTTCGGCTTGCAATGGCATAGCATTCCGTAACCAGGTGAATAGGAGTTTCTTCCTCCTCCCCACAGAATCTACACTCGTCAGTGTCCGATAAACCCATTCTCAATAGATGCTTCTTCAGGCGACAATGTCCTGTGAGGAAGCCAGTGAGTAGATGTAGTTGGTTCTTACTGAGATCCAGATATTTTTTGGTTCTAGCAGTTTCAAAGTTCCGGACGAACTTTTTGGAGTGGACCATCCCGGGGAGATTCTGCCAGAGTTTTTTTTCTTTAGGATTTTCTCCTTCACCATAAACTCCATTTATAAGTGCTTTTTCCTATACCACAAAAGGGTTCTGGGCGAGTGAGTGGCGTTTGTGAGCTCTTTCTGGCAAGTGTATTGGCCTCTTCGTTTCCTACGATTCCCGAATGACCGGGAACCCAGATTGAAAAGACCTTATTCTTCTTGCCTACCTCATTGAGTTTGTTCTGGCACTCCCAAATCAGTTTTGAGTCAATGACGTAGGAGCTCAGTGCTTTAACGACAGCTTTACTATCTGTATGAATAGCTATATCACACTTCTGATATAGTTTTTTTCTAGATTTTTATCTAGACATCTTCCGATTGCGAGTATTTTCGTTTGAAGGATGCTTGTACAGGAACCTAACGATAGTGCCACTTGGTACTTGTCCCGTTATTCCCAGCGCCAGTTCCTGTAGCGGTTTAAGAACCATCTATATACCATTTTATTGTATTTTCTTTGAGATTATAGTCGGTGTATTCCCATTCCCAACCCTCTCTTTCGCTTAGCATTGTACTGAAGTTTTTCTCAATGCTTACTTTCTTGATCACTACATCACTAGGAAGGTTTGCAGATGAGGTGTAGTCATTTAGAGAGGACCAAGCTCTCTGAAACCTGACTCTCTCATTGCCTGCTCCTTCTCTAGATACTCTGAGAATGGCCTCATGGGCTATTCTATTAATCACTAGATGTAGAGGTGTGAGGTCTGTGATGATCTCAAGCGCCCTTGTTGGGCACTTTCTCATAGCTCCCGTGTTGCACACACAGGCAAGCCTTTGTACTTTGTCGAGCATTTTCCTCGTACTTACCTGTCTTGCTTTATCAAACCAGGCTGCTGCCCCATATGTGATTATAGGTCTCAAGATCATGATGTACATCCATCGCAGTAGTTTTTGGTTACAACCCCAATTCCTGCCGCAAAGACGCCTGCACGCCATCAAAGCTCTTGTAGCTCTGCCAGTAGCATTATCAACATGCTTATTCCACAGAAGTTTGTTATTCAGTAATCCAAGTATTCGACTTCAGACCCCTACTCCAAGATATTTTCGTTTAATGTTAAGATCTTCATGGCTGGAAGTCTCCTCTTCCGAGTGAACGAAATCAATGTGGTCTTGGTTGGGTTGATGTTCAGCCCCACTGACAATCACCACTGCTAAATAATTTTATGGCCCTTCTGCAATAGGTCGCAGAGGGTGCCTTCGAATTCGCCTCTAATTATTAGGACTATGTCGTCAGCATATCCTACACATTCGAAGCCAAGCTCCGTTAGCCCGTGTAGAAGTTCATCCACTACTAGGCTCCATAAGGAGACTCCACAAAGCTTTTCGCTTGTTTTAGTTCTGGAGCTCTTCTCCAGAGGACAGTCATGTTTTGCATCTCCGTTGCTGTAACGCTGCCCTAAAGTGGTCCTTTCAAAGACCACAGAAGGGTTCAGGTCCGACAGAACCTCAATGCCACAGTGCCCTAGCACCCATAAGAGTGTATCCTTGTTGCCTCGGGCCAGTTCTTCATGATATTGCGGCATTGAGCACTGGCAGTTAGATTCCAGAGCTGTTATTGCTGATTGACTGTCTTTTGCAATATTTATACGCGCCCCTTTGAGGTTTCTTTTCATACACTCTTGGACGCATACAAAGACAGCCATTATTTTCGAAGATATCGAGTTGGTGCGTTTCCTATAGGTCACTCTGTATATTCTAGAACGTTATGTGAAAACCCGTTTTTATAGATAGTGCCGAAGAAATGTTTTCCTCTCATTTGACATATTCGAAAACTCTCAGATTAAAAATTCCATGCGAAAATAAACATGAGTATGTGAAGAATGGCCAATTGGTCATCTTGATTTGAAAAAGAGATGGATAGTATAATTATTCAAGGCAAGACCGCGAGGATTTATTTAGGGGGAGGGGCACACCCAACGTTTACCCCCTGGCCAAGGTTTTCACTCGACGACCCTGCGTTTGACTACCTACTACACGGAACACTACGGAACACTACCAAAACTGACCTGAACCATTCGTATGCCGCAGTCAATGAAATTTTTCGTGAATGGGCGACAAGCCACTCGACGTAACCTGTTCGAGTGGAGCTATTTTAGTAATTGTACCCAAACCGAAAAATATACCACAACTTGGTATTCACACAGTCAGTCCAATTAGGAGAAGTGGAGGATTGAATACTGGATGCTGCGAAGTTGTTAGGATCTGAATAATAATAATATGCATGTCTAGTTGCTATACACAACCGAAACAAAGGCAGATATCAGAAGTTCTCAAACAGCTTCTTTTTATGTTGGGCCATTCCAAATATAATTATAGTGTCTTTTACATTGAGCGATATCAAGAAATTGAATCTTTATCGATATGGAGATGTAACACTGAGAGTTTCGAATTTTCTGTTGATAATTTGTGAGGGCATCATGAAAAATTACAACACCTCCTTTTATGGATTGTACAATGTTCAATTTTCAGTTAGAAAACTTGGTATATGTTTTATTACTAGCGGTTCAATGAATCAGAAGAAACAGCCTTTCGATCAAAACTTAATAAAGACCTTTATATGTATTTCGACCTCGTACCAAGTTGAGTGCAGTGGAAATAATTCCCTTTGCAGTTAAGGGGCCGTTGAACTCTGGCCGACGGCACCGTGCCTTTAATTTTTCCAAGTTCACGCTCTCAATTTTTCACCTGAAAGCTTGATTTTTTTCTCAATTCTCCTGGAATTTCAAACAGTTCTCTGCGATTTCACACTTTTTGGAAGTCTTTTCAGTATCTATCCAAATGTATTTTTTTAAATATAGAAAATTGATTTGTCGAGGGCACTTCAATGAATTTTCTAAGAAAAATTGATGAAGAACCGCCGAAAAACGATTATGAAGTCAATTTTCATGGACTCAAATTCAACCTTATTTTTTCATGCGAGAAAATGATTTTTCCGAAGAGAAGAAATTGGAGTGCCCTCAAGACATCCTTCAACTTCAATTTAAAAAAATTCAAGCTTTTAGGTGAAAAATTGATGGAGTGAACTTGAAAAAATGAAAGGCACTTTTTGAATGATCGGTGCCGTAGCCGTCGGCCAGAGTATAACGTCCCCTCAAGGCTCAAGTAAATTTATTCACTTCAGACTAATGAATGTTCCGTTTTATCAAATTTTCCGTAGAAATTTAAACATCTGGGATTTTTGCTGTAGTTCTAAATTCAACTATAGATAGTCTAGAATAGTATATTTTTTCAAAATATTATGCTGAGAAGGTTCGAAGATGAAGAAATCGTCAAATTATATTTCAATGAGTATAGCTAAGCTATAACTATCAGTCGGTCAATTCAACAAGACAATGAACCATAGAGAGTGTAACAGCCAAATGGAATAAATTCGATAACGAATAGATAAGGGAGCATTAGGAAAAACGCTCGGACACGTCGATTTATAATTTTGAATGCGCATATTCAAGAAAATTAAATTATATAGGATGTTCCATGCGACCGTGGCCAATACCAACTTTTTTATTTCGAATGTATATTATTTATTTTTTGGATTCTTCAGAAAATTCTAGACATAATTCATGTTTAATGTCCTATACCTATCTCCAACTTTTTCGGAAATATCAAGTGTTGAAAAACGTTAGAAGACAATTCTACACCAGATTAGCATGTTGCCAAGACGTTCGCGGCGAGCATTTTGAACATTTCCTACATTGACATTAATGTTTTTTTTGTTTTTTAAATAATTAAGAAATAATCAGTATTACTTATTAGGTTTTAAGTGTAATGTACCGAATTTGTGAAATAAAATAATTTTCATATAAAACGTTGATTTTTGCAATAAATCTGAAAACACTTAATACTCCCGAAATAGTTAAAGATAAGTATGGGACATTGTGCAATTGTGTCTAGAATTCTTTGAAGAATCCAAAAAACATATAATATATAGGGGGTTTTATTTGAAATAAGAAAGTTGGTATTGGCCACGGTCCCATGGAACACCCTATATAATATTATTTTCTTGAAAAATATGCGCATTCAAAATTACAAATCGACGTGTCCGAGCGTATTTCCCAACACGCCCTCATTTATTCGTTATCGAATTTATTCCATTTGGCTGTTACACTCTGTATAAAATTAAGCAATCGTCGATGTCTCATCTTGAAGTTTCCAAGAATTCATTGCCAAATTCGTGGTTCCTCCCACTCGTTCTCAAGAAATATCCAATATGAAAAACTTCCTCCAGACAACGTACAACAACTCTAGTCCATATTTCCTACGTGACGAATTGTACAGGTAAGTCAAGGTCCTGAGGCTAAGCAGTAGCAGTGGGATATGGGAACTTGTTAGTATGTCATAAGTCAGAGATGACATGATAAAGATGTCCCTAAGTCGACCGCAACAATAATTCCACGTCCTTTATGGTCGCTTCGGCTTGTATATTCTTCTCGTTTCAGTGGTCCTTAAAAGGTTTACCTATGACAACTGTTTTGAGGGACTGTCCCAACTAAACTGCCGAACAACATCATAGTACCATTTGAAAATTCATAAAAAATTTATTATCCATGTTTTCTCAATCTCTAATCGTATTCAAATGATTTATTGGCATTGGGGATTCCTATTGTACTTGGCGTATAAACAGTGACATGCCATCTTCATTGAAGTGTATCGTCTTCTGTGGTCAATGCTAGGTGTAAAAGGCATATCAAAACGTCATTGTGACATGCCTTGTTTTTGAATGGACAATGCATCTTTGATTCTTGCAGAGATATTTTATTTTTTTACGTATCCCAAAAATTCAACAGGTGATACAAGAATTGATCAACTGTGTAAGGATTCCCGATGAACTGATCATTTAAAATAAGCAGAATACTGAGGAACACAGTGCTTCACCACCGTATGATTTTGATATGCCTCAAACATAACATTGTCCTTAGGAAACATTACAATCTTATGAAGATATCTACTTTCTATACGTCCTGTAAAATGTCATTCGATTTCTGGACATTTCCTCCCTACAGACAATTCACACTTACTAATCTACGATTGACCAAAACTATCGTTCAATGCAAAAAAAATTTGGAAAAATAGAATATGTACCTTCGGAAGGGTTCAGAAAAATAACCATTGAAAAACAGTTTTAGTTTTATTATGCCTCATACATCCAGTATTGTCCACAGAAGACGTTAACTAGACACTATTCAAACACTCGGTCCAATATTATTGTTAATTCTTACTGTCTCATGAATTTAATCTTCAAAATTGAGTAGAAAAGGTAACTAACACCTCCGCCAATTAGCAATTTGGTGAATTATCTTATTTTCTATCAGCAAACTTATTCTTCATAGACTGATTCCTCATTTTTCCTTTGAACAGACTACATGGAAAGTGCTGGAAATTCTGAGAAGTCTGAATGAATGTTCGTTATTTGTCTTAACTATATTCGTTCAAGAGAAACAGGGTGTTTTATGTATTCTATCAGAAATTTTCAATCAGCCTAACTCTTGAACGCCTTTATGGATTTTCATGAAACTTTCCGAAAATGAGTCTAGGACAATGATTAATAATCTCTCGAAACGATTCGTTAATTGCGCTTGTCCAGACTGAGAAAATTATATTATTAATTCCACATCTTGTAAAACACCCTGTACATCAAATTTTTCCAGAAACGAAATTTTCCCCAGAATTAACACTAAACACTCTTCCAAACAAGCCTATTGGCAATACTAAGACACTCCGTATATTATATTTGATGTAGTATTGAATATCCGGATTTTTCAATTCATAATAAACATGCACCTGTGAACAGGCACGTAGCGAGGGGGGGGGCTCGGGGGCCCGTGCCCCCCCCGAAATATCAAAAAATGCCTGTATATATCAAAAAATGCCTGTATATTTGACAAAATTTGCAATGTTTACTTATTGTGGGCCCCCCCCGAAATTGTGGGCCCCCCCCGAAAGAAAATCCTGGCTACGTGCCTGCCTGTGAATTTCCGAATAATGTTTCAAGTGATATTGAATGAATTGAATTTCTCAGAAGCATGTCTTCAAGAATGTGTTGCAACTTATTCAGCTCAATACACAAATTTTGGGTTCCACTTCAGATAACCTAGAAGAATTTTTCAAAAGCAAGCTCCAAATATTAAAAACTCTAATTTTCAAAGTATTCTAAAGATCTCTCAGCATCCTTATGTTTGACGAAGAACAAAGCTATTCTCGTTTCTTTGTGAATGGACGTTAACGTAAAAATTCCCAACTCAACAGGCTTGTTATTCTTCGTTTCCCAAGATTTTATCTTCATTTTGGTATCAACTAGACCCATACTCTCTCACACTCGACGAGACCAGTTGTCCGAAGTACCGAGCACGAATTCATTCATAAAATTAATTTAGTCACAAATATCCGTCACAACATTGTAGCCATGGACTTCTTTGCACTGGAGACTAGAGTACTTCTGTCATAAACGTGATTCTTATCTCTAGGACGTGAAGTTAGGAGCTATGCAGAGGGAAAAACCACAAGCAATTAAATTTCCGCTGGACATTTGAAAAGGAAGCGACTTGTTGAAGCCTTAAAATATGATGTTCTGATCGATAATTTATTGAGCCGATGTTGTCGATAAAGCCTGACATGAATTCGATAAAAGTGAATCTTTGGATTCAACTTACCAAATTTATCGTTGCCCTAACAAAATTTAAAATAGAAAGAAATATCTTATAGGTGTATACACTTATAAGATAAGAAAAATGAAAATAGATAAGAAGAATGAAATTGGCAGTACGAAAAATGTTTCAGTAAAATCAATTCATTGGCTAGTAATAAAAGTTGGGTGTTTAATTTGGGACTCATTATTGACATATACAGTGCGCGTCAAAATTATGGAACACATTCATTTTCTCAAAATAGAAATATTTGGCAACAAAATCCTGAAATAGGTCAATTTTTGTTTCACTTTTACCAAGTTTTTATGCATTTTTGAAGGATTTTTTTGCACCCTGTGCCATCCCCATCAACCCTCTAAATTTTTTGAATGGGGAAAGTGGGTCATGTGGTACTTTTTTGGCAAGGTCTTTGTGTCTTCTTTACATGCCCGCAGAAATTTTCAAGAAATTTTTTTTTTAATTAGTTAGTTCAAAGAGGTTTTCTGTATGTGCACTTTGTCATGGCTCATTTACTTTGAGACGGTGGTACCTGATGAAATTTATCTCCGAATAGAAGTTGACCATTACAGCTTTGTTTATGCACAACTTTCAATCTCTTTCAACCCCCTCACGTGAAAAATTAGAATGTGTGAAACACTGCGCTTCAGTTATGATCTCAAGTAGGTATGTTATTAGTACGTTTCTACTGAAGTTGAAATTTTTCGATAAAATGTTTCAATTCAAAGGAAGAGCCATGATAAAGTGCATATACTGAAAACTTCTTTGAACTAACTTATTTTTCAAAAAAAAATTTTGTCTTGAAAATTCTGCACGCCTATGAATAAGATACATAAACCTTTTCAAAGGAGTATCACTTTCCCTATTCAATAAATTCAGAGATGGGTTGAAGGGGATGGCACAGCGTGCAACAAAAATCCTTCAAAATTGCATGAAAATTTGGTAAAAGTGAAACAAAAATAGACCTGTTTCAGGATTTTGTTGCCAAATATCTTTTGTCTGAGAAAATGAATTTGTTCCATAATTTTGACGCGCACTGTATATACGAAACAACCATTAATTGATGACTGAATTTCAATATACTCCATTCACTTTTATAAAGTATCCCGTGTTCACGCCAAGTGAACGGTTTCGAATTGTTAAGTTAATTTCTCCATACTGGGGAATTCCCATATGGATTATCTTTATGTACAAGAAGAACTTTCAGCTGTGGAGCGCAGCATATGCCGCATATTTGTTTCGTTTCCATATAATTCAATTCAGTTCACTGACTGACTTGATCGTGAATAATTCTGCTTCCGATAATTGTTAATTCTGCTTCCTTTCGTGAATTCCGGAAAACTTCAGTTTTTCCTGTCCCTGTGATTCGCTGTTTGTAGTGATTCCGATTCAATCAAATTACATTCTTTTAAAACTTTCACTTGTGCGAATTATTTCGAACAAAAAGACTGTTACCAGTGGCGTGGTTATTTTACAATACCACAAGGATAAGTGTGCACAATTTGACATTTTAGCAACGGATTTTCACGTCAGCTTCATTCCATATTCGTTTGTCGAGCTCGAGCAATCTTATATTGGAATAGGAGTCATCGACAGGATCCTGTTTTGCTGATATATAGGTAACTATATTTCTTCTGTTATTTTTGAGTATATTTATCCTTTCATTTGTGTTGGGTTTCAATTAATTTCATATATATATATATATATATACAGTCCACAAGCTCTATTTTTTTCTCACTCAGAAAATTATATTTCGAATTAAATAATTGAACCACACTTCAGTTGGTTAACTGAAATTCTACCCAACATCCCGGTTGGCCAAGATTTAGGTTTATCAAGTTTTTTTTACTTAAAACTGACGCAGGTTGGCCTCGTGAAATATCGGAAATGTCAAAATAATTCTCAGAGACGTTGCCAATGCTGAAGGTATTTAAATATCTCCAGTAGGCTTATTTCTTGGGAATTTTGAAAAGTGGGGAATTCCATAGGTCTGTAAGTTCGTTCAGAAGTTTTTATGTTCTGGTTATTATTATATTATATTTCAGTGAAAATTCAACACTCGATTCTTGATTTCCTTACAAGAAAATAGCATAACTGAATCTTCCAATCATGTTTATATACGTAAAATATTTCCATTATAAACATAGAAAAAAGTTTTTTCAACATTCGCCAGGTCTTTGGAGTTATTGAATTCACATAATATTTTCTCAAATTTATTATTTTCCCAACGTGAAAAAACATTTCGACGAATAGGTAATCACTACGACCCCTATGTAGAAACGACACCGTTGCACAGGAAAATGACTATAACCTAACATTTTCAAAATATCCATAGTGAAATGTGTCAGAATGTCATGGCCAACCGGAATCTTTCATGAATTGAATATTATATTTATTCAAAATTCACCACATTTATGACAAAAAGGGGGTGGAAGCCATTCATTGATGATGGTCCTAAGGTGTGTAAAAAGGAGATAGTGATTTACGCCGAAAGAATTTCAAGCATGAAACTGAGTCAGTTATGCTAGGGGTATAAAGGAACGTGCGATCAGTTGTTCTTACGTGTTGGAGCAGTTCAGCATTATTAAGTGAGTTGGTAAGTCTTGAAATGCTGTATTAGAGGGGGCAGTAAAGCAGACCGTGGAGGTCGTGACTGAACGGGGTGTCGGTCGGTCTAGGGCAGAGCATCAGGCATCCTTGTACGGGGAGAATCCAATAAGTTTTTAGAACATCGAAGAAATTTCGAGGTAGAATATTTAAAAATAAGATATCAATATGAATTGAAGAATAAGTTTTTGGGGTGCCGAGAATGTTTGACCGGTGAAAGCGGAATCAGCAAATTTTCTGATGATCGTCTCATCAGCTGAGTCGCTGATGAACTTTGCATTGTCGAATTTTCTGATGATCGTCGCATGCTTACGTGTCAGCATCAGACGAGGGGTTGCAAAGAACCAAAGAAGTCTGCAGGATTATTTGTGGAGGAAGATGCAAGTCCACGTCAAGCTGCCACCTGCCACGACACCTAAAGAACGACAAAATCATGGAATAAACTGCTTGCTGCCAAGATTTTTACTCTTGAAGCTGATGGAGTATGCCTGAGATATATCGAAAATACGTTTTCATATTCACTTGACGAGATAGGAAGAAATATCATCTTTGTAGGCAGAGCCAAAGGAATTTGAGTCGGGCCAAATTTCCTCATTTTTGGGAGAAAATTACTACTCTGAAGGACCTGAACAACCGAATGACGAGCATGCCAATGATGAGCTTATTTGTCACCTGTTTCCCCAATTTTTTCGGAGCAGTTGATTTGACAGAAAGACTTGCATGGTGCGTAAGGGATGAAACTTTTGGAGATGAATAAGATGGGGTAGTCTTTGTCAACATATTCCAGGTGAACACATTTAATTTCGTCTTGAGCTTGTCATCTGGGTGGCTCTGCGAATATTTGGCGAAGAACTGCAATAAGAGAAAGATCGATCGATCGTCAGGGGTGGCCAAAACTTGACCAACTCTACTATTTTTCGTTCGGTCCCGGTAGGGAGGTACCTGCCACGACGCCGAGGACGCTCACAGGTGAGAATCCGTTGGCGTCGAGTGGGAGTCCGAAAGGCGGGTTACGTCGGCTCCGGAGGAAGGGCAAAGGGGCCGCCTGGCTCGTCACGTGACGGTAGGCCACGCACGCGACTCCGCAACTCCGCCTTCGCCAACTCTTCCTCTCATTCAGCCGTTGCGCGATCAATGGCCGAGTGTCCGTGCTCGCCTTCACACGTGCGAACAGTAGTCAGTAGTGCCGTCAATAGTGACAGTGGCATGCAGTGTTAGTGCAGTGCCAGGCTGTATGCACTCGAGTGTGACTGTGAACAGGTGCAACGCTTTCGAGCTGGATCATCCCGGGAGTTTCGCGTCTTCGCCCTGGGCGGCTGTCTTAGGGCACCACTCGGCGGCTGCGGCTGCGGCGGCAGCCGCCGCTGGCACCATGATGCAGACCGGGGACCACCATGGCTATGGGACCTCGCACCATACACCCCCAGGTCCCATGGATCTGCATATGCCGCAGGCATTTCCCTACTATCGGTGAGTTATTCTATCGCACACTTGTTGCTCACCGAGAAAGGGGCGGCCACGTGATAAGTTCCGATGGGCACGTGTTTTGCCCTTAAATCATTTCACGCTCATTCCGCGACAGGAAATACCCTCACATTCAACGCACACAGAAGTCATCACTTTTCTGGAGCCCAGATTGGGATTACAGAAATGTTTTCCAAACGCTTTTCACAGAGCCATATTAAATCATCCAGAACATCTCTAAATTACTTTAAATCAATGTCTATTCTATACGTTTGCTTATCCATTTTTGTGGGAAGTGGACCCAAGAGATCTTTCATGGTCTTCCGAAAATGATCCTTTTTCTCTAGTTCTGGCATCGGAAAAAGGTGAATTATCATGAGAAATGTCGAATTCCATCGTAGAAATGTAGGTGAATCAACCGAAACTCAAGTATCATGAACCAAAAACAAGAAGAATATAATGAAAATGAACAAGCAACCTTCATAATAGGAAAAACTGCGACATCGTATGACAAGTCACTCTTTTTCTGAGTCAAAAATGAAGACAGTAATGCAAGTAATAGCCAAAATTCATCACCAGGAAACTTCTCTAACTGAAAATATATATTGAGTATGAAAAGTAATGAACAAAATTCTTCCGTTTTACTATTTAGTAGAAAAATCATTTTTTATTATAAATTGAGCAACTTTCAATTAATAATTTATTGCACCAAGGACCAAATCATCTTCAGCAACAAAAGGTATATCCATTTCTGTTACAAACAGTTGGGGTTGCCATTGAAAAACTCAACTACCCTTCACCCCTCGTAGAGAGTATAAGAAAACTTACACAATTACACATGAAAGGTTGCCTAATCTTAATTAAAAATTGACCTGGCCATTTTCACCAGATAGTTAATACCGAAGATATGAATTTTGTGCGTTACGTTTTACTCTCTCTGTATATACTCGATCCAAATAATACCTTCAGATTTCTATTTATCATTCCTTGAACCTAAATATTAATAAATGTAATTTCACAACAGTATTTATTCCTTTGATTTTGTGCTGTCTTATATTCATTCTCTCAAAGCTATATTTGATCGTGAAGCCATTGTGAATTATTACATTATAAAAGATCGTTCAACATTTCGAAAATCAAAGATTCACTGAAATAGAGTAACCCATTGAAAAGATATATTTCATGAATATGAAGAATGTAAATGTACACTTTATTCATAGAAAATTATTAATCGGTAAACAGACAATTTTCGAATTCCGGAAAAGTTTTTCACCTACGGAATTCACCCCGGAATTCGAAAATTGTCTGTTTACCGATTAATAATTTTCTCTTATATACATTTCACAGACGCTAATTTTTAATTTAAATGTACACTTTATTCACTTGTAGTAGCAATAGTTACGAAATGGCGAATGCGACAACTAACAACCTTCCTATTATTTGGGAATAGGGTGTAAATCTCGTTTGAATATCCTTGATAATTTGTACACTTCATATTGGGAAAGCCAAACAGTAATCAAAGGAGGTTAAATGAAAAACTAAAATACAGGGTGTCCTATACTACGGTACTAATGAAAATAGGAAAAAATTTCCTGTAAGTCTCACTATTTTCACTTCGAAAATACAAGGTGTTTCGGATCGAAAAACCGATATTTTTTTTCAGTAGCGTTGGTAAATTCCATTCAATAACGTCCCTAACTTGTACGTCACTGATATTTTCGAAAATTCTTGATGGGATTGAAGTTCTTGAAGATCATTCATCAAAAATGTTGCTCTTTTCCTAAAGTTCAAAAGATTTTATCGGATAAAATTACAAAAAACTTGAGAACGTTCACTGATGGCCTCTTCAGTATAAATAAGATCCATACAACATGTTTTTCCTCTTTTCGATCTGAAAAAACTCTCATAAATATGGAAAAAGAATCAGAGTTTCAACATACCTTCTACGAATAAATCTTTCGAAAATCGCCAAAATTCTTTTGAAATCCGGAAAATATCATCGTAGCCACCTCAATACGGCTCGTTCAGAACACTCACTGCGATATTTCTTCGAATAAGAGGTATTCAAATCATTTTCCTGCTCGACCTTGGAGGTTAAATCGAAATTTACAGAAAATCATCAAAATACACCCGAAATATGGAAAATAAACGTCGTAATCGTTCTCGAGAGACGTTTTTCTCACTTCCTGAATAAAAATAACGGTGGCAAAAGCGTTCCTGGAAAACATTAGGTTTGAACGGAATCTGAAATTCACTCAGAATCGTGAAAACGATCAATAATAATCAGTTAATAACCGATAATACCATTCCACAATCCGTGTATTCACGAAAATGATGCTAAAAAACTCGATTTATCAGTTTTTGATGCTTGATGGAATTCGTTCGTAGCTTCCTGGAAATTCATCTTCGAGTAAGAAACTGGGTCTCGTTCGTTCAAACAACGTCTAAATAACACATTTTTCAACCTTTCCACCTAAAAAAAGACTTCTAAATTGCCGAAATCAGCCTAAAATTCTAACCTACCTGAGTGACGTCACATTTCGAATTCCCCATATTCCGGCTTGTAAATCGGACAGAATCTGAAGAATATCGTTATAATCCGTCTCGAAACACCTCATTTCATCCGTCCACTACGATATTTTCTCAAATAATAGGAGTTTCAACGATTTTTCTCGCGTACCCCTGTGACCTCAAATGTAAACATTCACTATCCAGAATAATGTATTTTACTGTATGCTTTCGAAGAATTATGTTTTTGTGCTTTGTTGAGCAACAAAGATATTGTTTCGTTGTTATTCTTATTCCACTCAATAAGTAGTTAATGATGGGTGATTTTTTTAAAAGCTACAGGATTTCAAAAAAACACATAAAATTCAAAAGAATGCAAAGAATCTTTCTTTGAATCGGAAGTACGGTCCATATAATTTAATGTTCGAAGATTATTCCATGCAAATCCAATTTTGGCATACTCTTCCCAACATTTCGGCCAGTACCTCACGAATAAATGTTTCAATGTTGTTTTCCAATGTGTCAATCAAAGCAGGCTTGTCAGTATAAACATGAGCCTCAACATAGAGCCACAAAAAGTAGTCTGAAAGCGTTAAATCTTACGATCTAGGCGTCCCAAACGTGGAATAAACTGTTCACCGAACTTGCCTCTCAATTGGTTCATTGTTTCGAGTGCTGTGTGGCATGTGGCACCCTCTTGTTGAAACCACATGTCATGCCAGTCAAGCTCTTTCATTTCGGGCAGAAAAAGTTGGATGTCAACGCACGTAAGGTGCCGAATCGATAATTGATGCTCATCACCAACACTGGCCGATACAGCTGCGATATTTTCCTCAGTTCGTGCGAAATTTAGTCACAATAGCTCGAATAGCCGCTTCGGGGTCAGTTAAACTGAACATAAAATGAAAGAAGCGCGCGATGAACTTTCTTAACGGCACACGCATTTTGTAATTAAATTCAATGATTTGCAAGCTTTGTTCGTTCGAAATGGTTAGGTTATAGACCAAACTGGTGTTTGACAGTGACACAAAACACGAAACGTGTATGAGCTGTCAAAATGAGTGTTACCAAAAAGAAAATCACCCGTTATTATAATTTTCATTATTTTTAATTATTTAGTTTGGGTTTCTGCTGCTGAGAGGCTTTCTCTGTGTAATCTATCTGTTGTTATATATATCGTTTGCATTTATCACATTTGTAGTAATCTTCATCTCGAACTATAATATTATTCCCATAAATTAAAAATTGAATCTGAGTTCGATGTTTTTTGTTTTTTATTTGGAATTCCTATTCAAAGATGAACAAATCTCCTTATTCATTTCGCGACAGTTGATATTTCATCTTCGCACCGGCTTCGCACGGATGCAATGCAATCCTCATAAAGAACGATAGTGCCGGCGCCGCACTGCATTTTGAATCTGTAATATCTTCGGAAATATTCATTCAAATTACATGCTTGAATGGGCCATATTGATCTATATTGAATGGACAATGTATTTAAGGTACTTAATTGCATAAGGATTGATGCTGTATTGCTTAAAATAACTTCCTAAATAAGCCATTTTTTCCCGTAAAATGTAAAGGATAAAAATGGCTATTGTGGGTTATCCTTACGAGATAGATATATACCATCGCGGACTTTTTTGTTGACCTTTTTTAGGAGTACAATACCGAGTACATTATTTCGATTCATTTCGTGGGGTTCAGTTAGCGTTTGCAATGTGAGCGCCAAAATATGTGTTTATTTACGACATCACATTAGAAGCCTGTAAATTAATAAGTGTGTTTCTACAATATTATGCATGTTTCATACATATTAACCTTCCTCTTGAATCACTTTATATAAAAAAAGCTTTTCAAAATACGTTGACTAGTTTTGAAGATTTGAGCATACATAGGGACAGACAGCGAAAGCGACTTTGTTTTATACTATGTAATGATTAAAGGATTCTTGTTTCCGTTTTTCATATTAATTACTTCAATAAGATGTTGAATCTGAACCCTTCTTCGTACTTTAATCAATTGTTGGTTATTTCTATTAAAAAAAAGTTCGGTCACAAAGCACAAAATTAACTTTCTCTTGTATAATAAGGTATCGAGGATGTACGCTGAGTAACAGAATATCTGTTACAAGTTGTCGTTAATTATTATAAACGTCTATTCTTCATGGTGTTTCGAAAAAATAACATTACAGTCCATAGTGACTCCTCTCACAGCCAGAAGAACTGAGTTATCCCAGTTGAAATATTATGGTGATAATCTCACCCTGTACAAATAACAAGGAGTCATTCGCTCATGTTCATGTACCTCGCAAGAATTATAACCTCAGGTTGTGTCCACAAGTAAAACTAACATACAACACGAAACAAATTGATGACCTCTCCGACAAAATTGAATATTGTTATATTAATTGAAATCACTTTGAGACCGATGTATTGAACACCGTACCCAGGGGGTAAAAACCCCGCAGCTAGCGATCTCGTCCTCCTGAGAGGGCATATTTTTAAGCGGCTCCTTGTCGCAGCAGGCGTCTCCTAATCTTCCCAGCATGTCCGTCATATTCACACCAGATTATTCACCCATATGCGAGCTCTGCAGGAACTTAACTCAATTTGTTAACCCTTGGACTTCTTGCATTTTGCCACTTAATCTTAGTCTAATGGATTAATATTCCTAATTGCTGCGATGGGATACACCTTGCTTGCTGTTATTCGTCATAGTTGCCTCCTGCCGATGGCTTTTATGGGTGGAATCAGTCTTTCTCTGGTAGTCCCGACTGTTGTCGTTATCCGAGATCAGCCATTTTTCACTTTTTCCTCGAGTTAATATCACAAAAAATATAGTCATCTTTCAAATTCTCCGTGTCCCTTTTCATCTCTCTTCGCGATCTAAGGAACCGTTAAGTTGAACTCAAAGAAGCACTTTTTTTCGGAAATTAGTGTTATAGGTAACTATCGGTCCACAGAGTTACCATTTTAGTACAGTATAGAAAGAATAAAAAACTTTAATTTCTACAAAATCTAAATATCCCTGGAAAACAATCGTTGAAATTTTCCTATACGAAAACTTAACATAGTGATGAATACGAGGATATATTGAAAAATTCTTAGCCTACTATGGAACCAAACAAAATTTCAATGTCAAAATATTTTATTACTCAACATATTCTTCTCTCAATTGAATACATCATTTATTACAGCAAACCTGCAACGTCTCTAGATCTTTCAAAAAAAAATCTTCTTCTTGCTCTGCTAACCAGTCCTCCACAGCTTTCATTACCTCCTCGTTGAAAGAAAATTTACGACATTTTAAACTTTTCTTCAGTTGAGGAAAAAGATGATAGTCGGACCGAGCCAAATCAAGTGAATTAGGGGGGTTTTCTAGTAATTCTAACCCTAAATCACGAATTTTCTGCATGACAACATGAGATTTGTGTACTGGGGCGTTGTCCTGTAAAAGCAAAACACCTTTGGATAGCTTTCCGCGTCTTTTCTCTTTAAGTTTTTCCCGTATAGTGGTCAGTATATGTCGAATAGTAATCTCCAGTTTTTGTTCTACCCTTATCCATAAAATCAATCATGATAACTCCATGGCGATCCTAAAAAACTGAAGCAAGAACTTTTCCAGCAGATTTTTGGACACGAAACTTCTTAGGTCTTGGAGAACCAGAGTGTCGCCATTCCATTGATTGTTGCTTTGTTCCTGGATCGTAGAAATATACCCAAGTCTCATCCATAGTAACAATTCGGTTTGAGAAGTCTACATCGTTTTCAAATCGAGCACAGATCGAACGCGATGCTTCTACCCTTGCACGCTTTTGGTCAACATTCAAACATTTGGGGATCCATTTTGCAGAATTTTTCTCATGTCAAAATTGACGTGAACTAGGTATATGATGAACGTGTTCGTATGAAATCTTCAGTGCTTCAAATATCCGTTTTAACCCAATTCGACGATCTGATAAAATCATGTCATGAACTGTATCGATATTTTCGGGGACTGACATAGAAACTGGCCTTACCGATCGGTCATCATCTTCAATGGAAAATTTACCTCTTTTGATGCTTGCAGTCCAATTTTTCACGGTCACATACGAAGGACATTGATCACCAAGGGTATCAAGCATATCTTCGTAAATCTGCTTACCTCTTAACCCTTTGAAATACAGGTACTTGATGATGGCTCGATACTCCAATTTTTCGATTTTTACAATTTCGGTGGACATATTTTTTTTTATTCATTGCGTAACTCTGGTTTACTTTTTTGACGTCGAACTCTATACTGACACTTCTAATGAGTTATTGTTCGTTGATATGATATCGCAATATTGACAAACTTGATACAGTGATAAGTTTTGATAAGAGAACTCAAAACTAGTAGTTTATGAATTGGTGATGTTCATACTTGGATGGGTTATGAATGGCTTCGAGGCCAGAAAACGAAAGGAGCGACACTAAGTCTTGTTTGATTATCGAAGACTATAGACCATAGAGCGGATTGATCACTGAGTTTGGGATCTTCTTCTCGGTTACAGAGGAATATCAGTGTCACCGTAACAATTGTGTGGTAATTACATTGAAAGTTGGGTGACTGAATTCTGAACAGAAAATATCATTATGACGAATATTTTGGGGATATCTGTGAGCAAATTTGGATTAGTTTTCAAAGACATCCTTTTTCGGTAGAGCATAGAATAGAGCATGGGTATGCTCAAGTTCCTGATTCTCTATTTTCTCACGAGCTCTGAGTCGGTTCTTCAAAGAGATGATGTAGGTTCTTCAGCGTTGTGCAACGAGTAATCCTTGTTATTATTCATCGTTCCGAATATCATGTTCTCTCCTAAAAGAGCGTTTCTAAACGAAATAATCGAGGCGATTTGGGTTAAAATGATGTAAATCAAATTCCCACAACAATTTCCGACCCCACAAAGTTAAGATTGTGATCTCTTACGATCATGTGAATGACAAATGCGGGACAAGAGTTGAAGAATACTTATCTTGGGGGCTTGGGAAATTAATGATCAACGTTGCCAAACCACATTCATCTCCCGGAAAAGTGATATTTGGAAGGAAGTATCTCATGAAAATTAATGCTGAATGCAGCATAACTTGCGTTTAGGCAGGTCCCCATCTTCATTGGTCATTATCGGCATGATTTAACCAACATGCAGATAACTGTCATGCACCCCAATCATTTAAAAAATATATTAGCCTAATCCTTAACTGTGTGTTGAGCGATTAGCGCAATAAAAAATTTCAACACTCCTTCGTTTATGGCAACATTGTCTTTACCTTGAGACAACCTCGGAGGCTGCACGAGATGACAAGGAAGATACGGAGCTGTCGACTTTCAACGAGAGAAGACCACTGGCGAACCGTTTATTTACCAACATCAAATATTGGACACCGAAGCACCTGTTCTAACTCTGTGTTCGCGGAAGAGATAAAGGGAATATCGCTTGATGGTCGAGATAATGTTTATTTAACAGAACACTCCGTTAAACCACCACTTGTTGTGTACTGCATCTCGTATTCCAAATAACAAGGAATGCCTGACTTTCCTTCTTGGATTTCGCACTCGGGTATTGTTTTGAAATGGGATATTTATAGGGCAATATTAGCTTTTTCGAATCTCTTTTGAATGCTCGAGAATTGCGACGGGCTATATCTGTCACATATCGGCACGTTTCTTCAATGAAACTGGTCCAGTCAGTGAAAGAATGTAATGTAGAGGTGCACCATCTTGTTGGAATCATGAGTTATTTCGTTATGTTGGAATTCGTGAAAACCCACTCGAAAGACTGGTACAATATCAAAACCTAAAACGTATTGAAAAAATGATCGCCACAATGCTCACAATGAAAAGGAGCCTATAATATGGTTTCGAACATTTCCTGGACAAACATTAACATTTTGAGGGAATTGAGTGTGTTCCTCTCTGATCCAGTGAGGATTTTCAGTAGACCAGTAACGGCAATTTTGAGAGCATTAAAAATAATTAGGAGATTTTGTGATGTAGTTTTTCAATTCTCATGGGCGTAGATAGGGGGGGGCCTGGGGGGGCACGGCCCCCCCCCCAGAATCCACGGTGCCCCCCCCAGCCACTGAAGTCGAAAATCACATTTGAATACATCATTTTCGAACGAGCATATATATTTTTCGTTGAGATTAATATTGTTAGAGATCACATCTCATGAATAATTTCGAAAATACATTTCATATTACGTTCATACCCCAAATAAGAAAATAACATAATTCAAATAAGACGCGTATATTTGGTGGTTGGAATCCAGCGCAGGTACTTAGATTTCACAAGGCCGATATAATAGGGGACGCAAACCGAGGACGCTGGCCTAGCCTACCATAAAATCATAAAAATGTTTTCATCTGGTCAGAGACAACATCTGGTAAAGTGGTAAAAACGAACTGGGCACGCTTCAAAGTGGACCATTGCAACCTTCTGTCCAAATCTGTTCAAGCTGCTTCAAACAGCATTAGTACTCCCAGTAAGCTCTGCCAGCTGCGAAAGGAGTTTTCCCGCCATGAGGCGAATAAAAACGTGGCTGCGGAGCACTATGGGTCAAGAACGATTTTCTAATGTGGCATTGCTGAATATTGAAAGTGAAATGGTCAAAAACAAAGTTTCAACAGAAAAAGTTTTGAACAGATTTGCCGAAAAACATAGGAAGTTGAAACTTACTTCATAGGTATCTGACTGAAATATCTTATTACTCACAGCGCTATGATGATTTTCCTATAAATATAAAAAAAATCATATTTTGTGATATCTACTTTCTATTTAGGCTTTGATTTTTGTTTTAAAAATAATGAATACCTATGATTAACTTGCAACATCGATGTGATTAAAATGTGATAAATGTGATAAAAAGCCATATTTTTCATTATTATTATATACTTATTGATAAAAACTCATTCTTTGATTTTGTTCTAAAAATAATGAATACCTATGATAAACTTGCAAAATTGATGTGATTGAAATGTGATAAAAAGCCATATTTTTCATCATTATTATTCACTCATTCATAAAAACTTTTATCTTTTTTTTTTTCAATAAATTACTGAAAAACACATTTGTTTTTCCTTGCTCGTTTGCCACTGTGCCCCCTCAGGCCCCCCCCAGGAAAAAAGGCTAGCTACGCCCATGTCAATTCTGCATTACCAGATTAACACACTCTTACAGGGTTACACAGCATCTGTTATCATTTGTATGTTTCGATTTTTAAGTTCAATTCCGAAGAAAAATAAATGATTTATTCAAGTGTACTGAAAAAAATACATAGGTGATAATAGAACATGTTATCAGTCATATAAGATGTAGATATCAAAATAAGACAAATAGAGAATAATGTTATAAGGCTCGCTCACAGATCACAGCACCTGTTGTATGTTTCGATTTTCTAAGCACAATTTCAAAAATACTTATAATTAATCAGGTGCAATTAAAATTTTTGTTTAGGTCTTCAAAACCAATATACATTGATTCAACTTCTACTATCCAAAAAACAGGTACTTAGGTAAAATATTATACAGAGTGTAACAGCCAAATGGAATAAATTCGATAACGAATAAATGAGGGGCTGTTAGGAAAAACGCTCGGATACGTCGATTTGTAATTTTAAATGCGCATATTTTTCAAGAAAATAAAATTATATAGGGTGTTCCATGCGACCGTGGCCAATACCAACTTTCTTATTTCGAATACAACCCCCTGTATATTATTTATTTTTTGGATTCTTCATAGAATTCTAGACACAATTCATTCACAATGTCCTATACCTATCTCTAACTATTTCTGAAGTATTAAGTGTTTTCAGATTTATTGCAAAAATCAACGTTTTGAATGAAAATTATTTTATTTCACAAATTCGGTACATTACACTGAAAACCTAATAAATAATACTGATTATTTCTTAATAAAAAAAACATTAATGTCAATGTAGGAAATGTCCAAAATGATTGCCGCGAATGTCTTGGCAACATGCTAATCTGGTGTAGAATTGAATTTTTTTTATTACTTCTCAGTAATGGTTTTTGCTTACTTTTTCCATATCAGGAGGTAAATGGGAAATAAGCAGTGAGTGTAATGTATCGAATTTGTGAAATAAAATAATTTTCATTCAAAATGTTAATTTTTGTAAAAAATCTGAAAACACTTAATATTTCCGAAAAAGTTGAAGATAGGTATAGGATATTGTACATCAATTATGTCTAGAATTTTCTGAACAATCGAAAAAATAAATAATATACAGGGGGTTGCATTTGAAATAAGAAAGTTGGTATTGGCCACGGTCGCATGGAACACCCTATATAATTTTATTTTCTTGAAAAATATGCGCATTTAAAATTACAAATCAACGTGTCCGAGCGTTTTTCTTAACACCTCCTCATTTATTCGTTATCGAATTTATTCCATTTGGCTGTTTCACTCTGTATATCTATAAATAGTATAGGTACCTATTAATTAACCAAAAAAGATAATTACGGGTCCTCTCTTGGGATTTCACACAGAAATAGCATTTTTACTTATATGTATGTATGTATCACAAAAAACTATGAGGTAACAAACTAAACACTTGCCAGTGACATTTTAGAATGAAGAATATACTCAAAACTTGAGTTAGAAGAAATAGATGTCTACAAAATTAAACAATTTTCAAGTTTTAACTTTTAACTTTTATTCGACGGTTCTTTAAATCAGCCCATCGTTTCATAACCGAATTTAAATCTAAATTATCGGTTAAATCTTTCTGACATTTCTGCCCCCCTAGAGCTCAAAAATCTTCAAAAACTTATGATATAATAGCATATTATACGAAAATCAGTTCATTTGTTCTGTTCTGATTGTTTTTTGCCGTCCCTATAGCTCAAAGGCTGGCGACGCTCGTGGTCCCATTTATTTCCGCTATGGCATCGATTACATTGAAATCAGGATTTTTTTGGTGATTAAGTAACTATTCCGAGTTTGAAAAAAAATTGAGTTCACAAAAAAAACAACAATTAAAATCGAAGTTTAACATACTCTAGTAGACAGCTAACGCTTTTCCTTGAGTAAGTCTGTGAAAATTTGAATAATTATCAGATATTTCATTCGATAGAATGCTTCGAAATTTTCCCAATTTCTTCGAAACTTTTCCACCTGCTTCGAAATTTTTCCAACTGCTTCGAAAATTTTTCAACAGCTTCGAAAATATTCCAACTGCCTTCAAAATTTGCCAACCCCGTCCCTGTTGTTATTTTGTGTATTTCATTCAAAATCGAATTTAATGAAATTATTACACAATTTATAAACTACAGCTTATCAGCACAAAACATAGTGCGAAGGCATTCTATGAATAAACTAACATTGCCAAAAAGTGTTTGAGTAGTTTTCGTGGCACCATCTGAAAATATTCGGTGGGCGAGGTTGATAAGAAATGACCTTTTACCAAAGGTTTTTCCTCGTTCATCATGATATTTTTTTTGTCCAAGATTGGAGGGAGTATTAGACGAGGCGAGAGGAGCAAGAAAATGGGAGAACGGAATGATTCGATACCCCTAAAAGATAAAAATTCAGATTTTCTAAAACTTACGACTCCCATCGAATATTTTATCGGAGACAGGAAGTTCGACATTAATTTCTTCTTATTTGCTTTTAGCAAGAACGCCAAAAGCATAAGCTATGCATTTTGATTAGTCTAACCCCGTCGCAGCGTTATCATATTCATATTATATTCGGGGGTAAAAATCAAAGTGATGTTCTCCTCTTCCGGATTCCTCTCATGAATATCTTAGATCCGCTTCCACTATAAAACCCTTAAAAAAGGCAGCCGCCAAAGAGCTACCGTACTGGTGGCAGAGGCACCTCTCCCCGTGATTTTTTATTTAGTTTCGTGAGTAACCGAAACCGCTGAATTCATTTGAATTTTAATCAGCCGTGGCGCGGAAGTGAGAGATCGGTGTCTTTCATTATAAGTTGTATTTATTAATCAGCAGAATCAAGATGAATGGGCACATTCTTTCGACTGTCGTCTAGACCGAGTAATTTGATTGTTTAACGCTTTTTCATGTTTAGATATCGAGTAGATAACTCAACAATCTCGTAAAAATTCAGTTATTGAGTATACGTGGAAGAGGAACGATTGGAAAACGTTTCATAATGGTAGCTGTATTAACGTGTTCATGTAACGTAAAATCAACGTTTGGTTGAATTTCAGTTTCAAAAGAAACGTAACAAAATGCAACCATCAATGTCTCATCAACGTAGCTTACCGTGGTCTTTTCTAGTATTGGTGCGTAACTAAGTTTCTGTTTTATTGTGAAAAAATGTCACAATCAAATCATTCAATGTTGTTAGCTACAACTTTTTCCCATCTTTCTGGAAGAGCTGGAATACCGTAACGGAAAAAGTGTCAGTCTTTTGAGGCTCTTCTTGCCCCAGATAAATTGCGAGGCATACTCCATTCACTTTTATAAAGTATCCCGATTGGCTAAGATTTGGGTTCATCAAGTTTTTTCACTTGACACTCGTGAAATATCGGTAATGTCAAAATAATTCTCAGAGGTTGCCAATGCTTATTTCTATTCACTCTTTTTCAACTTGAATGGAGTAAGTTCTTTTACGGTTTAACAGTGATACAGGATACAGGTTTCGTAGTACTCCTACATTGTTATACTGGAGTATTTCAAGTTGTGCGAAAAGGTATTTAAATGTTATGAAAGGGGGAAGTAATCGAAAACACACTATGTTTTGAATGATAATCTATTGGCGATCGATTTCGGCAATTGCCATCATCAGGCCAGCTGAAAATACACAAATCAGTTTTAAGTAGATGCAACATGAACAACAGGATTAAATTTTTTCGGAAATATCTTGGCTTCTATGTATATAATATTGTTCTGTCCGATAAATTTTCTTATATTTTCTAGGTTAGAGGTATGCTCACCGTCCAAGTAGTATAAATGTTCAAGTTTTATCATAAAATTCCTTTCTTTGTCTTAATTCTTAATTGATTGTCTTGATTATTAATCGTTTTTAATATAAGTATTCCGCTGTATGATATTTTCCGTTCTTTTAACTTTGGTTTTTGAGTTGACGTTGTGGGATAAGATGTTCTAGAAAGAGGATATGGAGGTTAAGGAAGCAGGGGGGGAGTGTCTTTGATGTCATATTGGAGGCGGGAAGTTTAAAGTATCTCTAGGTAAGTCTATCAACTTGAAAATGTTTTTGTTGTTGTTAAAATCTGATAGATCGTTTAAGAGATATTGATCGTCTTTATTTTTACAAATTTCGTATTGTTCTAGCAATATTAATTTCCAATATTTATTCCCTTTGTGTAGTATCTCCAAATTATCAAAGGTGGTTTTATGGTCATGTTCTGTTAGGTGGTTACCCAATGCTGAGTTGGGGCGGTTTTTCTGGTGTTCACTAAAGCGTTTTTTCATGGTTCTCGTTGTCATGCCAATATAAAAGGAGGGGCAGTCCGTACATGTTATTTTATATATACCGCTGTATTGGTCTTTTTCTGTTTTCGATTTATTATTGACTAAGACATTTTCAAGAGTTTTGTGTCGTCTGTTCACAACGTTGTAGTCGTATTTATCAAGAGTTGAAATCATTTTCTGATTGAATGTGCTATAAAATGGAAAAGATATAAATCGTTTTCGAACCGAGCAATGAGGGTATACTTTATTTATGATTCTTTTTCTCTTAATGGAGGTCAAAATATCATCTATGAAATTCCTGGGATAGTTATTGTTTTTTCCGATTTGATATATAGTATTGATTTCCTTCTTGTAGTTTTCTTCGGATAATGGGATATTGAGGAGTCTATTAAATAAAAACCTAAAGGCTGTTCTTTTTATAGGAGGGGCGTGGTATGATTGATAGGGGATGATCGAGTCTGTTTGTGTGGCCTTTCTGTATATATTGTAGGAGAATGAGTGGTCTTCATTTAAAGTTATGTTGAGATCTAAAAAATTTATAGAATTTTGGACTGCTTTCTCGAGTGTAAATTTTATGTTAAATTTAGAATTGATTGTATCAAAATGAAGACCACTCATTCTCCTACAATATATACAGAAAGGCCACACAAACAGACTCGATCATCCCCTATCAATCATACCACGCCCCTCCTATAAAAAGAACAGCCTTTAGGTTTTTATTTAATAGACTCCTCAATATCCCATTATCCGAAGAAAACTACAAGAAGGAAATCAATACTATATATCAAATCGGAAAAAACAATAACTATCCCAGGAATTTCATAGATGATATTTTGACCTCCATTAAGAGAAAAAGAATCATAAATAAAGTATACCCTCATTGCTCGGTTCGAAAACGATTTATATCTTTTCCATTTTATAGCACATTCAATCAGAAAATGATTTCAACTCTTGATAAATACGACTACAACGTTGTGAACAGACGACACAACACTCTTGAAAATGTCTTAGTCAATAATAAATCGAAAACAGAAAAAGACCAATACAGCGGTATATATAAAATAACATGTACGGACTGCCCCTCCTTTTATATTGGCATGACAACGAGAATCATGAAAAAACGCTTTAGTGAACACCAGAAAAACCGCCCCAACTCAGCATTGGGTAACCACCTAACAGAACATGACCATAAAACCACCTTTGATAATTTGGAGATACTACACAAAGGGAATAAATATTGGAAATTAATATTGCTAGAACAATACGAAATTTGTAAAAATAAAGACGATCAATATCTCTTAAACGATCTATCAGATTTTAACAACAACAAAAACATTTTCAAGTTGATAGACTTACCTAGAGATACTTTAAACTTCCCGCCTCCAATATGACATCAAAGACACTCCCCCCCTGCTTCCTTAACCTCCATATCCTCTTTCTAGAACATCTTATCCCACAACGTCAACTCAAAAACCAAAGTTAAAAGAACGGAAAATATCATACAGCGGAATACTTATATTAAAAACGATTAATAATCAAGACAATCAATTAAGAATTAAGACAAAGAAAGGAATTTTATGATAAAACTTGAACATTTATACTACTTGGACGGTGAGCATACCTCTAACCTAGAAAATATAAGAAAATTTATCGGACAGAACAATATTATATACATAGAAGCCAAGATATTTCCGAAAAAATTTAATCCTGTTGTTCATGTTGCATCTACTTAAAACTGATTTGTGTATTTTCAGCTGGCCTGATGATGGCAATTGCCGAAATCGATCGCCAATAGATTATCATTCAAAACATAGTGTGTTTTCGATTACTTCCCCCTTTCATAATAATAGTTGAACACACTGATGGAGACATTCATTGCAAATAAAGTAGTTAAATGTCTTCTGTAGGCTTATTTCTTGAGAAATTTGTAAAGTGGGGATTTCCATAAGTCTGTTTAAAAGTTTTTCTGTCGCGTTATTCGAGTACTTTTATTCTTTATTCGAATGAACTATCACAAAGTAACGGACTATTCTGTCCATTTTTTTTCAGTGAAATATCACCACTGGATTCTTGATTTCCCTGCAAGAAAATAGCGTAACTGAATCTTCCAACCCATGTTTGTACACTTGAAATTTTTTTAGTATTAACAGAGAAAAAATTTTCTACAACATTCGCCAGGTCTTTGGAATTAATAAATTCACAAAATATTTTCTCAATTTCATTATTTCCCCTAAGTAAATGAACATTTTGTTAAATACAAAATTGCTACGACCTGCATTTAAAGAAGACTTTGCGTAGTTATCGGACAGGAAAATTACTTTAATCTTACATTTTCGAAATATACACGGTGCAATGTGTCAGAATGTCATGGCCAACCGGGATATAAAAGTGAATGAAGTATATTTCATTTTCGAATACGACTATGACATACAGAGTGTAACAGCCAAATGGAATAAATTCGATAACGAATAAATGAGGGTGTGTTAGGAAAAACGCTCGGACACGTCAATTTGTAATTTAGAATGCGCATATTTTCCAGGAAAATAAAATCATATAGGGTGTTCCATGCGATCGTGGCCAATACCAACTTTCTTATTTCAAAAGCAACCCCCTATATATTATTCATTTTTTGGATTCTTCAGAAAATTCTAGACATAATTCATGTACAATGTCCTATACCTATCTTCAACTTTTTCGGAAATATTAAGTTAATAATAATAATAAGAAGTTCGCGGCGAGCCTTTTGAACATTTCCTACATTGACATTAATGTTTTTTTTTTATTTTTTTAATAATTAAGAAATAATCAGTGTTACTTATTAGGTTTTAAGTGTAATGTACCGAATTTGTGAAATAAAATAGTTTTTATTTGAAACGTTGATTTTTGCAATAAATCTGGAAACACTTATACTTCCGAAATAGTTGAAGATATGTATAGAAAGTTGTGCATGAATTGTGTCTAGAATTCTCTGAAGAATCCAAAAAATAAATAATATACAGGGGGTTGCATTTGAAATAAGAAAGTTGGTATTGGCCACGGTCACATGGAACACCCTATATAATATTATTTCCTTGAAAAATATGCGCATTTAAAATTACAAATCGACGTGTCTGAGGGTTTTTCCCAACACGCCCTCATTTATTCGTTATCGAATTTATTCCATTTGGCTGTTACACTCTGTATAAGAATAATCAGATCATGAAAAAATTTCCACTGTCATATTCAAATTTGAAGGGTTGGGGTTGGAGCGCAGAGGGATGAAATGATATGATGTTAGTTTTATTGTGAATAACTGACCTCCTCAAGAATAAAATCGACGGTTTCGAGAACTTCTCCAAAATCTTGATTTATCCCCTAGAAAATATCTCTGTTTTCTTTCCATTATGACACCCTGTATAGAAGTGTGTTATAGGAAGGTGTTACTGAATTTAGACTTAATTGTTCTTATATCCAATCACTCGGATCCATTATGATAGGCTTACGACACGATGCTGAGTACCTAAACCATTCGATAAGTTTTCTAATAAAAGATTAGTAGCTCATAAAATATCTTGAGCATATGGAATGACCGTATGATGGTTGAGGAGTTGCTCAAATCTATCACATCAAGATGAGAAATGATACAGCTTAAGGGCGAAATGATTCCACAACGAATAATCCCGAAACTGCATTTTTTTTATTCAGTTCACGTATGACATAAGAGAAACTGTCAAAAGAAAACCTTACAAATGAACCTAATATGCTAAAAATTGGCCCCAGGAAGGGAGGGATAATACCGAAGAATCCGTAAATAAGCAGCCAATAATTTTTCATACCGGATGTGGACACTTGATGTTTACACTAAGAGACAAGGGAGAAGAAATACCACCCCTCGCTAACGTGAAAAGTATCATTAATAATTCGTTCAAGACAAATACTCTTTTAATTAAAATGGGAGCAAAAATTCGTTTCGAGGGCAGAAAAATATAAATTCTTATTACAAGCTGTTGCGACAGTCCCGAATTAATGTAAATACTTTTGACTCAATGACTTTTCCCGTGACATTAACTGAGTAGAACGAGGGGGTGAGAAGATCTCCAGTGTTTTAAAGAATAATCGGATCCGGCGAGCCCCTGCCGAAAAAAAATCAGACTTGCAAATTTTGATTGCACCCTTCACAGTCCGTAAAGACATTAGCCTCTTACATTTACACCGAGACACCCCTCTTAAAATACGACTCTCAAAAATTATTTTAAAGGAATTATAGAAACAGTTGTTCGCAAGTGCTTTTCCCTCTGTTCGCGATAATTTTTTCGCAGTTCCGACATCCATTGATATTTTTATGACGGAAATTACTGACAGGAGCGAACGGCACGCGATAAGGGCGGGATATATGCATGTCCCGTTACTGGCAGCAGCTGAATCATTTGCGTATGAAAGCGAACAATCATTAGTGCGGGAGGAAAAATGACGGAAAATCTGCAGAAAGCAGTTTCTCACTCTGAGAGAAACGTGAATGGTTTGATGATTAGGCATTAGTCTCCGATTATTCGTGGATAAAAAAAAGCAGCTCTTCGAATTTCATTAAAATCGGATTTTCCATGAAAAACAATTTTGTATGTTTTTTTAGGACTCCTTTACGTTATAAAAATTCCAATATCTCAATCGTAAAATTATCTTGTTTACTGCTTAAAATCCAAGACTCAGAGGACTATGTTTATGAAACCTTGAAGGCAAGTTCAATGAGGTTTCTCCAGGAATTACTTCAGTCCTTTAACTTTTTAAATTCAAATGGGACACCCTGTTTTAAAAAACCTTAGAATTCGTTCTAAATGAGACGCCCAATTCCAATAAAGAGAACGCTGGGGCTATACATCTATAGAAATTATAGTAATTTATACAGGGTTGGGATAAAGTATGGAACCAAGTGAATATCTTTTAAACGAAAAGAACGATATTTATGAAAATTTGTAGGTAAGTGCAATGGAATTTTGTTAATAATATACTTCCGATTTAACCGGAAATGCCATCAACTTCTTTAATTCAAATAGGACACCCTATATATTTTTACAGATTTTGAAAGAGCTTGTTATTTCGAATTCATACATAGAGGAAAGTCACCAAATATGGAATATCATTTTGTTTTTGGGATATAAAGAGAAAACTTCATATTGATCAAATCAGTTTAATGTTTATACTAATCAGTCATACATTTATATGTAGTAATTCACAGCCTCTAATCAAATATATTAGTTATCTAATTGAAATCTAATACAAAAAACAAAATCACAAATGAGTAACCAAATATGGAATAGGAACCCATATATGGAATATGAGCTTAAATCAATATAACAATAACAAAAATGGACATTAATATCTTTGAGATCAATTAAATGAATATAACATATTGTGATAAATGAAAGAAGTTACATAATTACTTGCAAAAGTCACAGATCCAAGTATCAAACTCTAGACCAGCACAATCATAATGTGCCCAGAGCCCACACATCAAGCATATTCCATAATTAGACACCGACAACTGTCCATATTTGGATTTTTATTCTAGTTCAAACTCTTGTAAATATTTTTTCGAGTCACAATATTTTAATGACAAAAGATCACAAAATGGTGAAATAAACATAATACCTATATACTAAATAGTATTACACTTATGTATACAAACATAACAACTGTTAATACTCATTTACCACTTACCTTTTGAAATTTTCTTCACGACAACAAAACAAAACACGCCTGCCACACGTTAAGCGTTTGCGCAACTGACTCGATGGTGTGAGTGCGATAGTAAGTAGACCGAATGAAACAGAAGATGATCGAATGTTCCGTTTATTACTTATAGTCTTGGAGAAATGAAGGTATTTCATATTAGGATACTATTTCATATTTGGTGACTTTCCTCTACTGAGTTTCAAAATCTGTGAAAATGTATAGGGTGTCCCATTTAAATTAAAGAAGTATAATACCAAAAAAAAGTATACACCAGATGCATTTTGTTCCATTGCACTTACCTGCAAATTTTCATAAATATCGTTCTTTTCGTTTAAAACATATTTACTTGGTTCCATACTTTCTCCCAACCCAACCCTGTATATGAAATCGAAGGATAAACCCAAAAATGAACCCCTCCCTATCCTGCAGCGAAAATAATACAGTTCATCCATTTCTATATTTGAGCTATAGCGAAATGTATAAGAAAGAAAGGTCCATCGTAAAAGGATTCCAATGGAAGCATTATTTTCAGTAAATAACATTTTCACAAGATAGAAAAGGCTCGAGTTCGACAATATGATCATTGAACCGACTTCAGATATCGCTGGAGAGCAACAGGGATGATCTGCCGAAGCAAAGGTCTAATGCATATAAATTGATGTCTAGGTTTTAGCACACGAGATATCGGATCGCTTCCGTGCATTCGATGATATCTCACAGCGGGATTCTTTCACTCGAGAGGATTCGGAATAATCGAATCGGAATTCGATTAATTCGAATGAATAACTTTGCTCTCGTTCTATTATTATTAATTTTTTCCGTCCATTTTCTCATTATACTCAGTTTTCTTGAATTTCTCTGAGAACAATAAAAAAAACTCGATTCTAATTTATCGATTTAATCTGTATAATGCTTTTCTAAACTTATTCTCCAATATGTACCATATTTTAACCTTTAACAACTATCACAACACAATTGATCTATAACATATCTTTTATTATGTACGTATTATGTGCAAATTATATTCGAAGCTCGATTTTTTGTGTACTCTCCGGTAATTATAAGAAATTGTACCCGCTTAATTCTGAATATCTGAATATCACTGGATTTCGATGAAGCAATAGCTGGAATTATGTGCAAGATAATCTTTTTTGCACATAATTTTTGCATTGTGCTAACTCATGCTAACTCACCCTCCAAACTAGCAGAATCTTCCATACTTAATTGATTTATCAATCGATTTCGATGAATCAAATTATAGAATTATGTGCAAATTTCACCAGCATTAACCTCGCACAATCATTACAACACAATTGATCCACAATATATCCTTTATTATGTACGAATTATGTGCAAATTATATTCCGAAGCCCAATTTGTTGTGTACTCTCGGTTGATTATAAAAAAATTGTGCCCGCTTAATTCTGAATATCTATAAATGTCACTGGATTTTGATGAACCAATAGCTGGAATTATGTGCAAGATAATCTTTTTTGCACATTATTTTTCCATTGTGCTAAGTCACTCTTCAAACTAGCACAATCTTCCATACTTAATTGATTTATCAATCGATTTCGATAAGAAAAATTATGGAATTATGTGCAAATTCTGTATGAATTATGTGCTGCCAGTTTTATCTCTGTACTCATCAAGTATTTTTTATTACTCGATTTCGATGGAGCAAGAGCTTGAATTATGTGCATCTAATGTGCAATTAGGGGTGAATTTAGGTGAGATGGCCAGCCGGGAGAAATAACCAGCAGTCAAAATTTCAATATTGGCCGAAGGCGCAAAACCAACCCCATCAGTTTTTTCGAAACTCTTCAATGATATTTTATCGAGGAATTGTGCTAACTTATCGCTGACCTTGCACAATCCTCAATAACTAATCCATTTATCATTCGATTTGGGAAGGGATTATATGTGATTTATTTGCGGATTTTCGTGCATAGTTTTGAATTAGAATCAACAATATCGCTGAGGTGTGTCATTTAATTTTCATCGATATTATTTCAATAAACCTCATGATTTTTCTGATCGAAAAATCATAATATAAGAAAAACATACTAACAGCATACTAACAGAAAATTTGTCCACTCTATTTCAGAATTGTGCTTCACCTGAATCATATTCAATTTGCACAAAAAAAACATCATAATCATAATTTGTTCCACAGGAATTAAAGGATGAATAAATTAGTGATTGAGAATTGTACTAAAGCTCAGCGAGGAGGCCATTACCATGGAATAGAATACAGAAAAAAACGGAGTTATATCGCACATAAATTGCACATAATTTAAGAAATTTTTTCAATCGTGAATCGTGTGGGGAATCAGTTATTTATTAAGAATTGTGGTAGCTTGTCGGTAAACTGGCACCAAAACGTAGGGTTTTGCGAATAGTTTGCACATAATTCGTACCCAATAACTCATATGTTTTGGATTAACTGATTGATGATTAATTAATGTGTCGAAATGATTCATAATTCATAATTCATAATTCATAATGTTTATTAATTCAAGAACTCATTGCTACAATAAATTGTACAATAAAGGTTGAATTCGTCAAATCTTATTTTTTCTTGAGACAATCAAAGTATGCTATTGAAGAACATTGAACTATTGATTATTTCTTATATTAAAAAAATTCCTTTAAAGAATATGGCTCACATTGAAGAAGCATTTTTAATAAATTATTCTTGAAAATTTTTTTATTCGAAGTTTTCAATTTGTGAGGCAGAGCATTAAACAACTTAAGACCCATGTATAAGGGAGACTTTTCTGTAAGAGACAAAGTGTGACGCGGATACAAGTAAGGCTCAATGTGCCTTGTATTATTACAGGTTAAATAGTTCTTAAAGTAATCAGAATGATCAGCCATGAAAACAAGTACTCTGTAGATATATAAGCCGTATGTAGTTAAAATATTATTTGCCTTGAAGTGACCTCTACAAGATTCTCTAAAGCCCAACCTTAACATGACCCTCAAAATGAATTTTTGTCTCAGAAAGACAGATTCAATTCCCGCACTACCACCCCAAAAGATTATCCCATAAGATAGGATGGATTGAAAGTTCGCATAATAGATCATCTTCAACGTTGGAAAGTCAATCTTATTTTTCAGAACATTAACTGAGTAAATAACTGAGTTGAGGCGTTTAATCAGCATTTGCGTATGTGGGTTCCATTTGAGGTTTTCATCCAGGCTTATTCCAAGGAACTTCGTAGTACTGGAGATTGAGATGTTGTTATTTAGCTTGGTTGGAATAGTGGCTGTAGATCTATCACAGTTGAAGACCATACATTCAGTCTTAGTCATGTTCATCAGAAGACTGTTATTCTCACACCATTCATTGATATCTCCCAAGATCGAATTTGCTCTGTCAACCGTGAGCTGGAGTGAAGGCGAACGAAGCAGCACGTTGGCATCATCTGCAAACGAAACCAGGACAGCTGAGGAATTTCCATCCAACTGAGTTTTAATTGCCAAGGGAAGGTCATTTATATAAACCAGGAAAAGAAGGGGACCAAGAATACTTCCCTGTGGCACACCCGTGCTCTTTATTCTCGACGTCGACTCATATGTGATGCCATCGACATCCACAACAACTGATTGGGGTCTGTTCTTCAAGTAGCTCTTGGTTGTGCAGTTCAATAAAAGTTTGATGTTTTCGATAATACTGACAAAATTAATTCCATCAAGAGGAATTCCGGAAAATTGGGGAAAAATGGTCAAAACTTATATGGATAGAATTAGAACAAAGTTATTCTGGCAATTATGTCGAAATTGAATGATAAATTGATTGGATATTGATGAACGTAGAAAACAAACTGACCGGCACTCAAACAAACCACACATGACTTGCACATAATTTTAGCATTCATTAAATCAAAAGCGAGTGGTGAATAAATAACTCATTAAGAATTATTGTTCAAGACTGCCTCGTAACCACAAATTTCAATAAAAAATTATTGCACATAATTCGAGCATTCTTACAATAAAAGATATGTTTTGGGTCGATTGATATTAGCTTAATGAGGGCCTGTTTTCGACTTCGTCCACATCTATTATTATCTAATGAATTATTTACCGAGCAAATTGAAATTTATTTTTGTTCTTTTTTTAACTCTTCAGTTGATAATTCAATTTTCTCCCAATTGGTGCTGTTGCTTCAACAGATTGGTGTGAGTTAATAGCCGGGCAAGATTTCTTGGAAACAACCTCTTCCTGATAGCGTAAGGTTCCACCTGATGCATCTTCCATTAATGAAAGTGGAAAGATCTCATTTGGGACAAGCCAGAGATAGTGGAAAACAGCTACCGTTCCTCTTCACAGAAGAACACAGAGTCGTGTTCCATATAAATATCGTTTAACGAATGCACCGGCCGCAGTAGGAATGTTTTGTTGTGACACGCTGTAAAAAACAGTGAGAACGGCGCCACTCTACGATGACTTTAAGAGGGCGTGTGGAAGAAATATAGGGAGTCGAGTGTTGCCGCTTTACCTAAGAAAACATGAGATTTCAATTAAAACGACACGTTCAATAATGAGGGCACAGATTTATTGTCTTTGCCGATTAATATGCCAACACGAATACACTGGCTATCACGCGACGACAAGATTTTAAGTCTTCATTTTCTGACGGTCATTTCACTTCTATATGGTCTTTTATTTCTGATTGGATTCAGAAGAATGCATCATTTGAATATATTCTTTTCGTTCGACATCTTTGGTTTCCTCTGAGAAGAAGTTCTTCCATCAAGCCCAGTTGCAAAGAATATTGAAATCTGTTTAGGAGTTAGAGCACGTAGAGTAGTTTTGGGAATGTTCCAGAAGCAAATTAGCTCACGGAGAAATGGTGACATTTCTTTCGGATTTTTGCGGAATGAGAACAATCAAATAAGGCTACAGAGTCATTAATGATGTATAAAATGATCTCCAACATTTCACGACAGAATTCTCCGCCTAGATGCCAGGAGTATGAAGTATTGACGAGATATGATGCGATAAATATCTTTCATGTGTGGTCGAATTACTCAAAACTGGTTTGAGCATACTTCCAACATGCTGACGAAGAAAATCGAATGCTAATCCTAAATATGATTATATTTTATTCATCATTTTTGAATGGACAACAAGGTTAATCTGGGATGAAATCTCAGATTTGACTTTATTACAATACGCAATCACAGTGAATCTATCGGATCCGATTAAGACTCCAAGGTTTGGGGATCACCTGTCCAAAAAGTTATTGCATCAGTTTAATTCCTCGGCACCATATACAGCAGAACAACAGGAAAATGTGTCTATGAACATAAGGAGAAAATTTGCGAAACCAAAATTACAATATTTCAATTAAAAACTGTACGTTCTATTCGAAATAAAATGAAGAATGAAAATTAAATTTTCTGCGTTTGCCGAAATGGACACAATTTTATCAGTTACTTTTCGTAATTTTGATGAATAGGCCAATCGAGTAGGAATACTATTTCTACGAAAAATAACCTTCAAGTAATACTATATTATTTTTCTTGTTACATATGACCTATTCCATACGTCGTGCAGTGTCTTGAAGAATTAATGAAATATTATTATTATCATTTTGGTTTTCCTTCCTGAATTTTGCTTCCTGACCTACTAGGATTTGATTTAGAAATAACTTTACGACTTATTATTTGAGGTTCACGATATTCCCAATTAAAAAAAATTACAATCACCAATGACGTAAGGATTACTTTAAGAGTCTTTAGCCTTTAGAATAAGAAACGTTTACCGCCAGATGGCAGTGCAGTGCATTAATTTTTATTAATTGGATTATTTAGCTTAATATAACAAATGCTGGGGTGGAGGGAATACAACAAGAAACCCTACCCTGAACTAGATCTCGCACTGGCTGAAAAATACTCTCTCTTTCCTAACTGTTATCTGGGAGGATATACCTGCGGGGCGTGTCATTCAAAAGAAATTCAATTCCATGTTAGAATCCACAATTGTAAGAAACAAATAATTTTCACTTATCGACGGCTAAAACAAACCTTAATGAACTGTCGTTGATACAAATGGATATTTATCATTTCGAATAGAAAAATTCAAGGAAATAAATTTCGCGAATACAACACATTGTTGTAATATTATTTACAAAAAAACGGTGAATTATGAAAGAAAAATCAGATAAACATTTGATTAACTAAATGATAGACTTCAATACTGAAATGAAAAAACACGAAAATATTTGTTAGTTTTGATGGTGGAAATGTTGAAAAATGACCAAAAATGATGAGGATTATCCTTCTCATTCATTTAATATTTATAAAATATTTTTTTTATCATTTTTATCTTCATACAGTCATACATCCCTTCATCAATCAGAAAAATAAATCGTTTCTGACTTCCTTTTTTTTTCAGGGATGTAGACCCTCAAAGACCCTAATCAGATAGATACAAATTATCACCAAAACACGACAAAACATAGAGTGAACTCCGGTTAAAAATGTCTGTTAAACTTCTCTTAGATGCCACAAAAATCCGCTTTAAAAATTCGGTTCAAATAAGCATAAATTCACGGCATATGCATATTCCTTTCTCACACTATTCTAATAATATAAAATGATTGAGTAATTACCAAAAAAAGGAAACATCACCTAACACCAATACCAAGATTGTTAATACTCAGAGGCCATCGAAGTAGAAAACGTCATTTCGATTTTTTATACGTCATTCATTCTTTTACCTCACCACATCCACAGATGTTATGAGGCATTTCTGCCATTATATAAGTGGCAGTACAAGAAGTGAAACCACAAATTTTTGCGGTTTCACTCTCCAACAACCTTCGGAATTAACAATTTTTTATTTTCGATTTCAAGATTTCCAATCGGCATAAAGGCATTATATCATTTTATACAGGATGTCTAGACCAAACAACCATTCAATTATCTTATGGATGCTACTTCTGTGGCCCCTTTAAGGTCGGAATCAATCCAATAAAATTTTCTTCAGAGTTCTCGAAGGTACTGAACCATGAGAAATATTGGACGATGGCTCATGTTGATTCCATCCACATCAAGTTCAAGGGTAACGTGCTAGTATTTTTCATCGTTTTGAACCCTTGACACGATGGTGCATCAATCTGTTTTCCGATAATTAACACTGTTCCCATTAATTAAAATTTCTTGACATCATCGTGAATATGCTTGGTTATTCTGTGCACAGTTTTATGCCCGCAATAGATCATAAACGTTACCATGATAGATGGAAAGGCTCAGCGTTAAATGAACCGATGTACATACAGGGTGAATCTTTGACTTGTACATTTTACCAACTGTAGATACTTGAGGTCGAAAGAAATCTATTTCTATTTTTTGAAATTCAACTTCGTTGAAACGGTGTAATCATTTTCAAATAATTTGGGTCACACTGGGTCATTCACGAAATTCGTTAAATTCACTAAACTGTTATTCAGTTTTTCGTGTTTATCAATTTTTTTTTAATTCATATCTGAGTTTTCTCATGCCTACCAAAAAACTGATTCATTGCTCTCTTTGTAACTCAATCACACATTCTCAATGAATTCCTGATTCAATCGAAGGGGATAAAATTTTTCCAATAAAACGGTCGTTTCCCTATCCAGATAACTTAAAAAGAACGGAATCACACACGCGTGGAACTGATGAATGGAAATAATGCCAATTGTTTGCATTGTGTGATATCCTCTGAGTGACATGTTTCAGGAAATTGCTGCCAATCTTGACCGACACTTACTACTAGATATCACACAAAAGACTTCGCTGATTTAATAAAGCTGTTCTCGATTGCCAAACTATGGGTCCGCTTTCTTTTTCGTAGAAGAAGTGATTATTGCACAGCTGGAAATGGGAAGAATTAGATAACTTTGTCCAGAATACAGTTCTGGCTCCATTCTTTATCGTGACATCAAATGAATCACTTCTTTCTCGAGTTGAGCTTGAACTAAATCAAGAAATAAACACACAAACGAAGAAAAAAACCTTGTATTTCCAAACAAAGGTCACTCAATAACTCGTTGAAAAATGGGAAAATATTGTTTGGTAAAACGTATCTTTCCGGTGCTTAAGTAACGTTAATTCAACGTTCTTTGTTCATTGTAAACGTTGTTATTTCAACCAAAATTCAATCTGACATATTACGTTGTAGTTCGGTTTCAACCCTTCCCTAACGTTTTTTAAACGTTTTTATACACTTACATCCCACCAGATTGAAACGTAGATTATAGAAAACGTTTCGAAATGGTGGCAACTGTAATGTTAATGAGACGTGGAAAAAAATAACTGAAACGTAGAATAAACATTTCTAAGTGTGCTAGAAAATTCAGATTGTTGTATAGTGTCATTTTAAACGTTTATATTACGTTCCATAGTTCTCATTGAAAAAACTGCGATGAAACACGACAAGGAAACGTTTCATTATGGTAGCTGTAAAACGAGTTGTGGCGTATACGTATATTGAAAGTAGAATCAACGTTCGGTTGAATTTCGGTTTCAAAAATAACGTAACAAAATCCGACGAGTACCGTCTTATCAATTCAGCAAAGGTCAGACAAGTCAAGCAAATTCAGCAGAAAAAATTAAAGAAGAATCTAACCAAAATATTCAAAACAGTAAAAATCGAACAAAAAATTTTATCATCAACAAAACTCATCTTCTGTAAATTCTTCAACACTATAGTACCACTTGTTTATCAAAAGTTATTTGATTTGACTTTCAAAGTGCTCATCAGTCATATTCCTAATTTCTTTGTTTAAGCGATTATTATAAAAGTGTGTGTTTGTTTAGTCGGTTCATTTGATCCAGCCAGACATAAAAATTGGAGAAATACCCGAAATACTCATCTTTCCATTCAGCCAACCTCAAGTTCGCCAACAAACAGTTCATCATTCCCACCTCTCTGTCCCCTTTAAAACTAGCAAATCTGGTCAAGTTTTTATATTGGAAGTCGGTTCCAAAATATGTTGAGACTTATTTGACAATTTCGCATCCTCGGTTGGAATATTCTTGGAATGGTAGAATCGTGTGCCAAAACTCCTATATAAAATCCAAACTGACACAGTAGCACAAGATAAATTAATTGCTTGTTAAAATATCTTTGCATTACGTCGTAAACCTGTCTGGACGACTCGTGTAAAAACATTTTCTTTCTAGATTAATTGGGATTACGAATTGGATGGAAAATAAATGATTAAATACTTGCGGGGGTTCCTTACAAATAAGGGGTACAAGTAATGAATAAGATAACGATAATAATAAGAATATTTTATGAATTCTTTGAGACATGACGAAAGTATAAGACACGTCAAAAATTCAACACTAACTTATCAAGATTTTCACAAAAATTCTCATTCACGGTGTAACTTCTGTTACAATGAATCTCCAACCAATTTTTTCTTTCAGATCCTTTTTCTGGGTGAATTACTTTGCAGGATGAGTCAAATCATGACGAAATTAATTTAACTTTTCTTTGATGGGACGCCCTGTATAATATTTCATATTCCAATTTCCCGCAAAATTCTTAACAAAATTGATATTACACATCATATCCTACATTCAACCGTTCTCGAGATATCTAATTTTGAAAATAATTTTCGTATAAATTAGTTTCAGACCATTAAGTTCATTTTATCAAGTTACTTTCGAAAGCTCTCAATTTGTGCTCTTCGATTTCTCTGAAAAAATAATAATTGAAGTTCAGAAATACGCATTACATACTCCTATTTGCCTTGTTTCCATTAAAGAATATCCATTTCGGACCTTTTCTTCAATAAATTTGAAAGGAGTAAAAAGTTATATTCAAAATTCGATATCTCGAAAACAGTTGAATTTGGGATACGATATGCTATAGATATCAATTCTGTTTTGAATTTCCAGAAGAATTGAAATATGGAATGATATTCTGGGTGTTCCATTGAAGTTGAAAATTAAATTCTTATTCAATATTTTTATCGACATTTTCAAACACTTCTTGGAATTACAATAATTAGAGAGGTTCCAGAACAGAACCGTGAGGTACTCCTACATTCACATATAGAAAACAATATATGTATTTGATTTGTCTTACAATCAAATCGAACTAGATGGCATATGCAGCAAGCTATCACACAAAATAATAAGGGAAGCCCAGATTTTTTGGCGCAATCTATAAACATCATTCACATGTACTTATGCCATGTCTAGTAGAATCTCGACGAGTAACTGCTTTTATGAATGACTTTAGAACAAGTTCTGAAGAATTCTGTATAAACAGCGTCCAAAATTCGTCTTGATGTCAGCGATGAACTGCAAGGTCATTTTATATAAATACCTTATATCAAGGAGAAGCAACAATATACTTTGCATCCTACGCAGATGATATTAGCTGTCCAATTACTCAGCGTAACAGTGGTATTTGTGGTTTAATATTTTCACTTCAATTTCAACCCAACTCATTCATGTTTCGAGTTGAAATTCAGCAGAACCAGCACTGGTTATTGGTGAAAAACTATGAAAACTGGCTGATGCTGTCCTTTAAGTCTTCATTGAATTGAAACTCAAACGGTCTGTATTTTGAAATCTGGTCCAGAGTAGTATCATCGAATCACCAAATTGTACGCACATATAGAGTGTAACAGCCAAATGGAATAAATTCGATAACGAATAAACAGAGATGTACAAGATACCTTAAAGAAAGTATTTGAAATACAAAATACAAAATACTTTGAAATTAAGTATTTCAGATACCAGATACAAATAACTTTCTGGAATGGTATCTGAAATACTAGATACAAGATATGTATCTTTCAAATACTTTTCATAGATAAAATACTTTTTTTCTACGACCGTGCGTTTTTACACTCTTTACCCACTTTCCTGCACTCATTTTAGTTTAGATAGTGTCACTTTCCCGCACTAGTGCAGAAAAACGAGTTTTCCCGCACTAGTGCGGGAAAGTGACACCTAAACTAAAATGAGTGCGGGAAAGTGGGTACTATGGAAACTTCATGTGAATTAACATTTGTCATTAGTATGAAATTGTTTGAATATAAATATCGAATCGAATTAAATCAGTGTGTTGAAATAAAATTGATCTCGTATGAGCGCTTGTAGAAAAAATATTGTTCCTAACTCGAGCGGAAAGTGTCTTTTCCGTACTTGACTGCTTGCCCGAACTCCGCTTCGCGTCGTTCTGGTTAACTGCAGTCACGTGCGGGAAAGTATCACTTCCCGCACTTGTAAGGAAAATAAATATTGTAACAAAAACAAATTTAAAGAAAGTTTATTTTTCACAAACGTGACACAAGGGTAATATATCTTCAAAGTCAATGTTCCAATTGAGATTTGAGTAAAACTAATTCTAATTTGTTTTGCATTGTTTTTGTATTATATGCCAGTCAACGTAATTACCGTAAATTCGTACTATCTTTGTGTCAGCAAAATAAAACCACTTGAATATCAAAAGGCTTTTACGGCAGCTGATTTGTTTTACTCGTTGCTAAATGTCATTTAGCGCCATCTATCGAATTCTACTTTTCCCCTAAGGTTTTTCTGACATGAAAAGAAGAAAAATAGTATTATACGCGCAAGCGCGAAATAGAGAAGCAAATTTGAAATTGCTTTTGCGGACCAGTTCAGACTGTTCTCAAGAGTTTGTTCAACCAGTTGTTGAACTGCAGATTTAAGTTTTATGCAACTGGCCCTTAGCAGTGTCACAGTTTACAAACTGTGGCAGTGTAGTGATTGGCAAAATCACTGTTTACTGTTGAATGGTGTTAAGAAAAAGTCAAAGCTCAAGAAAAGACTCAATCTTCTCATAGCTTCGGACGACCGACCACACATTTACGTGTCTTCCTTAAACACAGATGTGGAATAATAATTTGAAAATAACACAAATCAAGCAAAGGGCGTAGCCGATTACAATTTATAGAAAGAAATAATTGCCACGCCATCTATAAATTTAGCCCCAAAAGACGCTTAAGATGCCACAATAGAATCAGTTATCTATTACTAAAAGTATCTTAGCAAACAAAGTATCTACAAAATACTAAGATACCAAAGAAGAGGTATTTAAATACAAGATACAAAATTCATTTTCAAAAAAGTATTTCAGATACAAGATACAAATACGTATTTTGTATCTTGTATCTGTATTTCAGATACTTGTATCTCAGATAAGTCACATCTCTGCGAATAAATGAGGGCGTGCTGGGAAAAACGCTCGGACACGTCGATTTGTAATTTTAAATGCGCATATTTTTCAACTATTTCGGACGTATTAAGTGTTTTCAGATTTATTGCAAAAATCAACGTTTTAAATAAAAATTATTTTATTTCACAAATTCGCTACATTACACTTGAAACCTAATAAGAAATACTGATTATTTCTTAATCATTAAAAAAAAAAACAAAAAAAACATTCATGTCAATGTAGGAAATGTTCGAAATGCTCGCCGCGAACGTCTTGGCAACATGCTAATCTGGTGTAGAATTGTCTTCTAACGTTGCTCAACATTTCTTCTCAGTAATGGTTTTTACCTACTTTCTTCATATCAAGAGGTAAATGGGAAATAAGTATTGATTGTAATGTATCGAATTTGTGAAATAAAATAATGTTCATTTAAAATGTTAATTTTTGTGAAAAATCGAAAACACTTAATATTTCCGAAAAAGTTGAAGATAGGTATTGGACTTGTACATGAATTATGTCTAGAACTTTCTGAAGAATCCAAAAAATAAATAATATACAGGGGGTTGCATTTGGAATAAAAAAGTGGATATTGGCCACGGTCGCATGGAACACCTTATATAATATTATTTTCTTGAAAAATATGCGCATTTAAAATTACAAATCGACATGTCCGAGCGTTTTTCTTCACACCCCCTCATTTATTCGTTATCGAATTTATTCCATTTGGCTGTTACACTCTGTATATCTAGATTCTAGATAAACACAGATGTAACAAGCTGAATAGGTTTATGAATCTTTCGTGTAATTCGGTGAAGCGCAAGCAGACATCTATGAGCTGCTATTATCGTAATAAGCTGAGAGGGTTCCTTCGAGTTGTAAGGTACAATATGACCCATATTGAGTCATTACAAAGACGAGTATGTATAATGGAAGCAACTTATCATGCATGAATCAACAGCAAACTATTCGTATGTTGTCGTGGTAACTGCAAATCCTTCATGAATAATGCATCTATTGGTTGGGACGTTGAAGAAGTGAATTTTCATAAATTTTATGATTCATACAGAGGTGGCTCATTGTCCGAAACGAAAATATGTCACTCAATCATTATCGAGACTGAAAGTCCACCAAGGATACAATAATTCAATACTTTATAATGTTATTATATACCTCAGCGATGTAATAAGTTTATTTGGCGGAATAAACTTTTTTCCTTTCTTCATTAAAAAGTAATCGAAGGACCAGTGTCAAAGGAATATCATAGGGTTGCAACATTATTGAATTATTCTTTTATCATGATATTTTCTGATTTGAGTTTGGTCAATGTAGTCCCTGCACCCCTCGATTATATAAATCGCCCTCATTCGCCAAAACAAATATTTCTGCAGGAGAAATATCTCGTTCTACAGTTCGTGTATGAAAAGTCCATAAAATTCTCGGTGAACCATAGAACTGCCTAGAAACATTTCTCGTCGTTGATTTATTGGTATTCCGCGAATAAAATTAACCAACTTTGAGTGGAGAAACTGGATATCAAATAAATTACAGAAACTCCACTCGGCACATTCGAGATACATAGTTATCTCTTTCTGAAAGGAGTCGCAAAAACTGACAGTTATCTAGCGAGAAGTTAAATAATTATTTACGTGTCTGTAATCGCATTCTTCAGTGTGTAAATTAAGAAAGCCGAGTATGTACTGGGAACTAAATGTGCGACTAGGGAATAATTAGGCACTTAAAAACAATCTTCATAAATCACTTAATCTGTTCTGATTTCTTCGAAGAACCTGGAGTTAATACAGCCAGAAGAACTGGGAAAGCTTCACAGCACAATGGCTACAGAATATTTCAGCTAAATCACGGAAAATTGACCACCATCTAAGGGAACGATCCACTTTTAAAATTAAATTACATACAAAATAGATTCATACGTGTTCAAGTTATTTTTGAGCTTTTACAGAGTGTAACAGCCAAATGGACTAAATTCGATAACGAATAAATGAGGGCGTGTTGGGAAAAACGCTCAGACACGTCGATTTGTGTTTTTTAATGCGCATATTTTTCAAGAAAATATTATTATATAGGGGGTTCCATGTACCCGTGGCCAAAACCAACTTTCTTATTTCGAATGCAACCCCCTGTATATTATTCATTTTTTGAATTCTTTAGAGAATTCTAGACACAATTCATGTACAATGTCCTATACCTATCTTTAAATATTTCGGAAGTATTAAGTGTTTTTAGATTCATTGCAAAAATCAACGTTTTGAATAAAAATTATTTTATTTCACGAATTCGGTACATAACACTTAAAACCTTACGAGTATTACTGATTATTTCCTAATTATTAAAAAAAAACGAAAACAAACATTAATGTCTAGAATTTTCTGAAGAATCCAAAAAATAAATAATTGCATTTGAAATAATAAAGTTGGTATTGGCCACGGTCGCATGGAACACCCTAAATAATTATTTTCTTTAAAAATATGCTCATTTAAAATGTTTATTCAAAACGTTGAGTTTTGCAATAAATCTGAAAACACTTAATACTTCCGAAATAGTTAAAGATAGGTATTGGACATTGTGCATCAATTGTGTCTAGAATTCTCTGAAGAATCCAAAAAATGAATAATATGGAGTTGGTTGCATTTGAAATAAGAAAGTTGGTATCAGCCACGGTCACATGGAACACCCTATATATATCATTATTTTCTTGAAAAATATGTGCATTTGAAATTACAAATCGACGTGTCCGAGCGTTTTGCCTAACACCCCCTCATTTATTCGTTATCGAATTCATTCCATTTGGCTGTTTCACTCTGTATATTACTAGGGTCTCCATGTTCTCTCTGGGTTTCTTTTGATACTGAAAATGAGTTCTGCTATAGCGAACAAAATGTTGTGTCCATTTTCCGCGAGTGCAGGCTTCTCTGTTTGAAACAGTCGACAACACCATTCATGTTCTTTGACTTTGATGCTTGTATGAATGCTCCTTTTAATAGTACCTAGTCAACTTTACCAAAGCCCCAAGGTATTCTATAAATACCAGCTTGAGACAGTGGATCAATTTGATCTTCAGCAGTCCTAAAGAACTATCCTAGGATGTTATGTCTTTTCAGATGCCAATTTTGTCGGATAGAGTGGAAGCTAAACGTGCTTTTCCTCTATAGAAAAAATTCTGACGGTCTTTTTTCCTTCTTTTTCGCTTCAGTCTCAAAGTTAGATCGATTCCTTTCAAGTTGTACCCATTGAAAATAAATGAAAATGTTTGCTGAATGATCATAACATTTTGTTCGTTGAGAAAGAAGTCATTTCCAGCATCATATTGTCCAATGATGAATACTGAGGCCATCGATATGTATAAGAACAAAGACAACTTGAACAGGAAACAGTACACTCCTATTTTTCATAGTGCATGGTAGTCTGCTATCTGCGACGCTGGAACGGCTGTGAATACAGTGCTCCATCCAGTAAAATCGTCAAGTCCTGGAAATTTTATAGGAAACATAACAAATCGTCCAAACTCTCATTTTCATTTAATTGATATAATATTTAATATTTGCTTACTCCGAACTCGGCACAAGTTACAAGCTTCGAAGCTTATAATTTTAGAGGGGTCTCCACAGGAGAGTAGGAGTAAACAGGATAAACAATATATCATATCATATCAATATATCAATTATTCGTGCAATGAATCAATCTGTTCGGCGTTCTGACGCCGTTTTTTTCATGAATTCTCAACACCCTTTATCTTTTTGACGAAGCTTGATTTGGAAAAATGATTTAGGAAGCCAGTGTTTTGAAGATTCGCTCTTTATATCCTGTATGAGGAAGATGTATCTTATAACTGAGGTTTTTGTCACCAAACGAAACGGTTTTTGAAAAATAAAAAGTTCTCGAGGAAAAACGAAGCAATGCGGCTTGTATTCAGCATTCAACTGCGTCAAGTCCTGAAGGGTTTCCCCAAGGAAAGCTCACGGATCGAAAGACACAGCAACCCTTTCCTCGGCCACCGCAGCAGTGGCAGTATCGATATCTCCTGCGTTGTCGATAGTCGATTGTGAGGACCGGTTGGGCTCATCACATCGTCATTAAGCGTTCGGAAGTTCCTCATTTGAAATGCGGCACGGGTAGAGCCGTTACCACCACATGCCCACTGACAACTTTACGAGGAGCACCACTTCAAACCACATGTTACACTTTGGGCTGTTGGTTTATGTCCGCTACATGACACCCCTGTTAGGCCATCTTTGCATATTTGGATATCCGTGCTCACCGGGCTCCGCGACATCTAAATTCGCTGATGTACGGGGGCCGTACGATAATGACACACTTCCACACCGTGAACGGTCAAAAATTGATATGAGGTTGTGAACCTGCTGTTTAGTTCTTCAGTTCCTGTTCAATCTAAATAGAATCATGAAATTTCATCGGACTTCTCGGTGAAGAATCATTTTAATTTGTGGGGACATATGAATTAGCTTGCTTTCATGTTGGAAGCTCATCTCACCACTATTTATTTGATAGAATTCAAGATTGGAAAACGGACTTTTCGATTTCCACCAATTTCAATAAATAAGAAATATTGTGAATAAATAAACATATATACATATTCTACTTTTTATTGTTATCGTTGTTGCTAAAAAACTTATTATGTAACTAATTGTATTTTCCTGGAATAAATCAATACAAATGAATGTATCATCAATATAATGGTATCGTCATCGTCTCATTTTTGTCAATTTTGACTTAAATTGTTCTATACTATATAATATGTTGTTGAGTTGGTGGTCAAGAAAACTTCAAGTGTTGCTCTGTAAATAGAGTTTTTTTATTTCAAACTCAATTTTAACAACAATAAAGCTTAATATTTACCTGTAAATAGAGAAACGACAATAAATGTTTTATCTTCCCACCAATTATCTACTATTTACAGTTCAAATTAATTTTAGAAATATTTGAAAATTATGAAATTCTAATATTGACGTAAGTCAGTTATGGTTTCCACGGTCACTAATATCATGGATTGATAGATCAATATTATATCCCCCCTGGTTGGGGAGAAAATTAATTATAGAATTTTCTTATGATACATTTCTCCATCCTTCTCTTACTTCACTTGTAGTTACTGGAATAAGCTTTACTATATGGAACAAATTAGACTCTGATTTTTTATGGCCCGTATTCACTCTATATATGGAATTTGAAATTTTTTCTGTGATTTGGTATGGTCCAATTCTCAACTCGTCCAACTTCTTTCTATTAAGTTTGTTGCCATTTTCAACGTATACCCAGTATATTCGGTGGACCAGCCCGAGGGAATCTGTCGAAAAGTGGGTCCAGAAAAATTTTAAAATCACAGCGAAGCTGCGATACGGAGAGGAAAATTTAATACGGCCGAAAAGAGTAATAATCGATTCATACGTGGGTGAAATTTCGATTCTCTAGGCGAAGTAGAAGTACTTTTAAAAAATTCGCGAAAATCGCGAAAAAATTCGACAAAAAGGGCCATTTTAAACTCGATAAAACTTTTTTCACAGATATCCTGGCCGTGATGTAAATATACGGATCGAAAGAGGAGAAGTCGATGCAGAATAGCTTGGTATTCATATTTCCCATAATTTCCAAATTTTTTCAGGAAAATTGATCAAACTTCGACATTTCGCCTATAAAATCACCCGAGTTCTACCATGAGGATAAATACTGAAAAAGTAGATCTGCTGGCCCATACTAGTTATTCATTCTATAATAGGAAATCAAACCGTCTCATAATTACCATAAATAATTCAATTACACCCCCTAATTTCATTGCTCTTTTATTGGGAGTCAGAGAACAGCAATATTTTATTTTAGTCAAAATTGACTAAAACTGGAGAATGACAATACAAATTCACGTTTTTCCAGCGAAATCACTCACCGCTCATTGATATGCCACTTCGTAGGCCTCCCCCGTATTTTCACGCCTCGCTTACGATTCCGCCGATATTTTATTTTATTGCCTCTTTTGCACCCCTGTGAAAAATTTTATGCCCAAATTTCACGAAGTATACAAGGTAATCAGGGACGAACGTCATTTTAGACACTCTCTACATGAGAACCGATGTTACAACCCCCGTTATTTGGAAAGTTTTCATTCATGTATTGTACACCCTACGATAATATCCAATTCCACATCTTGCGATGAACATCCTATAGATGGATGTATGCCCGTTGTTATGAAAAATTTGGAAGTCATAAATGGATTTGGCAGAATACCAGATTTCACACTTCGTGAAATTAATGGTTTACAATGTTTACATAATCGTTCATTAGAGCAGCTTTTTCGTCGAACTATCGATAGATTTCGGACAAAACTTTCTATTCCCGATGCAACAATAACAACAAGACAAAGACCTGTACGTACAGAAGAAAATATCGCTGCTGTGAGTGATAGTGTTATTGAAGATCCAGATTTGTCTTTTCGTCGAAGTTCACAACAATTTGGACTCTGTGCATCCACGACATGGAAAATTTTGCGTGAAGATCTTGATCTACACCCATACAAGATCCATTATTTTGAGAAATGGTCCAATTGATATGCCTCCAAGATGCTAATAAACCAGAAACAATTGACGCTTTGGAACTAGTGAAATTGCTGAAATAAGGCCTGAATTACTCGAAAAAGTGGCCCAAAATTAATCGTGGTGAACATTTGCCGGAAATTATTTTTTAAACATAAATCTCATTAAGTTATATTTCAATAAAAAAAACTTGGCTTCAATCTCAATTCAAATGTGTTTTATTTCAATTTAAAGTTCTATCACTCTAAAAAACACCCGATACTTTTATCAAAAATCATCAAAACTATCAAATTTCTTGTCGTCCGTAGTATTTCCAAGTAAATTTCAAGTAAAGTATGTAAAAACCTGAGGTCACATTGGTGCAAAATGAAGAAAAAACAGCTTGTTTCATTGAGATTACGAAATGATATAAATTAAGCTTTTCATAATTACAGAAAAGCTTAAATTCACTTCATCCATTCAAAATATTGATTTTACATTCGCAGGAATTACTAATGATAAAAAACGAGAAAAAAATAACAATTTCAAAAAATGTTTTAGTCAAATTAAATTTCACAGAAGTTGTTCAAAGTGGCCACCATGAGCTCTAATACATGCTTCACACATTCAAATCAATGATTGCTTCAATTAATAGGCTATAAATGACATTGTTAAAATTTAAAAAACAAAGTTTACATTAAACTAGGCCTTGACTCATTGTAATAGGAATTTATTTGATATTAGATGCTGGAAATACAGTGAGTTATACCATTTTAGAATCTGAATGAAACATTGTTTCTTCTCAATTCGGCACTCATATGACCATATATTTTTTTACAACACGTTAGGTTGAAGTTGGAAAAACAAAACATGAAATTTGAGCTAGATCTTTATTGAAGAAAAACTATGCATGCGCCTCAAAAATCATAGTTTACATTCGAGTCATCTATCCAGGAATACCATCCAAAAAAACGATTTAAAAAACTCCTTCATTTGGATTCTTGCCATCAAAAAGAGTGACAAAGAGTGATATTTTTTTGAATTGTCGAATATCTCGAAAACCGATGGACTTTTACAAAATATCTTCAGATCTGCCACAACGTCCTCTGTCAGCAGGTATCATAATATTCATTCATTATGCCACACCTTGTATGGAACATATTTGATCGAAATGAGGATTTTGTTGCAGAAATCTGTCGATAAAAAAATTAATTCTACAGATAATTGGAAAAAAGTTTCGCAGGTTTTGTCCGACGAAATGACAGAAGCATATCCAGTTTTCCACCTTAATTTGTGAGGAGTGGATCACGATAAGAAATCGAAGAGCCGTTGCTGCCGCGATCGATATAAATTTGTTGTTTTTTCGGGTATCTTAGCTGCCACGATTATCTACCGCATATAAAAATGTCGGTTGTCCGTCAAGCGACAGTGGCAATGGAATAGACCGAGAAGTTGAGGTAAAATCGAGTGCCGGGACTCACCTTGAGCCCAACATGGACATGTCTGGTTCTGAGCTGGGGCCCGGTCGCTCTATGAACTTACCCCCGATTGTCGGCTTCACAGAGACGAACTTTTTCCTGGACGCAGCTGCACGATCGTTTTAGTCGGTTTTGAGTCGAGTAAAAAGTAGTTTCTCCAAGTTGGAGATAAGTTGCACCGCGTTATCCAACGCTACTTACTCCTAAAGGTATACAACACTCGCCGCCAATTGATGTGGAAATTTTGACAATTTTTCATCTGCCACCACGAATTTCTGAACAGATTCTCCATACCCGAATATTCCGTACATTTATTCACGTCACGTCTTCATTTGTTCGCCATTACCTACAACTTTCCCAATGATGAATAATTGTCCAATTTTGTTCACTGAATGTGAAAGATCATCAGGTACGTCTATCAGCAGCCATAAGCATAATTCATCATTTTCTAGCGATCGTACCATACCACTCACCCCCGAAAACTGTCAAATGCTTAAATTTGTCACATTGTTACTCATTTGGCGCCCAACGTGGGGTACGCACTCGCGACCTTGAGATTAAGAGTTTCATGGTCAACCGATTGACCTAGCCAAACAGTCCATTGGATTTCTCCAAAATTGCAGCTAAGCTTCGATACAGTGAGGAATTTTTTTAGGGCCGAAAAGAGGAATAATCGATTCATATGTGGCTGAAATTTCGAATCTCTAGGCGATGCAGAAGTATTTTTAAAAAAATCGCGAAAATCGAGAAAAAATCCGACAAAAAGAGCAATTTTAAACTCGACAAAACTTTTTTCACAGATATCCTGCTCGTAATGTAAATATACGGATCGAAAGAGTAAAGGTCAATGCAAAATAGCCCGGTATTCATATTTCCCATAATTTTCCCATTTATTCAGGAAAATTGATGGAACTTTGACATTTCGGCTATAAAAACACTCGATTCACAGAGATCTACCGATAGGGATATGTGCTCAATAGATAGATCTATAAGGGCTCTACTAGTCTGGTTGTATTTAAACTCATTTAACTCGAAAATGGTAACATTCAGAGCACTAGGGAGCTTTTCAGAGGGGGGGGCATAAAAATCAACCTGTTCAACCGAGAGTACAGAGTGAGCCAAATTTGACTCATTTGAATGTAAAGTTCTTTTTATAAACTAAATAAACAAACACTGATATCGGTGACTTATCAGTGTTAGAGGGTGTTTTTTGTAATAATGCATTTTTGAGAAGAGACTGTGACTTTTTTCCTGTGGAAAATTCTGCGTTTCTGTGAAAGCATTCCAGTGACACATTTTTATGTACCTACCACTCAATATTGTCGGTTTATTTTCCTTAAATAATGCATATCGATAGTTTATTGAAGAACAATATTTTATTTCAAATGAACTTGCCATTCCAAAAATAAAGAAACTTGATATTTTGCCTGAAACCTTCACCTTCCCAATCAGAATTTCACATTCACAACTCAAAAGAACATTCCGATTCTCTTCAATGAAAATACACGAGGAAACTTGTAATCTCTAATTTTCGAAGATGATTTCAGTATAATACGAATTTTGAAATTGGAATTTCAAGTTCTACTAAAATATCAAGGTTGTCCCCTTAGAAATAAGAAAGTAGGTGTTTCCAATATGAATGATGCCATTTATCTTCAAATATTTTACATTCCATTCAACACTTGCCAGTCAGAAAATTATTTTTTATGAATATCTAATTATACAGAGTGTAACAGCAAAATGGAATGAATTCGATAACGAATAAATGAGGGGGTGTCAGGAAAAACGCTCGGACACGTCGATTTATAATTTAAAATGCGCATATTTTTCAATAAAATAAAATTATATAGGGTGTTCCATGCGACCGTGGCCAATAGCATCTTTCTTATTTCGAATGCAACCCCCTGTATATTATTTATTTTTTGGATTCTTCAGAAAATTCTAGACATAATTCATGTACAATGTCCTATACTTCAACTTTTTCGGAAATATTAGGTGTTTTCAGATTTTTTACTAAATTAACATTTTGAATGAAAATTATTTCATTTCCCAAATTCGATACATTACACTCAATACTTATTTCCCATTTCCCTCTTGATATTCCATTCCTGAGAAGAAATTAAAAAAAACCCAATGAAATGTTGAGTAACGTTAGAAGACAATTCTACACCAGATTAGCATGTTGCCAAGACGTTCGCGGCGAGCATTTTGAACATTTCCTACATTCACATTAATGTTTTTTTGTTTTTTTTATAATTAAGAAATAATCAGTATTACTTTTTAGGTTTTAAGTGTAATGTACCGAATTTGTGAAATAAATTAATTTTTATTTAAAACGTTGATTTTTGCAATAAATCTGAAAACACTTAATACTTCCGAAATAGTTAAAGATAGGTATAGGACATTGTGCCTGAATTGTTTTAAGAATTCTCTGAAGAATCCAAAAAATAAATAATATACAGGGGGTTGCATTTGAAATAAGAAAGTTGGTTTTGGCCACGGTCACATGGAACACCCTATATAATATTATTTTATTGAAAAATATGCGCATTTAAAATTACAAATCGACGTGTCCGAGCGTTTTTCCTAACACGCCCGCATTTATTCGTTATCGAATTTATTCCATTTGGCTGTCACACTCTGTATGTGTTTTTTTTGGAGAAACTACTGTCACCATTGAATTCTACGTTGTGTTTTCATTGATCTGGGAGTAAACATAAGATGAATTCGGAGCAATTTGAAACTTTTGTCTGTATTTATGATTTTATTGAGTCTTTCAGTTCGAAAAAGTAGAATTTTTCATTTGATTCGAGTTTGGTGATATGCAGAAATTGAAAAAGTTAATATTCGAAATATTCGGACGAAATTCAAATATTAGAAATTGATTGAACAACCATGAGGGGGTTCACTTTGGAGGAGGGATGGTGATCAAGCCAAAATATCGGGAATACTGATCAGTGATCAGTTCTTAAAAAAATATGAAATATAAAAATGCGAAAAATCTGAAAAATATCCAAATGTAGATTTTAAATTGGATCGTAATACTGGCTAGACTGTAGACCATTGTAGGCCGTCTTCAATCTCTCCTTAGCATCGCTAGCTAATATCAATCATGCATTGAATGCAGTTCATCATTTCCCATGCGTAATTGCCATCGAAGTTATTAACGATGGGATTATTGCGTATTACAAATTACCATCGATAAATGTCAACGTTCTTCACCTATTACCTTTCAGTTGTTTAACTATCAACGCATGATGAATGAATTAAGTGATCGCTCATGGGATTTTGAACTGATTGATTCGATTTTTTTTTTGTCTGGGGTACGGAATATCAAGATCATCAGTAACGATAATCTGGAGTATGAAATAATGATACTCATTAAAACTGTTGGGATGTGTTTAAGATTCAGTTTAGGTTAGGTGTTGAACAGTCAGGTTTTTTCTTGAAATAAATAATCATTGGATAGAATTCTGAACAATTCCCAACTTTCTTGTGTCTAAAATTGCATGATTGGTTTATGGGGAATGAAAATTCTCCTGAAAGAATTTTCATGACCTCCATAATGAATGCTAGATCTGATTCTGAGTATTCTGTTCCAAATTCAAGTCATTATCCGAAATGTTCATCATACTAGGTTTTTTCGAAAATTGAAGCTTCATTGTGAAAAAACACCAAGACATTTCATGTTCAAAGTATTCACCTGCGCAAGCCACTACTTTTCCTATTTTTCTGGCGATTGATAGATTCCATCGCGAAAAGATGCCGGTTTTGATTTTGGTACCTTCAGATGAGTCCAACCATTCAACCAAGTATAGCGATTTCTTGTCGATGAAATATGGACTTTTGTGTTGAAAATGCAGGTTTCCGTCACCATTCACAGTCTTTTGAAATGGTTTCAAAAAACCTCATCGCATATGCAAAATTATTCTTCGTGGAATTTAATTTTCCAAATTCGTCCCCCGACCAGAGAAAAGAAGGGAATTTAAATAGAAAAAGAATTCGTCAGCCGTCCTGAGTGTAGTGCAAGTCAGTGGGGTGGAACATGAAAAAAGTCGGCGGCAATGAGGAGGCATTTCCATCATTTGTGCTCAGGCGGGACCCGTTCATAATGGAAAGCTCACTTCAAACGACCGATCCGTAGGTCTGTTGCGTTCGAAAGGGCTTTTCAATATATCACCTACTTATTCGCATCAAAATACTTGCATCACAATGCGATACCGTCGACTGGGCACAGCTTTTCTTCCGCGAAGTGATCTGTTCCGATCGTTTGAAAGCAGGGAAGTCTCGTTTTTTCGCCATTTACTTCTCCATCGAATCAAAGCGCCTAATTCAATCGGTCGGATTAATTTCTCTGGGGGAATTAAAAAAGTGTTTTCTTAGCGAATATCGGATTAATTTATGTAGAGAAAGCTCCACCGCGAATTCCACTGATTGCTTCGATGCTTCTGCGCGCTTGTCCCTTGGAAAGAATCTTCATCTTGATATATAAAACAAAGTTGTTGGTTACACCATTTATAACTCGAGATCGGATAGACTGTTTGTTATGAAACTTCATTTATGGATTCGTCTACGGCCTGGTTATTATAAAAAACACTAAAACTCTGAAAACTTCTATGAAAAATATGCTCATGAAGGAAATGCTTTTCCTTCTTTTGAATAAGGCCACTAGGTGTCGCTACGGTTAATGTCTCTCATCTAGATACTGTAGCGTAGTCGTGAAGGTAATATTTTTGATATTATCGCCATAAGATGGCAATGTTCACAATAAATTACTGTATAATTTGCATGGAACTTATAATAACATGGAAGACTATTACCAGATCGAAAAGCGGGCAAACATCTCGAATTGGTGGAACAGTGAATTTTTACTGAAATGTCAAGTAAATCGGATTTTGACGATCTGCATCAATCGTGAGTTGTCTATTTCTATCTTTTCTTTTAATTTCTGACATCTTTTTGAATTTGGGTAATAAATATTATGTTCAACAATTATTGGGTATCGAGAATTCTTTTCATGTAAATTACAATGTCATCAAAATTTTGTATTATATGGAAGAAAAATGGTCGGATAAGGACAATAAAACAATGGCCGATTAAATACTACGCCGACGTTTCGCCTCTTATGTTCAAGGGCATCTTCAAGGCTTGAAAACATTAAAAACATCAAGTCAAGAAAACAATTTACGAACACAAAAAATTTACCTCGTACTCAAAAATTATTTGTTGGCCAATAAAAAACATGAACAAAGAATTTTAAGATTTCTCTATATAATCTTAGGCAATCGCAAAAATATCATGGAAACAGCTACTCATGAAATCACAATTAACATGAATTTGAGCTAAACAATGACAGATGTCCAAATCCAAAAAAGGGCTCACATGACCAACATGAAAATAGACAAATCAACAATAAAGCAAGAAAACTGTTATAAAAATGGTTAGAAAAATTCAAAATTCCTCACAATATCATCTCCTTACCATTTTTCTTCCACATATTATTTAATTGAGGACACGAACATCTCTATTTTGAAATTCTGTATATTTTGAACTTCAATTTCGCCTAATTTATCTTCTGCATGAAAAAATAGCAACCATGGGCGCCCGCAGAAATTTCACTCCGAACCGGCTCCTCCGTAGATATCAACATCTCTTGTTTTTTGTCTTCTTATCTAACAACTTTGCAAAAAATTCTAGTGCGTAGAACAGATCATTTCGCCATATACCGCTTTTTTATAAATTTTTTGAATTGAACATTTCATATAAGAAATTTTCGGTTAAACGACTCATTTTAATGTGTTCTATCACCTGCCAAAAGAAAACCCTCATCTCAAAATACACCCTGTATATCAATGTGAAAATTCTATCCAAGTGTGAAAGGACAGACAATTAGTTCACCTTGAAAAGTTTAAGTTACTGTTTTTTCGAAATAAACAACAAACTTGTCAGTAACTTTTCGTATTTTTCACAAAATTTGCCAATCGAGCAATTAAAAGTTCTCATAGCGAACACCAAAAGGAAAAGCCACCATCAATAATCATACCAAATATAAAACATGCAGAACATGGAGAGGATCCTCATTACTTTGATTCCAGTGTGGTCATTCTTCAACTCAAAGGACTCCCTCACCAGAAATCGGTGTTATTTATTTAAAATAGCCTGAAGTGTTTCGATCTTCTCTCTGATATCGTGGAAATGTTGCTCCTGAATGAGTGATTACATAATTACTCCATAGATATCCTTGGAAAGACGGTGAAAGTCTCAACAAACCCCTAGGAGATAAGATAAACCGTTTTTATTGAACTGGAAGGGAAGTAATCTTTTCGCCTTCTGATAAAGCGTCATTATTGGGTCAGTAGGCACACTCTTGGTTAACTAGATGGGTTAGTAGGGGATCTGAGGTTCGATAACGTAGAGACTGTTAGACAGAGTTCGAACTATTTCTCTAGGTATCATCTTATTCAGTTATTTCTTTGTGTCTTTCATGTTTGAAAGAATGGACTCAACTCCTTTCTGGTCGTCATTTGAAAACAATACAATTTATTGAATAAAAAACGAAAATTAAGCATAAGGGCTATTTATATCTGGACTTTATAGTAATAAGCAATTTTAAAATATTATACATACATACAGAAACACTGCAAATCTCTCGAAAATCATTGAAATAGAATAAGTAAGCAATTCTTGATTATTGTACCAATTCTGATTATAATCTGAAAGGAAACTTAAACAAAACACTGCTATTAAACATTGTAATTATTATTATTATTCTTTAGAATATTAGATAAGAGTTTAGAAAATTCTATAAACTCACACAATACAATAACAAAAATTCAAGTGAACATAGGTTCAAAATACAAAAAATTAAAACTAGTTCGAAAACAAAATTAGGTATATAATGATATGAATAGAAAATAAAAATAAAATGTTGTGACTTGATCTCTCAAAAATCACTCAAATATAATTTACGTTAGCCAATTCCGTCCTTATAAGATTTCCACCATATTTTTCCGAATATAAACTAGCAAATCAACACGCTGGTATATAATTTGTGTGAATTCGCTAAAACCGAAAAATAAAGAAGGAATTCACGAGAACATCGAGGACTAATTTTCCGAAATGAAGGATTAACCTTTTAGCCACCTTCCAATCGCATATCATTATCCCAAAATGGTTATGAAGATATTGAAAAATTCCTTTGTTACAGGTATAGAGAAGACGCCCTGTGCTGGCCCGAGCGGTAAGTAATCTAATCTAATGTAAATTTAAGTGGGCGTCGGACACAGTGGGCGCTATTTAACTTTTATGACGGGGTCAGTGTTAAGACTCTAGACAAGAAGGAATTTTTATACCGATATTAAAAGACATGATACGGCGATCTGAGTTCGTTTGCGTTTAATTTTGCGCCAACTGTTGGTATGGAATGAAGCAGAGCTATTTTTTCATCATTATTCAAAATACACATAACCAAACTTATATGGAATCACCCAGTATTAAGATGAAATATTATTTTGATATCTTTTTCGTTAGAAGCAAATAAAAAGTGCATATGTTTACTCACAAAAACAGTTAGGTTCATAAGCACTTGATAAGATTTGGCTTTGCAGTGTCGATTTTACCATTTCGTTCGAACGTCGCAGTGCATTTATATTTTGTTTTTTTGCGAAGTTTAAAAAAAAAATGCCTTATGTGGGGTTATCGTAAGTCCAGAGAGGAAGAATTATTACTATGGCAGAACAAGGTATGTCACAAAGACAGATTGCAAGAACGGTGGGGGTTACACAAGGGGTTGTTTCAAAAACCTATGCAAGGTTTCTGGAGTTAGGAACCCTAAAGAATAGGCCGAGAAGAAGTCGTGGAAGAGTAACTACAGAAAGGCAGGATCGCTTTTCAGCCCAAACAGCAAGAGAAATCCCGCAGTATCTCATTCAGAGCTTCAAAGGCAATTTTTGCAAGCTACAGGTGTTAGTGTTTCTGTCGAAACTATCAGAAAAAGACTTCGCGCTCGGGAATTATTCAAGAGAAGAGCGTTAAGAGTTCCAGAACTATCAAGGCAAAATAAAGTTGACCGTTTTAATTGGTGTTTAGAGCATGAAAATTGGACTATTGAAGATTGGAAAAATGTCTTATTTTCGGATGAGACCAGAATTGGCCTACGATCAGACGACCGGCGTGTTCGCATTTTAAAAGGTAGAGGGAGGCAAGCTAGGCTCCAAGCTGCAAGACCGATCCCTAAATACAAAGGAGGTACTGTAATGTTTTGGGGCGGAATTATTTTTGGTGAGGAAACTCCTTTAATTCCCATTAGACAATCTCTAACAGGGCCTAGGTAGGTTGATCTAGTGCTACAACCTGTAGTGAGGCTCTGGCGAGGTGCTTTTGGAGATTATTTCCTATTTATGCTGGATAATGCACCTCCACATACCAGCAGAGTTGCAAAAAATGTTTTCGAAACAGAAGGTGTGACTGTTTTAGAGTGGCCTTCTTGTTCACCGAACCTTAATTTTATCGAGCACTTGTGGGATAGGATCAAAAGAAAAATTAGAGCTCGTCAAAATAATCCTGGTAACGCAGAGCAACTTATACAAGCGGCTTTAGAGGAATGGGCAAATGTTACAGAAGAAGAAATTAACAACTTAATAGAAAGCATGCCTCGTCGAATTAAAGCTTGTATCAATGCCAGGGGTGGTAATACTGATTATTGATTTGTTAAAATCGTTCTATTTGTTGTTCAATTCTCAGGTACTTACATAGAAATTATTTTTAGAGAAATTAACACTTTTAATTTTCTGTTCTATTAGAAAAATGATCTTTTAATAATTTATATTATTTTTGTAATAAACTTGTTTTGGGAAAACTGCTCTTCACTTTTCAGCGACTTTTTTTTAATTAAAATTCGTTTTTTCCAAATAACAGGGTGATTCCATATAAGTTTGGTTGTGTGTATATTCAGAAATTTTTATGATGATTCTAAACTATGGAGATATTGAAAGACGTTTATTGAAAAAAGTTTGTAGATCCCAGTAGCCACCTTCAATGAGCTTTATGACACATAAAATAATCGATCATATTTTTTGGAATTCAAACACCTGGTGTTTCAGAATGGAAACGTTCAGAGATCATGAAGCCTTTGAGAGGAAGGTTATAGATTTCGTGGAATTGAAGTTCTAACTCGCCTAAAAACCGATATTTGACAAGCCAAAAATTCGTTATGATTTAATTGATCTTTCTTAGATAAAACTGAAAGAAGCCACAAAGAAAGAACTATTATCCTCAGTAGTTTATAAGATACCTTGCACAAATTGTGACAGTAGCTACATAGGACAGACAAAACAGTATTTGCGGGATAGAATTAGACAACACAGGTCTGAGCTATTGTTATGATTTTTTACTTGACATAACTCAGTATAGTTCACCATGACCATGTTTTCGAGAAAGAATAGGAATTGATGGTTTTACAAATTCGACATTAACTTGAAATGTCTGTTTTCCGTCTTAATTAATTTCATGATAATATTTTTTGCGTCGTTGTTGGTTGCTAGAAAGTTTTGTGAATTTTAGAAATATTATGAATTGTAGATCTTACAGATACCTAAATGTTCAATCTCGGAAAAATTGATAATCTTAAGGTCAGTTCTTGTCGCATCTTGTTGTGTTTGTTTGTTTGTTTTGCTGATGTTCTCCGTTTGTTTTTGTAGCCCTGAAGAAAGAGAAAATATTATCTCTGAAACGTTGGCTCTGTAGATTTAATTAGAGAAATGAACTGACCACGTTTATTTTTTTTTATTAAATTAATGTCTCGATTGCTTGGGCCATTGACACGGTTACAGTCTATTTTTTACAATATGTGTAATGAACAAATTATAAATTTTCAAATCTGACTATACAGATGAATAGCCTTAAGAAAGTTCATTAAATTGTTGAAGTTTGCGGAGTTGTGAAGAATTGCCTTAAGGGTCAGCTCTATTTTTTTGATTTTCCTATCATTTTCGTATTCCGGACACTCCACCAGAAAGTGAGGGATTGTCAAAGGGCCTGGAGGGTCTTGGTTGCTCATGAGGTAGCCATGGGTAAGTGGACAGTGTCCAGTCCGAAGCCGTCTGATAAGTACTTTAATTCAAATAAATAGTTTGGATGAAAACCAAACTGATTTTTTGTGAATTTCAAGGACTGGTATCTCAGAGAAGAAACGTTAAGAGGTTTAGTTATGATTTCCTTCAGTGACCTTAATCTTATCAATGGAAAAGGTCGGCGTTTACCATTCAAAATAATGAATCAGAAGAATAGGAATCGGCGATCTTCGGAATTTTTCAGCCTTCGCTTTTTGCGAATAGTGGTCTCGAGTCGAAGATCGGCTGGGTCCTCTTCTGGCACCAATAAATATTGATTTAGAGCTAAAAAAGGCATTTAGGTCGTAGACATTAGGCAACGCAGTCTAGTGGACGTCAGAGCGAAGCACCAAAGAAGGCCGCTGTCGCTCATTGATACAAAAAGCTGGGAGTGCGTTTGGAGAACACAACACTGCTAGTGGGATTGCTCATTAAAACCCATGTATGTCGAGAATGTGGAAAAGCAACTCGGTTGGTTGCCGTCGCATTCTGCCAACCTGCTGGACACAATAAATATTGCATCTATCTAGTCAACAATACAACTGCACTTTCGCACAAAAAATCATCTTTGACGGAGATTTATTCTGTCAGATATCGGGCAGGTACATCAGTTCGTTACAGAAGCCGCTATTGTGACGGACCCTTTTCGTTAATTTATGCAACGTCCTAATAAGGAAGAATAACAGTTTATCCAACCGAACAATGGTCAGCTTTTTAAAGATTGCCAATGTGTGTCGTTACACTCGGCGCTGAAACGAAAATCTTCTCTTTTCAATCAATGCGGAATAATGGCAGAATTCACTCGTCATCCAACTGAACCACTCGTCAAGCCGAAAATTATGGCGCAATAAAATTTTCTCCATCTGAATCTATTTTGAATGCTTTTCTATATCACCCACATTTGTCTACTTTTTTTTCTGTACCCGAGACCTTAATGTTATAGACTTCAGGTCATGCAGCCCGATTATGGCTCAAAGCAAAGTTGTAACTTGGGCCAAGGGAATGGGACAAAGAGACATGAAGCCAAAGTTTCATGCACATAATTAACAGATATTTCATGCGTTCGTTTCATCGAAATTCATGGGTTAGTTATTTAGTTATTGAAATTTGCGCGAGCTTACACATTGTCAAAAATAGATTACTGAAGAGTGTAGAAAAAACTGACATCGCACATGAAATACACATAATTTGCACATAATTCTAGTATTTATTCAATTGATATCGGGTGATACATGAACTAGCTAAGTATCGAAAATTGTGCGAGTTTGCACATAATTTGCACATGATATTAGATATGTGTTGGATCGATTGTGCCGTTATGACTTAGTGTGGGTGATTATGCGAATGATGTACACAATTTAAATAGAATAGTTGAAGCCATTTTTGGGAAAATGGAGGGTTTTCCTATAAGAGGTGTTATTTTGACATAAAAAAAGCCATATAAAGTGGAAGGTATGCCGTTAATAATGAAAAATAACATCAGCCAAATGACCACAGGACCATATCCATAACCAAATAGCAAAGTGGCTGCCCTATGTTCTCGATAGCCTCACGAATTCCATCTTAGAGGTCTTGAACCGACCCTCGGCTCTAGGCTAAGACCTTCTCATTCACATGGCCCCGAAAGAAGAAGTCGCAAGGTGTTAAATCTCAAGATATCGGTGGCCGATTGTGATCACCTCTTTGATAGATAACACGGTCCGGAAACTTTCCCCGTAAAGAATCAATGGTTTCGTTGCTCGTGTGGCATGTAGCGCCGTCTCGTTGAAAGTTAACGTTGTCCAAATCAATGCCATCCAATTCCGGCCATGAAATTCATCAATCATCTCCGATAGCGCAATCCAATCACCGTTACTGCTGCTCCAGCCTCATTCTAGAAAAAGTAAGGTCCAATGACCCTGGCGGACCATAAACCGCACCAAACAGTCACACATTGAGGAGAAAGAGGCTTTTCAACAATAACTCCTGATGGATTTTCCGAGCCCCAGATGCGACAATTTTGCTTTTTGACGAAGCCACTGAGGTGGAAATGGGCCTCTAACTCAAGATAATTTTTCGAAAGAATTGCGGATCATTTTCATGCATTTCACGACCCGATCAGCAAAGACACGACGTTGTTGATGATCGGCTGGCTTGAGTTCTTGTGTTGACTGAATCTCATAGCCTTAAGACCCAAATCTTCCTTCAAAATACAGTGTAATGACGTTTGTGGAATGCCTTATTTCAAAGAACGGCGACGAATGGACAAAGCTGGGATATCTTCAACGCTTTCGGCTACAGCAGCAATATTCTCGGCTGTTCTTGACCGACGTGCACGGGTTCTATTCTCCACATCACCAACTCTTCCGACAGCTCAAATTTTTCCACCAATTTCTGTATTGCGGTTCGTCAAGGTGATTCACGACGATCAAAAATTTTCGAGTTTTACGAACCGTCTCTGCCAAATTTTCACCATTTTTATAGTAAATTTCAATAATTTCAATGCGTTGTTGATGCGTGTATCGTTTCATTCTTATTAATGGCGTAGTTTCTTCAAAAAAAAATACAACTTCAAGAGTGACATCTACCGAAATAGGGGGCTATTCAAAACAACATATCATTAGAAAATCCTTTACTAAATTTGAAGTGAATGTCCTGATATGTGGGCGATCCATAATAGGTAAAAGAAAACCTCATCTTCAGGAATTAAAAGGTAGATCTACGCGCTCTACTAGTTTCTCAAGAAAAAAGACAACTTCAAGAGTGACATCTACCGAAATAGGGGGCTATTCAAAACAACCTCTCATCAGAAAACCTTTACTGAATTCGAAATGGATGTCCTGATATCTAGGCGATCCATAATAGGTAAAAGAAAACACTATACTTACCAGATAAATTACATAGGTGATTTTCAATATCTCAACATGTTTCGAGCTTAATAAAGCTCATCTTCAGGAGTTATCACGTGAGTGAAACTGAAATCATTGAGAAAACATAAAGAAAGCTCAAAAAACAAAATTAAACATGAAAAACAATCAAAAAATGAAAAAACCATGTAACTCAACGAGCAAAGTGACATGAAGGCATAATTAAATGAAACAAAATGAACAAAAGTTGAAATGAACAAAAACTGGTTGAGGAATCAAATTGGATGAAAATGGCCAATACAAAATAGTAAAAGTTTAGTAGCATAAAATCTTCAAAGGGTCATCTGCATTAAAAAGGTAAAGTAATCAAAAATCAGAGGGTGGAAAAAGGCGAACAGAATAGTAATGTAAAAAGGCAGAAAGTCACGAAAAACTCACATTGAAATTTTCAAGCACAATTCACTGGAAATCGCTCAGAGTCATGTGGATGATCTAAAATAATTCCTCTCGGAAATTCTCACTCAAAAGGGAGCTTGAAGCACCCTTTACTAACTTCCTGAGAAATCTCGAAAGGAAAAGAGACAGCTAAAATATCCAACGCATCAATGTAATAAATTCTGTCGTATAAGACTAGTAGCAAAAATGCCTGGAGGCAGCCCCCGGACGGTGGAACTACTCAAGTAGTCATCTGTCCATCTTGTGGCGATCTACTTGATCGAAAGGTTCACTCCGGTCCGAATTTTCAATCAATTTAGCCGATGCGAGTAGTCGGTCGGGTTTTTGTTTTGTCAAAGCCACTATTATGGGCAGGCATCGATAGGTCGGAGGTTTTTGAAATCGCTGCACCGTCTAATGAGGGTGGCAAATAAACCAAGAGCTATGTTATAAATTATACTCGGGTCGATTAGGCCGGGACGATCGGGCTTAAATCGAAACCTGTTATGAAATTACGGAACATGATTATCGTCAGGTAATTTGCCTGTGGCGATGAGACTGTCCCACAGGGATCCCAAAGGGTAACGACACATCGTGTAATGCAAAAATTCGTATATTGAACACATGCCTTCGCTTAAATATCACCTCGAGCTCAATGTCTACGTTTACGAAGCGAATTAAGAAATTCAACTCGACATAAGCGTCAAGGTGGGAAAAAGCCTTTTTTCAAGCCGATTTTTTCCAGACCGGGCTGCGAAATTTTTTTTTCCTCTGAAATTTTGAACTATTACTTCGGCTTTGTGTTTGTATAGATTCCCCCTGAGTATCAAGTGATTCTGAATAAGGAATATACAGAGTTTTCCAAAATGAGTGTATCAACGGTCAACTGTAGATTTCTCTAAAAAAAAATAATTTTTTTTACTTCTTTCAGTTTTCTGCTAATATCTCAGGAACCATTTGAATCACAGAATTGAGTTTCTATACATTCGAGGATATATTGAAATATTAGCCTACTATAGAACCAAACAAAATTTCAATGTCAGAATATTTTATTACTCAACATATTCTCCTATTAATTTAATACATTTATTACAGCGAATCTGCAACGTCTCTAGAGCTTTCAAAAAAAAATTTTCTTCTTGCTCTGCAAACTAGTCCTCCACAGCTGTTATTACCTCCTCGTTGGAGGAAAATTCACGACCTTTAAACTTTTTTTCAGTTGAGGGAAGAGATGATAGTCGGACTGAGCCAAATCTTGTCAATAAGGAGAGTGTTCTAGTAATTCTAACCCTAAATCACGAATTTTTTGCATGGCAACATGAGATTTATGGACTGGGGCGTTGTCCTGTAAAAACAAAACACCTTTAGATAGCTTGCCGCGTCTTTTCTCTTTAATTTTTTCCCGTAGAGTGGTCAGTAATGTCGAATAGTAATCTCCAGTTATTGTTCTACCCTTATCCAAAAAATCAAACATGATTACTCCATGGCAATCCCAAAAAACTGAAGCAAGAAGTTTTCCAGCAGATTTTTGGACACGGAACTTCTTAGGTCTTGGAGAACCAGAGTGTCGCCATTCCATCGATTGTTGCTCTGTTTCTGGATCGTAGAAATGTACCCAAGTCTCATCCATAGTAACAATTCGGTTTAAGAAGTCAACATCGTTTTCAAATCGAGCACAGAACGCGATGCTTCTACCCTTGCACGCTTTTGGTCAACATTCAAAAATTTGGGGATCCATTCTGCAGAAATTTTTCTCATGTCCGAATTGACGTGAACTAAATGATGAACGCGTTCGCATGAAATTTTCAGTGCTTCAGATATCCGTTTTAGCCCAATTTGACGGTCTGATAAAATCATGTCATCAACTGCATCGATATTTTCGGGGACTGACACAGAAACTGGCCTTCCCGATCGGTCATCATCTTCAATGGAGAATTTACCTCTTTTGAAGCTTGCAGTCCAATTTTTCATAGTCGCATACGAAGGACATTGATCACCAAGGATATTAAGCATATCTTCGTAAATCTTCTTACCTCTTAATTCTTTTTAATACAGGTTTTTGATGATGGTTCGATACTCCAATTTTTCGATTTTTACAATTTCGGTAGACATCTTTTTTTTTAATTTATTGCGTACCTCTGGTTTACTTTTTTCAAGTCGAACTCTACACTGACATTTCTTATAAGTTATTGTTCGTTGATATGGTATCGCAATATTTTGTTTATGCATGGAACTGGTCTAGGCTAACAAGATATCAATACATCCTCGTACATTGTCACTAATAATTCCTAATTTCTTGTACTGTACTGCATTTTATCAGACGTGCCAGTGGCGGAGATATTGGACCGTTTTCGAGAAAACTGGCATTTTATTATCGAAAACCTCGTCAAAAACAATTGTATTGTAAATTTCTTGAAATTCCAAAAATTCTTGTAATCTGGTTAACTATGGTTGCTAAAACTTATGGAAAATAACTGCAATTCGAACTTAAAAGGCTAGTTGTAAAACTTTGTTGAAATTAATAAACATGTTTATTATCACTCCTAATTATTCGAATAACAAGAAATTTACAATGCGTCAGCAGATTGATTTTGATCATAAAATGCTAGTCCTTTCGAAAACGGTTCACTTTAGAGCAAGGGCGTAGCCAGGGGGGGGATTTGCTGGTTCAACCCCCCCCGAAATGTTTTCAGTGTTCAATACTTGCTACAGAAAGCGACCCTCACAATTCCCGGCACTTACAAAGTCAATTGCCAAAATTTCAAATGCCCCGCCGAAATTAATTCCTGGCTACGCCCTTGCTTTAGTTAGAGTAATGAGCCAGGTGTACCTTTTTTATGTGAAAAACACATTGGCGTAGCAGAGTTTACTGTGCAAATGCAAATTTGTCCAGTGGTGTGAAAGTTTGGGGTGAAACATTTGTGCTTTGTGCTTTAGTATAGGACTTGTTTTTCTTCAGTTAAATTCTTAGAAATTTCAAAATCGTGAGATAAAGATAGCTGTCATGGATTTTTTTCTAATCTCCCATCAATCCGTTGAGGATGGAAAGCGTGTAAAAGAAGCAAAAAATATTATGTATTTTTGAAAAATACATTTCTCTCCTTCGGTAACTGGAATTCGGTCGGTTACTGCGGAGTGGCTGAATTTAAGGAACTTAGGCTATCCGCACACTGGTCAGCTGCTCCAGTTATCGGAGATACAAATCGCTCGAATTAACAATAAAATAATGAATTTGTTGAGTGAGGGCAAACCGGTACCATAGTGTGAGTGTGTGGCCTATTCTAATGTAATATCGGACCGTCATCGGCGAGCTCAATAGGATTCTTGGTTGCAGGAAGCTCCGATTCCATCGGATACCGTGGACTAGACCAGGTTTCCAGATTAGCGCGTGCCCGCTCAAGCCATCTCTGTCCGACAGACCGATAAAATCATATCGACCACCGTTTAATCGTTTCTTGAAACAAATACAACTCCATATATGTCACCAGCCTCCGACAATCCGCTGCCTACCAATTATGGTTTAATTGGTTTTCTTAGACAACATTGATTTTCTGAACTCTTGTTGCAAACGTTGAAAGAATAATGGGCTTTCCGTCAGTATTGAATCGTTAAAAATACGGATCCTGTTTGGAGAATATCGCTACTGGTCATCGGTTTCGAAACGAAGGAAAATAACGTTACTCTACACAGGGCCAACTATAGCGTTATCATTTCGCCCAAATGTCTGTATTTTCAGAGTTTTGGGTGTTAGGATGGACTAGGACTTGAATGTCACAAAAAAACTATCAATAGATTTATCCGAATATGCCTCAGCCATTTATATTTGGCTGACAACTCTCCTGAGCATTTTTCTCAATATCAGTAGCAGTGATAAGGACAAATTTCGAGAAATCAGAAAGTTCCCAAACGAGGCAATGACTATTTCTTCATATTTTTCAACCTACCAGTGGCGCACAACAAAAAAGTACATGAGGAAAAGAGGAGGCATTACTACAGAAAAATCATCACAATGTGAATTTTCACAGACAGTTGACCTTAACTGTAGACCTCATAGTGTAATATGTTTTCCAAATTTCCACTGGATATCTTGAGGATTGCATTGCAGATACTATGAGAAATAAAAATAAAACAAAAGTTATTGGGTGATGAATGGTTTTCCAATAAGAGATGTTATTTTGAATAGCCCGCTATTTCGGTAGATGTCCCTTTTGAAGCAGTCATTTTTCGACATTTGACAAGTAGAAACTACGCCATTTATAAAAATGGAACGATAAACGCTTCAACAACGCATTGAAATGATAAAAATTCACTATAAAAATGGTGAGAATTTGGCAGAGATGGTTCGTAAGGCTCGAACTTTTTTTTAGTTGAGGAAAGATATGATAGTCGGACGGAGCCAAATCTTGTGAATGAGGGGAGTGTTCTAGTAATTCTAACCCTAAATCACGAAATTTTTGCAAGGCAACAGGAGATTTGTGTACTGGGGCGTTGTCCTGTAAAAGCAAAACACCTTTGGATAGCTTTCCGCGTCTTTTCTCTTCAATTTTTTCCCGTAGAGTGGTCAGTAATGTAAAACGTAATCTCCAGTTATTGTTCTACCCTTATCCAAAAATTCAATCATGATTACTCCACGGCAATCCCCAAAAACTGGAGCAAGAACTTGTCCAGCAGATTTTTGGACATGAAACTTCTTAGGTCTTGGAGAACCAGAGTGTCGCTTTGTTTCTGGATTTGGATCGTAGAAATGTATCCAAGTCGCATGCATAGTAACAATTCGGTTTAAGAAGTCTACATCGTTTTCAAATCGAGCACAGATCGAACGCGATGCTCCTATCCTTGCACGCTTTTGGTCACCATTCGAAAATTTGGGGATCCATTTTGCAGAAATTTTCCTCATGTCCAAATTGACGTGAACTATATGATGAACCTCTTATTGCAAAACCTTTCATAATTAACGATCCTCTGATAATTAAATATCATTTATTTGGAAATGAAGAACTAATGGAACGAGAACTCTTACCATGCTGGCGTTTCGCTCTATTCAAAAGCTTCCACTGGGCACTGAAAAAACAAAAAGCAACACAAGAAACGAAAGACAATGAGCCACAATGAGAATCAAAAAGGGCGTCAATCACTCAAAAATTTAAGATTTAAAAATCATCTGAATCTTTGATTTGTTTGTGTGTGAATAACAGTTGAATGGAAACGGCGAAGAGCGGGAATAAAATGCTGAAACCTCGAATGATAGGCACTCGTGTCTCCAGAATAAAAAGTCGGAACTTTAACTGCCCATATGCATCAAGCCATGGTTGCGCTGATCGGAGATCATCTAGTAATTAATTTTCAAAAGGCAAACAATAAATTAATTCGTTAACGAATTCCAAAATGGTCAGAACCGTCCGCTGGAATACTATCAGATATTTTTTTCAACTTGAAAATTTATTTCGAGTCGAATACGGTTCTCGGCCCGACAAAAACGCACTTATCCACTTATTGTTCGAAGAATTATGGTAGTCCCTATATTTGGTCGCGAACCTTGTAAATCGAATTAAATTAGTTTTTAGAGCCCTCTTCTCCACTTTAGGGTTAAATAGTGTTATTGAGCACGAGTTGTGATGTAAGTTGGTTTGGATCAGTTTGCGGTAACAGCATAGCGGCATGCATTATTCACATGAGAGATTAATGGGCACCATCTAGTTGTTTCGCTTTGTGCACAGAAGGCCTGCTAGCCGTGGAGTCGTCTCATCATAACAAACATGGCATATGCCTGCCGCAACAGTTCTCCAATTCTAAATATTCGAAGAATTCTGCTTCATCCTCATCTCAAACACTAAACCCTTAAAAATGATGCGAAGCGAATTCATTATACATGTACAATGTAGTATGTACAAAGCTGAAACTTTGATTCTTCATTTGACTACTAGGGGGCCAATAGTTTGAGCGATACCCATTTATGAGCATTATTGAGAAAAAATTAATTAATTTGACACGCAGATTTTTCAATATTCTTCGCGCGATTTTTCTGATATTTGACGTTTTGACGAAACACTCCTGTCTTTAACATCATTGATGGAACATCGATAAACAACACCTCCCTCATCTGTGATTCAGGAAATTGAAATTTCTAAAAATCTTTGTATTGATGAAATAGCAAAAAATGGCCCCTGTGGAGAAACCTTGGGGCCCGCGGGGCCCCAAGGTCTTGAGATTCTTCTGTAAGTTCACTTGATCTGTCTTCAGTCCAGCAAAACAAATTGAAAATCGATCGAGAGAGCTCTGAAGATGCCTACCGCAGTTGTAGGCGAAACGTTAGGTGAAATTCCAATTGGACTACGGCTAGAAAACCCGGAATACATAAAATTATCATAATATTATGTGATCATCCAAGGATATCTAACTGCAACAACAGAAGAAAGATACACTGCGCAAAAAATTAACGCACATTATGGAAATCTCAAATTTATTCTACAACTGAAGGTGGTTTCAATTTTTATCAGAATTATGCATGCATATTTTATCCACTTTAGAAGTTATTCTTCAATACAGATGTTTTCTCCCAGCAGGAATAAAAAAGATGATATTATCAGATTTTGAACCAAAATTGGCTCCATTCTAAAATCAGTTGTTCGCGATCAATTATAGTGATCAATAGTTTTTCTTTCGTTTGATTTTCTACACTCGATCGCTATGCAACGCGAAACACGCAATTTGACCCAAGAGGAATGTGCACAAGCGGTAGTTTTGCGAGAAGAAGGGTGGACACAAGAATTGCAGAAAGGTTTGGAGTTTCCCATACAAGTGTGTCCAGAATGTTGCAGCGATTCATGGAGACAGGTATGAATGTCCGAAGACCAGGACAGGGTAGACCACGGGTAACAACTGCCATTCAAGAACGTTACTTGAGAGTTTCTTCGTTGAGACAACGGTTTTCAACCGCTCGCCTCCTCAAAATCAGCCTGAGCAAACTCATGAGGTGCAAATTAGCACTCAGACAATAAGAAATCGCCTCAGAGAATATGATTTAAGGCCTCGTGTCGCGGCAAGAGGCCCAGCTCTTACCCCAGCCCATCGAAGGGCGCGTTTGGATTTTGCGAGAGAGCATATCCATTGGGAAGAGGCCGATTGGGAAAGTGTTCTCTTCACAGATTCTAGATTCTGCCTCTACCATTGTGATCGACGTTCCCTTGTATACAGACGTCCACATGAAAGATATGCTCAGTGCAATTTCCTGAATACTACTGGTTTCGGGGGAGGATCGATTATGGTATGGGGTGGAATATCGTTGACTGCTCGCACAGACCTAGTGGTCGTTGATAATGGAGCTATGAATTCTGATAAGTATATAAGGAACATTCTTGAAGAGCATGTAGAGCCATTTGCCTCATACATTGGTGAAAATATCATTTTTATGGACGATAATGCCAGACCCCATCGTGCGCTCATCGTTCAGGAGTACCTTGAAGAGGTTGAAGTCTCTCGAATGGAATGGCCAGCAAGAAGTCCAGATCTCAATCCGATTGAGAAGGTTTGGGACAACCTCAATAGAAGGCTGAGAAGTTCAGAAAATCATCCAGCTACTCTTAATGACTTAGGAATCCAATTTGGAGAAATCTGGAAAGGATCAGATCAGAACATTCTATAAGATCACTCATTTTGAGTATGAACCGTCGTTGCCGAGCTGTAATTAACGCAAGGGGTGGAAATACCAAGTATTAAATCACTTATCAGCATTTCAGTATTTTGAAAATTGTTCATTTCTCTTCTTTCACATTAGATTCGATGAAATCCTGAATTTTTCTTCCATTTAATGTGTCTTGTTTCGTTCAAAACCTTCCCGAGAGAACATAAAAAATAAGTTATAAAGTCAATGTAGAGTTAACTCTCATTAAAATTGAGATTTTCAGAATGTGCGTTAATTTTTTCGCGCAGTGTATTTTACGTTAAGTTGACAAAACTTCTAATTTTTCGTTATTTATATAATTTCACATTTAAATTGGCCCTTCAATATTCAATGAATTCAAAATTTCACCTCATATTCTGCCAATGTGAATGTCTAGGGTTTTTCCTCCAAAATTCATGTAATTCCGTCGTTGATGACATGAAATGAAAAGAAAACGTGGAAAGAACTGGAAAACAGTGTAATAAACACCCCCTCTCTGTTCATTCATGGTAAATTTAATCTAAAATCTTGAAAGATTGATAATTTTTTCAAAATAATATTGAAAATTGCATAACATACAGGGGGAGGTTGGAAACTATTTGATATACTTAATTCATTCAAATTTCATTTTTGGACGAACTGATGGCTGCATCATCAGATACTTGGAAGTCTCTGTGAGCAGGAGCCCAAAAATCGCCAATTTTCCCGCAAAGAAATAAATTGTGAATCATCCCCGTGTATGATTCAGTGGGGCCAAATACGTCCATACCGGTTAATTAGTTGTAGAAAAGACGCGGTGTGGTCCCTTCGCCACGTTCCGCCTATACCCATCGGATTGACTGAGCCCTTTAATTACACACGTTTTCGCTAGGGGTGTTGATTTATAGAGCAGTTAAGGATCTCATAAACAGCACATGGGTCCGATGGAATGCCCGATGTCATATTTGATGGAACCATCGCGCATTCTTCGCAATCGCGGCGCATAGCTCCCTGGGTTACGCTACACGTTTTAGATAATATAGAGTGAGTAAAAAATAACGCACAAAATTCATCTTCGGTATTAAAAATTTTATGGAAAAAATTTCCAACAGGTCAATTTTCATTTTAATGTATCATTTGGGACTTTGTCATGACACCCTCTACGAGGGGTAGAGGGTAGTTGACAGTGTTGACACTTTTTAAATGACCCACCAACGACAAAATTATCCTCAGCACCGAAATTTTCAAACATTTCTGACACTTAGGGTTGCACTTTCACTGAACATAAGACATATTTTTCTGAACGGCTACAAAGTCCTCTATCCGCAGGTACCATATTTTCATTCATGACGCCACACTGGAAACTACCAACCCAAATAGGCTTCTACTAGTAGAACCCCTAGACCTACCTATTAAGAGTCTTCAGCCAATTTTATTTATTGGATTATTCAGCTTAATTGAACAAATGTTGGGGCGCAGGGAATATAACAAGAAATCCTACACTGAACTAGATCTCACACTGGCTGTATAACACTCTAATTTTCCTTTACCAGTCATCTGGGAGGGGATACCTGCGGGGCGTGTCATTTAAAAGAAATTCAATTCCATCTTCGAATCCACAATTGTGAGAAACAATTAATTTTCACTAATCAACGGCTAAAACAAACCTTAATGAATTGTCGTTGATAAAAATGGATATTTATCATTTCGAACAGAAAAATTCAAGGAAATGAATTTCGCGAAAACAACACATCGTTGTAATATTATTTACAAAAAAACGGAAAATTCTAAAAGAAAAATGAGATAGACGTTTGATTAACTAAATGATGGACTTCGATACTGAAATGAAAAAACACAAAAATATTTGTTCGTTTTGATGGTGGAAATGTTACAAAATAACCAAAAATGATGGGGAATATCCTTTTCATTCATTTAATACTTTTTTTTAATTATTTTAATATTTATACACTCATACATACCTTCATCAATCAGAAAAAATAAATCATTTCTGAGTCCCTTTTTTTCAGGTATGTAGACCCTTAAGTAGTTATCCTTATCGATAGATCTCTGCAGTGAGGGGGATTTTATAGGCGAAATGTCAAAGTTTGATAAATTTTCCTGAAGAAATGGGTGAATTATAGAAAATATGAATACCAAACTATTTTGCACTGACTTTTCTTCTTTCGATCCGTATATTTTCATCATGACCAGGATATCTGTGAAAAAAGTTTGATCGAGTTTAAAATTGCCTTTTTACCAGATTTTTTCGCGATGTCCACGAATTTTTTGAAAATACTTCTACATCGCCTAGAGTATCGGAATTCCACCCACGTATGAATCAATGATTTCTCTTTACGACCGTATCAAAATTTCCTCACTGTATCGCAGCTTTGCTGCGATTTCAAGATTTTTCTGGACCCACAGATTTCCTCGGGTTGGTTCACAGAGTTACCAATTCAGTAAACAGAGTGGCTACTTTGTTAATCGGATTGTATTGGTAACTTTTGAACCATAAGAGTTAGAAGGTCGGTCAAATGGAGAAAAAGTTGTAGTCATAGAAGCATTGTCAAGCAGTTCAAACAAATCGAGATTATCAGGGCCGGTTATTGAGATATCATAAAAAAAGTAAATTCTGTCATTTTGATTTTTCTTTTTTTCCCACCTTATTTCAAATATTATCACAAAATTTTACAGACATTTTTTATTCGACAGTAAATTATTCTCAAATTGACATAATCAGATTTCGTATCCAACGTTTCGTACTCTCTGGGCCACCCTCAACCTTTTTTATTTCAATACGATACGTTGGATACGAAATCTGATTATGTCCATTTGAGGATAATTTACTGTCGAATAAAAAATTCCTGTAACATTTTTTGATAATATTTGAAGGTGGGAAAAAAGAAAAATCAAAATTTACTTTTATTTTGATATCTCAATATCTAGCCCTGGTAATCTCGATTTGTTCGAACTGCTTGACAATGCTTCTAAGAATGCAACTTTTTCTCCATTTAACCGACCTTCTAGCTCTTATGGTTTGAAAGTTACCAACCAATACAATCCCATTGAAAAAGTGGCCACGTTGTATGAAGTATAGAATGATGATTTTCACTCGCTTGAGAAAGTTTTTCACCCCAATATTTTCAGTCTAAAAAAACCCGTCATAAAAAATGGCCCCTAACATTCATGGTGCCATTCGAGTGCTACTAAAATAATGATGAATCCCCACCTGAAGCGATCAAACTGAAAAAAATATGATTTTCAAAAATAACCAAGCGACGTCGTATAAGGAGGAAAGCCAGGCAGTATTTCAAGCGACAATAAAACTGCTGGAAGATATATACGAGGAAGATGCACTAAAGAAAATTAGAATGAGCGAACAAGAGTCGACTTCCCCTTTGGCCTTTAATAATGTAACAATATCTCAATATACGTTTGGTGGCCTTGTTCCTGGCGTATAACCTGATTATGTGTCATCTTTGTCAATGGAGAGGCTAGACGTGGTTATGCCGAGCTGTCCATTATTCATTTGACTCATTATTTATATTATCCGTTCAGTGCTCCGCAATTCTCAATGAATTTTTCAAGAGGTCTGGATGACAGGGAGAGAACGTATTTAGACAATTGCATTCTGGGAATAGCATACATAGGTCGCGTCTTCATGTGGACTTTTTTGCGATGAAGCCTTTGTATCATTATATTTTATTCATATTCAGAAAGACGACATCTTTGAACAAGGCACGGGCGAACCCAGTTTAAAATTGAAATAAACCACATTCACACAAAATCACTGCGCAAAAAAATTAACGCACATTATGGAAACCTCAAATTTATTCTACAACTGAATGTGTTCTCAATGATAATTATTTTTATCAGAATTATGCAAGCATATGTTATCCATTTTCAACGTTTTTCTTCAATACAGATGTTTCTCCCAGCAGGAATAAAAAAAAGATGATATTATCAGAATTTGAATGTATTGGCTCCATTCAAAAATCAGTTGTTCTCGATCAATTCTAGTGATCAATAGTTTTTCTTTCGTTTGATTTTCTACACTCGATCGCTATGCAACGCGAAACACGCAATTTGACCCAAGAGGAATGTACCCAAGCGGTAGTTTTGCGAGAAGAATGGTGGACATACACAAGAATTGCAAAAAGGTTTGGAGTTTCCCATACAAGTGTGTCCAGAACGTTGCAGCGATTCAGGGAGACAGGTATGAATGTCCGAAGACCAGGACAGGGTAGACCACGGGTAACAACTGCCATTCAAGAACGTTACTTGAGAGTTTCTTCGTTGAGACAACGGTTTGCAACCGCTCGCCTCCTTCAAAATCAGCTTGAGCAAACTCATGAGGTGCCTATGAGCACTCAGACTCAGAAATCGCCTCAGAGAATATGATTTAAGGCCTCGTGTCGCGGCAAGACGCCCAGCTCTTACCCCAGCCCATCGAAGGGCGCGTTTGGATTTTGCGAGAGAGCATATCCATTGGGAAGAGGCCGATTGGGAAAGAGTTCTCTTCACAGATGAGTCTAGATTCTGCCTCTTCCATTGTGATCGACGTTCCCTTGTATTCAGACGTCCACATGAAAGATATGCTCAGTGCAATTTCCTGAATACTACTGGTTTCGGGGGAGGATCGATTATGGTATGGGGTGGAATATCTTTGACTGCTCACACAGACCTAGTGGTCGTTGATAATGGAGCTATGAATGCTGATAAGTATATAAGGAACATTCTTGAAGAGCATGTAGTGCCATTTGCCCCATACATTGGTGACAATTTCATTTTTATGGACGATAATGCCAGACCCCATCGTGCGCGCATCGTTCAGGAGTACCTTGAAGAGGTTGAAGTCTCTCGAGTGGAATGGCCAGCAAGAAGTCCAGATCTCAATCCGATTGAGCAGGTTTGGGACAACCTCAATAGAAGGCTGAGAAGTTCAGAAAATCATACAGCTACTCTTAATGACTTAGGAATCCAACTCGGAGAAATCTGGGAAGGATTAGATCAGAACATTTTAAGATCACTCATTTTGAGTATGAACCGTCGTTGCCGAGCTGTAATTAACGCAAGGTGTGGAAATACCAAGTATTAAATCACTTATCATCATTTCAAAATAAGTAATAAAGTCAATGTAGAGTTAACTTTCATTAAAATTGAGATTTTGAGAATGTGCCTTAATTATGTGAAATGGTGGCCCACTACCGAGACTAGAAAATTTCTTTGCTAGCCTCGGGATTGAACTCGCTACTTTCCTCGTCAGAGTCGTTCGTCATAACCACTGGGCTACAGGCACTAATTCCCGGGGAGATCATCTATATCATCCTCCTGATTTACGTAGTTCACTGCACTTTGCCTGTCACGTATGACCATGGCATTTTTTTCTTTTGCCTGATGGTATTAGAATTTTCGGAAATCTTCTTTCCCAGGATTGTACTCAAAGATGGGAACTATGGGTAAGCAGTTAGCAAACGGATGGAATATTAAGCAGGTGCATATCGATGTAAAATATGGTTCTGGAAATGCATACCTACATCGAAATGAACTGATACGATTCATTAGAGTTTCCTGGAAATCCCTATTGAATTTCTTTGAGGAATGCACCGAAACAGCAGTAAAGCAGTCTCTCAGATCGGCAGTAATTGAATAGAATACATATGTCTTATATTAAATCAAATACTTGAATGGTAGTGCAACATAACTAGAGCAAAAGTGAAAAAATTCGGAAGGCTGAAAGTAAACGAGCAGCAAATTGTATGTTTGGAATGATAGGGCTTTAAATTCACTGGTTTTTATAATCCGATGCTGTTTAAGTTGACATTGATTGTTGGATTAAAATAGTTTCAGTGGAGATGCGGCTTTGGAAGCAACTTCTTAGACCATTGTATGGATGTTACCTGTATCTTAGATCTACATTACTTTATGTGATATGCGATTAATTGGCATGAGCCTTAAACGCAGCCTTATTTGTGACAACACAATGAAATAAACAATTTTATTTCAGTCTTGATACCGCTACAATAAATTCAATTACTATTTGAAGATACCATGTATCGATTGCGAGTTGAATTAATTTTATGTTTGCTAATTCTTCGGATTGTCTCGACTCCTGAGGACTTGTAAATAAATGCCTCGATTGAAAAATGGACGTAGTTTTATCCTGAATCATCAGATATTATCGAGATCTCCTATACTGGCAATCTCCTTTCTCTGATCGCGGATGCCTAAATTGAAGGCACTTCGAACTCTTTATTTACGAATTCTCGATCAGGCTGCCTCAGTTCGAAACAACGAGATCCACCAGATAACTTATTGCGTCATTTGTCGATATATTATAAGATTCTCTGCCTTGGAGAGCCTTTCTCACTGAACTATGGAGTATTCCTGTTCGAAAATTAAGGAAAATAGTCAACTTCTGGAGATGTCGACTTTTTGCAAATGTTGCAGATTGATAATGCGATCAAGACCTCGCCTTCAGCAATCCGGGAAGGTTTTGAGGATCTTGAACTAAGTCTAGATCATCTAAAACCATGAGACGAAGGATTATCTTGGTCCCTACGTCCATGAAGTTTTCCCCGTTGGGTTTCCTGCAGCAGAACTTATCTTCCTTCGTTTTCCATTTTGTGAACTACTTCCTATAGTTTGTAGGTTTCAATTGTGTTCTAAGTTGAGAATATATGTTTTTCTATTTCAATTTGGTCAATAAACTTGCAAATCATAATAATTCTCCATAAATATACTAACCGACAAAGAAACTGCAACACACAAAATCTGAATTTTTTTTGGTAGAACAAATATAGTATAGCAAGGAGTAAATGATTAAAATTTTTAGAAAAGAACGAAGGGTTACAATTTTTTTCAATAAACTTGTTAATGATGTGTTTGTCCACCGCGGTTATCTATACACTCCCCCACACGTTTTGGCATTGATGCTATAAGATGGACTATTTCTTCTTGAGGGATATTATCCCAAGCTGCCTGTACTTCATGTCTCAGAGCCGCCAAAGTCCATGGGGGCTGGGGTGAATTTCCGAGCCTTTAACCCATGATGTCCCAAACATGCTCTATGAGAGAAAGATCGGAGGATCTGGGCGGCCATAGCAAAAGATTCACATGGGTCGCTTCGAAAACAACACTGGCAACATGAGGTCGAGCATTATCTTGCTGAAATATTGGATTCTCGAGCCGGTTAATGTAAGGGAGAACATATGGTTTCACTATTCCTTGAAGGTAACGCAGCGCTGACATGTTACCTCGCATAAAGACCAAAGGTGACGTACTTGCATGTGCGATAGCACCCCATACCATAACGCCTACTGTCCGGTGTACATGATGCTCAACATCAACCTGAGGTTCACTTCTTTCTCCCCGACGTCGTCTAACCCTTCTTCAGCCATCATGTGCACCCAAGAAGAATCGAGATTCATCAGAAAAGACGACCTGATGCCATTCCACATTCCAATGTTGTCTGTACCACTGTAATCGTTGCCAGCGATGCTCAACCGTCAGAGGTAACACAAGATGGGGTCGATAATGCTGCAGTGCAAAAGACCTTATGTGGCGATAAACCGTTCAGAAAGTTACAAGATGGCCTTGTTCTCCTAACTACCCATGAACCAAAGATCGGGTTCTCGTGTCGCAAATCGGTCTCCAATAGCCATAACTCTTAGACGTCGATCTTGAATTTCATTTGTGGCCCTTCGACGTCCGGTGCCTACTCTTCTTCGATTTTGGGCATTATTAAACCACGCTTGACAACATATCATAACAGTAGTTGGATTTCTGTTCGTACAGTTAGCGATTTCTCGAAATGACAACCCCGCCTCCATGTAAACCAATAATTCGACCTCTTTCAAATTCACTTAGCCGGCGATAAATTCCGCGTACGCGTGCTCTAGGCATTTGGATCTCCCCGAACAGCTGGTTTGTTGTAAAATTTAAAAAATTTGCAAAAAATGACTAAAATATTCAAGTAACGATGTCCCAAATTTTAATAATTTACTCCTAGCCATACTATCTATGTTTTACCAAAAAAAAAATTTCAAATTTAAACAGCTCCTTCTGGGTGTTTCTTTGTCAGTTAGTTTATGTACCGGGTTTTTCACCATAATTTGACCCCCCCTTTAATTTCGTTACTAGAAGAGGTACAAAAAAATGTTTTTCACAAAAGTTTCACGAAATCGACTAATGTTTTTCGAAATGATTTCCTAAAATGAAATATATACAGAGTGGGCAACATATTGATTTCAACTTCATTTTTTCAAATGGAACACCCTGTAACTATTCTATATTTGGCAAGCTCTTTTTCCCCTAATTTCGAATAAATAACATATATTTGGTCTTTCTCTCTTATTCTGAGTACCACAGAGCTTCAAATTTTAAGTACCAATTTCTTTAGTTGATATTATTCATTCTATACTACCATAGTTTATTATTTTTTTTATTTTTTATTGGATACTGTTAGGTATTCATCGAAAAAATATTGCTTTTAAGTAAATTGTTTGAATATGAAGAATTTCGGAATGATTTCTCATATGTATTTTTTTATTTTGTAGTTACATTTCACAACTCTGAAAATAGAAGAGACAGACCCACATACGCATATATATTCGATATCAGGAGAAAATGAACAATTAAAATATGGAAGAATATACAGGGTGTCCCATTTGAAAAAATGTAGTTGCATTCAATATGTTGTTCAACCTGTATATATTCCAATTGACGTAATCATTTCCAAAAAATTTATTTGATTTCGAAGAATTTTTGTATGAAGTATTTTTATGTATCTGTTTTTGTAACAGAGTTAGAGGGGGGGTCAATTTATGGTGAAAAACCCGGTACAGACTAGCTGGCCCGGCGAACTTTGTTTCGCCTAAATGATACCTACCTACTTACGGTGGATTTCAAAATGCTCTAATAATTCCAATATGGGCAATGAGCCAATGGAAATTGAACCTTGCAGCAATATTGAGTAATTTACTGATTCTGTCTCTCTCTGACACTTCGTAATATGTCGTGAATCGGAAGTCATTCATAAAACTTCATGTGAATACTTTCGATCACACAATTCATGATTTACAATTTCATGACAACTGTCATCTATCAAATATAATCTGTCAAATGTCATCTGTCAACTGTCAAATGACATCTGTCAAATGTCATCTATCAAATGTCATCTGTCAAATACCATCTGTCAACTATCAAATGTCATCTGTCAACTGTCATCTTCTCCATGGATATGAGCTGTCACACAGAAAAGAAGTTTAAAAATAATATGTCAATTACTAATTATGGGCAATTTTGAATTCCGTTATTTCCGCAAATATATTTTTTACCCAAACATAAATCAAAAACAATATAGAGAAAAGATGAAAATGGACAACTCACGATTGATGCTGATCGTCACAATCCGATTTACTCGACATACCGGTAGAAATTCACTGTTCCACCTTAATGAGATGTTTACCCGCTTTTTGATCTGATAATAGCCTTCCATGTTATTATAGGTTCTATGCAAATTACACAGTAATTGTATACATCGTCATCTAGTGACGATAATATCAAATATGGTACCTTCACGACTACGCTGCAGTGTCTAGATAAGAGCCATTAACCGTAGCGACACCTAGTGGTCTTATTCAAAAAAAGGAAAAGCATTTCCTACACAAGCAAATTTGTCATCGCATTGAGTTCTAATGTATTTTATAATAACCAGGCCGTAGACGAATCCATAAAATGAAGTATCATAACAAACAGTCCATCCGATTTCGAGTTATAAATGGTGTAACCAACAACTCTGTTCTATATATATATATATGTAGATTTAATCGGCTCTTCTATACTGAGTGATGTGTAATAACCAAAATGGAGGAGACATTTCGAAGAACCGAATTCTGATCGGCTTCCCCATCCTTCACAAATTTCGCATCGACCTAATGGGGTCATCCTCCCCATCGTACGAGGTGGAATAGGATAAAAATCCTGATTGGAAATCGGTCCCGCTTCGGGAGCTCATTTTCCGAAATTGCTTATGTAATTAAAGTGGCAAACCAATTTCCTGGAATTATAAAAGTGCAACAAAGTGAACTTTTTTAAGGGGAAAGAGCGGTTTCATGAGTCGTATAAATGTAAGAGGGTGCGTAAATGCTTGCAGACACCTCCGTCCTATTCGGGAATCGCTGCACGTAGCCCTGCTAATCGACAACAGACGAAGATACCGGCGTCATCATTACTTTTAGATTAATCATATGCCTGCCTGCTCTGCGGCCTTGTGCGACATAATATTGTTAATTATTTTTTTTATTCAATTATGTTAAAATCGAGCTGCTATATTCAGCCGTAATTGGAGTGCAATTTCCAGGCTCAGGACATCGTACCAGCATGGCAATTTCGCATATTGGACTCGAAGAAGAGCATATATTACTCAAGGTATTGGGAGCTGTTTTTTTCCACTCTTTAAAACGATAGGCATACGATTTCACAAACTCATTAAAAGATAATTTGAAATGGGCAATTATAATCTTCTTCTACTGAAGAAGCCATGCTGGTACAACTCTCTACTTGAATTCGATAAGGCATCGGATCTAACACATTTGTCCTGCGGTTTTTTTTTATTGAAATAAATTGAAATAAAACACATTCAAATCAAGATTGAAGCCAAATTATATTTTATTTGAGAGATAATTTAATGACATTCATGTTTTAAAAATAATTTCCGGCACGACAAGCTCTGAGGAACCGCATTCGACCAAACCAATTTTGAACCACTTTTTCGAGTAATTCTGGCTTTATTTCAGCGATAAAACGAGTCTATTGTTTGTGGTTTATCAGCATAAATCAATGACTTGACCCCAAGTAACCCCAAAGAAAATAATCCATTGGACTCATGTCGCATGATTTTGGAGGTCAATTAATAGGACCATTTCTCGAAATTATATGTTATCTTCCTTTCAATAAATCAATTGTTACGGTAGCAGCATGAGTATTGTTGGAACCAAAACACTTATGGGTCGATACCATTCAAATTTTTGAACATACAGAGTGTAACAGCCAAATGGAATAAATTCGATAACGAATAAATGAGGGGGTGTTAGGAAAAACGCTCAGACACGTCGATTTTTAATTTTAAATGCGCTTATTTTTCAAGACAATAAAATTATATAGGGTGTTCTATGCGACCGTGGCCGATACAAATTTTCTTATTTCAAATGCAATCCCTTGTATATTATTCACTTTTTGGATTCTTCAGGAAATTCTAGACATAATTCATGTACAATGTCCTATACCTATCTTCAACTTTTTCGGAAATATTAAGTGTTTTCAGATTTTTACAAAAATTAACATTTTAAATGAAAATTATTTTATTTCAGAAATTCAATACATTACACTCAATACTTATTTCTCATTTACCTCTTGATATGAAGAAAGTAAGCAAAACCCATTACTGAGAAGAAATGTTGAGTAACGTTAGAAGACAATTTTACACCAGATTAGCATGGTACCAAGACGTTCGCGGCGAGCATTTTGAACATTTCCTACATTAACATTAATGTTTTTTTTTCGTTTTTAATAATTGAGAAATAATCAGTATTACTTATGAGGTTTTAAGTGTAATGTACCGAATTTGTGAAATAAAATAATTTTCATTCAAAACGTTGATTTTTGCAATAAATCTGAAAACATTTAATACTTCCGAAATAGTTAAAGATAGTTATAGGACATTGTGCATGAATTGTGTCTAGAATTCTCTGAAGAATCCAAAAAATAAATAACATACAGAGGGTTGCAAATAAGAAAGTTGGTATTGGCCACGGTCACATGGAACACCCTATATAATATTATTTTCTTGAAAAATATGCGCATTTAAAATTACAAATCGACGTGTCCGAGCGTTTTTCCCAACACGCCCTCATTTATTCGTTATCGAATTTATTCCATTTGGCTGTTACACTCTGTATCTGCTTGTCTGTTAGCCTTGTGTAGCTGTGGCGCAGTATGAACTTTGAGGTATTGAGTATGAATCAAAATAAAAATACGAATTTTGACCGTTTTGTGAATGGCAACACTAATTTTTTGTGCCAGAAATGGATCGACCTTTTATTGACTGATGCTGGGGATGATTTGGTCATTGAAAGGGATTCTCATCAATATTTCTCCATTTCTTTTTGAGTCGTTGAAGTTATGATCCACTTTGGATTTTTTTCAAGACTTATGGGTTCCACAATTATGATGTATGAAAATTCCGTCTGCAAATGTTGTAACATTTGTGTTTTCAAGGAAAAGGGGAAATATGAAAAGAAAACTGATGAATACGATTTAATGAATTGTATATCTATGTATTTTATCTTCCATATTTTAAATTTTTCATTGCTATTTTTATATTATTAGATCAAACTCCATTCTGATCCTCTTCTTATTGGTTTTGTTTTGTGTAGTGATTCGGTCCCCTTATTGTTATTAAAAAGTTTGTTATATAAAAAAAATATAAAAACAAGTCAGAGATCAACACGATTTCATTCCAGGTCAAAACACTGGATATAATGGAAAAGTTCATGGAAGTTTGCTCTCCCATTGTGAAATGATTACTATTTAAGTCAAAATTGATTCCGAGGAAAGATGATAACTTCTGATATGGTTCCTCCTGCCTGTTTTCCCCTTTGAAAACTTCTTGCAGGACATAATGCCACCCCTTCGAAATTACGTATTCCTGTAGTTACTCGTTCAGGCATCGAAATAAGTCATTACAAATATGTATTAATGTATGTATCTCTGTTGAACATTAAATGTAACTGGGATAAAATAAATGGTCTTATCAGATCTGTATTAGTCGAAAGAAGGGTGGGAGTGATATTAGGAGTCATTTAGGGTAGAGTAAACGAAAACGTGGTAGGGGATGGAGACTCAGTGGGGCCGTTTCGGATTACAGTGTGCACTTGCACTCAACATCGTCAACTACCCCCAACTTCACCGCCCTAGACGTGTCAAGTCACGTGTTTTGCGCGTTTCCGTCTCGCGAAATGTTGTGCGGAATCAGTTACCCATACCAGAATTTTTTTTCCAGGAAGCCGACCGCTGACGACGTGGGCAACCCTTCATCGGTGAACGCACGGTAAGTTTTTGGTTTCTACCTGTTGATGCACCACCTTCTGATGATGTTTATGTATAATTGCCAGAGAGTGCACATAAACATAGGGCGAATTTTGCGTTTATCGATTCGACTTGTTCACATAGAGAAAAATCATCATCACAAATTAAATTTTGAAAATTGCCAATTTTACGTTCGTCCGAACTCCAAATAAAAATGGTTTCATAAAAATCTAGAACGATTTTATCATTTTACGAAAATTCATTAATAATAAACATAATTATTCATACTTAAGATAAACGAATAATTCATCATTTATGTCTACACCTGTTTTATTCATTTATTCATACGCAGATGACATTCCTGCCAACAATTCCTATCAGTTCTCCGTGCTGAATGTCTAGTATTCAGTGTTTCATTTATTTTAATTGCAGAAATTTTATGAATATTTATACGCGAGTCCACAACGGAATAATTGATTCTTCTATTATAGTCCAAAGAGTCCTGTCAACCGGTAGTGGTAATTAATACTATTAGTAGTTATTCCATGCCTTCCCTACCAACAGCTCGTCTGACTTCATTAAATGTATGAATGAACAACGATCGAGAATGAGAACATACGTTTTCGGGATTTAGGGACGGAATTTAGTCACTACAAAAATCAGAAGTACGAGAATTAATAATTCCTCAAAATTTTATTTAAAGGACCAACAACTCAACCATTCATGCAGAAATTCTGAACATAATAAAATCACATCATAAGAATTATCTAGCCACATCAAAAGATTTTCCCAGAAAAAAATACAAAATAATTATTTTAAAAGCAGTTTGTGTATTTTAGAAGAAGATGAAGGGGATTGAATATAAAAAGTAAAACACAAAATTCATATCAATGGTATTTATTATTCTGCAGAAATTCTCCACTTGTACATTTTTATCTGGAACTTTTCATTTATAATTGGGGAGTTGTAGGGGGTAGTTGAGTTTTTTTAAATGCAACTCTAACTTTTTGTACTGAGGATGATTTTGTCATCGATGTAGTTCTCATCAACCCTTCTTATATAGTAATTGAATGTCTTAACTCATCTTTCCTCATGTAAGTATTTCAAGGTCAATGACTCACACTTTAGGAGTGATTGATGCAATCGAATACATGCCTTCATCCCTATAATTATGGAAGGGTTGATAAAAACCTCACCTATAACCAAATCATCCGTAGCAAGAAATAGATCCATCCATTTCTGGTACAAAAAGTTGAGGTTGCCATTTAAAATACAACACAACCCTTATTCGCTCGTAAAGGGTGCGTGACAAACTCCACAATTGAACATGAAAATGAATAAAAACAATAGTACTTTTCACTAACTTTTATTCTTCAACTACGCCAACGTTTCGAGAATAGGTTTCTTTTTTATAAAGTCTGAAAAAAACAATGATAAGAGGAGAAAATACACAACTGCAAACATTTATAACTAATTAGTCGAATAATTGAAAAGTAATTGTCATGAATAATATCAAACTAGATCAGAAAAATAATTGTTCTAAATTTTTCATTATGGAAATTTCAACAAAAATAAATAAATACGAATCAGTAACAATGGCACAAGGATACAATTCAATAAATAGATACATAAATAACAATTTCAAAAAAGACGGATAACAAGGTCTCGGTATTTTATACCAAGACCCTGCACATCTTCCATATGATTAACAGTTTTATTTTTTTTATCAAAATCTTCTCACTTATATTAATTTATCTCTAGCATATATTTTCTTTTCATAATCGAATATTTTTGCTCCATCAAATTTGAACTGTGGTTGTGAAGTCGAAGCTGCTTTGTTATTAGTAGTTGGGTTGTTACAATCATTGTCCTTGTTGTCTTATTCCTTTTTGATGATATTGTTCGGTCTGTTCAATTTATCACAATCAAAGCTGGGAACTTGGTGAACTGAACTGGATCTTAATGACTTCTATGTTTCATCTCTCACTTTGTCTATGTTATAATATGCACAGCATCAATTGAACTATTTAAAAAATTTTTTGACACTTTATAAATCCTCAAATTACTCAATTTGGTGTGTTTTATACATACAGAGTGTAACAGCCAAGTGGAATAAATTCGATAACGAATAAATGAGTGTTGGGAAAAACGCTCGGACACATCGATTTGTAATTTTAAATGCGCATATTTTTCAAGAAAATAATATTATATAGGGTGTTCCATGTGACCGTGGCCAATACCAACTTTCTTATTTCAAATGCAACCCCCTGTATATTATACACAATGTCCTATACCTATCTTTAACTATTTCGGAAGTATTAAGTGTTTTCAGATTTATTGCAACAATCAACGTTTTAAATAAAAATTATTTTATTTCACAAATTCGGTACATTACACTTAAAACCTAATAAGTATTACTGATTATTTCTTAATTATTGAAAAAAACAAAAAAACATTAATGTCAATGTAGGAAATGTTCGAAATGCTCGCCGCGAACGTCTCGACAACATGCTCATCTGGTGTGGAATTGTCTTCTAACGTTTCTCAACATTTCTTCTCAGTAATGGTTTTTGCTTACTTTCTTCATATCAAGAGGTGAATGGAAAATAAGTATTGGGTGTATTGTATCGAATTTGGAAATAAAATAATTTTCATTTAAAATTTTAATTTTTGCAAAAAATCTGAAAACACTTTCCGAAAAAGTTGAAGATAGGTATAGGACTTTGTACATGAATTATGTCTAGAATTCTCTGAAGAATCCAAAAAATAAATAATACACAGCGGGTTGCATTTGAAATAAGAAAGTTGGTATTGGCCACGGTCGCATGGAACACCCTATATAATTTTATTTTCTTCAAAAATATGCGCATTCAAAATTACAAATCGAAGTGTCCGAGCGTTTTTCCCAACACCCCCTCATTTATTCGTTATCGAATTTATTCCATTTGGCTGTTACACTCTGTATAGTCAGTGATTATAGGTGTTTTATACGCATTTTTGTCAGATGCTTACGTATTTATCGAATAGTAACTCGTGTCAATATTAATGATTTGTATTTTTATACATATTATTCGTTTACTTCTTTGTCTATAAATTGTTTCCATTTATTTTGAAATTAGAAAAGTTATGGAAGGCGAAATGAAATAACATCAATTTATACAATTGTACAATTGAGTTGTCAACAAACTCTCTTCATTCTCAATACTTGATGCTTGATCGTAACCGATTGAATCCAAGATCTGATGTCATTTTCTCAGTTTTGTGTGAACTGACAAAAATTGGAAAAAGACTACCTAGAATTTGAATGACAACGGACAGTCCCCGAGAAGCTTTGGAAGTTCGCACCTTCAAGGTCAACAATAGCTTGTGATCGGATCTCAATTCCGATGCCGGCTCCGACAACTCACACAAACAAAAGTCAAACTAATCTGATGTATTGTTTCGTATCGAAAATTCATCAGTCCCCAAAATCAACAAGTATGATTACGTTTTTTATCATTAACTTTCGTATAAGCGGCAAAGATGATGGACTGTAATCATCGGTGGTTAATGCAATTTTCGGAGATTGCACCGTAAATCTTCTCGTGGCCCAGCAATAGCTACCTACACCTATAATTTGATGGGCCTGATCACTCCCCTAAGGAAATAAGTTTTTTACGCATATAATCCTGATCCAATAACACGAGTATCAAGCGTATCTTGACGGGCCTTTAGTCCTTCCTTTGTTTCTTCAGTTCCCACGACACAACAACAACAATGCTCATACGCGTCATGAAGTGGAAGATATCAAATCTCTTCGACATAAAAAATGGGCTCCAAAACAGGTGGATCCATTTCATGCTCGATTTTATTCCAATCGACCCTTTTGAAGCGTGCACGGATTTTTTACTGACATGGAGAATGGATTATTCCTCCGAGCAGATTATATATAATATTGAACTCAAATATCGTTTACGACAAAAAATCGGATAAGTTCCTGAAAATCTTGAACCGGTAGCTCACCATATACAGACTGTTCCTAAATAAGTGTATTTATAATTTATAAGTGTTTTTCTTCCGGGTCTTCGATTCACAGATACAGGATGTCGAAAATTTAAATTTTTTTCAGTTTTCTGCTAATATTTCACGAACAGTCTGAATTTCAGAATTGAGTTTCTGTAGTTCACACATTGTCACTAATAATAGCTACTTTCTTGCAGTTCATTTGGTTTTATTAGACGTGCCATTTGCCGAGTTATTGAATTTGCACAAAGGTTTACCCCCTCCCCCCCAACTTACACATCACTAGACAAATTTACATTTGCACAGCAAATTCTGATGAGCCAATGTGTTTTACATAAAAAACGTACTTCTGGTTCATTACTCTTGAGTGAACCGTTTTAAGAAAACTGCCATTATACAGAGTGTAACAGCCAAATGGAATGAATTCGATAACGAATATATGAGGGGGTGTTAGGAAAAACGCTCGGACACGTCGATTTGTAATTTCAAATGCGCATATTCTTCAAGAAAATAAAATTATATAGGATGTTCTATGCGACCGTGGCCAATACCAACTTTCTTATTTCAAATGCAACCCCCTATATATTATTTATTCTTTGGATTCTTCAGAAAATTCTAGACATAATTCATGTGCAATGTCCTATACTCTATCTTCAACGTTTTCGGAAATTTTAAGTGTTTTCAGATTTTTTACAAAAATTAACGTTTCGAATGAAAATTATTTTATTTCACAAATTCGATACATTACACTCAATACTTATTTCCCATTTACCTCTTGAAATTAAGAAAGTAAGCAAAAACCATTACTGAGGAGAAATGTTGAGTAACGTTAGAAGACAATTCTATACCAAATTAGCATGTTGCCAAGACGTTCGCGGCGAGCATTTTGAACATTTCCTACATTGACATTAATATTTTTTTTTCGTTTTTTTTTAATAATTAAGAAATAATCAGTATTACTCATTAGGTTTTAAGTGTAATGTACCGAATTTGTGAAATAAAATAATTTTTATTTGAAACGTTGATTTTTGCAAGAAATCTGAAAACACTTAATACTTCCGTAATAGTTGAAGATAGGTATAGGACATTGTACATGAATTATGTCTAGAATTTTCTGAAGAATCCAAAAAATAAATAATATACAGGGAGTTGCATTTGAAATAAGAAAGTTGGTATTGGCCACGGTCGCATGGAACACTCTATATAATTTCATTTTCTTGAAAAATATGCGCATTTGAAATTACATATCGACGTGTCCAGGCGTTTTTCATAACACACCCTCATTTATTCGTTATCGAATTTATTCCATTTGGCTGTTACACTCTGTATGATCAAAAACAATTTGCTAACGCATTTGTTAACTTCTTGCAATTGGAAAAATTCTTGTAATCTTGTTTACTATGGTCGCTAAAAATAATGAAAAATAACTTTGCAATTCACACTTAAAAACCTAGTTGTCAAATTTGGTTGAAATCAATAAACTTGTTGATAATCACTACTCTTTTTTCCAATTACAAGAAATTTACAATGCGTTAGCAAATTGTTTTTGATCATAAAATGCCAGTTTTCTCAGAAACGGTTCACTCTAGAATAATAAACTATGAGAACTTTTTTCATGTAAAATCCAGTCTACACTTCGTGGAAACGGAGTCATAGTTGAAGAATAGGGAATCTCATTTGATCAATACTAAGTATAGATCTTTGCTGAAGGAATGAATCGGGATGGGTTAAGGTTTCGTCCCAGCTCCGCTCACAGAACTCGCTTGAAGCCGATGGAATCGAGGTACGAAGGTTGCAGTTCTGGGTGGCGCTCTCTGTGAGCGTAAAGGTAGATAAGGAGTAGCCTCATGACATATGCAAGCCTATGAATACATTCGTTGGTCCTTATTTCCAAGACTTTTCCTCGTGTTAGTGGATCCAAGGTAAAACATCCACGACGTCAGAAATGCTACAAGAAACAATAGTGAAGCTTTCAGGCAGTTGCAAGTTGACAGTTGGAGAGTGAAACTTCGCTATCCGATTGAAAAGCAAGATGGGCATTTTGCCAAACAGATGAGAACTGCTGTCGATGCAGGATTTTTGCTCAACCTGAACAAACATTATGATTGTCCGCGAACCTGAAAATTCAGCTTTTCTGTTCATTTCTGATGGTGTATTACAAAGTTTTCACATTTTCACGGTATCACTTGATATCATCTGGGATAATTAAAATGGGTCAACTTCTTCGGGTGATGAAATGCGCTTATGTCTCAAGAGATCCACAACGTAGGTTTGCGAGACCGTATTTGACATCAAAGAAGGAGGACTGAAGATCGTAAAGATACGTGGATGCGTGAACCTGGGCGAAAAACGCTTTGTTACGCTCAAATGGACTGTGCCACGGCAGATCCATTAGCCTTCGTGTAGGAACCGATGAGCCAAGTGACTTGCATCCCTTCAATAAGAAGCGTTTGCAGCGTACTCAGTCTGATGTCTTTGTCTATTCCCCTTCAACACCATGAGTGTATTCTCTCTTCTCCATTTGATAGGATCGGATGACAACAGAATGCCTTCGTATATATATCTTCCAGAATTTGAATCAATTTCGCTCTTTTGGACAGAAGAATGGGCTGTGCCTTTTCTGGCTCAGCTCAATTCTGTAGATTTGTAGACCACATAGTGTATCAAACGGTGAATCTCTGGTTCTTCTTCTTGTTTGCCCAAGTGGTTCATTCATAATATTCCCTTACATTCTACATGGAAGTCCAGAGTAGGAAATTGAAAATAAATTCTCATCCTTCACAACCAAATCACTGAATCCGTCTTCCTAACCCAATCAGAACATCTGCTGCGCCTCTGAACATCGATACAACAAAATATATCGGCATCAGCAGTGTCGGCACATAAAGGCTGGACGGACGTGAGCATCCTTTCACGCCAGTCACGTGACCTAGCTGTGCCTGACGTCAGTCTATTGGTCTTCAGTTCCAGATATTGCGGGTACAGCTGTGTCACGTCTGCATACGTGTTTGGGGTTCTACTGGTCTCATATTAACGCCTTTCGGTTCAGCGGACCCCAGATCATGGGCCTGAATTTTCGAGCTTGGGATGCACCACGAATTTGCCTTTATTTATTGCGATCCTCACACGTACGACTATTAGATAATCTTTTGGACTAGATGAATGGAGGAAGGTTTAAGTGAAAGGGTGGTGACAATCTCGGGCTCAGACACTCGTTCATGGCATAGGTCTAAGGTAGAGAGAGGTTAGTGCTCAGACGATTTAGAATTCTGAATACGTCTTTGGTATGAAGGACAGTCCCAGTCATGGCACTTATGCTGCTTCTGAATTTGTCAGGTACGAACAATATTTGGAAACCTTTAAGATCATTAATATGAATACTCTTATATCGAGTATGTCAATTGGTGTTCATGAAAGTACCTAGCGCCAATTCTTATCTGGTGGTATGTCATCCACAAATTCACTAGGAAATCAGAAGTCTCACTCCTTAAACGAATTATTATTTGAACTTTTCTTGGCAACATAATGACTATAGGTAAACAAGCTTTGATAATAGTATCAATGTTTTTAATGCTGTAGCTTCGAACATTGAATTGAATAAAACTAAAAAGAAACTCCTCCTAAAGATAGTCCATGAACGAAGGGTCTCAGGGTTGCAGAAGTTGATATGTTCGAATGGCAGTGTTAGCCTTAGCGCCATCTCGTTGAAATCAAACGCAACCAAGCCATCTTCGTCAATTTCTTACTTGAATTCTTCGATTCTGGGTTGAAAACAGCCCCTGAACATAGTAGTCAGATATGACTTTCACTGTTTGCCCTTTCTCTTAAAGAAAATACGAGATGGAGACCTCTAAATGAAAAAGATGCCCACCAAACAGTGTAAAAAACTGTGCTGAATCTCATAGAGTTTTTAGGTGCCCAGTATCGCATGTTTTGCTTGTTTCATCACCGTTTCGGTGAGAAGAAACCCTACATCTACGTGTAGAATGCTACCGGATACTCTTCAAAATGCAGATGGGGTCCAAGTTTCCATCGAAACCATCAGACGACGTTCGAGAGAGGTGAATCTAGGTTCTAGACATCCATATTAAGAGGAGTTCCATTAACACGTGACCATGAGCGTCAAAGACGGGAATTGGCAAGGTAACATATCTATTGGAACGATCAATGGCGTAGTGTCCTTTTCACTGATGAATCCAGATATGGACGATTTTCAGATTCTCGAAAAATAAGGGTATAGACAATCCCACGCATACCCCGTAATCGTCGCTATGACTAAGAAGTCCATCCATTCCGAGGGGGTAATGTTATGATATGGGCCGGGATATGTTTCAACGGGCGCATAGATCTACACATTTGTCCTGGGAATATGACCGCCTTACACTATAGGGACCATGTCATTGACAATGTTGTGCCAAATTTTCACGCTGCTATTGGTGAAATTTTTCAATTTCTAGACGATAACGCTAGACCGCACCGTGCAGCCATAGTTGAGAATGCGAGCGAGGAGCTTGGTATTCCACATTTACTGTATGTACCTCCTCACTCACCAGATTTGAATTGCATATGCTCCAAAGAAGATTAGATAATCATCAACCTACCCCAGAATCCTTAAATGATCTGAGAGAGCTTCTGCCCCGTTTATGGAACTAAATTCCTCAAGAAATGTTTAACAACCTCGTGTGTAGTGTGCAAAGAAGATGTCAAGCTGTTATTGATGCCCGTGGAGGCCATACATCGTATTGAAAGTCTTAAAAGACTTGAATTCTCTGAGAGTAAAATTTCGTTATTTCACTCGATTTTTCTTAACCACCCTGTTTACGCTGCAGACCTACAGGCTAAAATTAATTTGCAACTTGAAATGAAATCATATTAATATGAATTTTCATCACAAAAATCTTATTTTAACTATATTTTTTTTGCAATTTAAGTCAATATCCTTAACTCATGTGGAGTAGTTTATTTCAAGAAAACAAAGTCCCAGACTTTTGAAGGTTGATATTCATGAATTTCCAAAAATGAACTGAATTTCTCGCATTGCAAGAATACGACTTTTGATTAATTCTCATGTTGCTTCAACTTTATTCGCCCAAAGAAGTGGATAAATGCATTTGATGCGAATAAAGCAACAAGGGATAGACGTATTCGGTTTCGGCAAATTTGAGAAAAAACTAAACGTACATCAGGCGTAGAATTTGGTATATCCTTTCTTGAATTGACATCAATCGGTCCAGGTTGACAAGATGAATTAACCTCCATTCAAAGGAAATAAGGATGGTACACAACCGAAGGAAAAGAAAGCGGTGAGTTTTTGGTGGGTTATAAATAAATAACAACAATGACAGTGAAATGTTGATGATTTTAAAGTGCAGATTATAAAAAAACGATACGGTATGAGAGACGGGATGCGGACGAAGAGACAACACCTACAAGTTTGATCGGTAAACTTCAAGGGCGATGAATGAAGAACGAAATGGGGAAAGAAGAAGAATGAAGATGCCTTTGGTTCGATACAACGGCCGATCGAAAGAACAGACACAATTGAATTTACTTCGAGAATTTCGCTTCAATGAGAAAGGTGATTGTTATCGAAAAGCTTCGCGAAATTGAATGAATAACTTGAATGAATCATAGCGGATCAATGGATGACTGTGAACTTTTTGACGCGTCGGATAATCATCGTAATGGTCTTTTTTCGGTCGAAACCGCAATATATTGGTCGCATTGGAAGAAATGATCTAGAACAATGGGTTTTAGTGAGCTCCAAGAGAGCCAGTTTCTTGAGGTCACGTACATACTTCACAAAGGACATCCGAGATGTTTTCATGAGCATCAGTCAAACGAATATGACGAAACACTTGACCACTTTTCCATTAATTTTTAGAAGGAATAGTTCTTGGAAAAACTACTAACACCATTGATTTTTAAGTTGAAAAGTGCTTCAGAAAAATTTTTACATGAAAAATTCGCGACAGGAAGAAAGTTGCAGCACCTTTCAGGGAATACCATTGAGTTTGCCATAAAAATGACATCAGCCAAAATATGTCCAACATTTAATGTGAACAAAAACTGATGTAAGTGTCTCTTCGTTTCAGTGTAAGAGGGTGAGTTTTTTAATTGTGCAATTCTGAAAAGTGACTGTCACATTTTTTCCATACAAAATTCTAGGATTCTGTGAAAACATTTCTGGAGCACTTTTTCATGTACTTCTTCAATGGTGTCGGAATATTTTCCTGAAATGATGCTCACTGAAGAGTGAAGATCTATGTCTATTTCAATAGAGCTTAAAGTTCTGAAAATTTACTAAACTCGATATTTCGCCTGAAATCTTCACTATCTGAATCAAGATTTCACGAGGACACTTGTAATCTCTAATTTTTTAAGATGATTTCAGTGAAATTCTAAGTATGGCATACTTTTAAAATTGGAATTTCAAGCTCTACTGAAATATCAAGGATGTCCCATTCGAAATAGGAAAGAAGGAATCGGGTGTTTTTTAGAGTGATAGAACTTTAAATTAAAACAAAACACATTCAAATTGGATTATTTTTAATGGAGAGGTAATTTTATCAAGGAACCGCATTCGACCAGACCATTTCTGGACTACTTTTTCGAGTAATTCAGGCCTTATTTCAGCAATTACACGAGTTATGTTGACTTCCAAAGTGTCTAATGACTTGGCATAACCCCAAAAAATAATCCATTGGAATTAGCCGCATGATCTTGGAGGCCAATTAATTGGACCATTTCTCGAAATAATGATATCGCCAAATTTTTCTTTCAATAAATCGCTTATTATGGTCAAGTGGCTTTAGTTCTTGAACCAGTTGGATCTAGTATGGGTGTAGACCTAGATCTTCACGCAAAATTCCAAGTCCAATTTGTGAACGTCGACGAATAGACAAATCTAGATCTTCAAACACTATCGCTTACAGCAGCGATATTTTTTTCTGTACAGTTCTTTGTCTTGTTGTTGTTGTTCCATCGAGTAGAGAAAATGTTGTCCGAAATCTATCGATAGTTCGACGAATAAGCTGCTCTGATGGACGATTATGTAAACCTTGAATTTCACGAAGTGCTCTGTAAGTTTGGCGAATAGAACAATGATTTTGAAAATAAATTTCAACAATTTGTAAACGTTGTTGCGGCGTAAGTCTTTCCATGATAATTTGTCAATGCTTACTGAACAGAAATGTCAAAACAACATGGCTTTCACCTTCTGTCAAATCAGTTATTCCTATCGGAAATTCTATCACTCTAAGAAAACACCCGAAAGGTGTTTTCAGTATAATTGATGCCATTTCATTTCAAATATCTTACACCGCATTCCACACTTGCCCGCTAGCAATATAATTCTTAATAAATCTTTATACAGGGTCTTTCACGAGGAACCTCACCCATATTTATACGGGAAACTACTGAACGTATTTTCATGAAATTCAGCACTTATAAGTATTTCACGATGCTGATGAAATCTAAAATATTTTCAAGGCATGAGCATGAGGTTTTTCCGGAAATGACGTCAACTTCCGTTTTTCAAATTAGAACACCATTTGTTTATTGCAAGTTATTTTGATGTAACATTTTTCAGTTTTGGTTGGAAAATTCTCTCTGAGCGGGAAAATTCGAAAAAATAAATCGAAAATAGAGCTCCGCTGAAACAAGAATAACTTCGAGGTTTTTGGATGGAAAATTTTCATTTTTGGGATTTTTCAAGATGTAAGATTGATGTATCCACTTTAAAAATCGAAATCGCGATGCATGATACAGGGGGTCAAAAATCGCTCTCAAAGTTAGGGATAACAAAATCGTGAAAAATCAATTTTCAAATTAGAACCCCATTTTTAATGGCAGATATTGAATCTACGTTAAAAAATAATGTGAGTGTAAGCATCACACCCTTGCCCTAAAATGGATATTTTCTGAGTTTATATCCACTTTAGGGCAAGGGTGTGATGCATACACTCACATTATTTTTTAACGTAGATTCAATATCTGCCATAAAAAAATGGGGTTCTAATTTGAAAAAATTGATTTTTCACGATTTTGTCATCCCTAACTTTGAAAGCGATTTTTTCACCCCCTGTATCATGAATCGCGATTTCGATTTTTAAAGTGGATACATCAATCTTAGATCTTGAAAAATTCCCAAAAATGAAAATTTTCCATCCAAAAACCTCGAAGTTATTCTTGTTTCAGCGGAGCTCTATTTTCGATTTTTTTTCGAATTTTCCCGCTCAGAGAGAATTTTCCAACCAAAACTGAAAAATGTTACATCAAAATAACTTGAAATTTTCTAAGGAATCTATTTCTGCAATAAAAAAATGGTGTTCTAATTTGAAAAACGGAAGTTGACGTCATTTCCGGAAAAACCGGAGGTGCTCATGCCTTGAAAATATTTTAGATTTCATCAGCATCGTGAAATACTTATAAGTGCTGAATTTCATGAAAATACGTTCAGTAGTTTCCCGTATAAATATGGGTGAGGTTCCTCGTGAAAGACCCTGTATACAAAACAAAGTTGTTGGTTACACCATTTATAACTCAAGATTGGAAGGACTGTTTGTTATGAAACTTCATTTATGGATTCGTATACGGCCTGGTTATTATAAAATACATTGAAACTCTGAAAAATTCGATGAAAAATATGCTCATGAAGGAAATACTTTTCCTTCTTTTGAATAAGGCTACTAGTATGTATATAATTATAAAAAAGGTTTTTGCAAAAACTGCTGCCACCATTGATTTTAAAAAAACCATGAAAATCAACTTCCAGCGGTTATCTAGCAGCGCATATCTGCAGCTTAATTTTTATCGATATTTTTATTATATATTCCCTTTTCAACAATCTGGGAGTATACATAAGATGAATTCGGAGCATTCCGACACCTTTGTCTGCATTTATGATTTCGTTGAGTCTTTCAGTTTGAAAAAGTCGAATCTATATGAGATTATTTCGTTTCGTTCGATTCCGGTGATACGCAGGGAATCAAAAAATAATTATTTTATATTTGAACGATTTGTCTGGAATTCTATATATTGGAAATTGGTTGAATCTCACCATAAAGGTTTTACCTACTGTCGACCTCGAAAAGGGGGCCATGGTCCTTAAGGACCCCGTTTGAAGGTACGACTTTAGAGTAGGTTGAACGACTTGCATTCTCTGACTGGACTGCGTCACAAGAAAAGCCGGTAGAGACGCTGAATCTCGAAATTGATCTGAAGTATCGGTGTCTGCATTGGAGGTGAATAGCGATCGATTTCGATATTCCGAATCGAGAATGCCGTCAGGAGTTGAAGTCGCTCAGCTCGAGCGCCAGAAAGCGGCAGTCTGACTACTCCGAGATCCTGCTTACCTGGACTGGCCTGGCAGACAGACAGGGGCCGGGTCCGGGCAGTCCGAGAGCCGGCGCTGTTGACAACCGCGCTCGTGGCCAATGTCACTTCCGATCGCCGTGAGCGAACGGCATCCGCGGGCCAGACCGAGCAATCATTATCTCGAATTTTTGTTTAGCAAATTAGTTTTTGTTGGTCTATCCGGTTCGAGATCAAATCAATGGAATGTAGCAGTTAGTGGACAACAATGGACATTACAAGTTGAGGAACGCAACGTAAAGGTGGCCGGTCAGCGAAAGAGAGGCCCATAAAACCACTACTTATATGTACCCAGTCAGCGAGTGGTCACTGCCAAGAATTTTTTCACGTTTTGAATTTATTAGATGCCGGACATTTTATCGAATCGACGATATTCCGCCGACAATAAACTCCCGTTACAGACAATCGGTATTGACAGGGTACTGCCAGTTTTACGTACTTCATTCCGTCTTATCAATCAGTAACTTGAATTTTGTTACAAGAGCACTCGACCAACTTGGAGTCCAAGTTGTCACATGCTTTGAGCCATTCATCTCAAGTTGTAACTGAATCTGTACATCTCCAAAGTCTACAGGGTCATTCTTATAAGGAGAGCTACTCAAGATATTTTGATGATCATTTTCAGTATACACACAACCAAACTTATATGGAATCACCCAGTATTAAGATGAAATATTATTTTGATATCTTTCTCGTTAGAAGCAAATAAAAAGTGCATGTGTTTACTCACAAAAACAGTTAGGTTCATAAGCACTTGATAAGATTTGGCTTTGCAGTGTCGATTTTACCATTTCGTTCGAACGTCGCAGTGAATTTATATTTTGTTTTTTTTTGCGAAGTTCAGAGAGGAAGAATTATTACTATGGCAGAATAAGGTATGTCACAAAGACAGATTGCAAGAACGGTGGGGGTTACACAAGGGGTTGTTTCAAAAACCTATGCAAGGTTTCTGGAGTTAGGAACCCTAAAGAACAGGCCGAGGAGAAGTCGTGAAAGAGTAACTACAGAAAGGCAGGATCGCTTTTTAGCCCAAACAGCAAGAAGAAATCCCGCAGTATCTCATTCAGAGCTTCAAAGGCAATTTTTGCAAGCTACAGGTGTTAGTGTTTCTGTCGAAACTATCAGAAAAAGACTTCGCGCTCGGGAATTATTCAAGAGAAGAGCGTTAAGAGTTCCAGAACTATCAAGGCAAAATAAAGTTGACCGTTTTAATTGGTGTTTAGAGCATGAAAATTGGACTATTGAAGATTGGAAAAATGTCTTATTTTCGGATGAGACCAGAATTGGCCTACGATCAGACGACCGGCGTGTTCACATTTTAAGAGGTAGAGGGAGGCAAGCTAGGCTCCAAGCTGCAAGACCGATCCCTAAATACAAAGGAGGTACTGTAATGTTTTGGGGCGGAATTATGTTTGGTGAGAAAACTCCTTTAATTCCCATTAGACAATCTCTGACAGGGCCTAGGTATGTTGATCTAGTGCTACAACCTGTAGTGAGGCTCTGGCGAGGTGCTTTTGGAGATTATCTCCTATTTTTGCAGGATAATGCACCTCCACATACCAGCAGAGTTGCAAAAAAATTTTTCGAAACAGAAGGTGTGACTGTTTTAGAGTGGCCTTCTTGTTCACCGGACCTTAATCCTATCGAGCACTTGTGGGATAGGATCAAAAGAAAAATTAAAGCTCGTCAAAATAATCCTGGTAACGCAGAGCAACTTATACAAGCGGCTTTAGAGGAATGGACAAATGTTACAGAAGAAGAAATTAACAACTTAATAGAAAGCATGCCTCGTCGAATTCAAGCTTGTATCAATGCCAGGGGTGGTAATACTGATTATTGATTTGTTAAAATCGCTTTATTTGTTGTTCAATTCTCAGTTACATAAAAATTATTTTTAGAGAAATTTACACTTTTAATTTTCTGTTCTATTATAATAATAATCTTTTGATAATTTATATTATTTTTGTAATAAACTTGTTTTCGGAAAACTGCTCTTCACTTTTCAGCGACTTTCTTTTTAATTAGAATTCGTTTTTTCCGAATAACAGGGTGATTCCATATAAGTTTGGTTGTGTGTATTTTCATAATTAGGTCGCTTGAGGGTATACCAAGCTCAGATTTATGGTAAACAAACTGTTTAAACGCATTAATGATGCTGCTCTAAGTGAAGCAACGTGCCGTGATTGGTTCCGTCGCGTCAAAGTCAGTGATTTCAATGTTGATAACCGTCTGTGTGAGTGTGTGAAGGAAGAACAAAAACCGAAGGCCCTGAATTGCTGGTTTTTCTCGATGGGGATCCGTGCCAAACGCAAGAAGAGCTCGCTTCAGCATAAGGACTGATCCGACTTAGAAAAATTTCGAACAAGATGAAAATTTGGACCTTCGCGAAAAAAATCAGAAAATCTTTACTGTTCGACTATGATGGATGAAAATTGGTTTTTTTCGATTCACAAAGGATCAATCTATATGCAAAAAAATCAGCATCTGTATAAATCAATTTTTCTGGGAAATACGGTAGTCCAAAAATGACCTATTTTTCGCGATTTTTCGACTCAAGGTCAAATAATTCTTAGGGACGTTGTCAATGCTAATTTCTATTTATTTTTTTCATCTTTGTGATTGGAGTTAGTTATTTTAAGGTTTAACTGTGACACAGGTTTCGTAGTACTACTACATTTTCATACTGTAGTATTTCAAGTTGTGCAAAAAAGTATTTAAATGTCTTCTGTAGGCTCACAGCTTGAGAATTTTGAAGAGTTGGGTGTCCGTCTGTTCGTTTAGAAGTTTTTCTGTTGGGTTATTCGAATACTTTCATTCTTTTTCGAATGAACTATCACAAAGTAACGGACTATTCTGTCCATTATTTCTCAGTAAAATTTCAGCACTCGATTCTTGATTTCCGTACAAGAAAATAGCATAATTGAATCTTCCAACCATGTTTATATACGTGAAATAGTTCCAGTATAATCAGAGAAAAAAGTTTCGTCAACATTCACCAGGTCTTTGGAATTATTGAGTTCACAAAATATTTTCTCAAATTCATTATTCTCCCAGAGTAAATGAACATTTTGATGAATACGTTATTACTACGACCTCTATGTAGAAAGGAAAACGTTGCTTATTTATCTGATAGGAAGATAGCCTCAAAAGATGAACAATTCGGTATTCGAGCTCTACTAGAAGGATGAGAAAAAGATGTAGCTGACAATGTGCAATACTTTGAAGTGTAAATCACTTTTTCACAACAAAACTTCGTAACAGCAGGGTCAACTAGTGCCTTCAATGCAACTCGATTCACCATCGACATGAACAAAAATTAGGTGAATGAATCAAAAATGATTTCAACATCTCAGTCGAATCAAAGTCTCAATACGAACAACATCATCCCATGAGCTCATGCCGATTAGAAAACATGGATCTAATTACAGAAACGAAACGTCGGCTCTTCCCTAGCCCGAATCGTTCCACCCTGTATACCGCGAGTCCACCCAACTAAGCCCGTTCTGATTGGAAACCGCAATAGAACATTAAAAAGTAAATCTCGTCCTAAGTCCCGTGACCAATGTGGGGATTAATGGGGAATAATATGTTTTGTGTTTGCGTGTGCCCACGGTTGGCCGTTTCCTCGCACATTGTTATGAAATCCGGTTTGATTTAAGTGGGACCAAAGGGAGCGTAAGCCCTCCGACTTACGGACCCCGGTCAGTTGTTGCATTCCATTTGCTTCTTCACTTTTGCGTCATCTGAATCATAAACCATCACTGTCCCTAATTTAATGGATTTTATGTAAATTTTCAGTGATGAAATGATTGAAATCAAAAAAGAAACTGATTCTTGCGATTTTTTCTGAGGTCAAATATCTCCCACAATTTGAAGCAGGTAATAAGTATATTACTTCAATATAGACTGCTCAACTCAAGAGTTAGGGATATCGTATTCAATCGTTTTTAAAAGTATGTAATCTTCGAGAAAATCGCTGTAAAATCATTTAAAACTCGATAACAACTTGGATCGATCCAATAAAAATAAGTTTGAGACATTTCGTCAATCTGGTCGCCTTTTTTTCTGAAGTTTGGTTCTTTGCATATGCTTCATGAATGTTCTTATTTTGAAATGAAGTCAGTTTATCCACGGCTTCGATTTGAAACGAGTTTCCTGAAAATGCCAAGACGTAAGTTAACAAACGCTGAGGCTGATAGGGCTATCGGAATGCTACAGGGTGGCCTAACTCAGGTTGTTGTAGCGGAAAGGCTCCAAGTCAGCCTAAGTGTGATATCTCGACTTTGGAATAAGTTCAGGGAGAGAGGTTCCGTGTTGGAAAGACCAAGGCTTGGTGGGCGACGAAAATCAACACCTGCTCAGGATCGTTTCATCACTGTTTCGGCGAGAAGGAACCCTACATCTACTTGTAGAATGCTACGGGATACTCTTCAAAATGCAGATGGGGTCCAAGTTTCCATCGAAATCATCAGACGACGTTTGAGAGAGGTGAATCTAGGCTCTAGACGTCAATTAAAAGGAGTTACATCAACACGTGACCATAAGCGTCAAAGACTGGAATGGCCAAGGCAACATATCAATTGAAACGACCAATGGCGTAGTGTCCTTTTCACTGATGAATCCAGATATGGACGATTTTCAGATTCTCGAAGAATAAGGGTATGGACAATCCCTTGCATACTCCGTTATCGTCACTATGTCCAAGAAGTCCATCCATTCCGAGGTGGTAGTGTTATTGTATGGGCCGGTATATGTTTGAACGGGCGCACAGATCTACACATTTGTCCTGGGAATATGAGCGCCTTACACTATAGGGAGCACGCCATTGACAATGTTGTGCCAAATTTTCACGTGGTGAAACTTTTCAATTTCTAGACGATAACGCTAGACCGCACCGTGCAGCCATAGTTGGGAATGCGCGCGAGGAGCTTGGTATTCCACATTTACCAATACCTCCGCACTCACCAGATTTGAATTGCATAGAACATGCATGGGATATGATCCAAAGAAGATTAGATAATCATCAACCTACCCCAGAATCCTCAAATTATCTGAGAGAGCTTCTGCCCCGTTTATGGAACCAAATTCCTCAAGAAATGTTCAACAACCTCGTGTGTAGTATGCAAAGAAGATGTCAAGCTGTTATTGATGCCCGTGGAGGCCATACATTGTATTGATAGTCTCAAAATGCTTGAATTCTCTGGGAATAAAATTTCGTTATTTTTCTCGATTTTTCTTAACCACCCTGTATACGCTGCAGACCTACAGACTAAAATTAATTTGCAACTTGAAATCATATTGATATGAATTTTCATCACTTAAATTTTATTTTAACTATAATATTTGTTCGCAATTTAAGTCAATATCCCTAACTCATGTGTAGCATTTTAAATATAATATGTGCTACAGTGAATTGCAGGCCAGGACAAACTGATATCTACGTATTTTAATTTTCGCAATATGTTTCGTATTTGTCATTTGTCCCTGCCTGCAATACATTATAGCATATTCATATTGAAATATACAGGACGAGCCACCCCGTATATTTCTAATCCCATAGTGATAGGAAAAAGTTCCTAAAATATGTCGAATGATTTTGCCTGGGGGACATGTTTTGACGAATATTTGAGGCTTGAACGAGCAACCCCCTGAAAGGGGGCGCTTCAACCACTTCAAATTGAATAAGGAAAAGAAGTTGAGTGTACTTCAGTTGAAAGTTCTTGAAAGCCTCTTCACAATGGTGTATGGAAAGCATAATTTCGATGAACCGTTTTCGCCAAAAATCGATTTTTCAGCTCAAATGAGCCTTCTCATATTTTATTGGTTCTATCTACAATGTACAAGCCCATTTTTATTAAGTCCTTTCACAAACTTAAAATAATCACATTCTTGAGAAAATCTAATTGTTTTATCAATGAATTGTTTTACAATAAAAAAAAATTAATAAGTGTTTTTAAATCAAATGTTCATTGACATCTTTACAATTATTCAATCTTGACTGAAAACCGTCTCTAACATGGTTCAGCATAATTGGAGTTATTTGTCGACACTCATTTACCATTCGTTGGCGTAGTTCATCCAAATTTTCAGACTGAGTCACAAAAATTTGGACTTGAGATGTCCCGACAAGAAAAAGTCCAGAGGGTTTTTGGTGAGAACGGTTCATCAGAATTACGTTTTTCATATATATATATTCTTTTGAATTAGAGAGCTAAAATAATACATAGTGAAACAAAAAGGTCCTAGCTGAGGTTAAAAAAAAACGGGGTACCATAACATTCTGCGTATGATACTAGAGCTCAGGGAAAAACCTCAGCCGAAAAAACCCTGTCTCCCCGTAAAAAAATAAAATAAAATTGTGTAGTGTGAAAATATCTGAATATAACATATTGAAGGACATCTCGTTTATCCAAACGGCTCTTCGTTGTGAAGAGGCTTCCAAGATTTTCAAATGATGTATCACTTAATCCGTCTGACCAATTCAATTTTGAGAAGTTGAAGGGGGTTGCCAAATGAATCTAATGTCACCTTGAAAATATTGATTTCGAATTCCGAAATATTCTGATGGAGTTCTTTCATCAGGCCCGTTCTCTTATCGTTATTTATGAAGTTATTATCGAAATCTCGATTCAGAATCGGGTGCATACGCAAAGGGTCACCATGCACCCTTCGTAATGTTAGCGGTTCAGTGCCACAATAGACAAATGGTTGTTCTTATGACTGGCATCAGTCTTTACGAATGTATGCTGCAAGCCAGAACAGCGGCCACATTTGGAATGCATGAAAATGTCATCGTGGGGGACTTGAACTATACGTCATGATTGACTTACTATATCCCATAATAAGTGGTCAAAACGATACCGCAGATACTTGATTCATCGGACGCAATTGATCGAGTTAACATTGATTTTATTGATGGCATTCTTAAAGACAGAGATCGGGAATGATTGCTTGTATAATTCCTCGGAAGGAAAGTTACAAGACTGGTACAATTGGAATTTCTAGTTTCCATCAGGATAAACAATTTCAACATGAGGGATGGACCCCCTGTTTGGCGTTCTTTCAGTTAGTTTATAAGTTTGTTGATACTTCACATATAATAAGAATAACTCTACCACTTAATGCACTTCACCCATCACTTCATTGCACAATAGACCTTACCTTTTTAACTATCGCGTATTTTCAAACCGAAACGAGAGCCAAATAAAAAATTTTCAGCATATCATAAGAAGTAATGTAAAACCGTCAGAATGATGTGTCACTGGACCCTTATTGCCATTTAAGATTCTTTAGGGGGTTCACATTTAAAGGGATGATCGAATTTACATTCAAAAGATTTTTATTTAAGTAACGACATTGAATAACTCAAAAATGTGCGATAATGGCCAATGAGCTCAACAAAACATTATACCAATTCACAAATTATTTAATTCTCTCGAATTTTAATTTTTTCATTTTTTCGTCTCAATTACAATTTATTATGATAGAATTTCATTCCTCGATAAATGACGCGGTTCAAAATTACCATAATAAGATTCATATTAATGGGTTCATTGAGCTTCAATGGGAAATAGGAAATAATGAATAGGAAATAGGAAACAATCAATGGAAAATAGTTCAATGAAAAAACGTACAACTCTAGTACGCTAGAGTACTACGGTACGCGACCTTGTGTATCTGTAGTACTATTTCATTAATGGAATCAGGGTCCATGAATGAAACTTTACCTTGAATGACAGAAAGCACCACAGAAAAAACACATTTTCACTAATTGTTGGCATTATTCGGTTGGTAACCCTGCTCCCTGTCACAATGCTTCGCTCAACCTAACCTCACTTTCACCTGTGCTTTTACGTCAAAGGCTAGAATGGAATCGTGACTGAAATTGAAGAAATAAATTGATTTTTCTTGCATTAAATTCGATTAATTCTGAGGTATTGATTTTCAGAGATCATATACGATCCATATTCTTAGCGTAAATTGAATAAATAGAGAAGAAACCGTTATAGAAACGGAATAAACGTCGAAAGGTAGGTACCAATATTTGTTCAAGAACTTCTAGCACAAAAGTGAATGTGATTTTCTTATATAAAGTAAATTTCCAATACAGACCATTAATTCTCAATGATAACATAATACATGACTTGGAGGGAAAAGTTTCAACGATTATTTGCATGATTAGTACCTATTATCTTCTTGATAGGGCACTCGATGTAATTCAATTCTTACTCTAGGGTTGTTGAGAACTAATAAGTAATGACAGTTATTGAAAAGAAATCATAAAAGTTATTGAAGATAAGTAAAGATACAGGGTCTTTCACGAGGAACCTCACCCATATTTATACGGGAAACTACTGAACGTATTTTCATGAAATTCAGCACTTATAAGTATTTCACGATGCTGATGAAATCTAAAATATTTTCAAGGCATGAGCACCTCCGGTTTTTCCGGAAATGACGTCAACTTCCGTTTTTCAAATTAGAACACCATTTTTTTATTGCAGAAATAGATTCCTTAGAAAATTTCAAGTTATTTGGATGTAACATTTTTCAGTTTTGGTTGGAAAATTCTCTCTGAGCGGGAAAATTCGAAAAAAAAATCGAAAATAGAGCTCCGCTGAAACAAGAATAACTTCGAGGTTTTTGGATGGATAATTTTCATTTTTGGGATTTTCAAGATGTAAGATTGATGTATCCACTTTAAAAATCGAAATCACGATTCATCATACAGGGGGTGAAAAAATCGCTTTCAAAGTTAGGGATGACAAAATCGTGAAAAATCAATTTTTTCAAATTAGAACCCCATTTTTTATGGCAGATATAGAATCTACGTTAAAAAATAATGTGAGTGTATGCATCACACCCTTGCCCTAAAATATCCATTTTAGGGCAAGGGTGTGATGCATACACTAACATTATTTTTGGTGTTCTAATTTGAAAAACGGAAGTTGACGTAATTTCCGGAAAAACCGGAGGTGCTCATGCCTTGAAAATATTTCAGATTTCATCAGCATCGTGAAATACTTATAAATGCTGAATTTCATGAAAATACGTTCAGTAGTTTCCCGTATAAATATGGGTGAGGTTCCTCGTGAAAGACCCTGTATACGAGAACGCAGTAATGAACAGCTCCAGAAGGCGAAATACAGAGACATCAACAAAATATTGACCTGTATTATTCAAAAGATTGAATTTGTTACCACAATAGTATGCACTGTATGAATTAGGAGATACTAAATGGTGAAAAAAATTAAAAAACATTTGTTTTATGATTCCCGTTGTAAATAATAAACAGATGCACAATGTGCGATGTGATCCTGACCTTGAACTGGTCATACCGTGAAATGAAATTTTTTTCACGGTATTCAATGTCCCAAAAAAAGGAAAATATTGGGAAATTGAGATTCCCAAACACACTTGAAACACGAATTATCCGTGTTCCATTTTCTTGTCAGTAATCAATTGAATTAGATTGAATTCACCTATTTTTGTTTCATTTCCTCAATGAAAAATCAACTCAACAATTAATAGGTATACAATTCACTAGAGGAACTCCCTCAGACTTATATTGTGCTGTATGAAGTTACAAACTGTTTTTAGGAATAGAAAATCAACAAGTACTCCTCTATTTGGAAATTACTAAACAGTTGAACAGGTTTTTTGGAAGAGACAGTAGTAAATAGAGTCAGAGGTCTGGTAGGTGCAATGGTGCATAAATATCATGAATGTAACGGTAGCTTAGATATTGAAGACCTTCAGTCGTCATAAATTTTCTCTTTGTGAATGCAATTGGAGGAAATAACTTTTGTTAAATTCTCTTTCTCCTTGGTCAGAAAATGAGATGCGAGGTTTCAAATTTTAAAACACAGATCAGGAGTTTTTCATATTATTCAAGACCAACTCTCAAACTTTACCAACTACTGACTTGACTATGAATTATCCTCAACTCTCGTTATTTTGAAATTTCAACTGTTCATTGTCATCTGCAATGAACAAGGAGAACTCCTATAGTCACAATCCATTCAAAACCTCGAATGAGTAGAGCAGGCCTGTCCTCGCATTCGGATCTCACGTGAACCCAAATGGTACGAATGTTCGCTTGTAGATTCACCGTCTATATTCGCCACACGTGACCAATCGCCAAGGGTAGGTCAGGGATGAGTCCAACGAACATGCCGAACCCTCATAAGGCGTACAAGACATCTTGAAATGCAGCAACGTGAGCGAAGCCTGCAGAGCTTTTCACGTTCAACCATCAGGGTCGAAAGAGCACATTGCAGCCAACATTATAACTTTCTCAAGTGGCGCCCGAAACGTTTCCATTCCGTGTCGCGAATAGGGATTATTCCTTCAGGAATCCTCCCTTTTCTACGACAAGGGAAGGTTGCACAGGGTGTTCTTGTGTTTGACTACATGGGCGATAGATTTAGATGAGAGTTACTCAGAAATTATGCAGAAACGCAATGGATGTGATGATCTGAGACGAAATTGGACGAGTAAAGGCTACAGGTAATACACTGCGCAAAAAAATTAACGCACATTCTGAAAATCTCAATTTTAATGAAAGTTAACTCTACATTGACTCTTTAACTTATTTTTTATGTTCTCTCGGGAAGGTTTCGAACGAAGAAGACACATTAAATGGAAGAAAAATACAGGATTTCACCGAATCTTATGTGAAAAAAGAGAAATAAACAATTTTCAAAATACTGAAATGCTGATAAGTGATTTAATACTTGGTATTTCCACCCTTGCGTTAATTACAGCTCGGCAACGACGGTTCATACTCAAAATGAGTGATCTTAATATGTTCTGATCTAATCCTTCCCAGATTTCTCCGAGTTGGATTCCTAAGTCATTAAGAGTAGCTGGATGATTTTCTGATCTTCTAAGCCTTCTATTGAGGTTGTCCCAAACCTGCTCAATCAGATTGAGATCTGGACTTCTTGCTGGCCATTCCATTCGAGAGACTTCAACCTCTTCAAGGTACGCCTGAACGATGCGCGTACGATGGGGTCTGGCAGTATAGTCCATAAAAATGAAAGTTTCACCAATGTATGGGGCAAATGGCACTACATGCTCTTCAAGAATGTTCCTTATATACTTATCAGCATTCATAGCTCCATTATCAACGACCACTATGTCTGTCCGAGCAGTCAAAGATATTCCACCCCATACCATAATCGATCCTCCCCCGAAACCAGTAGTATTCAGGAAATCGCACTGAGCATATCTATCATGTGGACATCTGTATACAAGGGAACGTCGATCACAATGATAGAGGCAGAATCTAGACTCATCTGTGAAGAGAACTCTTTCCCAATCGGCCTCTTCCCAATGGATATGCTCTCTCGCAAAATCCAAAAGCGCCCTTCGATGGGCTGGGGTAAGAGCTGGGCCTCTTGCCGCGACACGAGGCCTTAAATCATATACTCTGAGGCGATTTCTTATTGTCTGAGTGCTAATTTGCACCTCATGAGTTTGCTCAAGCTGATTTTGAAGGAGGCGAGCGGTTGCAAACCGTTGTCCCAACGAAGAAACTCTCAAGTAACGTTCTTGAATGGCAGTTGTTACCCGTGGTCTACCCTGTCCTGGTCTTCGGACATTCATACCTGTCTCCCTGAATCGCTGCAACATTCTGGACACACTTGTATGGGAAACTCCAAACCTTTCTGCAATTCTTGTGTATGTCCACCCTTCTTCTCGCAAAACTACCGCTTGGGCACATTTCTCTTGGGTCGAATTGCGTGTTTCGCGTTGCATAGCGATCGAGTGTAGAAAATCAAACGAAAGAAAAACTATTGATCACTAGAATTGATCGAGAACAACTAATTTTAGAATTGAGCCAATACATTCAAAATCTGATAATATCATCTTCTTTTATTCCTGCTGGAAGAAAACATCTGTATTGAAGAAAAACGTTGAAAGTGGATAACATATGCATGCATAATCCTGATAAAAATAATTATCATTGAGAACACCTTCAGTTGTAGAATAAATTTGAGATTTCCATAATGTGCGTTAATTTTTTTGCGTTGAGGACTTTTTTGAAGTTATGGAATAGATCTTAATCTGAGGAAGCTAGATCTAGAGGAAAACTGAAAAATCTGGTCTTTTTCTTCAATGAATTGGTTCAATATCTCTATGATTTGGCTGTCTCAATTCCAAGGCATTATGGTGAGGTCATAGCTAGTGTGTATCGCTCCAGAAGGGCACAATGAAGGAAATGATCTCATCGAGCATCACAAAGAATATAGAATCCTCTTTCATCAACTGTTATGGCATCAGTTCTCCAAGAATGAAGCCTTCCCCGAGTGAAGCCAGGTTCATTGGCGTGAGTGAAGGTTCGAAAGCAACTTTCAATGAATAAAACCGTGCAAGTCCGCCAGTGCGGAAGATAAAAATCTTCCTTCAACATAAACTCCCATAGGATATCCTTACTTCCCTCATTTCCTATTAACCCCATCTGAAGATGGTGCTCCAGCACCGTTCCTGGCCTGATCTGCTCTTAATCCGATCGACACGATGTTGCGATACGATCAGTGATTCTGAGTGCCCTCACACACGCACGTCTATCGGCCACTTATCTTAATTTACTTCCGGTTTTGATGCTAGGAAAATGTAAACAAGAAGAGCCCTCTAGTCCCGTACGGTTTTTTAAAGTGATAGAGAGCTCGGAATGATGAAATTTTACGAGCCAGGACTTACTGCAATCGGTTTTTATTAGACCGTATTGGGATCGCAGAATTGCGGAGCTCTTCTTGATCGATCTGATACATTGGAGGATTGCAAGATTGTAATGGGGTATTAATTTACTGTTGTGAAAAGTGAACTATGCTAGTGAATTTTCAACACTTTTTCCACATCTCAATGAGGTGTAATGACGTTTGTGGAATGCCTCATTCCACAGAATGACAAGGAATGGACAAACCTGGGTTTTCTCCAACACTTTCGGCTACCCCTGCCAAGAATGTCTTATAGAAACTGATAGAAAGACTCTATAGTTTCCTAATGTGTTGTTGACACATTAGACCTACCTGTTTCTAATGTGTTTTTACACATAACTCATATCCGTTACTACGAGTTTTGATAAGAATCTATAGTTCTTAAATGTGGTTTTCACACATAGTAATAACAACTTGTTTCTTATGTGTTTTTACACATAAGACTTACCTGTTTCTAATGTGTTTCCACAGATAACTCATATCCGTTTTTACGAGTTTCTATAAGAATCTAAAGTTTTCAAATGTGGCTTTTACACATAAGACCTACCTGTTCCTAATGTGTTTTACACATAACACATCTTTGAACTCAATGCCTTACAGCAGCAATATTCTCTTCTGTTCTTGAGCGACGTGCACAGATTTTAGTCTTCAAATCATTAACTTATCACAACAGCTCAAATTTTTCCACAAATTTCTGTATTGCGGATCGACAAGGAGCTTCACGACCACTCAAAAATGTTTGAGTTTCACGAATCGTCTCTGCCAAATTTTCACCATTTTTAAGATGAATTTTTATAATTTCAATGCGCTGTTGAAGCGTGTATCGTTTCATTTTTATTAATGGCGTAGTTTCTACTTGTCAAATGTCAAAAAATGACAGCTTCAAAAGTGACATCTACCAAGAATAAAAAACGGTTTTATAGGCAAGAAGATTTAATTACAATTTACCGCTACAAGTTTCGAGAACTCACATTATCTCTTCTTCAGGCTACAAGAACCAAAACGGAGAAAACAAAATTAATATGGGAAAGGAAACGCCACAAGTAACTTTGCTCACCAGAATAAATTGACAAATTTTCGGTCAATAGACCGAAAATTTCTCTCTGAAATCAACATAAAACATACTGCAAACGAAATTCCACCTCAAATAATAATATAACATACGTCTCAAGAAATCTGCTACACTATTCATTGAAACATTCATTAATTATCCAAAAGTTATCGAAAACAGCCAAATCTAACAGCGAGAATCGAACTGGCGTTTACAAAAATCAAGCATTTTTTAATATTTTTAGTTATAGGTTATATAATCAGTTTCTACTACAACACAAAATCACCCAACAGCTGTAACAATCAAAAAACTGACATAACCAAAATACTCAAAAAAGCCATAATAGGTGGAATTTCAACACAATTCAAAATTCAACACAAAGCAACAACATGAATCCAACAATGACAATCCTCTGCATACAGAGTGTAACAGCCAAATGGAATGAATTCGATAACGAATAAATGAGGGCGTGTTGGGAGAAACGCTCGGACACGTCGATTTGTAATTTTAAATGCGCATATTTCTCAAGAAAATAATATTATATAGGGTGTTCCATGTGACCGTGGCCAATACCAACTTTCTTATTTCGAATGCAACCCCCTAAATATTATTTATTTTTTGTATTCCTCAGGGAATTCTAGACACAATTCATGCACAATGTCCTATACCTATCTTCAACTATTTCGGAAGTATTGAGTGTTTTCAGATTTATTGTGAAAATCAACGTTTTAAATAAAAATTATTTTATTTCACAAATTTGGTACATTACACCTAAAACCTAATAAGTAACACTGATTATTTCATAATTATCAAAAAAAAAACAAAATAAAACATCAAAGTCGATGTAGGAAATGTTCAAAATGCTCGCCGCGAACGTCTTGGCAACATGCTAATCTGATGGTGTAGAATTGTCTTCTAACGTTACTCAACATTTCTTCTCAGTAATGGTTTTTGCTTACTTTCTTAATATCGAGAGGTAAATGGGTAATGGGTAATAAGTATTGAATGTTATGTATCGAATTTCGAATTTGTGAAATGAAATAATTTTCATTTAAAATGCTAATTTTTGTAAAAAATCTGAAAACACTTAATATTTCCGAAAAAGTTGAAGATAGGTATAGGACATTGTACATGAATTAAGTCTAGAATTTTCTGGAGAATCCAAGAAATAAATAAAATACAGAGGGTTGCATTTGAAATAAGTAAGTTGGTATTGGCCACGGTCGCATGGAACACTCTATATAATTTTATTTTCTTGAAAAATATGCGCATTTAAAATTACAAATCGACGAGTCCGAGCGTTTTTCCTAACACCCCCTCATTTATTCGTTATTGAATTTATTCCATTTGGCTGTTACACTCTGTATGTATTTCCTTCACAGTTTCATCTTTTTAATTAAACTACAATACGTTCTACTCAAACCATCAGTGTCCGATTTAAAATTTACCGAGTCTTATAATTTAATGAAAATCATTTCTGAAAATAGCCTCTTTTGGTAGTTATTCTCAATATGGAGAACTTTTACGTTTTCTAAATCAAAATCAAAGAAATGTCCAGTTTCTAAATGGTGTTCTACCAAAGCTGTTTTGTTATTAGACAATCTTCTCACTGACGACCTATGGTTTGAGATTCTGTTACATAAATGTTGCGGTAAATTGTAATTGTTATGAATCTTCTTTCCTATAAAACCGTTTTTTGTTCGTCGTATGATATTCTTGGGCAATTTTGAGCTGTGGATTGTGACATCTACCGAAAAAGTGGGCTATTCAAAATAACACTTCCTATTGGAAAACCCTTCATTTAAGTAGTAGATCAACTCCAGATGCAGTTTGCAGAATTTGAATACGATTCCCTCTAAACGGCGTATTTTGCAAGATAAACCCTCAGATTGTTTGAAAGGCGTTTGTGCAAAAACTGCAGAAACCATTCTTTGGTCTGGAATACACACCCTCCATCGATGTGTGAAGCTTCTTGACGGAAGCGTTAATCTGGGCTTTAATACAGCATGAGTCACTGTCGCCGACCATTTGTCACCTTCTCAATTTGAACGTCGACTCCACAAGTTTGAGAAACCGAAATGAAAAATCCGACCAATTGGGTAGGAGCGAAAAAAATCGCCAAGATAAATCATGACTCGTGTTTTATTGAAAGTATCGGTACCGGAGTGTCGCAGAAACAAATGTTCTGTCAAGAATAAGCTTTATTGCCGCTGCGCTACAAGGCGCAGTGAATCCCGGATTAGGTGTTTGATAGGATGCGGAGCTCAGCCCTCCGGGACCCGATTTTAATGACTAACTTGTCTCATGCCCTGCCAATAATTAAGACAAACACTCGTGGGAGCTTGACTCCTCTTCCAGCTTCCTCGGAAGACACAAGTGCCGATTAATTCCTACAGATTGCTCACTTCATCGGCTCCATTCATCAAACTACTCCCGTTTTATGAATATTAAGCAGGCCGACATTGAGAAGAGGATTGGCACCCTTCGTTCATAAACTTCCATCGAGGGGAGGACGTTAAGAAGCTGGTTTCGAGTGTTGTCGGAACGCATCCACAGGCTGATTCGATATCCTGCGGAATTGGAGGACTCGAGATTTGAATAATATTATGTCGATGGTTATAGTTCGCGAAGATGGAGTCACTGGTTGAGGATTTGCACGTTTTATCGCGCATTGGAAAGTGCCTTTCACGCGTCGGTATCTAACATACACTTCGCAAAAAAATTAACGCACATTATGGAAATCTCAAATTTATTCTACAACTGAAGGTGTTCTCAATGATAATTATTTTTATCAGAATTATGCATGCAAAGTTATCCACTTTTAATGTTATTCTTCAATACAGATGTTTTCTCCCAGCAGGAATAAAAAAAGATGATATTATCAGATTTTGAATGTATTGGCTCCATTCTAAAATCAGTTGTTCTCGATCAATTCTAGTGATCAATAGTTTTTCTTTCGTTTGATTTTCTACACTCGATCACTATGCATCGCGAAACACGCAATTTGACCCAAGAGGAATGTGCCCAAGCGGTAGTTTTGCCGTTTGCGAGAAGAAGGGTGGACATACACAAGAATTGCAGAAAGGTTTGGAGGTCCCCATACAAGTGTGTCCAGAATGTTGCAGCGATTCAGGGAGATAGGAATGAATGTCCGAAAACAAGGACAGGGTAGACCACGGGTAACAACTGACATTCAAGAACGTTACCTGAGAGTTTCTTCGTTGAGACAACGGTTTGCAACCGAGCGCCTCCTTCAAAATAAGCTTGAGCAAACTCATGAGGGGCAAATTAGCACTCAGACAATAAGAAATCGCCTCAGAGAATATGATTTAAGGCCTCGTGTCGCGGCAAGAGGCCCAGCTCTTACCCAGCCCATCGAAGGGCGCGTTTGGATTTTGCGAGAAAGCATATGCATTGGGAAGAGGCCGATTGGGAAAGAGTTCTCTTCACAGATGAGTCTAGATTCTGCCTTTACCATTGCGATTAACGTTCCATTTTATACAGACGTCCACATGAAAGATATGCTCAGTGCAATTTCCTGAATACTACTGGTTTCGGGGGAGGATCGATTATGGTATGAGGTGGAATATCTTTGACTGCTCGCACAGACCTAGTGGTCGTTGATAATGGAGCTATGAATGCTGATAAGTATATAAGGAACATTCTTGAAGAGTATGTAGTGCCATTTGCCCCATACATTGGTGAAAATTTCATTTTTATGGGCGATAATGCCAGACCCCATCGTGCACGCATCGTTCAGGAGTACCTTGAAGAGGTTGAAGTCTCTGGAATGGAATGGCCAGCAAGAAATCCAGATCTCAATTCTATTGAGCAGGTTTGGGACAACCTCAATAGAACGCTGAGAAGTTCAGAAAATCATCCAGCTACTCTTAATGACTTAGGAATCCAAGTCGGAGAAATCTGGGAAGGATTAGATCAGAACATTTCAAGATCACTCATTTTGAGTATAAACCGTCGTTGCCGAGCTGTAATTAACGCAAGGGGTGGAAATACCAAGTATTGAATCACTTATCAGCATTTCAATATTTTGAAAATTGTTCATTTCTCTTCTTTCACATAAGATTCGGTGAAATCCTGAATTTTCTTCCATTTATTGTGTCTTGTTTCGTTCAAAACCTTCCCGAGAGAACATAAAAAATAAGTTATAAAGTCAATGTAGAGTTAACTTTCATTAAAATTGAGATTTTCAGAATGTGCGTTAATTTTTTTGCGCAGTGTAGTTATGCGTTTTTCTTGTACAAAAATCAAGAATCGAGGGTTGAAATTCTACTGAAAAATAATTGACAGAATAATCCGTTACTTTGTGATAGTTCATTCGAAAAAAGAATTAAAGTACTCGAATAACAACAGAAAAAATTATAAATGAACAGACGGACCCATGGAATTCCCCACTTTTCAGAATTCTCAAGAAATAAGCCTACAGAAGACATTCGAATACATTTTTACACAACATGAAATAATCCAGTATGAAAATGTAGTAGTACTTCTACGACACCTGTGCCACCTTAAAAAAATTAACTCAATTTAAGAAGTTCTTGGAAATCTATGTGAATGACACACTGAAGTGAGAAAAACATAGTTCTAAACTGGTATGCAGCTTAGCTTCAGTCTGTTATCTTTGAGTGTAATGGCAACGTCTCTGAGAATTATTTTCACATTATCGATATTTCACGAGTGCCAACTTGCGTCAGTTTCAAGTAAAAAAGCTTGATAAACCTAAATCTTGGCCAACCGGGATACTTTATGAAAGTGAATGGAGTATACGCAAACCTCAACTTCTTCAAACGTGCGAATTAACACAACGAAAAAAGCAAATCGTGTACGGTGAAGATATATCAGGAAAAGCAAGGTAATTTTTCGTGTTGTAACCAGATATGTTCTGTAGATATGTGGTATGAGAAACGGTCCCACAGAGAGTTGCTTGAATAATTGATAAGCGTTCAGATTTAACATTTTGTATTCCAGCGCCACACGTTATTTCCTATACACAACAGAGGGCACCCTCTTAGCGGTTTCGCTCCCATTTCCCGCTTTCCGATATACATATTATCCTTTTGATTTATTCCTTATCTCTGCCATCTATCAATTTTCAATATTCCATCGGGACTACCAAACAGACACGTTCAACAATTGGCCATTTCCGATGCAATTTTTATGCGAATACCGCTCTTTGCTCGACGCTTAATAATTCATGTTTTGGTTTTTTCTGTCATATGTGAAGGGTTCCCTTTCAACTGAACACCCATAAATTCAAAATGATATTATTTATTCAAGGTTATTCCTCATTTTCATCGTGATACACCCAATAAAGATAATGTTGTTATTTTCCTCGAAATACCATTCTTTTACCCACTTTTTTCTCATCCCAAGAAAACACCTTTCAATGCAATAGGAAAAACAGTAAATGTTAATTTCGGTTCGATCAAAAGTGACAGCGCATTGAGAATATTCAGAAAAATGAATCTCATCACGTCAAAACATCAACCACCATTTTCTAACCTCAAATGGATCACGCTGTATATTCCACACATGAGAATTATACTGAGGATCCTGCGTAGCGATATTCGGAAACTCCCTAGCCGGAAAGCTGCATTTTCTGGAGTATCATTCAGTTCCGGTTGACTAAAATCGAATCATTCGGGAACCTGGACGAAATAAATGAAAAGAAATGTGTCGGCTGAGAATAACGAGCAAAAAAACGAATGGTCCCTACGTTGCAGGAATAGCAAATGGGAAAACAAATTGCAAATACCCTTCCGTCTATAAAACAACCCATAAGTTTTTTTAATTAGTGCAGCTCCAGCCGGTTGGCCAAGGAAGGCACTTGTCTTCACCTTCTCTAATCCACACAGGACCGTACTAAATTTCGAGATAAACGGAAGCGCCCAAGAATTGGACAAAAATCATTATACGTCAAATATTGAAAATGATTTCACTTTTCTCCTTTTGAAGAAACTTCAGGAGAGAAAGAACTTGATAATCGGTAGCACTTTTATTTTTACTCTCTACAATACATGGTCAATTTAATTGTGTCCATATTTGTCCTCATTTAAAAGGTTTTTTTATCACCTCTCGTATATATGATTACTTTTCCTTATGTACTCTGGTTGTTTTCCTTTTTTTTTATTCATATAAATATATTGAATTTGGTTCAGGTATTTGTTTTATATTTTGTGGTTCGTGATGAATTTATTTCCTGTCATCAATTTTTCTCTCTCCTCTTCTACTTCTCTACAAAAACTTGTTGCATTTATTGACGGTAATTCTGTTATTCATTTTTAATGAATGTTCAATTTTTCAATTGAAAAATCCTCGATAATGATTGAGGGAACGTTACGTAATTTCATTTCAAATTCATGAAAGAATAGACCAACAACTATTAGTAACTGAATGTATGGCTTGAGAGCCTGAAAAAATCACCCTTATAGGTCTTTATGTTCTTAATCCGCCCCTAGTTGTAGAACACTGTCTTCACCTTCCATAATTTACATACTACGCCAATCGGGACTGCGCGAGAAAAACACTTTCATTAACGAAATTTACAGATGATAAAACTCGACATCCACGGTTTATAATTAAAAGTACTGGCGGGTTAGAAATGATTGCATTTTTTCGCCCCGACCTTATACTTGTTCCGATGCATTTCCCCATCATTTTTACGGCCGAATTTGGGGCACCCCTTAGAATTTATAATGCCCCCTACCGCGGCCCTCTAATTTTGAACGTCATAAAATTTCCTTTGCGGGATCAGGGCTCAAGCACTGGAAAAGTCGAGTGATCGTTTATTGGGCAATTTAACTGCTACAAGTTTGAATCCAGAAGAAAAGTTATTATTATTTCCACAATGGAGATCACAAAATATTGCCATTGTTATTCAATTTCAGTGTTTTGTACATTCGATAAAAATATGGAACCCTCATAGGATCAGCCAGGTGTCTGTCGGTCAGTCAAATTCTATGGAATTATGTGCAAGTTATGTGCAAATTCAGTTCTCTGTGTGCTCACCAATAACTTTTTGATTTTCCACGCGATTTCTATCAAACAAACTCTGGAAAATTTGCACATAATTCCAGCATTTGTTCAATCGAAATCGAATGATGAATGAATGAATAATTGAGAACTAAGCTAGCTTGCCTAGTAAGCTAGATCGATTCTCAATAGGAAATTATTAGTGAGTGCACAAAATCTATGTTCCTGAATTGCACATAATTTCAGCATTCGTTTTAGGAGATGAACGAGTTTTCGAGAATTATGCTAGCTTGCTTGGTAAGCTAGAATGATTGGAGAGTGCAAAAAAAACCTACTCAACATAATTTGTAAATAATTTGCACATAATTTCAGCGTGTGTTCAGCAAAAATCGCTGGATGAAATAATAATTATTTATCAAGAATTAGTGGCGAGTGTAGTAAAAATCTTAATCTGCACATAGGTAGATTGCACATAATTCCAGCGTGTGTTCGTTTATTAATTATTGGGCAATGTAACTGCTACAAGTTTAAACAGACATTCTCTGCTCCAAGGAGATGTATTATCCAGAAGGAAAGATATTATTATTTCCACAATGTGTTTTCAATTTTAGTGTTCTGTACATTCGATAAAACTATGGAACCCTCATAGGATCAGCCAGTCGTTCAGTCAATTTTTTTCAGGGAAGCGAGCACAATTCTTGATATTCTTCACTCAATTTCTATCGAATTCTATGGAATTATATGTGATTTATGTGCAAATTAATTTCTCTGTGTCCTCGCCAATAACTTTTTGATTTATCACTCGATTTCTATCAAACAAACTCTGAATAATTGCAATAATTCTAGCATTTGTACAATCGAAATCGAATGATAATGAATGAATAATTGAGAATTAAGCTAGATCGATTCGCAATAGGGAATTATTAGTGACTGCACAAAAATAAATGCACCTGAATTGCACATTATTTCAGCATTTGTTTCATTGATATTAATGAGTTTTCGAGAATTATGATAGCTTTAAAATGTTAAGAAAGTGCACAAAAAACCTACTCAACATAACTTGTACATATTTTGCACATAATTCCAGCGTGTGTTCAGCAAAAGTCGCTGGATGAAATAATTATTTATCAAAGATTATTGGTGAGTGTAGAAAAATCTTAGTCTGCACATGGGTAAATTGCACATAATTTGCACATAATTCCAGCGTTCATTCGATAGACATCGAGTGACAAATTAATTAGCCATCAAGATCTGTAGTCGCTTGCCTCGAAGCTAGCACAATTTTCAATGAAAATGATTGCGCATAATTCGTACATGATTAGAGATAGGTTTCGGATCGATTGTGCAGAAATGGTTGTGCTGGCTTACGGGTCAGCATTTCCCCTTGCTACAGAAACCAATTCAGATGTACGAGGGTGAGCTAAAAGAGCCGAAACGAGGGCAGACAAGATCGATTTCCCTGATTAACTGACGACGTTGTCCTAGGTTAGTTTGTCCTGTATGGGATAATTTTGCTCCATTCACAGGCAGGCCACGGTTCGACGGTCCATAGCGTTAACTCTCGGCCGCAAACGTAGAAAGAGCAGGCGGCTTCTGTGAAGTGAACTCTCGTTCCCACGAGGCACACCGTCATGGGGTCCCAGTCAACCTGACCTCACTCCCAATTCGGCGATGCAAGTCTTCGATGACCCTTCCGATTGTATAAATCTAATTGATAATATCTATCCTTTTCTGAATGAGAAAATACTGTCAGCTTGTTCGGCTGAAAATCAAGTCGTATTTGTTTGAGCGAATCTGCGCTAAGAGCAGCGATACTTTCGCGAGATAAAGCAATCAAGGGAACTCTTTATTGTCACTTTCACAACATACTATTTTTCACAAACTACAGAAAAATGCCTTGGTGCGCTTTCGTGGCGAGCTTGTTCGAGATCTTATACTTTAAGAAGGTTATACAGAGTGTAACAGCAAAATGGAATGAATTCGATAACGAATAAATGAGGGCGTGTTGGGAAAAACGCTCGGACACGTCGATTTGTAATTTTAAATGCGCATATTTTTCAAGAAAATAATATTATATAGGGTGTTCCATGTGACCGTGGCCAATACCAACTTTCTTATTTCAAATGCAACCCCCTGTATATTATTTATTTTTTGTATTCTTCAGAGAATTCTAGACACAATTCATGCACAATGTCCTATACCTATCTTTAACTATTTCGGAAGTATTAAGTGTTTTCAGATTCATTGCAAAAATCAACGTTTTAAATAAAAATAATTTATTTCACAAATTCGGTACATTACACTTAAAACCTAATAAGTAATACTGATTTATTTTTTGATTTTCATTTAAAATGTTAATTTTTGGAAAAAATCTAAAAACACTTGATATTTCCGAAAAAGTTGAAGAAAGGTATCTGACATTGTACATGAATTATGTCTAGAATCCAAAAAATAAATAATATACAGGGGGTTGCATTTGAAATAAGAAAGTTGGTATTGGCCACGGTCGCATGGAACACCCTATATAATTTTATTTTCTTGAAAAATATGGGCATTTGAAATTACAAATCGACGTGTCCGAGCGTTTTTCCCAACATGCCCTCATTTATTCGTTATCGAATTTATTCCATTTGGCTGTTACACTCTGTAGATATAGGTACTTCATTCACTTTTATTATGTATCGCGTTTGGCCATGATTTAGGTTTTTCAAGTATTTTAACTTGAAACTGACGCAGGTTTGTACTCGTCAAATGTCAAATAATTCTCAGAGACGTTGCCAATGCTAATTTCTATTTATTCTTTTTTAACTTTGTAAATGGAGTTCTTTTAAGGTTTAACTGTAACACAGTTTTCGTATTACTACTACATTTTTATACTGGAGTATTTCAAGTTCTGAAAAAAGGTATTTAAATGTCTTCTGTAGGCTTATTTCTTGAGAATTTTGAAAAGTGGGGAATTTCATTGTTCGTTTATAAGTTTTTCTGTCGGGTAATTCGAGTACTTTCATTTTTTTTCGAATGAACTATCACAAGATAACTATTTTTTCCATTTTTTTCAGTGAAATTTCACCATGCGATACTCGATTTCCGTACAAGAAAATAGCTCAACTGAATCTTCCAACCACGTTATGAAACAAATTCATTTTCTCAGAAAAAAAATATTTGGCAACAAAATCCTGAAACAGGTCAATTTTTATTTCACTTTTACCAAATTTTATGCATTTTTGAAGGATTTTTGTTGCACCCTGTGCCATTCTCATCAACCCTCTGAATTTTTTGAATTTGGAAAGTGGGCCATGTGGTACTTTTTTGGCAAGTGTTTCACACATTCTAATTTTTCATGAGGGGGTTGAATGGGGATGAAAGTTGTGTATGAACAAAACTGTAATTGTCGACCATGGGCGCCCGCAGAAATTTTTCTCAGGGGGGGGGCAAAATTTTTCTCAGGGGAGGCAAAATAAAAATTATTGAAATATTGAGGGTGTAAAGCTGAAAAACGATAAGGCCATACAAATCTCAGGGGGGCCATGCAGTATTACCAGCGAAAAAAGTTTCTACAGCATTCGCCAGGTCTTTGGAATTATTGAATTTACATAATATTTTCTCAAATTCATTATTTCCCCAAAGTGAATGAAAATTTCGATGAATACGTAGTTACTACGATTTCTTTGTAGAAAGGACAACGCTGCTCATTCATCTGACAGGAAAATGACTATAACCTAATATTTTCAAAATATACACGGTGAAGTGTGTCAAAAAGTATATTCCAATGAATTGGTGAATACTTAACGATAAACCCGAATTGTCTGTGACTTTATTCGGCAAAAACAATCTACACTATTCAATGCCACAACACAACTGTTATTTCAAAAATCAAACATTCGTTTCATACCCGCACTAAAACCGTGGCAAATTCGAATTCATACGATTAAGTTTGGCCCCATAGATCAATGCCCAATTTGCCAGTTGAGACGTCTAATGAACCAACGGGAAGAATCATAAACCGAAATAAATTCCGATGCCCCCAATTGCTGGATGGAAACATAACCTGTTCCACGTCCCCCGCCTGTTTTACGACCGCAAATTAGAAGTTACTAATAAGTAAGGTATTAACCGAACGAGATCTACAAGGTCTCATAGACCACAGCGGATGTGGTATAGGCTAGCTGTTGCTGCAATTGTTCTCCCGATCTCTATAATATATTAGGGTCGTGCCCAATCTGTCGCAGACATTAAGACAATAAGCTTGCCCTTCATCACTGCCTCTGCCCATCCGAATTTACTACTGCGCCCTTCAATTTTGAAACCCCAATGGAAAATATGCTTTGCTCTCTCTACTAGACGATTTTTCAACACTAGTGGACATAAACACGTCGAACTTAAATTTTAAAGTGTCGTTCTTCTTCGCAAGAATGCGAAACCACTCTTCATCCCCTTTCGAAAGACAGGTACAACTCTAATTTTTCGAATAGGATTTATGAGCTTGTGATAAATCGTCATTTTCTCTTAAGGAATGTTATCATTTTCATGTCGCAAAAATTTAAAAAAAATTGAATCATGTGATTACCGAAATTTATTATAATATCTTCTGGAATATTTCCAAATCTTATAACGATAATACTAAACTTTTTCACCTTCGAGATGTGCTACATAGAGAACAGAACACAAAAAGGAGTAAATCGGTTGTTTCATAAAAATTTCCGGGTATGCCGCCTATATCCCATGATACAATGAGTAAATAAAAAATCAGAAAGAAGCTGCTGTTTATACACTATGAGAGTTGTGAAATTAAATGTACAGGAAAACTGCTGCAAGATCTTCCAAAACATTGCAGACAAAAATCGATAAATTTTGATTTTTTCTCATATTTCCTATTTCGTCTCTTCCTGCATGAAGCAAAGAGTAATAAACAAGGATTTTGCATCAAATACACTGCGCAAAAAAATTAACGCACATTCTGAAAATCTCAATTTCAATGAAAGTTAACTCTACATTGACTTTATAACTTATTTTTTATGTTCTCTCGGGAAGGTTTTGAACGAAACAAGACACATTAAATGGAAGAAAAATTCAGGGTTTCACCGAATCTTATGTGAAAGAAGAGAAATTAACAATTTTCGAAATACTGAAATAATGATAATTGATTTAATACTTGGTATTTTCACCCCTTGCGTTAATTACAGCTCGGCAACGACGGTTCATACTCAAAATGAGGGATCTTAAAATGTTCTGATCTAATCCTTCCCAGATTTCTCCGAGTTGGATTCCTAAGTCATTAAGAGTAGCTGGATGATTTTCTGAACTTCTCATCCTTCTATTGAGGTTGTCCCAAACCTGCTCAATCGGAATGAGATCTGGACTTCTTGCTGGCCATTCCATTCGAGAGACTTCAACCTCTTCAAGGTACTCCTGAACGATGCGCGCACGATGGCGTCTGGCATTATCGTCCATAAAAATGAAATTTTCACCAATGTATGGAACAAATGGCACTACATGCTCTTCAAGAATGTTCCTTATATACTTATCAGCATTCATAGCTCCATTATCAACGACCACTATGTCTTTGCGAGCAGTCAAAGATATTCCACCCCATACCATAATCGATCCTCCCCCGAAACCAGTAGTATTCAGGAAATTGCACTGAGCATATCTTTCATGTGGACGTCTTTATACAAGGGAACGTCGATCAACAAGGTAGAGGCAGAATCTAGACTCACCTGTGAAGAGAACTCTTTCCCAATCGGCCTCTTCCCAATGGATATGCTCTCTCGCAAAATCCAAACGCGCCCTTCGATGGGCTGGGGTAGGAGCTGGGCCTCTTGCCGCGACACGAGGCCTTGAATCATATTCTCTGAGGTGATTTCTTATTGTCTGAGTGCTAATTTGCACCTCATGAGTTTGCTCAAGCTGATTTTGAAGGAGGCGAGCGATTGCAAACCGTTGTCTCAACGAAGAAACTCTCAAGTAACGTTCTTGAATGGCAGTTGTTTCCCGTGGTCCACCCTGTCCTGGTCTTCGGACATTCATACCTGTCTCCCTGAAGCGCTGCAACATTCTGGACCCACTTGTATGGGGAAACTCCAAACCTTTCTGCAATTCTTCAGTATGTCCACCCTTCTGCTCGCAAAACTACCGCTTGGGCACATTCCTCTCGGGTCAAATTGCGTGTTTCGCGTTGCATAGCGATCGAGTGTAGAAAATCAAACGAAAGAAAAACTATTGATCACTAGAATTGATCGAGAACAACTGATTTTCGAATGGAGCCAATACATTCAAATTCTGATAATATCATCTTCTTTTATTCCTTCTGGGAGAAAACAACTGTATTGAAGAAAAACGTTGAAAGTGGATAACATATGCATGCATAATTCTGATAAAAATAATTATCATTGAGAACACCTTCAATTGTAGAATAAATTTGAGATTTTCATAATGCGTTAATTTTTTCGCGCAGTGTACATTGCAGTTGAAATAGAGGAAAATATCCATCTAATTTCCAGAACATAGATTGTTTATTTCTTGAGAAACCTATGAGAGCAGGACTTTTGACGATGTGTGTATTTTGTTTTCATTTGACTTTCACGACTTCAGAGGATGATTAGAAAAAAATTCCCTGATCAACAAATATGGTAAATATGGACATATCGAGAATGGTGTAAAGAACGTTCTGAGTTCTTACAGTGGACCATTCAGGTCGTTCAGTAAAGACATTATGTGATCTATTGTGCTGCGCTTTAATAAAGCCGAAGCTCTAACGATTCCTTTTTTCCATTTCCATGCGAAATAAATTGTTGGACATAAAGGCCGACAAAGTACGTTTTTACTCGATAAAAAGTTTATAAATAAAATAGTGTGCCGTTTCGGTGAGGTTGATAGTGGAGGTGACTACATAAAATTATTCTCGAGCTCTAAAATGGATACAATCGTTCATGGACATCTGATAAATGATTCAACGTCTGGGCGAGTCACGGGTCCAGGAGGATAGCCGAATTTCAGACCGCCAGTTTTACGACACACGCTGATGCTGCCATTACCCGCTCGATAAGACCAGAGATGACCTCAGTCCACCCCACAAAACATCATAATCACACCGGACTGAATTCACTTCGGCGTCGCAATAGCCAAAATAGCGTTTTTACAACTTCTTGGGGATTACCACGCACCAAGGCTCGTCTCTAATGACTAATACTGATCTCGTTTTCGAGCCTTGTCCTAATATTTATATACTGGCTGTCCACCGGCTCCGTTAAAGGCATCGTTTGAGCTTAATTGAGTTAGAAGGAAGTATTAGGTAGATTGGTGGGATCTTTGATAACAACACATTAAGATTCTCGATTTTCTTTTCTCACCCCTTCATTCTCGTTGGCTGCCAGTGAAATTGAGCTACCTCAACATTTTTCAGGACATGACTTGTACATAGATTCTTGAGGTCAAGAGAAACCTTTTTTTCATTTTCCATTTTTCCGAATTCGGCTCTGTTCAAAAGATATAGCCATTTGAAAAAAAATTGAGCCAAATACGTGCTTGAAACGATTCTCTAGAATTGATGCAAAGTTCATATTTCTTGATTGAAATTGAGTTGATACATGTAGGAAATACTCAAGCACTAACCTCATTGGAATAAAAATATTACAAACACGATATTTCCTAAAAAAAACACTTAGTTTTATCCGATTATTTCTGTAATTGAAAAGCCATAAGTTCTTTCTTCGATTTTCCTGAAGATTATTTTGTAAACACTAATAATTTGTTCATATTTTCCTCGATATCCCAACAATATCTTATAAAAAAAATTGTTTTTACACTAACCTAACTCCATTAACCTAGGTCATAGGATTCGAGGTCAATGACCTAGCCTTACCCATCTTCTATGATACATATTCCACGGAGCTTTTGAGAAGACGATGCCAGATTGTGTTGATTTTCTCTTTAAACAAGAAAGCAGTTCGTCCACTATCGTAAACGGATGAACTAACGCAAGGGCACTAGTTGAAAATCCCGAACGAGTAGTTCTGATTCTTGCCGATATAGCGCTACGATCTTAATTTCAGTCGCCTATAACCATGCGCGACTTGGCAATGCGAGGTAGAAAGCGCGCAAGACAAACCGTTGTTCCACAGACCAAACAGTTGGTCTGTGATTGTTGAACGACGCATGCGTATAGCGATAACCGGCCTGGACTAAGATTTGTCGATTCATTTAATTACTCACAGGTGTTGATTAGGTGAAGACTTTCAGTGAAAGTGCATCAATGTGATAATAACCGTGTAGTGTCGAGTTTATAATATTCTAAAAGGGTATTGTTTGGATAGAAACATCGCCACAGATCATGTTGTGTTCAGTATCATTTCATTTTGCATTAATTTCGATTCAATACGTGGTTTGAATGGGATATTCATCATCAATATCCGAAATATGGATTTCATTGACATTTTTTTAATATGGACCGGTAGCAATAGATTTTTTATAGAAACTGTGCGTATGAAATGTATTATTTCATGCTTCTTAGAATTCAATTTTTTCTCCCACATATCTCTACATCGAACTTTTTTCCATCATAGAGATTTTAGTCTTGACAAAGTAAATAAACATTCTGACAACAATGTTAATTTGTATAGATAATCAGAGAGTTCATAAAGTTCAGTCATTCTGGGATATTATGAATCCAGTGAAGCATCCAAATTATTCTTGATTTTTCAGTCAAATTTTATCAGGTAAAATTGAGAATAACTCGAAAACGACGCGTTTCATGAAAAAACATAGGAATACTTTTATTTTTAAAAATGATTGCATCTTTCGAAAATTGAACCGTTTATCTTGTTCAAGTGGTTTCATATAATTTTTGCTTGGATTAATGAGTCGGCTAGGCTGTAACTTTTACACCAGGAGAAATATTGAATAAGTTTTGATTGAGGAATATGCACCATGAATAGCGTAAACAATCAACCAAAATTCAGATCATTTGAAATAGCGGTTACAAAGATATGAACAGAAATATGTTTCGACACCTTGTATCTTTCAAAAGAAACCCAATTTCGAAGAATGGTATTCAAAAAAGTGTTTCGTTTGATGAGAGGGATATATAGTTAAATTATATGTACAAGTCGAAGACTCACCCATCTGTTAATTGATTTGAATTTTGAATCTACCTCAGAACGCGTGAAAACAGTGAAAATTCCAATTTTATGATTTCAACCATTTCATCCCTATGACTATAAAAGAGTTGATAAAATGATCTAATCATCCCCCAGCAACAAGAAGTCAGGGTTATCATGTAAAACTCAAACCCAAATCAACAATGGGTCACATTCGATTAATTGTTGAGTCTTCACTTTAAAACACTCAAAACATGATAACAACGGCGGCTAGTCAGAGGAGGCATCCCCTAAAATCCAAATTTCGAAAAAAAATTCATCTAAATCTCGCAAAAATTGTAAAATTTACCGGAAAACTGAAAGATGTACCATTATCACTTAATCAAAAATCATATAAAAGAAATTTCAATCAATTGCTGCAGTTCACTGTAGTTGAACGTTTACGTTTGGTTTGATCAAATTAGTTCTGTTTGTTTTTGGTGAGATTGAGAGGCACAGTCACAGAGTTAGTTGACTTGAAATCCCGCCATATTGTCGATATGTCTTCGATCTACTGTATGTCAGCATTCATCATCGTTACCCTTTTTACCATTTTCGGAAAACCAGAAACCTTATTGAGCCATTCCGTACGGCGAGGGATTCGTTTAGATGGTCAATGAAATGAAAAGAAAAAAAGAACGAAACGTATCTCAGCAAACAGCAGCACGATCACCTGCCTGAACGAAGAACCAATATTGTTTTCAATTTAAAATGAGTTTTTTCGAACGGGCGAAAAACTTGTTTCAGCGACTGCTATTTTCCGAGAAACTTTGATTGGACGTTTCGAGCCACGCAATGAAAGTTCAGGAATGACTGAATTCCTTGGAGTCCTTTCTCAATTAGCCGAACATGGAAATTTTCAGATCAGATGTACCTATTTATATTAATGGGGCTTGCAAGTTCAGGAAATAAGAAGGGACAATAGCGGGGCTGCAGATAATCAAAGAGTGCCACGGATGAATTCGTGACGATCGACTTCTTCTCTGTTATTCTCCGACTCATTTTACATTTCTTCAGGGTTTGCCTCGGTTCGATTTTTATTCGAATACATTTCTAAGACATTTAACACAATTCGAGAGGAACTTCTTCGAACCTCTCACTCCCTCATTATTGCGTAGACAAAAATTTACATTTTCTCCTCGAGAAAATTCATGTTATTATACAGGGTCTTTATGAATGAGACCCACCTCCAGAAGCTTGACAAAAAATTTCAGGATAAAAATGAAAATTATTCGGAGTAAGGTGCTTTTGAGTGCAGAAAGATTCGCAATTTGCAGTCAAGAAACTAATCGAAAACATGCCAAAAAAATTGATAGGAGCTGTCAAAGAAATCGTCAATGATCCAGAATATGATTCCATATACAGAGTGTAACAGCCAGATGGAATAAATTCGATAACGAATAAATGAGGGGGTGTTAGGAAAAACGCTCGGACACGTCGATTTGTAATTTTGAATGCGCATAGTTTTCGAGAAAATAAAATTTTATAGGGTGTTCCATGCGACCGTGGTCAATACCAACTTTCTTATTTCAAATGCAACTCCCTGTATATTATTTATTATTCGGATTCTTCAGAAAATTCTAGACATAATTTATGTATAATGTCCTATACCTATCTTCAACTTTTTCGGAAATATTAAGTGTTTTCAGATTTTTTACAAAAATCAACATTTTAAATAAAAATTGTTTTATTTCACCAATTCGATACATTACATTCAATACTTATTTGCCATTTACCTCTTGATATGAAGAAAGTTAGCAAAAACCATTACTGAGAAGAAATGTTGAGTAACGTTAGAAGACAATTCTACACCAGATTAGCATGTTGCCAAGACGTTAGCGGCGAGCATTTTGAACATTTCCTACATTGACTTAAATGCTTTTTTTTCGTTTTTTTTATAATTGAGAAATAATCAGTATTACTAATTAAGTTTTGAGTGTAGTGTACCGAATTTGTGAAATAAAATATTTTTTATTCGAAACGTTGATTTTTGCAATAAATCTGAAAACACCTAATACTTCCGAAATAGTTAAAGATAGGTAAAGGACATTGTGCATGAATTGTGTCTAGAATTCTCTGAAGAATCCAAAAAATAAATAATATACAGGGGGTTGCCTTTGAAATAAGAAAGTTGGTATTGGCCACGGTCACATGGAACACCCTGTATAATATTATTTTCTTGAAAAATATGCGCATTTAAAATTACAAATCGACGTGTCCGAGCGGTTTTCCCAACACGCCCTCATTTATTCGTTATCGAATTTATTCCATTTGGCTGTTACACTCTGTATATTACATTTCATTTCGATGAGATACGTAGTTTTAAAATTATTGAAAACGAAAAATTCGAACACCCATATTTACGGAAACCCTAGTCGAATTTCGCCTTTGATGAATGGACGAAACATTTCGTTCGATGCAACAAAAAAAATTCCAACATCAAAAGAATGAATATTGAGGCTATCGAAATCTATAAACACAAAAGTAGAATTACCAGGAAAGAAGAGACATCCAATGTTCTTGGTGCATGGTGGCCTACCATCTGCAATACTAGAACTAAACCTGTTAGAAGCTGACCGGCCAGCTTGCTCCATCTTTCTTCGATTATACAGGGTGTTCCTAAATTGGGGAGTCCTTGAATAATTCCAAATAAAATGTCATATAAACAATTTGAAATTTTTTTCTCATAATATCTGCATTTCACAAATATTCAACTGAAATTTGGCAAAGAACAATTTAGTGTGAATTTCATGTGACGAATTTCGATTGCAAATCTACAGGGTGATATTCTTTTTGGAACAGTGGCTCCTGTTTGCTTTCAGAACTTTTTTTTTGGATCTCTTGTAGTTGTAACTGCAACCGATTTCGAGAAAAAAACGATCCTTTCGTAGTCCTCAGAAAAATGAAAATTGGTCTGGTCAAATGCGGTTCCTCAGAGCTAGTCGTAGTGGACATATTCCGGAAATTATTTTCAAAACATAAATGTCATTAAATGAAATGTCCACCTCGTTCAATCCACCTGTTTTCAAGTTTCGGAAAATGAAAATGACCACGATCGACTGCAAGTTCTGAGTGCACCGGCCCTCTGAAATATGAGCATTGAATATTTCATACCGAAGGCAATAAAATCGCCCAATAAAATTGCATTAATGTCGCTCGGTGACCCACAAATGGACACTAAAAGTACATTAGGGGGTGTGGGTGCACCATAAAGAATATTTTACGTTCTAATGGTTTCCCTTAAAGAGCTGTAAATGGCTGATCAGTCTTAGCTTCCAGCCCTGTTCGGAAGTCAACCCCAGATGGCAGGTGGCCTCTACATTATTAAAATCACGTAGCAGTCGACGAGAGAAGTCCGCATACGAAACCATATATTTTATTCAACAAATTCCATACTATACATGCACCTTCAAATTGGAGCATGTACATGATATCTGAGAGGGATGTGCGTCTCAAGAATTCATTCGCGATATGGGGACGTCTCGTACAAATTCAATTGAACCTAGACGCCGTATTCGACGTTATTTGAATCTTCAAAATATGCCTCGGATATTTTTTTCGTCATAAGAATACGACTATCAGCAGCAGAACTAAATGGAGAAAAGGAAGGAAGCTATATCAGGGATTTTGCACTAAATTTTTTTTGTGGGGGTGTAGTTACCCCCAGTACTCCCCATAACAGCGTCCTTGGCATCGCAGTAAAATGACTGTTCCAATGATGGCACTCATTAATAATTATATCAAAAGATTTTTACGCGAATCAAGAATGATTCATTATGCACCTTCGGTCTCACTTCGCGTGGCTCGGTTTGATAAAACGGGCATGTTGTTAATTATTCCCAGTGAATCTCGCCACAGAAAGGCGACTATCGATCATTTTCATTAAGGACGTTCAAACAAAACCAATTCGGTTTGAGCTAAATTGATTATATAATAACTGTCGAGAACATCTTCGCTAGTCACGATTCTCTTCAACAAATTGATTCCAGACTCGTTCATTAAAATTCCGTTTGAGCGAATTTTCCATGGAAAAATTACGAAATCTCCTATCTGAGAGAAAAATGACGCTCTTAACGTGTCTCGACTTCAACAGTCCATAATTCTTCCGATGCACATGCTGGTACCTGTATTTATTCCTGATCATCGCCAGCAAAGGCAAGATTCAATTCTCGAATCAGAGCTGAACTGCGTAAACTTATGCACTTAATACGAGGATGTATTGATATCTAGTTAGCCTAGACCTATTAATTCCATGCATAAACAAAATATTGCGATACCATATCAGCGAACAATAACTTATTAGAAGTGTCAGTGTAGAGTTCGACGTCAAAAAAGTAAACCAGAGATACACGCAATAAATTAAAAAAAAACATGTCCACCGAAATTGTACAAATCGAAAAATTGGAGTATCGAGCCATCATTAAGTACCTGTATTTAAAAGGGTACGCTCAATACCATGGTGATCAATATTCTTCCTTTGCGACCGTGAAAAATTGGACTGCAAGCTTCAAATGTGGAAAATATTCCATTGAAGATGATGACCGATCGGGAAGGCCAGTTTTTGTGTCAGTCCCCGAAAATATCGATGCAGTTCATGACATGATTTTATCAAACCGTGGAATTGGGCTAAAACGGATATCTGAAGCACTGAAGATTTCATACGAACGCCTTCATCATATAGTTCACGTCAATTTGGACAAGAGAAAAATTTCTGCAAAAGGGATACCCAAATGTTTGACTGTTGACCAAAAGCGTGCAAGGGTAGAAGGATCGCGTTCGATCTGTGCTCGATTTGAAAACGATGTAGACTTCTTAAACCGAATTGTTACTATGGATGAGACCAAGGCCGTAGCTAGAAAAAAATTTCGGGGGGGGTCCGTCCGAGGCCGTAGCTAGAAAAAAACTTCGGAGGGTGGGGCGGTGTCCGTTGAACTGAGCTCTGAAAAAATTTCGGGGGGGGTCCGGACCCCATCGGACCCCCCCCTGGCTACGGCCTTGGATGAGACTTGGGTACATTTCTACGATCCAGAAACAAATAAACAATCGATTGAATGGTGACACTCTGGTTCTCCAAGACCTAAGAAGTTTCGTGTCCAAAGATGTGCCGGAAAAGTTCTTGCTTCAGTTTTTTGGGATTGTCATGGAGTAATCATGATTGATTTTTTGGATAAGGGTAGAACGATAACTGGAAATTACTATTCGACATTACTGACCACTCTACGAGAAAAAATTAAAGAGAAAAGACGCGGAAAGCTATCCAAAGGTGTTTTTTTTTACAGGACAACGCTTCAGTACACAAATCTCATGTTGCCGTGCAAAAAATTCGTGTTTTAGGGTTAAAATGACTAGAACACCCCCCTTATTCACCAGATTTGGCTCCGTCCGACTATCATCTCTTTCTTCAACTGGAAAAAGTTTTAAAGGTCGTTAATTTTCTTCCAACGAGGAGGTTATAAAAGCTGCGGAGGACTGGTTTGCAGAGCAAGAAGAAACATTTTTTTCGAAAGGTCAAGAGACGTTGCAGGTTCGCTGTAATGATAGTTTTCAATTGAGAGGAGAATATGTTGAGTAATAAAATATTTTGACATTGAAATTTTGTTTGGTTCTGTAGTAGGCTAAGAATTTTTCAATATATCCTCGTAGGATACTTGAAAAGTTTTGATATGGAAATAAAACAGCATTATAATTATACAAACCAAAAACAAAACTTATCTAGAAGGGTTCTAGATGTTGATTTGCTCGTCCAGCTTAGCCAGTGTGATCTCAATGCTAAAGATTCTGCAGAAGGTTCAACAGCAGTAATCTTCAACAAGAAGAATTAGTATCCATCAGGAGTTGCTTCAAAATCATTCAGGAGCACTTGAGAAATCTTCAACACAGAACTCAGGAACACTATAAAGATTATCTCCAGCAGGAGAACCTTGAGATTCTACAGGAAAAATTCGCCACTAGAAATAACTTCATACTGAAGTAATGGGTTTCACCAGGAAGCACTATAAAGTGCCTCAATATGCAAACACAGAAACAGGATTCACAAATCACAATAAATTTCGGGAGTTTCAATTATAATACGCACCAATTCAAGCCCGAAGGCTCGAAAAGCCAAAAATATAAGCAACCGAAACGCCAAGAGATTTGTCGCTCGCAGGAAATTTGCCTGTTACAATATCAATAAGTTAATAACCATGCAGATCCTACTGTCAATTGAAAGATGTCTAGACATAAACCTGGAAAAATAACTATAGAATTATACTTTGGAATTCATTAGATCCTAAAGTTTGGCCAGTCTCAAGAAGATTCCTTATCCAATTCTTTATTTGCCCTGGCCATCTCTAATTCAATTCAATTCAAAAGTACACCTCTAGGCGACCTTTGGACATTTTGGCCCCCCAGCATCTTCTTGTTTACATAATGACCGTCGTTTAGCCGAAGCGCGGCCTGTGCCCCTTTTATTTCACCATATAAGTGTCCCAAAGCTGTAATCGATTCTTCAATAATGTCCAGTTCCCGTTCTATATGTCCGGCCTGTTGTGTATACATAAATAAGCGGCATAAGGCACGCTGGACGCCTTGTGCTTTATTAAATCATACTGATGCCATCCAGTGAGAAGGACAACCGAGAGGACAACACAATGGATCTTTTTGTTTGTCGAAACGAATCATGAAAGGAAAATTGAAAAACAAACTGAATAGATTCATTGTCTTGGTTACTGTAAACATTTAACAAACATCGTGAAACACTTTTTGTAGTTCATAAATTGACTTTTCGTGTCTGAATTTCATTGACTTCGATTTTGAATAATGGTTCGATTATCGGAAATGCACAAAATTTCACGATTTTCACAATTCAGGAACGATTAGTCACGGAGATACCACCCGAACAAAAAAAGAAACTAATAGAGCCCCTAAATCTACCTATTGAGTACATGGTGCAGCAACTAGTTCTCCCACATGATATTATTTTTAAGACATCAATGAAAAAAAATGATTATGTAGGCTTGCAAAATAAAAAATAATTTTTCCAAAATCTTCTTTCGTATTTTCTTATCAGCTCCTTCAAATGTGGGAGAACTAGTTGACGCACCTTAAGTTATCTTCACCGGTAGATCTCTGCAAATCGGATGATTTTACTGGCGAAATGTCGAATATTGACCAATTTTCCTGAATAAATGGGAAAATGATGAAAAATTTGAATACCAATATATTTTGTACTGTCCTTTCCTCTTTCGATCTGTTTATTTACATAACAGCTAGGATATTTGTGAAAAAAGTTTTATCGAGTCAAAAATTGCCCTTTTGATCGGATTTTTTCGATTTTTCTAAAAATACTCCTACATCGCCTAGAGAATTGGAATTTCACCCACGTATAAATCTATTATCCTTTTTTTCGACCGTATAAGAAGAAAATCCACATGAATAAATCGAGTAAAAATGCCCTTATAACATGATTATAAAATTTCCCTGATGTTTTGAGTAATATCAATCAAGAAGTAACCACTTTGAGATGTTTACATCCGTACCAAAAAATCATGTCGTCGAGTTTCTGAACGAATCGAAAAAAAAAAGAAATGAAACAAGAAAATTTTATGAACTGAAAACCAAATATACCCATTTGAGAGGGGAGCAGTATATTCGAGGACCTCTTCCATTATTACTCCTCCACTGGAATTTTTCAGTTCTTTGTTCGCAATCGAGGAACTCTTCCCGAGGGTTTTCCATTCTTATCGCCGGAAAATCCGACCCCAAAGCGGTCCGGAATGGGAATGATTGGAAATCGGTAGAAAATTTTATTACGGACCATAGAGATGATAATTTCAGTAGCCTGCTCTTTCCGTGGCTATTGACGTGGCCTTATGTAAAAATTATGTCAATGGACAAGCGAGGGGGAGGCCGGTTATAGAAAGTTATAAAAGTAAACAATAACTGAAGATCAGGACTTGTTCGAAAGTGACCATAAAAGAAAGCAGTCGAGATGGGGGGATCTGCCATCGCAATTGGAAATTGAAATGATGCTACTCGTTTAAGGTTATAGAAGCTCGAATAGGACATTCACACTTTGATGGACTCGCATCTTACAAAGAGGGTATCACTTCGAGATATTGTGAGATTCTTCATCTCACGCCAAGTTTTTTCATAACTGAATTATGTCATACCTGAATCTTGAATGCAACCAGAGAAATTCACTTTGCGAGTTCCCACAGATGTCTTGGATGTGACAAGATCAAGAAACTACATCGTCCTTTTTCGGTTCGTCTGATTCGGAATCGCCATATCAAATAGTTTCTGTGATTGTTCAAGACTCTTTCTTAATGTCGAATCCAAAGAGTTGCCCTTGAATTATTCCAGAGTTATCTAGACAAAAGACATATTCAGGGGTGACCTAGAAATTAAGATGGGAATTCCACAAGGATCAGTAAATGGTCTAATTCTATTTATTTTATTGAGATTCACTCCTAGAAATTCACGTGGAGGGTTCAATTCTATCATATGCTTATGCTTCAAAAGTAATATACAGAGTGTAACAGCCAAATGGAATAAATTCGATAACGAATAAATGAGGGCATGTTGGGAAAAACGCTGGGACACGTCGATTTGTAATTTTAAATGCGCATATATTTCAAGAAAATAATATTATATAGGGTTTTTCCCTGAGCTCTAGTATCATACGCAGAATGTTATGGTACCCCGTTTTTTTTTAACCTCAGCTAGGACCTTTTTTGTTTCACTATATATTGTATTATTTTAGCTCTCTAATTCAAAAGAATATATATATATATATATATATATATATATATATATATATATATATATAATCGAAAATTCGTTGCTGTTAAGTTATAAGATAGAAAATTGGATATTGGGAATTGCAGCAATTAATGAGTTACTCTTTTTTCTTTGCTCGAGCTTTCGAGATATTTATTTATCTCTTCATCAGGAGAACTAAAATAAAAGATAACGGTAGAAACAAATAAGATGATATCATGAAAAACTTACGAAATTGAGAATGTATAAAAAGATGGAGGTTTCTAAAATTGACATCACTAACTTAGGTGTATAAAAATTGAAAACATATATTACTTTCTTGAATATAAATAATGAAGTTGAATTTTGATTAAGGATGTCGAATTGACAGTGATTTTACATATCTTGATTTAAGCATTATGGATTTTGAAAACATTTCTCTATGAGCTCAACTATAATTTGAAGAATCTAAATGTATCAAATATGAAAAAATGGAAGTAAGACCCCCTATATCTCTTCTGAAGTTCATACATTTATCATTTTGGGCAATTCTGAACATTTCAAGAAAATTTCTTTTTTTCGAATTTTTTTCTGAATCTATTATTTCTACACTTTCAAAATTTGGTTCATGTTCCTCTTGTATCGAATGAATTGCAAGAGCGCATGTATCTTTTTTCGTCCTAATATTACTTTTATGAAGTGCAATCCTCTGTTTCAATTTTGTAGTAGTCTGGCCAATATAACATTTATCACAGTCGTTGCATTCAATTTTATATATCAAATTAGATCTATTATGTACATGTAATTTATCTTTCAATTTTGAGAATATTTTCCTGAGAGGTTTCACATTTTTATTAGAAATTTTGAATTTTTCTTTAGGAACCAATTCTCTGATCCTAGAAGAAAGGTTTTCATGATATGGTAAAACTAAATAATTTTGTCTTTCTTCGGCACCTTCTGGTTGATGAACACTCAAAACTTCTGTGTTATTAGGCGTATTATAAAGAATTTTGTTCAACCATTTCTTAGGATACCCATTATTTATCAAAAGTTCTTCTAATATTTTGAGGTTTTTCGTTTTGAATTTAGAATGCGATATTTTGGAAATTCTAGATTTTAAATTACGAATCATATTAATTTTTTGTTGAATTGGTTGATATGATTGCCAATGAATATATCTACCCGAGGACATTGGTTTTCTATACCAATCTGTTAATAATTTATTTCCTTCCCGAATTACTAACATATCAAGAAAGGAAATAGACCTATTATTTTCCTTTTCTACTGTGAATTGAATTTTTTCATTGAATTGATTAATAATTTTGAGAGATTCTTCAACAAGATGTTTGGGAACAGCAGTAATTATATCATCCATGAATTTCTTAATGAATGGTACTTCGAATGGTAATTTGGATAGGGCATTTTTCAGAACTAGATCAACTACAAACTGGGCAATAATTGGAGAAAGAGTGGAACCCATAGGTGTACCATGTTTTTGTTTATAAAATATACCTTTAAAAGAAAAAATTGTTGAATCAAAAACTAATTTTATAATTCTTATAAATTCTTTTTTACTGACAGGACAATTTTCTTTAATTCTGTTCCAATTATCATTGATACATAATTCAGTTAATTCAAAAGAAATATTAGTGAACAATGAAATTACATCCCAACTCACTAGGATATAATCATCAGGTATAATTTTGTTGTTGATGAATTCTGAAAAATGAAAAGAGTCCGAAACGTAAAATTCATTATTGAAATCATAAGATTTAGTTAAAATGTCTTTTGCGAATTCTGCTAATTTTGAATTTGGTGATTCTAAAGATGCTATAATGGGTCTCAGGTCCATATTTTCCTTATGAATTTTTGGTAAGCCATAAAATTGAGAAGCATTTCCTCTGTAGTACATTAATTTAGATGCTAATGTATAGTTTATGAGTTTTCTCTTTTTTAAATCTGAAACAATACTATTTGCTTTCTGCTGTATGCTCATACTAGGATCACTAACTAATTTTACATAATTATCTTCATTACTCAGTTGATTTTCTGCTAGTCGATCATATTCTTCTCTATCCATAACTGTGGTGACGTTTCCTTTATCCGATTGAACAGTTATTATTTCTGGGTGTTCCTTTAGGAACGAGATATATTAACAGCGAAATTTGTTAATATCATAACGAATTTCTTTCAAAAAGAGTCACCACAATCATCAGAATTAGTGAAGTTTTACCAAACAACAAAAACATTTCTAAAGGAACACCCAGAAATAATAACTGTTCAATCGGATAAAGGAAACGTCACCACAGTTATGGATAGAGAAGAATATGATCGACTAGCAGAAAATCAACTGAGTAATGAAGATAATTATGTAAAATTAGTTAGTGATCCTAGTATGAGCATACAGCAGAAAGCAAATAGTATTGTTTCAGATTTAAAAAAGAGAAAACTCATAAACTATACATTAGCATCTAAATTAATGTACTACAGAGGAAATGCTTCTCAATTTTATGGCTTACCAAAAATTCATAAGGAAAATATGGACCTGAGACCCATTATAGCATCTTTAGAATCACCAAATTCAAAATTAGCAGAATTCGCAAAAGACATTTTAACTAAATCTTATGATTTCAATAATGAATTTTACGTTTCGGACTCTTTTCATTTTTCAGAATTCATCAACAACAAAATTATACCTGATGATTATATCCTAGTGAGTTGGGATGTAATTTCATTGTTCACTAATATTTCTTTTGAATTAACTGAATTATGTATCAATGATAATTGGAACAGAATTAAAGAAAATTGTCCTGTCAGTAAAAAAGAATTTATAAGAATTATAAAATTAGTTTTTGATTCAACAATTTTTTCTTTTAAAGGTATATTTTATAAACAAAAACATGGTACACCTATGGGTTCCACTCTTTCTCCAATTATTGCCCAGTTTGTAGTTGATCTAGTTCTGAAAAATGCCCTATCCAAATTACCATTCGAAGTACCATTCATTAAGAAATTCATGGATGATATAATTACTGCTGTTCCCAAACATCTTGTTGAAGAATCTCTCAAAATTATTAATCAATTCAATGAAAAAATTCAATTCACAGTAGAAAAGGAAAATAATAGGTCTATTTCCTTTCTTGATATGTTAGTAATTCGGGAAGGAAATAAATTATTAACAGATTGGTATAGAAAACCAATGTCCTCGGGTAGATATATTCATTGGCAATCATATCAACCAATTCAACAAAAAATTAATATGATTCGTAATTTAAAATCTAGAATTTCCAAAATATCGCATTCTAAATTCAAAACGAAAAACCTCAAAATATTAGAAGAACTTTTGATAAATAATGGGTATCCTAAGAAATGGTTGAACAAAATTCTTTATAATACGCCTAATAACACAGAAGTTTTGAGTGTTCATCAACCAGAAGGTGCCGAAGAAAGACAAAATTATTTAGTTTTACCATATCATGAAAACCTTTCTTCTAGGATCAGAGAATTGGTTCCTAAAGAAAAATTCAAAATTTCTAATAAAAATGTGAAACCTCTCAGGAAAATATTCTCAAAATTGAAAGATAAATTACATGTACATAATAGATCTAATTTGATATATAAAATTGAATGCAACGACTGTGATAAATGTTATATTGGCCAGACTACTACAAAATTGAAACAGAGGATTGCACTTCATAAAAGTAATATTAGGACGAAAAAAGATACATGCGCTCTTGCAATTCATTCGATACAAGAGGAACATGAACCAAATTTTGAAAGTGTAGAAATAATAGATTCAGAAAAAAATTCGAAAAAAAGAAATTTTCTTGAAATGTTCAGAATTGCCCAAAATGATAAATGTATGAACTTCAGAAGAGATATAGGGGGTCTTACTTCCATTTTTTCATATTTGATACATTTAGATTCTTCAAATTATAGTTGAGCTCATAGAGAAATGTTTTCAAAATCCATAATGCTTAAATCAAGATATGTAAAATCACTGTCAATTCGACATCCTTAATCAAAATTCAACTTCATTATTTATATTCAAGAAAGTAATATATGTTTTCAATTTTTATACACCTAAGTTAGTGATGTCAATTTTAGAAACCTCCATCTTTTTATACATTCTCAATTTCGTAAGTTTTTCATGATATCATCTTATTTGTTTCTACCGTTATCTTTTATTTTAGTTCTCCTGATGAAGAGATAAATAAATATCTCGAAAGCTCGAGCAAAGAAAAAAGAGTAACTCATTAATTGCTGCAATTCCCAATATCCAATTTTCTATATTATATATATATATATATATATATATATGTATATGAATTGGTCTTTTTGGGGACATTTCATATATTTTTTATATATCAACTTTCATGATATAGTTAGATGCGAATGGTGATTCTGAACCATATAATTTGATCGATTTGCCTATATGTGAATTTTTTTGCTATCTATAGGGAAAAATGCATGTATGAAGCTATTTGAGGACATAATTTTTTTTTCATTTTTCTTCATAACTGTCGGATATTTTTCTCATTTTGTGATAAATATTACTAAACAAACCATTTTTTACACTCTTCGGAAGATTTCTTCATTATCACGAACAAGGGCGTCGCCAGCCTTTGAGCTAGGGGAGGGGGGGAAATGGGGCTAGGAGGGGGGCAAAAATAAATCAGAATAGAATAATGAACTGATTTTCGTATATTATGCTATTATTTCATGAGTTTTTCTGAGGAGCTCTAGGAAGAGGGGGGGGGGTAGCCGCCCCCTGTCCCTCTGGCGACGCTCTTGATCACGAATATATGTACATGTATATGTAATTGCCATGAGACCACTTTCCACCTCGTTTTTTGGGTGACTGCAAATAACAATTGAAAACGTGATAGATATGTTCTCAAGGTCTATCGTGCCTATTACTATTATTATCATTATTTTAACTGGGATCGATTATAGCTCAGTTAGCCTTCCGGGAACTGCGACCACATGGATTTTTTGTTCACTAGCCTACTCAGTCATTGAAACTCAAGGAGGTCGTCTATGGCGTTGATAAGACCGACAACATCCTTAGGAGCCTTGGCCGTTACCTCGTGGGTATCCAAAACTGGTTTCCCCATAGGAATGGTTCTCAGACCAGCCAGTTCTGGAAACTTGGATACCATGTGTTCAGCTGTTTCTGCCTCTAAACCACAGAGTCTACAAATCTCATCTGTTGACTTCCCCATACAGTACAAATGATGTTTATACCGACAGTGCCCTCTCAGCAGACCTACCATCAACCTAAGCTCAGCTCGTGATAGCTTTAAGAGCCTACTGGTTTAGGTCGGTGGACTCATCACGAATTTATTGAACTGAATAAGTCCAGTAGTGTTTCTCCAGAGGGTTATTCTGTTGTTCGACTCCCATTGTTGAACCCCTGTATTATAGTGGTCTTTTCCAAGCCCACAGAAAGGCTCAGGACCAGCAGGTGTTAGCCTTGATGCACTTTTCACAAGCCCTTCGGCTTTTTCATTTCCTTCAAAACCACAATTCCCTGGCACCCATAGTAGACTCACTTTATTGCCTCTGGCCAGTTGCTTCATGGTGTAACGGCACTCCTATGTCAGCAGAGATCCCTGGCAGTGTGATTCCAGGGACCTCAGCGCGGCCTGGCTGTCCGTGGTAATGAAGATATGCGCCCCTTCGAGATTCATTTCAAGACACTCCTGAGCGCCTGTACACAGCCAGTATCTCGGTCTGTGTAATAGTGTGATGGAGGGTTCACTTCCCAGGGCTTTAGAGATCCTCAATCTAGGTCCATATATCCCAATACCAGTGCCTCTTTCAGATTTTGATCCATCGGTAAACCATATGGAAGACTTTCTGTCCAAGCGATTTACGAATCTTATTGCTCTAGGTCTAGGACTTTCATAGCTGACCGTTTCGAGATCAAAGATTATTGGCATAACATCCGATGGTTTTGCCAAGAGGTTTGAATCCAGTTGATTCGATATCCTCATGTCTCCAACCCAATTTCCAGGTAGGAGTTTCCAGTTAAGGGATATTCTTATATTGCATCCAGCTGGCTGCATTTCCTCACATGTAGATGTAAGGGAGACAGATCGAGTATGACCCCAAGCGCTGCTGTAGGAGCTGTGCGCATAGTTCCCGTGACACCAATACAGGCAAGCCTTTGTAGTTTCTGTAACCGGATGCGTATGGTGACCTCTTCGGTTTTTGTCCACTATGCTAAGGAAGCATAGGTGACAATAGGGCGTATCACCGCTGTGTATAGCCACAGAACCATTTTTGGTTTCACGCCCCATGTCTTTTCAAAGAGTCTCTATCAGGCCCACATATGGCCGCCGTGGCTCTGGAAAGAGTTTTTTCTATGTGTTTCCTCCAGTTGAGTTTACTGTCCAGGATGACACCTCACTAGAGAAGTTCAGAGTATCTATGGCCATTTAGGATCGGCGCTGTGAGGTCGAGATTCTTCCTTCTAGTGAACGGGATTCGTGTTGTTTTCGAGGAATTGACATTTAGCCCCTCTTCCTAGCACCACTTTTCGATAATACTGAGGGCAAGTTGCATTCGGCTGCTTGATGAGCCTTCATGCTTGCCTCTAACAGTCACCAATATGTCGTCGGCATATGCCTGGGCGTTAAAACCATCGGTCGTAAGCTTCTCCAAAAGACCGTCAATGACCAGGCTCACAGCAGGGCTGATAGCACCCCCCCTTGAGGGCATCCCCTGTTCGTCAGCACAGTCACTTCAGTTCTCCCCAGGCAGGACTTGACGGTTCGCCCTGTCAACATAGCTGTGAGGGTTTTACCCCTTTCCGTTTTGCTGCATTGCATATGGAAATATGTAGGGTATCATCAAAGACCCCCCCAATATCTCCAAACATTGCAAGCAAAATCTCCTTTGAACCGTCTATGTACCATTAAATGATAGGTATATGTAATGGGTGGTGAGTTCTCTTTTCTCTTTCTTTGCTTTGTGATGATAGCCTCTATAGAGAGTTTTGTCACTCATAAGATTTACTGATGAAATGTTATTGATTGAAGAGTAAGGACTAGGCTGTCTGAGTCTTTGTTCTCTCATTAACTGTATATGCCCATCACTAGATGAAGGGGTGTTAGATCTGTAATAATCTCAAGATGTGCCTTAGTGAGGCTCGTTTTCAAAAATCCAGTGATGCACACACAGGCCTCTCAATTTTATCAAGGATTTTGCTTTTACCCTCCTGCCCCTTCTAACACTTCCCCATCAGTGATTTTTGGTTTTACAATCATGGTGTTCATCCATCGCAGTTTTTTGGGAGTTTTTTAGGACAGCCGTAAGCTTCACCAGCTAGACTAATTGATGGTAGCCTTTATTGCTTTAAAAGCTGAAGCTCAATGTCAAGGTTTATTCCTAGATATTCAATGAAGGATGGTCAGAAAGCTTTATTTACTGATTATTCAAATTGGGCATTTCTAACTAAGCAGTTCTATCCATGGTTATAGTTTCATTTCTTAGAGTTTAAAACGAGGTTTCAGCGCACTCCCAATGCTGACTTTGTTGATAATTACATAATTAGGATATTAGGAAGGTTCGCTCATGAGATTGTTCAGATGGGACCAGGCTTCGTCAGTTTGAATTATGTCTTTTCCTGGATATTCTAAGGAAGACCTCATGGGCTACCCTCTCAACTACTCAAGACGAGCTTACACCTCAATGAAAAATTCCTGAGAAATACGGGAAAAACGGACAAAAATCACGCGTTATTTACACATAATTCCCACTTTCGTTTTATTGAAATCGAATGATAAATTAATCAGTAATTTTCTATTTGTCAATAACAAATCACTGAAGAGTGCTGACTGTGCACATAAATTACGATCTGTACCTACAGAATTCTCATCATTCGTTGACTTGAAATCCAGGGATAAATAAATAAGGTATTGAGAAATGTGCTAGCTTATCAGGGATAGCAGTCACTAAAAAATTAATACCTCATGATATTGCGCGCATCGCCGTTGTATTTTAATCGTCTCATCAGAAATCAATATCATCCGAAAAAGTCATGGAATGAGTGAAATAATAAAAAATAGCGGAAATAAAATATTGACTTCATTCCCAATTTCAAGATGAAATTAAGCCGTACCACACGAGCAAACTTCATAGCGGATCATGCATCCAATCTGGGAAATCACAATAGATTATTTATTTTATCGATGGCGGTTCGTTTGAACTCAATTTTTTCCGATGAATCTGCTACGAGCCACACAACAAATGCCTCACACATTTTTGTTACTGCGAATTATATGTGAATAAGTGGGAAACCCATTTTTTGTGCATTCAAAAAATATTTATCATTCAAAATTGTGCTATCTTGCCGGGCATTGCGAATTGTGTTAAATTTCTGTGAGTACGGGAAAAGAATGATTCCGCTCATAAATCACACATAATTCCTGCATTTGTTTTATTCAAATCGAATAATATTTGAATCAGTTATTAAGAACCATAATCGAATATAATGAAGTAACAGATGTGTGTTCAGGTACGGCCATTTCTCGTTCGCTTGGTTGCGGTTGGCGGTACCCTCTGAGCGTAATAATTCAAATGATTGTAAATGTCACCGCTTCGGTGCTTCCGATAGAAATTGTTTGCCGCCCTTTTGCTGGTGTATTCAGGGTTGCCTGATGTAATTTTGTTAACGAATTGCAATTGAATACAATTCTTTCTGAAACATTTAAATAATAAGTATGGAACAAGTATAGTTTCATCATGCCTCATTCTAGGGGTGACGATTCGCATATAATATGGGAAAATGGAATGCCGCAATTCTTCAGCAAGAATTTCCCAAGAGATTATCCATTACAATGTGCAAAAAAATCGGAAATTTCTAGCATTCTGGATGGTATTGGGTTGAGACACAAACATTTAATTATTAGTTTGAAATGGGTGAGGAAAATGCAGGCAAAGATTCACTTTCAGTCTGAAAGGAAGTCAGAAAATGAATTCGTTATTGATATTCAGTGAAGTGGTTGCAATTTTTGAGGTTTTTGGTTGTCTATCCCTCTGTGAAATAGCGAACAATATCCAGTTAATTCTACGAAAAAAAAGATTTTGGAGTTTTTAATAATTTTTAACTCTGCACTCGTAAATAGAAAATCGTTTTGTCGATGGGCAAAATTGCAAAAATGTTTGCACGCGTTCCGATTTTGATTCATTGACTTAATTAAGCATTGAATTTGACCTACGATACTCGTACAATATTGAGCCATTGAATCTCTAATTGATTAAAAATTATTGTATAATTGCAGCGAAGGAATTATCCCGTTAAAATGGTTCGAAATAATTTGAATCGGTTTGAAAGCAGGTAGTGGGATAGTTTGATCTAGAATTGTAACGATTAATCCATTCACACATGGCTCCGCCAATGAGAAGTCACAAATTTAGAGACATGATATGCATTATGCAATATTATCGGCTACTCAGGTAAACAAAGAAACATCAGCGTCTATTTAAAGTGACAAAATTCGACATAAAATTCATTCAAAATTGAAAATGTCGCTTTTTGGTTCATGTTCCACTGCAGAAATTAGTAAGAATGTATGTAAATCATTCCTCTGAGGATTTGAAAGTGTATTGGGGTCCGAGCGGTCGGATTTTCGATCATTTTGTATTTTGGTCGAAGCCGTCGGAAAGGTCGGCGTCGTGATATACTCAGAAATAGCATTGTAACATGTTGATCATGGTGGCATGATGGGCAACGCTATGTCTTGCTGCACGGGGGGTTTCGAGTTCAAAGCTTGGTTGGGATAACAACATTTTTGCAAAATAATACGTTATCTCGCTGGAATGCATTACAACCTGTGAAGTAATAGATCATTTCGAGTGGAGCAGGCATCGATTTGATAATTCTGAAATATTATTCAGTTTTAAATATGTATGTTCAAATTTATGAAATTGATAATACTGGTTCTTCCTCTTGATTCAACCAATATGAATAGTTATATTGTATATTTTTTTCAAATAGCATCTCGTTAATCAGGACAAGAACATTTGAATCATACATAAGCTGATTGGGATCCATTTTAAAAATACCGGATTTATCCCAGTGGCGGATCCAGCTCTCGAGAAAGGGGGGGGGTCACGGTCAGGTGGATTACATACCCGCCAATTGATTTCTTTTTATCAAACACAAGATTTGAGGGTTCGTCCAGTCCATGGGGGGGGTCATGACCCCCATGACCCCCCCCCTGGATCCGCGCTTGATTTATCCTAAAGAGGAAAATTATAACAATTAACACACATAAATTTTTTTCAATTATGTGCGTGTATCGTGTTTATGACTGATAAATTTGAAAATTGAATTGATATTTCTATGATGTCGTCACGCGAAAAAATGACTCAAATGGTTCGAAATATTTTGAAGCGCATTGAAAACTGGTATTGGCGTAGTTCGAACCTAAGATCGGACGTTTTTGAGAGCTTCTAGAATCAGGTGTTTGAAATTGTAGCATTTTAACTATACACAAACTGGTGACGTTCACTTCGAAATGTTTTCGAAATAGTTTTCTGTTCTTCGCTCGAAAAAATGGCTTAAAGTTCAATATGGTATATACTTCATTAACTTTTATAAAGTATCCCGGTTTGCCATGGCATTCTGACACATTTTACCGTTTATATTTTGAAAATGTTAGGTTATAGTCATTTACCCTTCAGATATAAGTATACGCAACGTTGTCGTTTCTACATAGAGATTAGAGATCGTAGTAATTACGTATTATTCAAAATTTTCATTTATCTACTCCCATAGAATAATATATCCATTATTCGACTGATTTTGTGCTGTGAAAGTACCTATCTATAAACCAAAAACCAATAGCATGAGTTATAAAAACTCACGCCTATAACTCACTCTAATGAATTTTTCGTATGAGAAGCACTCACTCTAATACAAATAGGAAAAATGAAATTGCTTACGAAATGAATGAAACAAGTCGGGAACTTTATTTCAGACATCAAGGTAACGTTCTCGCCATTCATTTCTACATTTCCTCTGGTCTAAATATCCAAAAATTGCATTTGGAAAACGTGAATTTTTGACGTTTTCTACGCGATTCGATTCTGGACGACCACAGAGATCGAAACCTGTGACACATTGGCAACGTCTCTGAAATTATTTTGCCTTTCACGAGTAACAACCTGCGTTAGTTTTTTGTGAAAAAACTTGATAAACCTAAATCTTGGCCAACCTGGATACTTTATAAAAGTGAAAGGGTTATGAATTATCGTTATTCAACCCTTTTCAAACTTCTCGATATCAGGGAACTAAGATTCAATATCAAGATAATATGGTGTTCATTTCATTATAAATACGAAGCTGGAATAAAATTGGAAATTAAATATCCATTTCCCACTGCATCTCCTAGAATGTTCAGGGCGAATATATTTCGAATCGGGTCAAAAAGACCGCGAAGTACTACTATTCGAATAAGATACGATGTCCAGCTGTGTTATCCAGGCCATCTGTGTGACGCGTGCCGCGTGCGGATATTTGTCGGCTGTTTTATTGCACTTTCGATTGAAAGCGACACGTGGGAGGTTGGCGGTATCTAGACTCTTGAGGTGGATTTCGTACGTATCATTGAAAATGCAGGTTAATCTTCCGTGATTATTAATACTTCGTGAAAAAAAATGATGAGAAACTTCTTGTAGGATATAGGACATAAGAAAAATATAACTCATCTCTGGAATTCCAAAATGTGGAAGAATTCATTAGCTGCATTTGGAGGTATATTATTCGTTGCGATATATGAAACAGGCAGTAATAATGAAAAATGAATTCGCCTTGATTCAGAATTTTTAGATCAATAATATAACCGACTTCCGTAAATGATGCAAGGGCGTAGCCAGGATTTATTTCAGGGGGGGGGGCAAACCATGGTCATGGTCCAAGGTCGTTCAAATGTTAAATTTTGGGATGAAAATGAAAGGCCCTACGCTGGCTACGCCCATAAATGATGACTGCATTTCATTGAATTGCCATACTGATAGAGAAATCTGGTAAAGATAGAAGGGTCATACGAAACATTGAAGCCAAGTTCCTTATAATATAATCATTAATCGCGCCATAAACAATGGAAAATGTCTTGGTCACGAACATCTGCTGGAACAGTATAACGACGGCACCATTGGACAAACTTCGATTCGGATTTAGCACGCAATTTGGGAGATATCAATCATACTTTTTTTGCTGGTGATTCTTTTGTACTTTAACAAAAATCCGAAGACAGATCCAATATGCATCGAGTACAGGCTTAAGCCTTATTTTCGCGTGACAATACCTACTTAAAAACTATTTCGTTCGCGGTTTGTTTTGAAATTTTCGTGTTCTCCGCCGAACTGGTGACGTCACACACCAAATGGTGAAGCGTTTTGAGGTAGTGGAATAGTTCGAACTGTTTGAACGTTTGGAAGCAGCTGATTGAAGAATACTGGTTATTTGTTTTTACCGTTTTTATTTTGAATGTTATTTACATATGACCGCTCTGTTTTTTGCATGCCTGAAGATGGCAAGTTATTGTAGCATGTGAAGGAATAAATCATTTCGAGTGAAGTAGAATTTTATTCGAGAATTCTGAAGTATTATAAAGTTTCAAAAATGTATGTTGAAATTCTTAAAATCTATATTGCTGATTCTCTCTTTTGATTGAACCAATATGCAATATGAATACATGTATATTGCACTTGCACAATGCACCTTCGAATATATTGAACCTTCGAATCATAAATGAAATGATTGGAATTCTTTTTAAATACAGTATTTATCCTGAAGAAAAATTATAACAATAACAGAATTCTAAAATTATTATAATTATGTGCGTGTATCGTGTTTCTACTTATAAATTTATAAATTGAATTGACATTTCTAGGATGATGTCACCGTTTTGAAATTGTGGCTTTTTATTTAGCGATGCACGAACTGGTGACGTTCACTTCGAAATGTTTTCAAAATAGTTTTGAACCGTGATTGACGCGAAAGAATGGCTTTAGGTAGTACATTTCGATACAGATGACGCTGGCTATCAGAAATAAAAGAAAAAAAAATCATCTGAGTAGTCTAATATTTTAGTGATTAGATTATCTTTTGATTATTCTATGGAGATTGTATTATTTCACCCAACTAATGCACCCAGCATCGAAAACGCAATAAAAGAATCACCCAAAGATTTTAATATACGCATTCGTCTGTTCATTGCTGGCAGGGTAGCATGCCCTGTGAAAACAGCTAGTTGAAATCCAATATAGGTACTGAAAACACAAATCTTTGGAATTGTCAGAAAAAAATTGAATTTCTCACCGATAGTAGGAAAATGCAAAATAGAGTCGCGGTGTCACGAAGAGAAAAATTTAATTGAAAAGATTATGAATCGAGTATACTAAAACCACAAACTTTTTTTTATGGCTGTCGAAATGCAGCAAAAAATTACATTTGTCACTGGTAGTGGAAAAATGCAAGAAGGCGTCGCGGTGCCGCCTTTTCAAAAATTTTGTTGAAATGAGGATGCTTCCAGTACACTAAACCCACAAAAACTTTTTTTCGGATAGCCATCGAAGTGCCAGAAAAACTAGAAACCTACCACTGGTGGCAGTAAAACGCAAGATGGAGTCGCGGAGCCGCAAGAAGAATAGTTTCAAGGATCATGAATCCAGTATAATGAAACCATAAAAATTCTTTTTCGGATCGCCATCGAAATGTCAGAACAAAAATCAAAATCCCTCACTGGTACTTATAAAGTGATAAAATGCAAGATGGAGTCGCTGTGCCGAAAAAAAAATTCAGGTGAAAAGAACATATGTATATCCAGTATACTGAAACCCATGGGCGTAGCTAGCCTTTTTCCTGGGGGGGCCGAGGGGGCACAGTGGAAAACGAGCAAGGAAAAACAAATGTGTTTTTCAGTAAGGGGGGGCGCCGTGGATTCTGGGGGGGGCCGTGCCCCCCAGCCCCCCCCCCCCTATCTACGCCCATGCTGAAACCATAAAAACTTTATTTTGATGGCTGTCGAAGTGTCAGAAGAAATGTAAACCTACCGATGCTGGTAGGAAAATGCAAGATGGAGTCATGGAAACCTGAAAAAAAACTTAGTTGAAAAGATCTTTCCGATGACCTTCGAAGTGTCAAAAAAAAGAAATTTGTAACTAGTAACGGAAAAATGCAAGATGGAGTCAAAATTTCTCAGATGGCCCTCGAAGTATCAGAAAAAAATGAAATCTGTCAATGGCATTGGCGGATCCAGACAGTTTTTCAGGGGGTGCATGAATTTTTTCAAGGGGGGCCATGAATAGATAGAAATTTTTTACCAACATTACAGGACTACTAATAAAGAGATTATTGTCAATTTCAAGGTCCAAGGGAGGGGCCATGACCCCCATGGCCCTCCCCCTGTGTCCGCCAGTGGTCCATGGTAGGTGGAAAAAGCAAGATGGAGTCGAGGTGCCGCGAAAAAAAAACGCGTCGAATGAAAATTTGACAGAAATAACCGCTTGGCGATCAATAACATGCGATCCAAATGAAAAATATTCATATTCTTCAGTTTTCCCAAACGTCCCCAAAAAGCCGTCCCATTTGAGGACCGTCCTCAAATAGACCGATCGTTGCATCAGCAATTCGAGGACCGTCCTCAAATGGACCAAATGTCCCCGAATGGACCAATTCATGCATCGAAATGTCCCCGAAAAGACCGATTCATATACATATATATATATATATATATATATATATATATATATATATATATATATATATATATATATATATAGGGTGTTCCATGTGACCGTGGCCGATACCAATTTTCTTATTTCAAATGCAACCCCCTGTATATTATTTATTTTTTGGATTCTTCAGAATATTCTAAACACAATTCATGCACAATGTCCTATACCTATCTTTGACTATTTCGGAAGTATTAAGTGATTTCAGATTTATTGCAAAAATCAACGTTCTGAATAAAAATTATTTTGTTTAACAAATTCGGTACATTACACTCAGAACCTAATGAGTAATACTGATTATTTCGTAATTATTAAAAAAAAACAAAAAAAAAACATTAATGTCAATGTAGGAAATGTTCAAAATGCTCGCGAACGTCTTGGCAACATGCTAAGCTGGTGTAGAATTGTCTTCTATTGCTCAACATTTCTTCTCAGTAATGGTTTTTGCTAACTTTCTTCATATCAAGAGGTGAATGGAAAATAAGTATCGAGTGTAATGTATCGAATTTTTGAAATAGAATTATTTTCATTTAAAATGTTAATTTTTGTAAAAAATCTGGAAACACTTAAAATTTCCGAAAAAGTTGAAGGTTTAGGATATTATAAATGAATTATGTTTAGAATTTTCTGAAGAATCCAGAAAATAAATAATATATAGGGGGTTGCATTTGAAATAAGAAAGTTGGTATTGGCCACAGTCGCATGGAACACCCTATATAATTTCATTTTCTTGAAAAATATGCGCGTTTAAAATTACAAATCGACGTGTCCGAGCGTTTTTCCTAATACTCCCTCATTTATTCGTTATCGAATTTATTCCATTTCGCTGTTACACGCTGTATGATGTGAACAGATTATATCCTACTAAACTCCTATCCCAACAAAGACACTTAGTATACGGAATTTATTCATATCGAAAATTTGCTTCTACGTTCATAAAAATAGGAATCATCATTTATTTGTATGTCAAGAAGAAAAAACAAGAAGCAAAACAAAACAAAAATTGAACTATTTGGAACAATTTGAAAAACAAAGTGCACCAAAATTCTACAAGATTCCATTTGCAGATCATCCATTGTTCATGGAATTTATCTGTTCAATGATTATTATTTTCATTCAATGATTGTATCTGTTATATAACATTATATTTCTTTTTGAGAAAAACTCATAATTGTATGTGATAGACACAGATTTTCATCATCTAGGTATCATTGTTTTGAAATAAATCAATAAAAAATATACAAAATAAGATAATTATAATCAGTTGACAACTACTTAAGAACATGAATAATGTAGATACAATTTTATGGATCATCATATGAGTAAAGGAGTCAATAAACTAGTACTATCAAGGAATTGATGGCTACATCCTAGATATATGGTACAAAATTATCGGTCGATTGCCAGGAGATCCTGTATGAAGAAGAGCCAAACGAGAATAACGTGTGAACATTGTGACGTCCTGATTTTTTTAGATAAATAATGACTAACCACATTTTCATGCCAATGCTCTTCCATAATTTTTCTCCTAAGGTTGACTGCATCCGATCACCAACAGTGGTTACGTGCTAAACCACAATTCTTTTTGTCATATCGATTTCTTACAGTGAAAGATGAATTAAATCACTATTTGCGGTGAAGTTTTCAAACAATTCGACCGAATGTGTGATCAATCTCATATGTAATATTCGGCTATATCAAAATAACGATTTGATAGTCGACAAAATGAGCGATAAAATTTTTTTACGATCTTTAAAGATACCTCTCGTACCAAATGAACAGTTATGAGTTACTCGTAGAAGGAACGAAAATAAAGGTGTGTAACTGGCGTGAATCATAATTATTTCAAATGGTGTTACATATCCTGATAATTCCATGGTGTCTTTTTTATGATTCGAACACCTGAAAACCCAGAGCTAGGTGTTATTAGTGGTCAAGCTCATTATTTCTCCCACTGTATATTTAGGTGTTCAATAATCGGGCTGGCAATATTCCGCTTTGTTTCCACATTACGTATCTCAATATCATGACCTTCTGGTTTGCAAAAAGTGAAATCTATTTCACGTAGACAAAAACAAGTACTAGGAAAAAAAAATATTTAGGACTCCAAAGATATGCAATGCTGATGAAGCTTGAAATAATCCGGATTTAGCACGACAAGTGACAGTAAACGAACATTGTCAGAGTGGACATTTCAAAGCTCCCATTGAATCATTTGATATTTGGAATATGAGTGCCCGGAGTACTTCATTACACGGTGTTTCTACAAAATTTGATTGAAACCTTCATTCCGTCGAAAACTGACTGGTCATCTATGATCTCAAACTGAAAAATAATTAAAGAGACTTCTTTTTGTGCGCCAGAGTCACGGTTTGTCATGGACCCCTCAAATCAGCTGAGTCAACTGCTAAGTAATCGAGGTATCGGTTTTAGATCAAGGTAAAAACAAAAAAATCGAGGAGACGCAATGATTATGAGAATAAAAAAACGGGACCAAGAGAGAGCTCAACCTAATAAAGCACTTCATTTCATGGATATTTAAGGTATAAAGGCTGACAAAAACAACAGTGTTCATTTCGTTTTCAACATTCAATTACACACTATTAAATATTTGAATTATTCCAAAAAATCAAATGGCTGCTATATAAAACTGATAAATTGATCTAGTAATAATAATGTCGAGTACGATGGAATGGATACTGCGCTACACACAATCGACATGCAATTATAATGGACACAATATTGAGTTTTGCAAGAGCTACATGACTTGTTGCTGGTGCACAAAGATGCTGAAATTGCATTTTTTTTTCAACTGAAATGGTAAAGACGCTCAACGGTTCGATGATTCTTGCTTTGCATTAATATCGTGTTTTTTTTCAGAGTGATAGAACTTAAAATTGAAAAAAAAAACACATTTAAATTAAGATTGAAGTCAATTTTTTTTGTATTTGAAAGATGATTTTATGACATTTATATTTCAAAGTACTTTCTGGACCACTTTTTCGATTAATTCAGGTCTTATATCCGTTCAATAAATCACAGTTATCTCTATCGAAAATTCTATCACTCTGAAAAAACACTCGATACATATATTTTCTATCAATACAGTTCCAGCACTACTCGGTTATTGAATCCAAAACAAGATTCATAATTGAGGCCTACATAAGTCTGTATTTCTCGAGTTTTGAGCCAAGACACGCTAACTATTTATCCTTACACGATGGCTGCCTGTGAAAAAGGGCCGCAAATAGGGGTTGCTGACTGTAAAAGATAGATAAGCACGAAACATCAGAAAAGGACGCACTGAGACTCTGTGCCTTTGCAAGTTCAGGATGTATTATAAGTCTACTGATAGACAACTTAGCAGAAACAAATTCCCCAAAATCTCCATAAATCGTAGATGAAAATACTTGTTGGTTAAATAGAATATGAGTAAAGTGGGCCCAAAATTTCTTCTAAAGAATCGAGTGAAGTAGGCGTGATGTGCAGAGATTTCCAGAGCAAACATAATTTTTCAGCTTACAACATTTTCTGGGTGACGCTTTTAGCGGTTTATGGTCATTTGAATAATGTATGTATATGAGAGGGGCCTTGCTGAGAATTGAAATGATAGGATAAGTAGATATCGTCTGAAATTGGTAGACACGATGTTAAATTTAGAGATTGAGGAAACATTAAGTAATTGTTTCGGTTGTTTCACAGTTTCATAGAAGAAACACATATTTATTTGAAGTGCAACTGACTTACACCTATATCCGTGAAATACGTCTTTCACGAGGAACCTCACCCATATTTATACGGGAAACTACTGAACGTATTTTCATGAAATTCAGCACTTATAAAATATTTTCAAGGCATGAGCACCTCCGGTTTTTCCGGAAATGACGTCAACTTCCGTTTTTCAAATTAGAACACCATTTTTTTATTGCAGAAATAGATTCCTTAGAAAATTTCAAGTTATTTTGATGTAACATTTTTCAGTTTTGGTTGGAAAATTCTCTCTGAGCGGGAAAATTCGAAAAAAAAATCGAAAATAGAGCTCCGCTGAAACAAGAATAACTTCGAGGTTTTTGGATGGAAAATTTTCATTTTTAGGATTTTTCAAGATGTAAGATTGATGTATCCACTTTAAAAATCGAAATCGCGATTCATGATACAGGGGGTGAAAAAATCGCTTTCAAAGTTAGGTATGACAAAATCGTGAAAAATCAATTTTTTCAAATCAGAACCCCATTTTTTTATGGCAGATATTGAATCTACGTTGAAAAATAATGTGAGTGTATGCATCACACCCTTGCCCTAAAGTGGATATTAACTCAGAAAATATCCATTTCAGGGCAAGGGTGTAATGCATACACTCACATTATTTTTTAACGTAGATTCAATATCTGCCATAAAAAAATGGGGTTCTAATTTGAAAAAATTGATTTTTCAAGATTTTGTCATCCCTAACTTTGAAAGCGATTTTTCCACATCCTGTATCATGAATCGCGATTTCGATTTTTGAAGTGGATACATCAGTCTTACATCTTGAAAAATCCCAAAAATGAAAATTTTCCATCCAAAAACCTCGAAGTTATTCTTGTTTCAGCGGAGCTCTATTTTCGATTTTTTTTCGAATTTTCCCGCTCAGAGAGAATTTTACAACCAAAACTGAAAAATGTTACATCAAAAAAACTTGAAATTTTCTAAGGAATCTATTTCTGCAATAAAAAAATGGTGTTCTAATTTGAAAAACGGAAGTTGACGTCATTTCCGGAAAAACCGGAGGTGCTCATGCCTTGAAAATATTTTAGATTTATAAGTGCTGAATTTCATGAAAATACGTTCAGTAGTTTCCCGTATAAATATGGGTGAGGTTCCTCGTGAAAGACCCTGTATAGCAAAGAGAATCGGCATATGTAAAGAATGCATTTTTATAATTCGATATGGCACTCTAATATGATGTTGAGTTGACGTAATCTCCTCAACGAATGGATGGACACACATTCAAAGTGGCCGCAATAATTCAAGACGACTGAATTGCTGAAAAGCGGTCATATATCCAAGTTCCTCTGGTGCTAATCCTGTGTCTATAATGTCCTGGGTAAGGTCGTAGGCTCTCCAAGATTTTGTTGAGTGCAAACTCTTGTTAAGTTCAAGAGTTATAATCCAACCTGGGGGAGGCTGAGGTTCAGTTCGAGAACCATACGGGGCTTTATCATATCCCAATGGGTTAACTTGCTAATCCTGCATTTTCGCTGACGTCACGCCAGATTTTGGCTGATTTATACGACACCTTATATATGTTTATACATGTGAATCATTTCTACGCACTCGCACGCACTCAGGAGATTTGCTGAAGTTCCTGAGATAAGAAGGAATAACACAGCCGAAGACACAAGTTTATCAAGGATTAAACTTGCTAATAGTGCTCAATTACTTCAATTACTTGGAATTTAATTTTTGTCATGTCCCACTCCAGGATTCTCCACACCAAAATGAATAATAATAAATTTTGACCTGAAAGCTCAACCAACCAACTAAAGATAATTTCCTCGCAGCTCCTGTCAAGTGTTTTGACAGCTGTCAAAAATTTTTCATCGGATTCTTGAATGCAATGAACGAGCATTCGGAAGCTGCAACTTTCTTCACCAAGAATAGAGTTATTGACAGTGAAATAAGCGTTTCTTGAATCAAATGAGGTATTGTGCAATCAAAAACAATAAAAACGGTAGGCAAGTCCGACACAATTACCATGGCACCTATTGTGACTCGGTAATTTGTGCATGACTAATCGTGTCGAAAATGAAAAAGTCTTTCTTTAGAAGTTAATGAAGATTTTTTTATACAATTCGATATTACATCAAGTAGGTATTGAATTCAACAATATCCAGATTGGTAGTATTGAAAAAGGAGTGGTAAAAAAAGATCGATTTGTGTTATGTTATATTTCTACCATTCCTTTGTGGTTTGTTTAATCGTTTTACTGATGCGATATAGCCATGATTTAGTTGAAATATTCTTCGACTGGAAGAGGTTAATAATCCACCGAATGAAAACGAAATAGAGTCATGACTTACTACTTACAAATATATCTTATTTTATCGACAAAAATATCCACATTGGGGGGTTTACCCCCCTATTTTTAGAATAGCCGCCATTTTAAATTAATTTTTTCATTTCAGTTGACTCTTTCAAATGATATCGATTTCTTTGGACATAAAGGTCCTACAGATGTGAAAAAAAGATTTTTTGAAAGATAATACTACCACCCTTTATTGAAGAAGAACAATATGAAAATATTCAGCTCAAAAATGTAATGAAAAAAATCAAGAAAAATGTAGTCAAAAAATTTACAGCATTTTTTAGTAAATCCTCAATAGTATAAAAACTAGCACATTAAAGTATAATTCTTTTCAATGAACTAACACGCGAGGTAATAGCTACAAAATGACACCCACATCGTTTCAGTTAGTTACATAATTTGAGAGTTATTGCTGTTTGAACATGATCCTTATGAAAATCGATTAAAAATAATTAAAACTCAGTACTGTACTTTTGATAATTTTTAATGATTAAACTAACAAATTTATCATGAAAATTGCTCAAAATTGCCGCCTCTGCTCTGTAGATAGGATGTGGCCCACAAGACGAGTTGTCTTGTAGCAACAAAAAAAAACAGTTTAGGGCGCTCGCGTTACGGTCATATTCGGACAACAATAACTCTCAAATTGTGTAACTTACAGAAATGACGTAGGTGTCGTTTTGTAGCTGAAATACTTGCTTGTTAGTTTATTGAAAAACAATTTTACTTTAATGTGCTAGTTTTTGTACTATTGAGGATTTACTGAAAAATGCACAAAATTTTTGACTGAAAATTTTTTTTAAGAATTTTTTATTACATTTTTGAGTTCAATGTTTCCATATTGTTCTTCTTCAATAAAAGGTGGTAGAATTATTCAAAAAACATTTTGTTCACATCCGTAGGACCTTTATGTCCAAAGAAATCGATATCATTTGAAAGAGTCAACTAAAAAAAGAAAATTGATTTGATATATGGCAACTATTCCAAAAATAGGGGGTATACCCTGTGGGTGTTTGTCGATATTTGATGCCCTTAAGTTATCGCTAAGTCATGCCCAGACACACTGTATATTTGTTGATTCAGGTTATGATTGTCCAAGAAAATATCCTATTCCTCTACGTAAAATGAACTTCAAACGATATATGTTTCTCTTTGGGAAACATTCAATATCTTAATAATAAAGATCACGTCCTTCAGTTGGACCAACAAGAATAAATGTGAAAATATATGGCACTGATGACGGTTAACAAGCCAGAAACCGGTATGTCCATGTCTTGCTGTGGTGGTGCCACCTGGTGATGTACTTCGGAAGCTAGATCTCTTTTAGTCCATTTTTCACATTTATTCTATATCTTCTGAATTTTCTCTTATAGAAAAAAATCGTGGAGCATCCTGTATTTTTTATTCGCCAGTTTAACTCTGATAACGCAGACGTGAAAAATCCATGTTATTGCCGGATACCTTCCTTTGACGTTTTCCTCAGATAGTACGGATCCCCATGCATCATTGCAATTCCGGAAGTATTCATAAATACCGGAAGTGCCACAATAAATCCGGAATCGTGTCGGTTCGGGTCCCAGGTTGGTCGTGTGTGTGCATATGAAAAAGGCCAAGATCGGGGTGCCCCGGATCCTAGGGGAGCGTGGTCTACTAATCAAATCAGCTTCCCTTCGGGATCCGTGCTAATAACTTTTTAAGACGCCGGTCTGCCTGTGTGTCATTACCGAATGCGATGCCCCAAGTCCGTCTACATTTCCCATTTCTGTAACTACAAATCTCAAAAAAAAATTTGAATTATAACTTGAATGAAATAAATTCATTGTCAGATCCGGAAAGATCAGCACATTTTGAAATCCAAGTAGGGGTGTCAGTCCGGTTACTCTCGTATTTATTTTCTCGAGAATGTAATGATACGTTCTGACCGGGAGTTTCAGTTGCGGAAATGCCAAACTAGGGCATAGTTAGTGGCTTTTTACGAGCTGTATCCCGTGGAAAAGGGAGTCTCACTAGTGTCTCTCGGCAGTCATTTTCCTCCTTGACTTTTGCAGCTTATAAACTCTTAATGCTTACTTGAGCAGTTTGTTAAGGTGCAAGGCCATTACTTCGCCCATTATTGTTTAACCTACTCGAAACTTGAATCTCATGAAGCTTTTCGTTTCCATTACAAATGTATACATACATTAAGTTGTCGCGGGGAAGAAATTTGTATTACATTGTCATTAGGGACTGAATGAGATGTAAAAGGGTGATACCATCTCCAAGAAGCGCAGAATCCAACATATTCTATATAATTTCTCCCTTCAGAAAAAATCGCGAATTGAGAAAGGGTGAAGCGCGGTCGTAACCCCGTTGTGATCTCGCCGATCTCAATTCACAATAAGGACGCTATTAAATACGAAGATGAGAAATTTAAAAGAATAGACTACAATTCGTAGATTCTGTTTCCTTTGACAGATATGCCCTATCCAGGTCAATTTCATCCTGCCAAATTGGAACTTGAATGAGCAGAAAATGAAAATATCTGATGAATTTCTCATCATTATCGAAGGAAATACAGGGTGCGGTATTTTGTTATTATTTTTGAGACATGAATGAAGAAAACTTGATCATGTAGGCTTTCAAAATAAAGAATTATTGTTCCAAAATCTTTTTTCGTATTTTTTTAACAGCTCTATCAAATGTGGGAGAACTAGTTGCTGCACCCTGTATGAGAGAATCAGAAACTCATAACCCTCTTACTACGACAGTTTTTTGTTTTATTCTTTTTACTTATACTGTTCAGTGTAGTTTATGACCTGGTGTCATCATCGAACCTAATATTCATGATCATTATAATCATCTTGCTACACTTAGGACATCGCTCTTGCCTAAAATCCCGAAATTAACTCTCTCGTCCGCATCAATCTTCAGGCCTTGATTCACAAGAGGGATCCAACGAACAACCTGTTCTCGTCAATTTTCATATTTCCTCGCTCCTCCAGCAAGACCATTTAACATGGAAATTGGTACGTACAGAGCGAGGTGCAACATGAAGGGGGTGAGAATGTAAATATGTGACATATCATTAAATCCTGAACGCGACCATTTATTTTCGAGCTGGGAGCGAACAAGCTCCGTTTATTACGTTTAAGCGATAACCTAAATGGATGCATATGAAAACATTTAATCGGGCCTAATTTGCATTTAGCGCCCTATAGCTGTCAGCGCGTATCGGCTGACACGGCATTCAACAGGGAGCAGCGCCCCTTTCTGATCTGGCAGACAGGACCACCACGTTCGTCAAATTGGCCGATGGAGCTGTGACAATTAGCAATATGTTGGCAATTATTCATCTTTCCCCTAGAAGTTCTCCTTATTCCTACCCGATTCGTTGGAGTATGGGAACAACGAATAAATTATAAGCTGATGATGTATTGCAGCCTTGCTCTAGTAGGGGTGGGAAGCTTGTTTCTTCCTTTTCGCAATAAGGTTCTACGATAGCAATCAGGATAACGTCGTACAGTTCTAATTGATTGTCATAGAATTGCTTCGATACTTCCGGAGGAATGCATGCTACCCTTTGAACTTAATTAAATTCGCAAAGCGAAATTCTGTGGTATGTCATAAACTTACTTCGAGAAATACCCTCAATCTGTACTGCTAGTTCTCTTGGCTATGAAAGTAGTTATTTGAATGGTACAAGGAAATAACCAAATTAACCTTTCAAAGATATTGGCTTTTTCAAAACTTTCAAACTTTCACATTGGTGAGAGCTCAATGTTTGTTTTTCGAGCTTTGTTTGAAGGTTGTAACTTTTTCCTTTTTTCCTCGAAATACCGAAGATGTCGCCTCAGATGCTCCCTTTTCTGCTGATTCTTTGTGTTGGCCAAAATATGTTGACTAAATGTTATTCCCAAAGCTCCTACCATATAACCGTTTTCGATAGGTCATTTATGGAAAAACGGTTTGAGATATTCGAAATATGATATAAAGGAAATTATTTGTACTGTCAATTATTTAGAAAGTAAGAGTTATCTGGGCAAAAGACAAAAATCTCTCAAATATTCAGTGATAATCTTGAAATAACGATGGGAATTCCACAGGGAACAGAACTAGATCCAATTTTATTTATTTTATATCTGAATTCAGCCCTACAAATTCAAGTGGAGGGTGAAATTTCATCATCAACAATTGGCCAGCAGTGGAAGGTAACTTGAGTAGAGCCATGGAGAAAATCAAAATATGGCTTCAAAAATATAAACTGTCTCAATTATTTGACAATGGCTTGACGCCCCAGCTTTCCATCTATATATATTGGAAATCCAAGAAATAGACAACAATCAATATTAACTTTGTGTCAATGACCATAGCAGTCGAGACACCTTTTTTAATTAAAAAAAAAAAAAAAAAAAAAAAATATTAAGGCCTTATTTTCAATCAACACCTCAAGTGGAATTTTCATATGGAAAGTCTTTCAAATAAATTTAGACATCTGATTCATATATTTTATTGTATTGAGAACATCCTAAGAAGAAAATATCTCATTAGTTTATAAAGCCCAGGCCGAATCAATACTCTCTGATATGGTTCACTTGTCTGGGAGAGGACTTCATAAGAACATTTTTTTTAACAAATCCTTCAAATGTGGGAGAACTAGTTGCCGCACCCTGTATATGATGTATACAGATTTTATCGGACATGACCTCTATTCTTAAGAAAGACTCCTAGTATACGGAAACTGCTTCTACTTTCATAAAAATAGGGTTCCTCAACTATATGAATGTTATGAACAAAATACAGAAAGAAAAACAATCAGAAAAATTACCTATCTGTCGATTTGAAAAACATGGCGCTGAGAAATTTTGCATACCTAGCACCAAAAATCTACGGCGAGATTCCAGATTCCATCGAGTCCATTCATTTATTTCTTTATTCATTCAATAAAAGTAGGAATACAAACAGGTGAAACCCAATACAGCATTCACCGTTCGACAATACAAAATATTGAAATAATGAAAACGAAGTTTAAGCTATGCTATAACAGACCTTCCAAATTCTCAAGAAAATCGGTGAATTTTTTCATAAAAATTATAGTAGTTTTATGCATCAGTTTCAATGATTATTATTTTTTTTTCAATGATTGAAGCTGTTATTATACATATAATAAAAATAATAAGTCTTTATTCCTAACAGAAATCTCAAGAAGTTCACCTGGAGATGTTCTACCACCTAACCCTTGTTACAAAAAAACATGTGCTGTAAAGTGAAGAAAAGAACATACTGAGTGTAACAGCCAAATGGAATAAATTCGATAACGAATAAATGAGGGAGTGTTAGGAAAAACGCTCGGACACGCCGATTTGTAATTTTAAATGCGCATATTTTTCAAAAATAATAAAATTATATAGGGTGTTCCATGCGACCGTGGCCAATACCAATTTTCTTATTTCAAATGCAACCCCCTGTATATTATTTATTTATTTATTTTTTGGACTTTGGATTAAGTGTTTTCAGATTTTTACGAAAATTAACATTTTGAATGAAAATTATTTTATTTCACAAATTCGATACCTTACACTCAATACTTATTTCCCATTTACCTCTTGATATGAAGATTTTTTTGTTTTTTAATAATTCAGAAATAATCAGTAGATATTACTTTTTAGGTTTTAAGTGTAATGTACCGAATTTGTGAAATAAAATAATTTTTATTTAAAACGTTGATTTTTGCAATAAATCTGAAAACACTTGATACTCCCGAAATAGTTGAAGATAGGTATAGGACATTGTGCATGAATTGTGTCTAGAATTCTCTGAAGAATCCAAAAAATAAATAATATACAGAGGGTTGCATTTGAAATAAGAAAGTTGGTTTTGGCCACGGTCACATGGAACACCCTATATATACATAATATTATTTTCTTGAAGAATATGCGCATTTAAAATTGAAAATCGACGTGTTCGAGCGTTTTTTCTAACACCCCCTCATTTATTCGTTATCGAATTTATTCCATTTGGCTGTTATACTCTGTATAACAGTGCATACAGAAAGATAGTACCTACATACTATTATTCGGAGACAATCAGAGAATCAAGTTAGCAGCAGCTGAAAGGAAATCGTCGATCTGTATTCTAGATTCAATATAGAATCATAATTTTTTTTTAACAAACTTACAACTGTATGTGATACATACAGATGTTTAGCATCTAGGTATCATTGTTGTGAGATAATTAAGTGAACAAAATGAAGGAATCAAGTCTTTTCAGTTCATCATTTTCAAAAGATCAATATCCACAGATATTAATGATATATTCAACTATATAAACAATAATTCATCTCTTCAAGCTAAGTCCTCTGAATTAAACTTTCTCGAGGGATCTTTTGAATAGTCCAATTTTGGCGTTTTAAGGAAAACGTAATCTGATTTCACAATTATGGATGTGAATAATAAAATATATTTATCATTCATTCAAATTTCAATCTCCTCAGATTACCATTTCCGATATGTCATACTATTACTCAATACTCCCTGTTTGAAAAAAAACATTCTTTCTTCTGTAGTAAAAAATGAACTGAAAAGCGTTCATGCAAAGAGAGTAAAAGGTAGAAAAAACGATTTGGATACGACATCAATCGTAGAGTGATAAGTGAGATTGACCTTGCAAGAATCATGGCTCTTATTGAAGAAGACCATGCTCAATGTTTTATAACTTATACAGTTGGTGTTTCGAAAAGTGACGTATCTAAGACATGGAATCGCTATCGCCATTCCAATTCTCTTGGTGACAGACCAAGAAGCGGTAGAAGACATGTCACTAATCAACGATATCCAAGTCAACGACGTCTCTCGAATATATCGGCGTCGGTTGGTTCGGTCCATGTTTGTCAATAATTTATCTTTGGGCCTGAAAGCCAATATCGGGGAGATATTTTCCTCATTTTGTGGACAGTCGGTCAGATTCATTTTCATGATAAGTTCTTCACGCACGATTAATGGCAGTGACTGACTCCTTATGGTGTTTGTGAAGAATCACTTTTGTTATTTCCATACATATTGGAGTCTCGTATGAGATATTATGGAAGACTAAAAAAGTGTCATATCAAGATCCGTCGGGCATGGGGGAGCATCTCAGGCTCCCCTAAAACTGACCGGGTGACTCCACGACCAAACAGATTGTATCTGAGCGGCCAATCCATGATAAATTACTAGGCTGTCACCTGTTCATCGAGCATAAATCCAATTTTCATTCGAATAAAGATTTATTTAGTTTATGGCTCCAAATTATACGGTCAGCGGGTGCAATTTGAGACTGATTACAATGTTCAGTACCGCTGTAGAAGACGACGGTGGCTCGGTGCTTTCAGGACGGCATTGTCAGGCCATCATTTTGAGAATGGTTACCTCTCGGTTTTTGATATTTCTCAGATTATCGATTCGTTTCGAAGCAGTGACATTCGTTATAATCAGATGCTGCAGAGGCATGCACCTTCCATGGCGGATTCCATGATTGAGACCATGGAAATTTATGCCAACGGTTCTTCATTTCGTGCAATAAGCCACAGTTCTAGGAATTTCGCAATTTGGCGTGCTGTTATTCAGGGGCGAGCTATTCCTTCGTGAACTGAATCCTGATGAATTAACTGAAAGCTACTATCAAGAACAACACAAAAACTCAGCTACGCTGGAGAATGGGCATTTTCAGTCATCTTCAAAAATGATATATTTTGACATATTGGATTCTCGCATAATTTGTGATTTTTTTTATTTTTTTCTTCATCAATAATCCACCGAATTCAAACGATCAGAAGAAGTAGGAAATCGTGTGACGTCGGTGGCTAGAGAGATTTTTGATTGGTTGTACTCGTCATGACGTGCTGCTCATATAAAAATGACAGCATTGTCAAATCACAAAAAAGTAATTAGCCTGAAAATGCCCTTGCTTTCACTTTCCTAAAAATATCATAATATTTTGGATGTTTTTCTTTCATCATCAAGACATTTTCATTTGTACTCCATAAAGCTTCATAATATCATTTATTGAAGATAAAGAGGGTTCAAGTAAGCAGATAGGTGAGAAATGCAATTAAAAATAATTATCCCCAGTCTACACAGGTAAGAATTGGTATATATAGGCCGGTCTTCTATAATTTAGGAAGCATTCATAATAATTTTCATTTTGAGAAGTGCAAATTAGTAGTAAAAATAATTATTGATTTGGCAACTGTGTATAAGGACGATCTGGTCGTCAGTCGTTGACTTAACCTAGGAGTATAGAATATAGAGTATGGAATACTAAGAAACGCCATTCTACAGGGTCTTTCACGAGGAACCTCACCCATATTTATACGGGAAACTACTGAACGTATTTTCATGAAATTCAGCACTTATAAGTATTTCACGATGCTGATGAAATCTAAAATATTTTCAAGGCATGAGCACCTCCGGTTTTTCCGGAAATAACGTCAACTTCCGTTTTTCAAATTAGAACACCATTTTTTTATTGCAGAAATAGATTCCTTAGAAAATTTCAAGTTATTTTGATGTAACATTTTTCAGTTTTGGTTGGAAAATTCTCTCTGAGCGGGAAAATTAAAAAAAAATCGAAAATAGAGCTCCGCTGAAACAAGAATAACTTCGAGGTTTTTGGATGGAAAATTTTCATTTTTGGGAATTTTCAAGATGTAAGATTGATGTATCCACTTCAAAAATCGAAATCGCGATTTATGATACAGGGGGTGAAAAAATCGCTTTCAAAGTTAGGGATGACAAAATCGTGAAAAAGCAATTTTTTCAAATCAGAACCCCATTTTTTTATGGCAGATATTGAATCTACGTTAAAAAATAATGTGAGTGTATGCATCACACCCTTGCCCTAAAATGGATATTTTCTGAGTTAATATCCACTGGGTGAGGTTCCTCGTGAAAGACCCTGTATAGTACGCAGAGAAGACGTTGAAGTGTCGAATAATGACAAATACGAAGGTTATGTTTTTATTTATAATTTGAAGGCGTGGTTGCCACATCAGTACCTATTTGTCTTTTCGGAGAATGAATATCATATCAACTTTAATGAAAATTAAGTGGTTATATGACGATGTTTCAAAAACATTATAGAGATCAAATCAAATATAATACGATTACTGAATATATTTATGAATAAATTCAGATATTTCACAAAGACTCAACAACAGCGGCGTGTCTCTGGGCTTTGTCTGCTCCAACACAAACTTCTATCAATCATATTACAAATTAAGCCACTGACGTCTCAGCATAGGGACGTTTGAATTCACACGTGTTAAAATCACGTTTTCAATATCGAATAATTATTGAGTTCTTCAAAATTCAGAGTGAATAAATCGTTACAAATGTGTTATAAATTGCCCTTCATTACGTCATGTGAAGAAAAGTGCATATTTTGAGGTACTGGAAATCCCCATTATGATTTGAAGGGTTTCCAATAAGAGGTGTTATTTTGAATAGCCCGCTATTTTGCTTATAACACTTTTGAAGCTGTCATTTTTGACATTTGACAAGTAGAAACTACGCCATTATTGAAAATGGAACGATAGACGCTTCAACAACTCATTCAAATCATTAAAATTCACTATGAAAATGGTGGATATTTGGAAGAGACAAGAACCCAATCCGGCCGATCTACAACAACGTCGTGTCTTTGTTGATTGGGTCCTTGAAATGAATGCAAATGATCCGTAATTCCATCGAAAAACCATCTTGAGTGATGAGGTCCAATTCCACCTTGGTGGCTTCATCAATAAGCGAAATTGTTGCATATGGGGCTCGGAAAACCCAAGAGTTATTGTTGAAAAGCCTCTCTATCCTCAACGTGGGATTGTTCGGTGCGGCATATGGTCCGGTGGGGTCATTGGACCTTAATTTTTGGAGAATGAGGCTGAAGCAACAGTTACGGTGACTGGATTGAGCTATTGAGAGATGGTTAATGATTTTTCCGTCGACCATAGAATAAAATCTCATTTTAACGCACTCGAAATCATCCATTGATGACCTATTTTAATGCATGATTTCTTATTAATGCATGATTGTGTCATAGCAACCGAACATAAAATATTCAGTCAGAGCACTATCGAGCTCCAATGGAAATCAACTTCTGTCACAGAAGGGTATATTGACAACTCCATTCAAAATAAAATAGACTGCAGAAGAAATTTCAGGTGATACAAGTTGCAAAGTAAATAATTCTTCAACCTCCACTTCTCCACACGTTCCTTATGGGATATCATAGGTAATGATATGAATGCAAACTAAATGTTAACTATTCAGAATGTCACAAAATGTCCAATATTCCCTCTATGAATTTTTCGAATTGTTCCATAGGGAGCATAAATATTAATATATCGAAATGAACATAGCAATTTACAATATGTCAAAGTCTATTCGGCGAAATAAAAATTTATTTCGATCCAAAATTCATATTCAATTCGTGATGAGGTCGACGGAAAAATCTTGTAATCAACTCGTTTATTAATTCAGCGATTAATGGTCTCAAACATTAACGCGTGAGCGGAGCGAGCGCGTTAAAATATTACGACCATTAATCGCTGTCATTAATAAACTAGTTGATTAAATAACTATTTCATGGCCGGAATTGGATGGTATTGGTCTGGACAACGTTTAGGCTGATGTCATTCTCCAATATTAACGGTATACTTTCCTCTTTATAATGAAATAAACATACGATCATTTATCAAAAAATATTGCCTTTTTCTCTGAATGTCAAAATTATACCTCTTATTGGAAAACCCTTCATTCACTGTGAAAAATCCGAATGTAATTGAATCCATGGGGATTGAAGGTAGGGTCCACATTTTTACGAAGAAGAATGACGAATTTGAATGTAAATTTGACGGGTTTCGGCATTTCCTTCTAGGACTAGTGATCTCAAAATTTGCTGAAAACCAATTCTGGATTATATTGGCGATACCAACTTCCTGCTTTGGTCTCCATTGTGCAGAACTGACGACGAAACGGAAACAAGAAACAAGCGAAACAAACATTCATCCCTTATCCATTATTATTAGCCATCAGTCCCACATCGAATCTAATTGATTTCGTAAGAAGCCGTCGGGAGATGTCGCTCCATCTGATTATATTTTCAAAGAATCGTCTTCGGCCATGAATACAGAAACAGCGTAATGCGATTCAAGATTCAATATGCATTATGCCGATGTTGTTCTTTGTGGTTATGTATATGATTAACTTGTTTAGGCCCGAACATCAGGGCTGTGCTTGTCAAGATGCCGACGCGTTACCACTCTCCCTCATATAAACCCCCCGCTCCTGTCGATATTTGAAAATGTTATCTAGTTAATATGCAAATTGCAATATGCTTTCAAGCTTTGGAATACATCAGGAAGACGCCGCCCATGTCGTTATCCATCTCCTGTTCTTCCAGTATCGAGGATTTTTACCTTGCGATTTTTATACTTCAATTTCCCACTCAAGTACCGGGAAATTGATGGAGATTCTTATACAGATTTGCGAAGATTAAACAATTCGCATAATCTCCCAATTTTTTCAAATTTGGAACATACAAAACGGAATCTCTAGAAAATGAATGCACCTCTCGTTACTCTTTCATTAATCATTATCTTGTTCCCAATCATATCAAAGACCCTAACAAGATCCTCCAATGCTCAAACTGATGACGCGGATTGATTTATACGGCTAACGACCAAAGCAGACGATGCCGAGAAATTAATTAAAAAAAAATGCCTCTAAATTCAATCTACACTACGCAAAAATTGACGTACATTATGGAAATCTCAAATTTATTCTACAACTGAAGATGTTCTCAATGATAATTATTTTTATCAGAATTATGCATGCCTATGTTATCCATTTTCAACGTTTTTCTTCAATACAGATGTTTTCTCCCAGCAGAAATAAAAAAGATGATATTATCAGATTTTGAATGTATTGGCTCCATTCTAAAATCAGTTGTTCTCTATCAATTCTTGTGATCAATGGTTTTTCGTCCGTTTGATTTTCTACACTCGATCGCTATGCAACGCGAAACACGCAACTTGACCCAAGAGGAATGATCCCAAGCGGTAGTTTTGCGAGAAGAAGGGTGGACATACATAAGAATTGCAGAAAGGTTTGGAGTTTCCATACAAGTGTGTCCAGAATGTTGCAGCGATTCAGGGAGACAGGTATGAATGTCCGAAGACCAGGACAGGGTAGACCACGGGTAACAACTGCCATTCAAGAACGTTACTTGAGAGTTTCTTCATTGAGACAACGGTTAGCAACCGCTCGCCTCCTTCAAAATCAGCTTGAGCAAACTCATGAGGTGCAAATTAGCACTCAGACAATAAGAAATCGCCTCAGAGAATATGAGGGCGCGTTTGGATTTTGCGAGAGGGCATATCCATTGGGAAGAGGCCGATTGGGAAAGAGTTCTCTTCACAGATGAGTCTAGATTCTGCCTCTACCATTGTGATCGACGTTCCCTTGTATACAGACGTCCACATGAAAGATATGCTCAGTGCTATTTCCTGAATACTACTAGTTTCGGGGGAGGATCGATTATGGTATGGGGTGGAATATCTTTGACTGCTCGCACAGACCTAGTGGTCGTTGATAATGGAGCTATGAATGCTGATAAGTATATAAGGAACATTCTTGAAGAGCATGTAGTGCCATTTGTTCCATACATTGGTGAAAATTTCATTTTTATGGACGATAATGCCAGACCCCCATCGTGCGCGCATCGTTCAGGAGTACCTTGAAGAGGTTGAAGTCTCTCGAATGGAATGGCTAGCAAGAAGTCCAGATCTCAATCCGATTGAGCAGGTTTGGGACAACCTCAATAGAAGGCTGAGAAGTTCAGAAAATCATCCAGCTACTCTTAATGACTTAGGAATCCAACTCGGAGAAATCTGGGAAAGATTAGATCCGAACATTTTAAGATCTCTCCTTTTGAGTATGAACCGTCGTTGCCGAGCTGTAATTAACGCAAGGGGTGGAAATACCAAGTATTAAATCACTCATCAGCATTTCAGTATTTCGAAAATTGTTCATTTCTCTTCTTTCACATAAGATTCTGTGAAATCCTGAATTTTTCTTCCATTTAACGTGTCTTGTTTCGTTCAAAACCTTCCCGAGAGAACATAAAAAATAAGTTATAAAGTCAATGTAGAGTTAACTTTCATTAAAATTGAGATTTTCAGAATGTGCGTTAATTTTTTTGCGCAGTGTATTTCCCATGCGAAGATTAAACGATAATCTCCCAATTTTTTCACATTTAGAACATTCAAAACGGAATCTCTAGAAAAATGAATGGACCTCTCGTAACTGTTTCATTATTTTGTTCCTAATCGAATCAAAGATCCTAAAAAGATCCTCCAGTGCTCAAGCTGATGACGCGGATTGATTTATACGGCTAACGACCAAAGCAGACGATGCTGACAAATGAAAAAAAAATTTCGAGAAAAAAAGTCCTCCAGTCACCCATGTGTCCTGTTGTCATAAGGTACGTGATGTTCTCTTGTATAATGGGACCTAAATGCGGCAATGTTTCCAATCAGAAAAGTCAAAAAGTAAATCCAGCAACAAGGACTTCGTACTAGTTTCCCCGAGTCCTGGAAGTCGGCAGGATGATACGCTCGGCAATATGTTAACTTCCATAAATCATTGTTGGGATGACTAACAGCCCTGAAGGACGCGTCCCTTCTCTCCAGAAATATGATGTAATTTATATGGAAATGCATCGAAATCTTTGTCATTTAAAGATATGAATGAAAAATGCATTGTCCTACTGTGGACGATTGGAGCATGTGTTGCGTAGATAGCGGTTCGCCTATCCTGATTTGGTGAATTATTCTTCCTTGTTGTTGATGTCCCCCTTCACACACTACAATATTTATGGCGTTTCCACGATTTATGTTTCCATGATTCCCTTCGAATTTTTAGAATTGTTATTGATGCCGATGGGGTTGAAAAAAGATTAGTACCTACGTAAATGTGATATATTCACTCGAAAATTTATAGAATCAATACTTTTGGAACATGTTTCTAATTTGTCGCTATCGAATGACTATAATTGAGGTTGGCTCATTCCATGAAGTGAAAATCAAATATAAATTGCTGAGAGCCTCTTTCACCAAAATTAACGGAAGCTGGGTTTGGCAATGTCGCATATATGCACAAAAGATGTACATAATTTACTTTGATAGTCGAAATCTAGACTCTTCAGCGTCATATTAAGGGTCTACGTCCCAGAAAAAAAAGGAGTGAGAAGCGATTTATTTTTTTCTGATTGATGAAGCGATGTATGAGTGTATGAAGATTAAAATAATAAAAAAAGATATCTATTTTATAAGTATTGAATAAATGAAAAGGATATTCCCCATCATTTTTGGTTATTTCGTAACATTTCCACCATCAAAACGAACGAATATTTTCGTGTTTTTTCATTTCAGTATTGAAGTCTATCGTCTATCTCATTCTTCTTTAAGAAGATTTTTTGTAAATAATATTAGATACAACAATGTGTTGTTTTCGCGAAATTTATTTCTTTGAATTTTTCTATTCGAAATGATAAATATCCATTTTGATCAACGACAATTTATTCAGGTTTGTTTTAGCCGTCGATTAGTGAATATTGATTGTTTCTTACAATTGTTGATTCTAACATGGAATTGAATTTCTTTTAAATGACACGCCGCGCAGGTATCTTCTCCCAGATGACTGGTGAAGGAAAGAGAGAGTATTTTACAGCCAGTGTGAGATCTAGTTCAGGGTGGGATTTCTTGTTATATTCCCTGTGCCCCAACATTTGTTCTATTAGGCTGAATAATCCAATAAATAAAAATTAATGCACTGCACTGCCATCTTGCGGTATACGTTTCTTATTTTGAAGGCTGAAGACCGAAAAATGACCGAAATGAGTTTTAATTTCACGACATTTTCGTGAACGTCATATACAGAGTGCGGCAACTAATTCTCCCACATTTGAAAGAGCTGTTGAAATAATACGAAAAAAGATATTGGAAAAATTCTTTCTCAATTTGAAAGCACACATAATCAATTTTTTTCTCATTTATGCCTTGAAAATAATATCATCCAAATGTGGAAGCGTCAAACTCGTCTTCTAAAAGTTCTAAAGACAAGTTACACTGTTTTAGGGATATCTGTTGTTCAACAGACCCTTAGAGTGTGGTTAGCTAGAACGTTCAGCAAAAAAAAATCATGCTTCTTAAAATCGAGAGAGAAATATTTTTTACGAAAAAGTACTCTCACAAAAATTTCATTTTGCACTGTGGAGATACCCTGAAGATAAAAAGACTCACGAATTTGTGAATTCTTAGATCTTCATCGAGAGTAATAACTTGTTTGATTGAAGATAAATTTTTCCGAATATAAGTCATCCACAACTGTCTATTATTACTTCTGTAAACTGGAAGATTAAGAAACGAATCCTTCGAATTTCAAATCATTGGCGCCGAACAAGGTCGCCCTCTACATGCTCGAACTCCAACTTGAAACTACGTTACGAACAGCGTAGGTGGCGCCTGCTGCAAGGATGTGATAATGGTCCTTCGAGCCGGATTTGCGCAAGTATAAACTTCGTGGCTGATCCGTCGTTGAATGCAGAGGGCGTGACTGTTCTGAATGAGCAGAGTGCAGATGCGAATTTCGTATGGCGGAATATATTTCTGGGACCGAGAATTTCTTGAGGAAAAGTGGGAACAATGAAACAAAGAAAGATATTCAATTTGAAAATGATTTATGATGTATATGTTTCATCGAGATTTTTGTATGGAAGATCACAAACTATGGTGGATCATAGACTCTTCTTGTTCTTCTTTTCGAATTTGGGTGTTTAATTAATTTTAATTTGGATTAAACTCAAATAGGAAGCAGATTCTTGTTTTCGGATTTTTCAGGCGAAAATGTATCTATGAATCGAATAAAAAAGGTAGATACGGGATAAATAGGTTGATTTTGAATATTGCATACAGAGTGAATATTGAACTCCTCTTCTCCTCCATCATTTATGATGTCTGATGGGATATTCGTCCTGACAACATAATATACTGCGTGGAATTTGGGAAATTGGGATTCCTACTTGAAATGCGCACTGGAAAATGAGAAAATGATATGCGGTTGTGAAAATGTAAATGAAGCAATAAAAATAAAACAGACTGGATCTGGAATGATCTGGAATTGTCGAAATAAACGAACTGGCATTATGCGTTACCCTCTTGAGGGATTGCTGCGCCATCGTATGTCATAAAGCCAGGGAAGAATCGGTTCTTAAAGCAGCCTATTTACCTGGAGACATCCGAAGAATGCTGAATCAACCCCTCGATCGCACGACTCAAAAATAAAACACCACTTTCCCTCTGCTTCCCTCTCGCAATGGCGAAAGGCGAAAAAGTCGCAGGGAATCTTTAACATGACATAAGATTTGATCCCTTGTTTTTTACGCCATCGGGATTCGTCTGGATTGGAAAAGCTTATTCCGAATTTGAATATAAGCTCTTTCGGAAAGAAGTGACACTGGTAACTTGAAGAGGCACTCGAAGTGTGTAGGTTTTCTTCGATTTTTGTCTTATTCGCGACCAAATGTAATAAGAAAATGTACATATTGTTCAATATTAATTTTTCAACTATTGTTGTAGGTAAGTTAAAAAATGTTACATGCATTTTTTATTAATTCGTCCTTTATCTCAGGCCCGGATCTAGGTACGATTTTTTCTGACCGGGGCAAAAATTCATGATTACACCCCCCCCCCCATTCGTTTAATATGTACATATATGAATTCATAGAAAAAACAAAAATAAATAATACAAATGAATAATGAAAATAAAAACTAATAATAAGTAAAATATCACAAGGAAAGAAATTGGACTTTTTTCTTGACATAGCATGACGCGGCGTGATTTTCTTTCCGCGAACGCATCTATAAGCTCCTCGAAATCTGTTTCTGAAGCAGTTTTGTATTCTTTAGCTAAGATCGAGAGCCCATAGAGACTTTTCTGACTCATTAAGGAACGCAAATAATTTTTAATTATTTTCAATTTGCTGAAACTGCTTTCAAATTTTGCAGACGTGGTAGGCAATGTGCACTATATTCTATATTATGTCAGCTATACTGACATTATAGGGAAAGCATCTTTCAGATCTTGCCTGTGAAGAATTTGTAGCAGGTCTAATGAAGTCGATCTTTCACTTATTTCAGGAACCAACATTTTGAAAACCGCTAGTTCCTAACAAAAATCAACTGCATTCAAGTCTCTTCAATATTTTTGCGCTAAGAGGGTCCCATTTTCTGCAGATCCTCTTTTTGCATGTTCAAAAGGGGATGGGCATTGAGGAATGAGTAATTCGTATGCAGACTCTCTGCGCTTTATAATCTTTTTTTGGTTTCTGATAATAATCTGTCGAAAACAACCTTAATTTCCTCGGAGAATAAACCAACTAGATCCGTTCTTGACTCATCATCGCACATTTCGTCAACCTGCTTTTTCTTCTTGGAATCACGTTTATTTCTGAGAATTGGCTCCACATCCAATTCTTCTGAAAGAAGTGTAGCTTTCGAGATCCAGTTTTCAATAAGTTTTTCTGTCGTTCCTTGCAAGATCTTCATAAGACCTTGCATGAACGATAATGAACGTGAAATAACTATATCTCCTTTCTGAATTTCTACTTTGACCATATTGATCTCTCTCAGAATATTATCCCAAATTGTTAGGTTCAGTATGAATCTAAAATCCATCACAGCATGAAGCAAATGTCCAGCTTCATACTTGTATTCTGCGACTAGTGAGGATTCTTTGATTTCTTCCACAGCCTTCACAACTCCCGGTAAATTATTGAGGAAGGCATTAACAGTTTGATGTTTAGTCCATCTAGTTTGGCTACTTCCTTTAAAATTTGTTTTCGTCCACTTTTTCATAATTGTCCATCGTGTGGTTGAACTAACAAAAAAACAATACAGTTTTTGTACAACACCAAATAAATTTACTGCTTCTGAACATGATAAAGACGAATGGACACCCACAAGATTCAGAGAGTGTAGAATTCTGGATTGGACTCCTTTATTATTATGCCAGCTTGTCAACTTCTAAGAAGCCAATAAAACTTTCCTTTATTTTTAGTATTATAAGTCTTTGCCATTATCTCATATCCAGACTACGTTAGTACGTTCCCTTTAAGTATCGTATAACCTGGTTCATTTGTTCTGTGAGAGATACATCTGGGGTACAGTCGAACATAATAGTGAAATAGTTGGCCTCCTTGATCCATTAATAATGCTATTCCGAACTTTGGTGGCTATTAAATCGATAATTTCATTTTGCATATTTTTGGGAAGATAGGATGTTTGTCCTTTTTTTGAGTGGTCAAGATGGCACTTCAGAGTCGGGTCATATTTTAATTATATTTTTTTCCGAGAAAATCAAAAATAAGAAAAAATTAACCTCTGGTTGTTTTTAACGCCCCCTTAAGCTGACGCCCAGGTCAAGCGTCCCGCTTGCCCCACCCTAGATCCGGGCCTGACTTTATCTTCGCAACAAAGCGTTTTTAGAATATCCTTAATGATCCAAGGAATAAACTCCTCAATTTTTGCCGCATGTTTCGAAATAGATCGAAAGATTCCAATCAGGCGAAACTCTTTCTGCATTCTAAAAACAAGCAAATAAAATTTTTATTTATCGTTGAAACACCTCAAAAGGAACAATGTTGATCTCGAATGGCTTGCGGCACTCCTCTCGAAGTATTAAAATCCAAAAGGCCACAAAAATTACGATTGTCATAATGAAGTGCTCGAAACAGAACCAGAAGAAAAGTGTCGACTGTTGGCAAATCTCGTTATCCGTTTTTATTGCCGGTGTATAATAATAAGAGATCATAAACGGAGGTCTCGAAACAAGGTTTCAAAACAGCAATTAGTATGAACCCCGTCACTGTCATAAATAGTGGCTCAGCGTCGGAATACAACAACCCCGTGTCGGTTTTGTCACCCCACGACAAGACGGTGGCGGATTGAGTTTAAACGACGACACTTGTACGGATTTTAAAGGGTTGAATTAGCGTTTTAATTTCACACACAATAACCCCTAAATGTAAGAAATATAAAAGGGAATCTTTTATATTCCTCCGATGAACAATTCGAGGGGGCAATTTGAAATTAACCTGCTGTTTCGAAAGGTCTCGTCATCTAAAATATGTACAGCATTGCTCGCCTGGGAAACACTAAAAAGTTTTCCTTCTCGCGTCAACCGGAAAAACCTCATTCATGATTCTGCGAATGGCCCAAATTTCAACCTCTCTAATTTTGGCGACCATTAACCCTTCAATTCTCATGAATAATGATGAACTCTTTGAATTTTCACTCCTGTGCATGGTGTGGATGCGTCTTGAAGGCGCATGGTGAAAATAACCACAAGGCGGCTTCTGGAGAAATGTGAAGCATTAGATTGTCTGCATTATAGTAGGAAAATGAACATGGCCAAAATCGAACAGCTGATCTTAATTGGCACAATATGAAAATTTCAGATTATACATCCTAGTGCCTTTTGTATTGTATCTTGGCAGTGGCTGTTACGAAAATTGACAGATCGTACATTTCGAATTTTGAAATCATTTATGATTACGCATTGAATTTGTGAATTATGTTCGAAGAAATCGATTTAACATCTCCAGAATTAACAAAAATTGCGAATAATGCTGCGAATAAACTAATACCTCAAAAATCCTTATCCATCTATAGAAAAGAATACGAAAAACTCACACTCAGAAAATTATTCTAGTAAATACAACGAAAAATGTATGTTAAGATAACAAAATGAAGATCCCTATTTGGTCAATCTAAAATTCTATTATATTAACAGAAGCACTTTTGTTAGCTGCCTTATTGAATGCAAACTTGTTGTAGATAAAGAATCTTCTGTTACCATTATAATAAAATAGTTCTTCCGCTAATATTGCAGTTGTCAGGTTTAACGAACATATAGATACTCATAACAGTATCTTCTATTACCATGAATAATATATTCCTTCACGTTAATAAAAATATTATGTTAGGGAGATCGAAATCGTATAATATATAATGATTGCAATAACACTGCTTTCTATACAATGGAAAGTGAGATTGTTAAATATACAAATTCATACTTTTTGGCCAATAGTATTATTTTTTGTGCTGATAGAGGGTTTTATTATTTTGTTAGAATGTAAAATTCATACGATATTATTCAACTATTATCTAAATATTCTAGATAGAATATATTTTGCTCCATTCAGAATATTCGATTTAATTCATAAAAAACAATTAACTATGTATTATTAAATTCATCGGTGAAATTGATAAAAATACAAAGAGGCAGACAACCGACTTGGGGAGCAACTGCCTCCAGTAAATGTTGCTGAATTTACGATATTGCTGTGATGTCAGCTTCCTGAAAATATTATTATTCAGTATCTAGTTATATGTTTATTCAATGTCTAGGTATAGGTCAGTTGAAATCAACTAATTTATAATGATGAGTTTATTGGAACAGAAAAATAAAATATAATTCATAAATATGTATAACAAAATTACAAGTACCTATAAAAAATTTGGGAACTGGAGCCGAATTTTTGAGGTTTTCTAGATGTTGGAGCTATGGCTGCATGCAGAAGCAGCAATATACCTACATTTCGTCCATCTGAAAGAAATATCACAATTTACTATCGAGAAGTTAAAAATGCTTAATCTAACAGTTTTAAATAAACATGCGATGAAACTTAGAGAATCAGTTTGAGATGCCTTATCAAAATATAAAGGTCGTGAAAATTCTTTTTGCAACGGAAACAAATCATTGCATTGGTCTAATGTACCTACCTCAATTTTGCCAAGTTCTGCGTAATTCGGACAAGCTCTTCGAAAATTATCCTATCCCTCCAAGAAATATATATGTGGCTCCTCAGAACAAAATTCCTCGATATGACGAGTAGTTATCAATATGAAAGTTTCAAAAGTAAATCTATCATCTGAAAAAAATTTTAAGATTCACAATATTTCAAAATAAATAGAAATATTTATTTCCAAAAAGTGACTGACGGGTGAATTCACTATTCAACAAAATTTCTGCGACATGGACAGACAATATCATTCAATAATCGTTTTTCTCATCAATTTTGGCATGTAGTTCTCTGAATCTCAATTCAGCATTCGCCATTTCGGCATCTTTGTATTTCTATATTAGATTGAATCTAGGGCGGAGCAATTTTATACAAGAAAAAATTATCTTCAATTTTTCTTTTGACCTGGGTGCTCGATTGGTGTCTTTTTATGTAGTTAATGAAATGGCAAAATCTGGGTTCCTAAATGTGACGTCTTCAGGTTCCTAGATTTCCCCGAAAATTTACGTAAAATAAAAATGTATAAATAACCAAATAATTTGGTTTATTTTATGAGTTACAGCTCTTGGCTTGGTTTTCTTCGATAAAGACCAACCCAGAACCCACCACGGGGAGGTTGCTGCAAATCGGTTTCCACCCATTCCCGCTCTCCCAATTTATCTAGGAAAAAATGAAAATTGGACATTGATAAGTGCCTCATGAATTCATGACCAATTTCTCAAGCTCGTTGCTAGGCTAAAGGCCTAAAGGAACGTGTTTTAGATTGCTGAGCTTTCGGATTACCCTATCTAGAAAAAATTTAAAATTGGACATTGACAAGTGTCTCATAATTTTATGACCAATTTCTCAAGTTCGTGGCTTGGCTAATGGCCTAAAGGAACGTGTTTTCGATTGCTGAGCTATCGGATTACTCTATCTAGAAAAACTTGAAAATTGGACATTGGCAAGTGCCTCATAATTTTATGACCAATTTCTCAAGCTCGTTGCTTGGCTAAAGGCCTAAAGGAACGTGTTTTAGATTGCTGAGCTTTCGGATTACTCTTTCTAGAAAAAATTGAAAATTGGACATTGGCAAGTGCCTCATAATTTTATGACCAATTTCTCGAGCTCGTTGCTTGGCTAAAGGCCTAAAGGAACGTGTTTTAGATTGCTGAGCTTTCGGATTACTCTATCTAAAAAAAATGGAAAATTGGACAATGACAAGTGCCTTTTAATTTTATGATCAATTTCTCGAGCTCGTTGCTTTGCTAAAGGCCAAAAGAAACGTGTTTTAGATTGCTGAGCTTTCGGATTACTCTATCTAAAAAAAATTGAAAATTGGACATTGACAAGTGCCTTATAATTTTATGACCAATTTCTCAAGCTCGTTGCTTGGCTAGAGGCCTTAAGGAACGTGTTTTAGATTGCTGAGCATTCGGATTACTCTATCTAGAAAAAATTGGACATTGACAAGTGCCTCATACTTTTATGACCAATTTCTGAAGTTCGTGCCTTGGCTAATGGCCTAAAGGAACGTGTTTTCGATTGCTGAGCTATCGGATTACTCTATCTAGAAAAACTTGAAAATTGGACATTGGCAAGTGCCTCATAATTTTATGACCAATTTCTCAATCTAACTTAGAGCCTATAGATATAAAAAACTTAACGTAATTAATGTATATTGAGTAATGTATAAACTTAGTAATGTAGTAGTTTTCCAGATAAGTAATCATTATGCTAGTAAGAGAGTGGAAAAAAGCTAAATTATTAAATTTAAATGGCTGATAGGAATTTGAAAATAAGTCAGTAAGTGGCACAGGTCTTTTCAAGGGCGTCGCCAGCCAGGGGGGGCAACTGAGCTAGGGGGGGCAAGATACAATCAGAATAGAAAAAATGAACTGATTTTCGTTTATTATGCTATTATTTCATAAGTTTTTCAGGGATTTTAGAGCTCTAGGGGGGGGGGAGCTGCCCCCCCTGGCGATGCCCTTGGGTCTTTTTATGAGTTTTCTAAAAAGAATAAGATAAATTATAACACAAGGGATTGAAAGACTATAATAAGAATATGTTAAAGATTTAAAATTCGAAGTTGAAATATTTACTGATAATGAGAAATTTCCCCCCCTTCTAGGAACCTGAAGATTAAGTCTGATAAGAGTGAGATTTTTTTTGGTCTATACTCACCCTAAAAGACATTTATTCCGATACCAGGCATCATCAGATTATAAAATTGAGAAAATCGCTCCACCCTATTGAATACCTATTTCAACGAAGAGAAAGAAATTTCATGAAGTGGCCTGAAGAGAATTCGATTATTTGAATTTCAGGTAATGTTTTGTAAGCGTATTTTGAATAACGTATTTATGAAGAAGGACATTATGGTGAATTTATTCAATGTTACGCAGTATGGCTCAGAAATTTATAGATTGAACATTTCCAACGAGTATTGATTGAGAAAATAGAAGAAAACTGGCAATAGAACAACGTATAACCTCATCTTCCAAACGGAAACTTTGGGATTTTTTCTGCGAAAACTAATAGAATTGCCGACTTCTCGTTATCATTTTCGTGATTTGGGACCCAATCTTAGTGAGTACAAATTTTTTCACTTTTCCAACACGATTTTCTTAGTTCTCAATAATCAGGTACCATAATTGGATATGAATATGATAGGAAGCCAGTGCTGACAACCACAAAACGAAAAATATAACTGAAAACAATGCTGTAATGTGTTCAAGTACTGTTTTTAGAACTGTAATCAACTCATTACGATACTGAAATAGAGAAACATGATTGTGGTACTTTTTTATGTACCATACAATGGTGTCGGTATATTTTCCTAGAATAATGCTCATCATGAATTATTTATAGAACACTATTTTATTTCAAATGGGATTCTGACACTAGAGATTTTTGTATATTTTAGTATAGCTTGAGTCTACCATTTGAAAAATATACAGAACTTGTTCTTTTATTCCTAAAATCTTCACTATCTGAATCAGAATCTCACATTAACCATAAACTTCAAAAAAATTCCAATTCTTTTCTTCAACACTTCAATTATAATACACTTGTAATCTCCAATTTTCGAAAATGATTTTAGAATAATACCAAGTATGGCATCATTTTCAAATTGGAATTTCAAGCTCTACTGAAATATTGAGGGTGCCTCCTTCGAAATAAGAGAGTTTTCAGTATAAATGATGCCATCTCACTCCAAATATTTCACGCCCCATTTGAGACTTGCTTGCCAGTAAAATATTCTTTTATGAATATCTGTCCGTTAGTTTTTATTATGTTATTATTTGAAAAAAATTTTCAGTTGCGATATAATTTTTTGTGTGCTGGATGCGGAAGTTAAAATCATCCTGAGGTTACTTCTGAGAAAATGTAAGCTATTCAATTTTCTACATCATTGTGGAAAAAAATACAGGTTGTTCTATTCGAAAAAATCGAGAAATAATAATTTTAAGTTCTCCATATTTGGACCCTAATAACGGATACCCTGTATATGACAGGCTGATCGTTTAGGAACCATGTCATGGCCAATCCTTCAATTGAAAAACTTTGAGTTCAAATTCATGTTACTATTGCTTCTGGAAATCGTCAGAAGACTTTTACTGAACTGCTTTTCCCTCACCTTTTTGCAGTTTTCTTCGAATAAGATCTGAACTGTTGGAAAAATGTCCCTAAGAATTCGCGTCATGAAAGAGGTAATGAAGGTCATTGAAAATATGTGAAAATATATGGGGTGATCCATTAGAAAAATCATCCATTCGTTGAATAACATTTATCGGGGACACCCTGTATATCAGAAAATGATTTCCTGAGATGCAGAAATGAAGGTACAAGAGGTCTACTTTCCAACGAAATCTCTGAGATGTCTGGTTCGGCAGCTATGGAAGAAGAACGCACCCTGTATTCATTATTTATTCGAATTTTAAAAATCGGTTGAACAACTATCAAGTGTTTATTGACGACCTCGAAGGTTGGCCCCCATGCCCCCCCCTCAAATTCGCAAGTGCAATGATCCGAACGAAAAGTTTAATATCTCCATCGATCTCTTTTCTCGAAAATTTCGGAGAAAAGTGCCTTCAGCAGGGAGAAAGATATTCATGAAGAAACCCCGGTGTTATCATTGAACGCCGCATTCATTTCTCCCGAATAAAAATCCCATTCGCCCCAATAATACATGGGTCGTAAGAGGAATAGAAACGTAATTCGCATTTACATATAAAAATAACCACTTTGTAATAATAAAGTGTAAGAAGTATCTGACAGGAAATATGTACTGTAAAATTTCGTTCCGAAAATTATGGTATTTAAATTGTCGCGGCAGTTATGCCCTGGGGCCCCTTAAATCGTTGGCTCCATTACAGGGGAAATCGAGCAGGGAAAACCTGAAGAGTAAGACAGACGAGGTACCGCTTTCAGATTTCCAACCGTGATATATGTACGTATGTCACTACTCCACTTCCTGTCCGACACGAATGTCGCATCCTTAATGTATTAAAAATGTCATTTTGCCTTATTGTTTATGCCCAACACACAGATGCAATCGTGCTACTTGACTTGGGTCTCAAGTTTCGGGTACAATACTACTAGTAGGACTAGGTGGACGTTGACTCCTCATGAATGAAAATCTGAGTGTGCCGACAGGAAATTAGGTACGCAACTTTCCCACGTTTCCGAAATTTGTTCAGGTTTCGATGAATTATGTAGAATCCCCTGTGCTTTTACAACTTTTGAACTTGTGTATGTGGAGAAGGATCAAGGAGTCAACCCTTGGCCGGAAATATGGATAATCTTTCGTAAAATTTCTCATTTTAAAATGTTCCTCTATCTCTCAAAAACAGGGGTTGAAATTTTCGACTTTATTTTTTTATAGGGAAAACTTGGAAATTAAAATAAGAGTGCATAATCTAGGGTTGAAAGACTTCATTAAAATAATGCCTATACACAAAAGAAATACAAAAAAGATCAATAAAACATTCAATTCCTGGTCTAGATATCCAAATACACTGCGCAAAAAAATTAACGCACATTATGGAAATCTCAAATTTATTCTACAACTGAAGGTGTTCTCAATGATAATTGATTTTATCAGAATTATGCATGCATATGTTATCCACTTTCAACGTTTTTCTTCAATACAGGTGTTTTCTCCCAGCAGGAATAAAAAAAGATGATATTATCAGATTTTGAATGTATTGGCTCCATTCTAAAATCAGTTGTTCTCGATCAATTCTAGTGATCAATAGTTTTTCTTTCGTTTGATTTTCTACACTCGATCGCTATGCAATGCGAAACACGCAATTTGACCCAAGAGGAATGTGCCCAAGCGGTAGTTTTGCGAGAAGAAAGGTGGACATACACAAGAATTGCAGAAAGGTTTGGAGTTTCCCATACAAGTGTGTCCAGAATGTTGCAGCGATTCAGGGAGACAGGTATGAATGTCCGAAGACCAGGACAGGGTAGACCACGGGTAACAACTGCCATTCAAGAACATTACTTGAGAGTTTCTTCGTTGAGACAACGGTTTGCAACCGCTCGCCTCCTTCAAAATCAGCTTGAGCAAACTCATGAGGTGCAAATTAGCACTCAGACAATAAGAAATCGCCTCAGAGAATATGATTTATGGCCTCGTGTCGCGGCAAGAGACCCAGCCCTTACCCCAGCCCATCGAAGGGCGCGTTTGGATTTTGCGAGAGAGCATATCCATTGGGAAGAGGCCGATTGGGAAAGAGTTCTCTTCACAGATGAGTCTAGATTCTGCTTCTACCATTGTGATCGACGTTCCCTTGTATACAGACGTCCACATGAAAGATATTCTCAGTGCAATTTCCTGAATACTACTGGTTTCGGGACAGGATCGATTATGGTATGGGGTGGAATATCTTTGACTGCTCGCACAGACCTAGTGGTCGTTGATTATGAAGCAATGGATGCTGATAAGTATAAAAGGAACATTCTTGAAGAGCATGTAGTGCCATTTGCCCCATACATTTGTGAAAATTTCATTTTTATTTATTTATTTATTTATTTATTTATTTATTTATTTATTTATTTATTCTCAAACCAACACAAATATAAATTGTAGTTAAAGGAGAGAGACAAAGAAAAAGAAAAAAAAATATATATATAAAGTTTATGGACGATAATGCCAGACCCCATCGTGCGCGCGTTCAGGAGTACCTTGAAGAGGTTGAAGTCTCTCGAATGGAATGGCCAGCAAGAAGTCCAGATCTCAATACGATTGAGCAGGTTTGGGACAACCTCAATGGAAGGCTGAGAAGTTAAGAAAATCATCCAGCTCTTCTTAATGACTTCCAATTCGGAGAAATCTGGGAAGGATTAGATCAGAACATTTTGAAATCACTCATTTTGAGTATGAACCGTCGTTGCCGAGCTGTAATTAACGCAAGGGGTGGAAATACCAAGTATTAAATCACTTATCAGCATTTTAGGATTTTGAAAATTGTTCATTTCTCTTCTTTCACATAAGATTCGGTGAAATCCTGAATTTTTCTTCCATTTAATGTGTCTTGTTTCGTTCAAAACCTTCCCGAGAGAACATAAAAAATAAGTTATAAAGTCAATGTAGAGTTAAATTTCATTAAAATTGAGATTCTCAGAATGTGCGTTAATTTTTTTGCGCGTTGTAATTCGGATTTTATCTTGAAAATCATCGGAGAGTATGGCTTTATTCCAACACACACGCAGATAAAGAGCCCTCATATCAGGGGAAGTTAAGCAGGCAAATGAAATTCTAATCGTGTTATAATAACGTCATAAAGGGGCACAACACAGTGCGTCGTAAAATAAGTAGGTTGCTGCCTTAGCCGACACCTTTTATTAAATGATTTGCATTTGGGTAAATTTCATATTCCGTTTAAGAGATTACGACTGTATATCGCGCGTGGCAAATTCGAAATTATCTCAGCAAATGGTAATTTCGAGGGTTGCCCCTGTGTATGTAACAATTTAATGCTTCTATGAGAATATAATGGAGGTGTGCAGTAACGAAAATCTTATCTTCGTCCCTTGGCTGTATCTCTACATGCCGATCTTAATTCACCACAGTGAAATAGGAATTTCTCACAAAAATTTCCCTTTTACTGTTGATGCAAATTCACTCTTCTCATTTCTTGCCTGCTTTCTGTAATCAATTTTTATATGCAAGTTTTGTTAAAATATATTTTATTGAATATGTTTTTTTTCATTTGAGTTCTACTAAAATAGAAATATTAATTTTAATTGATTTAATATCAGGATTATTTATACAGAGTGTAACAGCCAAATGGAATAAATTCGATAACGAATAAATGAGGGGGTGTTAGGAAAAACGCTCGGACACGTCGATTTGTAATTTTAAATGCGCATATTTTCCAGGAAAATAGAATTATATAGGGTCTTCCATGCGACCGTGGCCAATACCAACTTTCTTATTTCAAATGCAACCTGTATATCATTTATTTTTTGGATTCTTTAGAAAATTCTAGACATAATTCATGTACAATGTCCTACACCTATTTTCAACTTTTTCGGAAATATTAAGTGTTTTCAGATTTTTCACAAAAATTAACATTTTAAACGAAAATTATTTTATTTCACAAATTCGATACATTACACTCAATACTTATTTCCTGTTTACCTCTTTATATGAAGAAAGTAAGCAAAAACCATACCTGAGAAGAAATTAAAAAAAAACAAAAACAATTTGTTTATTCTCATAGCCTTAGTATATATAGTTATAGTTATAGTAAAAAGGGGTTACAGTTCACTGCGACACTTCACTTAGTAACGTAAGACAATTCTACACCAGATATGAGATAAGCATGTTGCCAAGACGACCATTTTGAACATTTCCTACATTGACATTAATGTTTTTCTTCAATAATTAAGAAATAATCAGTATTATTTATTAGGCTTTAAGTGTGATGTACCGAATTTGTGAAATAGAATAATTTTTATTCAAAACGTTGATTTCTGCAATAATTCTGAAAACACTTAATACTTCCGAAATAGTTAAAGATAGGTTCCTGGACATTGTGCATGAATTATGTATAGAATTCTCTGAAGAATCCAAAAAATGAATAATATACAGGGGGTTGCATTTGAAATAAGAAAAATGGTATTGGCCACGTTCACATGGAACACCCTATATAATATTATTTTCTTGAAAAATATGCGCATTTAAAATTATAAATCGACGTGTCCGAGCGTTTTTCCCAACACACCCTCATTTATTCTTTATCGAATTTATTCCATTTGGCTGTTACACTCTGTATAATTTGTGTTATTAATTTCTTCAAGGTTATTTATTTCAGAATATCTTATATAATCGATGATAAAAATATTAATCCTTTCATTTCATTAGTTTTAATATTTGTATCATCAATTATATTAATAATTATAAGTCCTAATTTTGTGTCTATTCTTCTAGGTTGAGATGGGTTAGGCTCAATATTCTGTGTAAATCTAACAAATCGTCAGAAATTATTGGCCAATAATTTCTTAAGATTATTCGATTGTTTCCAATCATGAAGGAGAAAAATATGCAATGCCATATTTAAAATACTGTGCCACAATTTGAAATTGGAGAAGTGGCATCAAAATCAAATTTGACAGTTCCAAAGGATTTTGAAAAAATTAATGGTGGGTGTGTGTTATTTGAATAGATTATAGGGTCTACGGGTAGAGGAAAATATGATTTATGTTTGGTAATGATCCCTCGGTTTTCGAGATATTCGACATTTTGGAAAATCTTAAGAAAATTATACTCTTTGTCACTCTCACTTTCGGTGGCGAGACTACAAATGAAGAAATTTTTTCGATCTGTTATCTGAATAGTATTCCTGTAATAATGCGCTATCGAATGTAATCTATATGATTTTTTGGGCGCATGCATCAATTTTTTTGAACAAAGATTTAGCTCAAATTTAATATTTTGTCTGTTTTTTCCAAGTTCAACCTTACGTGGTATCCAAACACCGGCCAAATTAAGAAAAAACCTCCCTGTTTCATTGAAATTTCGAAATGGTAAAACAGTTTTTTCAGCATTTGATACAAAATAAATTCCTATTACGATTTTAGGATACTACTACTAGTAGAGTCCTCAGATCTACCTAATAATTGGGGTGATTTCATAGGCGAAATGTCAAAGTTTGTTCAATTTTTCTGAAGAAATATGAACACCAAGCTATTTTTCTTCTTTCGATCTGTATATTCACATGACGGCCAGGATATCTGTGAAAAAAATTTTAACGACTTTTCGCGATTTTCGCGAATTTTTTAAAAATACTTTTATATCGCCTAGAGAATCGAAATTACACCCACGTATGAGTCGATTATTCTTGTTTTTGACCGTACAAAAATTTCCTCACACTATTGCAGCTTCGCTGCGATTTTGAAACTCTTCTGGACCCACTTTTTCGAGAGATTCCGTCGGGTCAGTCCACAGAGTTACTATTTTAGAATAGTAAAGAACATAGAAAAAGTTTTCAGTCTTCCGTTTTACAATTTGGTCAATATGAAAACGAGGAGTTCTCCTCAGAGATCTTATTTTCAACACGTGAAAATTGAGATGTCTCCCCGATCAGATAAGTGATCCGGAGATACGAGAGCCTCTAGGTAGATTTGAATGAATGAAGGAAAAAGGGCGGGTATACCCTTATTTGAATTTTTAGGCAATTACCGTACGTTATACACTTGTTTATGACGGTACAGAAAACCAGTTTTTACATTCGTCAAGATTACAGGAGATGATTTAATATGAAGTTGGTAGCTGACGTTGGCTCAGATAACAATACAAGACATAAAGCCGATCCTGCGACATTTCTTGTGTCCTATCTTGGCGATATCTTGAAGGGAGAAAACGAGAGATATTTCGGATGGCATATTTTTGCGAGTTATATACGATTCTTCCCTGGGGTGGTGTTAGAGGGAAAACAAATTCATTATAAGTGCAAGGCATTAATATCAGACTTTTGTTAATTCATTTTTATTATCATCGGAGGGTTGGTGTTGGTGGTAGTTATAGCGCGATTCTCCGTTGAGAAATATATTATTCCTGTCGTGTCGCGATATCCTTTTTGCGCAGTAGCGTTCATATTGCAGCAGATAGTCGTAAACTGTCTCACACCTAGTCATTTCTCATGGAATGTCTCACGATAAGGAAAAAGGCAGTCAGATTACTCTCAGCTGCGAGATCCTGCAACTATTCGCATATTATCGATTTGGCTACCCGTAAATTCCAAACCACGTTTGTTGGAATATACAGTGCGCGTCAGAATTATAGAAAAAATTCATTTTCTCAGAAGAAAAATATTTGGCAACAAAATCCTGAAACAGGTCAATTTCTATTTCACTTTAACCGAATTTTTAAGGTTTTTTTGAAGGATTTTTGTTGCCATCCCCATCAACCCTCTAAATTTTTTCAATAGGGAGAGTGGGATGTGGTACTCTTTTGGCAAGGTCTTTGTATCTTCTTCACAGGCGTGCAGAAATATTCAAGAAAAAAATTTGTTTTTTGAAAAATTACTTAGTTCAAAGAGTTTTTCAGTATGTGTTTGTTAGGGCTCATTTACTTTGAGACGATGGTACCTGATGAAATTTGTCACCGAATTAAAGTCGACCATTACAGTTTAGTTCATGCACAACTTTCAACCCCTTTCAATCCCCTGACGTGAAAATCTCTCCATTAAAGGGTTCGAAGGGGTTGAAAGTTGTGCATGAACAAAATTACAATGGTCGACTTTCATTCGGTGACAAATTTCATCAGGTACCATCGTCTCAAAGTAAATGAGCCATGACCAAGTGCGTATACTATAATATACTCTTTGAACTAACTAATTAAAAAAAAAAAATTTCTTGAAAATTTCTTCATGCCTGTAAAGAAGATACAAAGACCTTGCCAAAAAAGTACCAAATGACTCACATTCCCTATTCAAAAAATTCAGAGGGTTGATGGGGATGGCACAGGGTGCAACAAAAATCCTTCAAAAATGCATAAAAATTTGGTAAAAGTGAAACAAAAATTGACCCGTTTCAGAATTTCAACGATGTGTGTATATTGATATTTATTCAACGAAAACTTTTTTCTCATCCTTCTGGGAACTATAATATACAGAGTGTAACAGCCAAATGGAATAAATTCGATATCGAATAAATGAGTGCGTATTAGGAAAAGCGCTCCGACACGTCGATTTGTAATTTTAAATGCGCATATTTTTCAAGAAAATAATATTATATGGGTGTTCCATGTGACCGTGGCCATAACCAACTTTCTCATTTCAGATGCAACCCCCTGTATATTATTTATTTTTTGGATTCTTCAGAGAATTCTAGATACAATTCATGCACAACGTTCTATACCTATCTTTAACTATTTCGGAAGTATTGAGTGTTTTCAGATTTATTGCAAAAATCAACGTTTTAAATAAAAATTATATTATTTCACAAATTCGGTACATTACACTTAAAACCTAATAAGTAAAACTTATAATTTCTTAATTATCAAAAAAAAACAAAAAAAACATTAATGTCAATGTAGGAAATGTTCAAAATGCTCGCCGCGAACGTCTTGGCAACATGCATCTGGTGTAGACTTGTCTTCTAACGTTACTCAACATTTCTTCTCAGTAATGGTTTTTGCTTACTTTCTTCATATCAAGAGGTAAATGGAAAATAAGTATTGAGTGCAATGTATCGAATTTGTGAAATAAAATAATTGTCATTTGAATTGTTAATTTTTGTGAAAAATCTGAAAACACTTAATATTTCCGAAAAAGATGAAGATAGGTATAAGACATTGTACATGAATTATGTCTAGAATTTTCTGAAGAATCCAAAAAATAAATAATATAAAGGGGGTTGCATTTGAAATAAGAAAGTTGGTATTGGCCACGGTCGCATGGAACACCCTATATTATTTTATTTTTTTTTGAAAAATATGCGCATTTTAAATTACAAATCGACGTTTCCGAGCGTTTTTCCTAACACCCCCTCATTTATTCGTTATCGAATTTATTCCATTCGGCTGTTACACTCTGTATAATAATTTCGATAGATAGCATAACTGCCATAAATTGAAACTGAAATTTCGGATTTGGAGGTTGAATCAAAAAATTAAACTCTTCTTTTCAAAATATCAGACTACGATCCACCATATCCATTAACCGTTGCTGAAGAAATTGAAATATTTCAACTCTCTGGAGTGTGCTTTGGTGATATCTGAGGCCTAGAGTTATAACAAAACCTCATACCCCTACAGGACCTATAAAGGGTTTGATGTATTCCTTTTCATCCGAATGATAAAACTCAGGAACTTGGTCCAGAATTAGCATAGTTATTAAGTAAATCACGAAGCAATTTGGAGGTGCATTATATCAGTGCAATAATTACTCTAATAAAATAGGTAATATCAGCGGAGTAAATCTAACCGGAACAATTTAATACAGCTTATACCGGAGCTAAGGGACAGGAGGTATGTTTCCATTTAAATGGGCAAATAGGTGATAAGCATCTGCCGTTGGAACGAGAAAGTATAATAACGGTGTTGTAGGTATAGAGAAATTTAGAAGGGTGGAAACTACCCAGTTGTTACCTGATGCCTTGCGGTCTGCTGAAGACATTATATATGTCAAAAGTGTGTTATCAGATAAGTGGAAGCGCTATTCTTGGTAGTCTGACCGACCCTTCGAACATGATATTTCTGAAAACGACCTTTTCTCCAGAAAAAATCATATTTCAGTATGATAACGGCTTGCCTCCGAATTACACAACCCTAATATTTTATGCCTTTACCAGGAAGACATGCTTCAAGGCACCCTCCAACTGTTAACACCGTTGTTTATAGGTGAATCCTTCAAATTTTTCATGCCCCCACGTTGAATAATGTCTTAATCGGGTGTCTCGCATTCTTCGAGAAAGCGACAATATCTCAATCCACAATTCACATCATGACAGCACAACACAGCTGGACCTTCAAGGCATTTCAGAATATCGCGTATTTCTACAATATCATCATAGTTCCATCCATGTCGTAATTAAGAAAAAAAGCTCCTGACTCATTGTGATTGAACTTAGAAAAAAATCAAGGATTTTTTCCATTTTTCCTATTTCGTCTCATCCTACATAGAGCAAAGAGTAACAAACAAAGATTTTCTTCAAATTTATTGCAGTTGAAACGGAGGAAAATATTCACCTCATTTCCAAAACAAAAATTGTTCATTCCTTAAGAGTCTTTAGCATTCAAAATAAAAAACATATACCGCCAGATGGCGGTGCAGTGCATTAATTTTTATTTATTGGATTAATCAGCTTGATAGAACAAATGTTGTGGCGCAGGGGAATATAACAAGAAATCCTACACTGAACTAGATCGCACACTGGCTGTATAATACTCTATTTTTCCTTTACCAGTCATCTGGGAGGAGAAACCTGCGGGGCGTATCATTTGAAAGAAATTCAATTTCATCTTAGAATCCACAATTGTAAGAAACAATTAATTTTCACCAATCGACGGCTAAAACAAACCTTAATTAATTATCTTCGAACAAAAATGGATATTTATCATTTCGAATAGAAAAATTCAAGGAAATAAATTTCGCGAAAACAACACATTGTTTTGATATTATTTACAATAAAACGGTTAATTCTAATAAATAAAGAGATAGACGTTTGATTAACTCAATGATAGACTTCAATACTGAAATGAAAAACACAAAAATATTTGTTCGTTTTGATGGTGGAAATGTTACAAAATAACCGAAAATTATGGGGAATATTCTTTTCATTCATTCAATATATATATATCGGTTTTATAACGTCTTCCGTCGTTGTCCGATGCCTAATTTCCAAGCCCTTCGATCATTCCACTGGTTCGCTGCTAAGCTTCTAGATCTCATCGCTCTTGAAACTCCTTCCATCCAGGTTTTCCTCGGTCTTCCCCGTTTCCTACGATATGGTGATTTCCATTCCAAGATCTGTCTTGGTAGTCTGGTATATTTGTATATTTGTATATTTGTATATTTGTACTGCATACAAGGAGCATACAATATTTGACCCATCAATCATACATGGGGAGTCAATATAATGATATAGGTACTATAAAAATAACAACATAGCATTAGACATACAGAATGTAGGGTCTAAATATGAAGTCATAAAATATTCATAGTCAAATGAGCAAATAAATAACACTACAGAAAGTATATGACAATCTACACAATTACACGACAGACAAACAATTCAAACTAATGGGTCTGTGAAGTATTCTTCCGTCCTGTAGTAAGCTTTTTGCACCAACCTCTTTTTGAGTACTCTTTTGAGTTTCTTCTTACTGAGCTCTTTATATTCCCCTGGTAGCGCGTTATAGATTTTCAACGCTAGATGGTTTATACTCAGTTGTGTTGTTGTCAGCCTATGATGGGGTATGATGAGTTTATCAGCGTTTCTGGTGTTATACTCATGGTTGAAATTATTCCGGAGAATGCCATCTTTATGGTCATGTATATATATAATACAGTTTAATATGAACATAGAGGACAAAGTGAGGATGTTTCCTTGTTTGAATAATTCCGTCCGTTGAACATGTCCATACCAAATAAGCTGTTTTCGTTCAATATCTGTCATTAGGGATCCCTCTATTCCCATTCTTGCTCGAACATCTTCATTCCGTATTCGGTCTCTTCTAGATATTCCCAATGACCGTCTAAATACATCCATTTCGGTAGCTTCCAGTTTCCTTCGATTGTTCTCTGTTATTCTCCAGGTTTCAGCCCCATACAATAAAGAACTCTTTATCATCGTTTCATAGATGTTATGTTTCCGTTTTTTCCCTATTTCACTGCTCCAGAAGACTCCATTTAAACAAGAGATGAGACCTCTGGCCTGGTTGACGCGTTTTTTAATTTCCTGTTCGTCCCTACCCGTAATATCAAACTCCACACCCAGGTATGTGTAGCTGGTGCAGGCAGCGATTTCTTCTGTATCTAGTTGGATGTTTGATAGTTCACCTCCGACTGGCAAATATTTGGTTTTATTGATGTTCAGTTCCAAACCCCACGCTGCATACTCTTCCTGCAATTTTCGCGTCATATATTCCAGGTCAGTCTTGTCGTTAGCGATGACTACTTGATCGTCCGCAAACTGCAATGTGAACAGATACGTACCCCCAAGGTCAATTCCCATTCCTCTACATTTTCGTTTCCACCGGGTCAAAGCTTTGGCGACATAAATTTTGAATAGCGTAGGTGATACGCAGCACCCTTGACGCAAACCCTTGTTGACCGAAAAACATCGTGACAGTCGATTTCCTATTTTTATTCGTGATGTTGAGCCGTTATACAGATTTTGAAGAGCTCTTATTAAGGTGTGGTTGATATTCGACTGCTGTAATACTTTCCATAGATTTTTAACAGGAACTGTATCATAGGCTTTGTGGAGGTCTATAAACATAAGATGAGTTTCTTGGTTTGTGTTCATTCTTTTCTCAATTAGTTGTTTCAAGCAGAAAACGTTATCGGTGCATGTTCGACCAGCCCTGAACCCAGATTGTTCCTCCTCTTCCTGACAACTGTATTCGGATTCTATAAGATCTCTAAGAATCCTTCCATAGAGGCGGCTCATCGTGCTCGTCACTGAAATGCCTCTATAATTAGCGCAATTCAGTTTATCCCCCTTTTTGTGTATTGAGGAAATAAAGGCTATATTCCATTGATCTGGTACTGGTGCTCCATTTATATACTTATTTATACACCATGTCAGGGCCTCAAAGAGCTTTCTTGTTCCACACTTCAGTATTTCTGCTGGTATTCCTTCTGGACCGGTCGCTCTGCCATTTTTCAATTTACCCACAGCATTTTTGAGTGTGACAACGTCGATACTTATTTCCTCCCCTTCAATCGATATTTCTGATGGTGATATCGTGTTATATTCACTCCTATTTTCGGTCAGCAGTTGTTCGTAGTGGTCTATCCATTTTTTTGTGGGTATTATTTGTATGTCGGCCTGATTTCTTCCACTTGACTTAACCTTCTTGATGAACTTCCATGCCTCAGAACACTTCGATCCTCCCAGGTATGCATTGATCTCCATACATTTTTTATCCCACATTTGTCTTTTCGCTGCTGAAATGATCCGTCTTGTTGATCTTTTCGCATCCACATATGCTTCTCTATCTTCTTCGGTTTTTGTGTTCAGCCACTTTTGGTACAGTTGCTTTTTTTCATTTATCAGCTCTTCGATATCATCATTCCACCAAGGCTTATCACTTTTCATTCTGGTCTTAATCCCAAGAGATTCCTCAGCTGCTGCCTGAAGACTATTAATTATATTCCGATATACTTCGTCTACGGATCTGTCAGTTACATCAATCAGTTTCATGTCTAATCTCTGTTGGTATAGTATTCGTGTGCTGTCATGCATCAAGCTTTCAATTTTATATTTTCTTAGTGTGATCTCTTCCATTTCCTCATTTATTGGCGTTTTGTTGATATTCATATGTTTATGAGGGAATATCATTTTGGCTCTTACGACATAGTGATCTGACCCACACGTTACACCCCTGTAAGCCCTTACATCATTCACTTTTATTCCAGTGTTCTGTAACGTTATTACATAGTCGATAATAGATCTTAAATTTCTCGTATGTTGTACCCAGGTGTAAGTGTGAATCTCTTTGTGTTTGAAGAAACCGTTTTGTATTTTAAGATGATGGCTTTCACATATATCTATCAGTCTTTCTCCATTATCGTTGATAGTTGTCTCCCCATATGGACCCACCACTTCGTTCTGCACTTTTCGTGCTACTCTACTATTCAGATCTCCAAGTAAAATGATTTCTCTTGTTCTTCCGATCTTAGTTATTTCATCATATATTCGCTCAAAAAACTCATCCTTAATATTCGTGGGTTCGTCGTTGGATACCGCATACACGCCCAAGATTGTGACTGGAGTTTGAAACAGGTTCATATTGACTCGGATGATATTTTCAGTTATGGATTCAAAATCTGTTATTTTATGTTTGTGTTTTTTATGTATTAATAGCGAAACTCCTCTTTTGGCTCTCTGGTCTTTGGAAACACCACCGAATATGTGCACATAGTTATTTAACATTTCTGAGCCTGTTCCCTTCTTCTTCGTTTCCGTCAAAGCAACAATGTCCATCTTCAGACTGTCGCATTCTTGGGATATTTCCACCACCCTATCTTTCATTCCCTGAACAATCCACGTTCCAATATTCATTGTCCTTTTTCGTAGCTGCTTTCGTTTGCCAGTAAATCCATCCGTTCCGAGACTAGTATTAGGTTTTTTAGTAAGTGAGTTTTTTTACAAGGGACAGGGAACTAGCCTGACGCCTAAACCCCCAACCTGGAGGACCGGGTAATGTTTACTCAAGATTTTCTTCCTTTAGATTGACTGTCTTACTGGACTATAGAGATCAATCTTCCCTTCTTCTGGTTCATCCGCTGTTCATGATATCATTCTGACCACCGTTGACCATCTCTTCGCCTGTATCCTAGGCAGGAGCCCTTACAGGGTGCTATCATCCGGGCCAGATGAACCCTGGTTTTTTTACGACGCTGTTACTCCTCCCCCTCACCCTTTTACAACCTGGCTTGGGACAGGCTTCGGCGGGTTTTTCATTCATTCAATACCTATAATATATTTTTTTTATTATTTTTATCTTTATACACTCATACATCCCTTCATCAATGAGAAAAAATAAATCGTTTCTGACTCCCTTTTTTTCAGGGAAGTAGACCCTTAAGAAACCTAGGGGGGCCAATACTTTTGACGATGTGTAGGTATATTGTGATCAAAAAGTATCGCAAAAAATGCATATCTTCGGTATTTAGTGTTTGAAGAAAAAATGCTCAAAAAAGTCAATTTTTATATTTCAAATTAGGCAACTTTTCACGAATAACGTACCGCAATCATTTAATTTTTTGAATTTTATATCTGTAACTTGAATAATTCATCCATTTTGATCGAATCCGTAGTTTTGAAATTATCAAGAGCAAAAGAAAAAATTGCCATATCAAGGAACCCCCTACTCAAATTCTGCCCATTAACGAACGTAACCTCGACATTTGCGAGATCCGAACTTAACCTGAAAATTTCAAGTTTCTAAGCTTTTCAATCTCTGATCAGAATTTTGTTTTTCAAATAATGGTACTGACGACAATTCGTACACATTTTATCAGTTGTTTTATATCAAGTATACTCGAAGACTATCCCTTTTCTCCCTTCCAGTCCTTCGAAAAGAGCAAATTGCATTTGCGCGAGTATTTTATCTTAACGAACTGTATACTGTATTGTTAATGAACTCTGGAACCGGAAAACTGGCTCCCTGTTTTCCTCCCTGCCTTTCTCGTTGGGCGCTTTATCTGTACCGTTCATTCCACATCTTGTAACGCATTTTTCACTCGGCCTTGTCGGGATTTTAATTAAAAAATCATTATGAAATATAATCTTGAATCGCGTCGGGAAGTTGATGATGAACGAGCTCCAGATGAAGTTTCTTGTTTATTGCCACGCTGCAATGCAACAAACTCCTTTTGGTTGCGTGCTATACCTTTCCTTTTGCTGTTTTAGTTTCGCGAGGAAAGGGAAGAGCTGACTCAGAAATAGTTAGAAACGAAATACATCCCAAATTACAGGAATTGGGACTGAAACTGGTCAATTTCGAGATTGCAATACAATAGGAACTTAGAAATTTCAAATTTCTAAGTTCAATATTTATGTTTACCTACTGATGAGCTAAATGGAAATTGGGATTCGTCATCATTTAGTACCTATTTTTTAGATCCAGTTCTGGCTCTTTTCACGTGAACTTTTGAGTAGAGTGAGCTTGCATAGACCTGGTCTTGAAAAGGAAGTAGTTACTTACCAACAATCACATTCGTGATTTACGTATGTTAATTTTTTTAAGCAGTGTATTCAATCGCTCATGGATCATAGAAAATTTCTCCGCAAATTGCGAACAAAAGCCTCCTTCCGATAAATTAGAATTTCTTCCAAGTTTTCCGGTGGAGCGAATTCTGTGGGATAAAAAATGAGTAATGCTTACTGGTGGGTCTTTCCGCCCTACATAATACAACATTCATCATCCAATAGATACACCACTTCTGCCAAGACGTGAAGATACAAGATATATTACGGCCGATATATCCTTATTAAGATATGATAGGAAAGAACTTTCCTTTATCAAAAACATATGGTGTAACATCTTTTAAAATGCAATTTCGCCAGATAATAGAAGCGAGAACCACCCCAGCAGAAGAAACAGATGGGGGGGCGACAAAAACAAATGTGAATTACATTACGTATTCATTCGACCGTGGTAGAACAAGAAGTATTTTTATTCCACTTCAGATTTTAACTGCTCTTTTCGGGGAGTCCTATAAAACTATTTATTATGGATTTATCAAAAGGTTCCTTGCTCCCATAAAAATTGGGGTGGATGCTCTAGCGATTCTGTAAGAGTTCCATGTTATTGTTCTGTATTTCCGGTTTTTTTCGTTTGCAAATTAGCTTCATTAACGCCATTCAACGATGATTGACATCGCATTTATTGATATGGAAAATACTTTTTCTTCAGCATGAACATTGAGCGGCTAAATAATGGCCCCCCTGTCCACAGTATTCGATAAAAAAATGAAAATTTCCAATCACCGCAATTAGATAATGGGACATTTTTCGAGAGCTATAGGAAATGAAAAAAAAAACACATTGAATTCAGAAGAATGCCTAAACTTCTCAACAGTTCGGCCGGTATCTCACCGTCTTTCAATGCGTCAATCGATGCGGACTTGACAGTATAGACATGAGCCTCAACAAAAAGTCTAAAGACGTTAAATCGCACGATCTAGGCGGCCAATTGACCGGTCCGCCAACTTTTCAAGAGCCCATTCGCCAAAAAATCACAGCGGATATCATAGCGGATATCACAGCGGATATCACAGTGAGTATCACCGCGGATATAATAGCGGATATCATAGCGGATATCACAGCGGATATCAATTCGATATTTTGACCACTCAAAAACGTCGACATATTCACATCAGTGTTGCCAAAACTCGAGTTAAACTCATAGAATTGCAGGAAACAGGTATCGATCTTTGAGTTCTCACCCAGTCATCACCTGCTTCAATTTTTCCGAGATGTCTCGGGTTCAAAATCCAATTCGCGTGGGCCATCTTCAGCGACGATCAGTCTTGACGTGACAAGAATCCTTCTGATGGACATTCCTCGTCCCCTGGCTAACTCGCGTTTAGAAAGAAACGCCGGTTCATTTATAAGACGTCATGTAAGTCAATTTATCACTCACGGTCATCTTACGTTTGTGATGCAGATTGAGAATAATTCCCGATAGGAATGTAAGTAAGTGAAGGAAGGGTATTTCTGGGGTGTTCTGGGGGTGTGCATCAGCTGACGAGTCAGGACAGGCGTGGATCGGCCGCAATTGCTATAGGCGTTATAATGAATGTCAAAATAAAATTAGCTCCAGTATCGTTTTTAAAGAAATATGGACTGATGATGCCCCCAGCGTGTGAAGCACACCATATAGAGCATTTTTCGGGATGCAATGGTACCTGCAGAACTTCTTGAGGATTGTTTTCACTCCATATATGGCAATTTTGCTTGTTCAACCAGAAATGAGCTTCATCACTTAACACAACTTTTCGATAAAAAGTGGATCAACTTCAAGGTGTTCTAGGGCCAAATCAGCAAACAAACGAAGCTAATTATGGTCAAGTGGCTCCAGTTCTTGAACCAGTTGGATCTTGTATGGATGTAGACCAAGATCTTTGCGCAAAATTCTCCATGTGATGTGGTGAATGCACAAAGTCCAACTTGTTGTGAACGTCGACGAATAGACAAATCTGGATCTTCATTAGCACTATCACTTACAGCAGCTATATTTTTTTCTGTATGTACAGTTCTTTGTCTTGTTGTTGTTGTTGCATCGAGTAGAGAAAATGTTGTCCGAAATCTATCCATAGTTTGACGAATAAGTTGCTCAGATGGACGATTATGTAAATAATAAATTTCACGAAGTGCTCTATAAGTCTGGCGAATAGAACACTGATTTTGAGAATAAATTTCAACAATTTGTGAACGTTGCGGCGTGAGTCTTTTCATGATAATTTGTCAATGCTTACTGAACAGAAATGTCAAGGGGCTGATACGTCCCTGAAATCATACGAAAGCGTAGTTGACCCTCGATCCTGCCTGGGGCAGAAAGAGCCTCTAGGGATCGGACATTCAATACTATGCCTCCATGCAGGAAACCTAATCAGGCACTATTGAGAGTGCGAACTTATATATATGGAATTAATATATGGCTTTTCCGGTGGTTCCTTCAATAAGATACATTCTGCCAGGGGGCCCTATCGATTCAATTGCCAGCTATAATTATTGGAAAGTTCGTTTAGGTACGCCTAGAGGGAAATCACAGGACGATTTTGTGATATTAGTTCACGCACAGCATCCATGTATTCTGTCTTAACTTTGGCTAAATGGGACTACTACTGAATTTGGTTGATCAGCGAAACACGGAAGCTCGAGATGGTACTTCATCACCTGAAGTCGAAGCTGTTGGTTCAATTCACAATTTCACAACGAAAAAGTTCAGCGCACGAATATGTTTACGATTTTTGACCAAGATGACAAGTATTTGTGCTTATCTTGTCCCTTATCTTCTGGATGATGTTGGAATTAATGTTCCCCAGAAGAATTTGATAGCCTGTGAATTGTTCAGAATTAAGTTCAGTGAAACAAATTATTTAATTAACAACCTTCTTAATAGGGCATTACGTGCTGATGGTTCGGTGGATATTGATTCGTTTCACGCTACTATTTTTCAATTGAAGCGTTTTTTGAAATTTCAAGCATTTTTGGTGTTTTGGGTCTTATTCTTGTTTGTTGGTTTTTTTCACAGAATTTCTGTTTATTTCATAATATGTATATTGTAAAACGGCTCAGGGACGTTGCCATTCTTCGGCTTATTCGAGTACTTTTATTCTTTTCTCGAATGAACTATCACAAAATAACGGACTACTCTGTCCTACTCTGTCCTGTTTCAGTAGAATTTCAACACTCGATTGTTGATTTCCGTGCAAGAAAATAGCTCAACTGAATGTTCCAACCATGTTTATATACGTGAAATATTTCCAGTATTAACAGAGAAAAAAGTTTCTTCAACATTCGCCAGGTCTTTAGATTTATTGAATTCATATATGTAATATTTTCTCAAATTCATTTTTTCCCTAAGTCAATAAACATTTCGAGAAATACGTAATTGAAACGATCTCTATGTAGAGAGAACAAAGTTGCGTAGTTATCTGACAGGAAAATTGCTATAACCTAACATTTTCAAAATATACACGGTGAAATGTATCAGAATGTCATGGCCAACCGGAATACTTTATAAAAGTGAATGGAGTATATAAGAAACTTCTCTAATTGTTTTAAAAACATGATAGACTGAATCTGAAGAACAAGAATCGTGAAATTTCTGTCCGATCTCAAATCGAGAAGAAACGGAATTCCCTCCGTGTCGCTGTCTGAAATACAACCCTTAGCTATTCGGCCAATTCCATCCTATCGAATTTCGAGTTCAGGGGGTAACATCCTGTAAAATAGGCTCATACATGCCACAATTGACTTTCTCCTTCTGTTTCAACCCTCCGCCTGCCCGACAACGTTTGATTGATGGTTGTATTTCACATGGAAAAACTAATATACTCCATTTGAGGCACGTCCGAAATGATTGGGTTGTGAATGACCCATGATGAATCCCTAATACCAGTCGAATGGATGAAATTGGAAATTTCGACTGATGGTCCAGAGGAAATGATACTGGATCGGTGGAAGGCCAGAGGATGACCTCATGAACTCCACAAAGTGAATAATATACATTGTCAGCCTTCGAACAGTTTTAGTTCAGCATTCTTCATAATTCATTAAACTTTGACAATCAAGATGGATTATGGAACTGAATTCAGAGTCAATTTTCTAAAACTTTCATGCTGTCGAGTTTCTGCATCAGTACAAATTGATCCACATCCGTTTTGGATCGTGTAAAGGACATTTTCGATCTGATCTTAGTCTGCGTGGCATCATTAATATCGAATTTCGGAAAGATATGTAACTTCGGTGGTGTAATTGGCTAACACGTTGGGCCGGAAATCCAAAGATGCGTGGTTCGACTCCCGTTCGAAGTGAAACCTTTTTCGATATTCGAAAATCCGTCTGAATACCGATTAATGATTTTCTCTTATATATTTCACAGACGTCAATCTCCAATTTTGCTACAAGAATACACTGATCGTCAAAATTCGACGAATTTTCAAGAAATGTGGTAAACTTTGGTTCAGGAGTCCATTTTCATTCATATGAGCCCGTGTCATTGATTTGCAAGTAATTCGTTCAGAAACCGTTAGTGTCTTCATCCAATTTCCGAATCCATTCAAATCAGCAGTTCTATTTGACAGAAATTAGCGGGAGTAGCTCCAGATTCAACCCCGAACGTCGCCATTAGCGATGTAAGGAAGTCCTGTGCTGAATGAAGACGGTGGGCCCTAGCCCTTTGTCTCTCAACCCCTTCCTTACAGGAAATTGCAAGAAGACATTATCATATGTATTAAGACACTTGCTTTCCCGAATTGAGCTCACCCCTTATTTCGATATTAAATTATTTGCAATCCACTGATACTGTCTTAAACAACTCCTTCGGAGTAACTATTAAATATACCATCTAGCTTTCTTGTTAAGCTTGGTACGTTCGCTGAATACTAAGTGACCATGGACTATGAATGCGGTGTTCTAGACAATAATATTGATTGGGAGAACGTAATGAAATCATTTGAACCTTCCTATCTCAAGCTCGGCTGATTGAATATCAACAGATGAGTTCAGGAAATTTCATTAAATCTCACACATTTTTAAAACTCACAGCCTTTGCCCATTTCTGAAAACCAATTGAAAACAAAAGAAGAGAAAGTTTCGTTTTTTTTTGAGTGATAGAATTTTCGAAAGGGATAACTGTGATTTGACAGAAGGTAGAAGCCATAATGTTTTGACATTTCTGTTCAGTAAGCATTGACAAATTATCATGGGAAGACACACGCCGCAACAACGTTCACAAATTGTTGAAATTTATTTTCAAAATCAGTGTTCCATTTGCCAAACTCATAAAGCACTTTGTAAATTTTACATAATCGTCCATCAGAGCAGCTAATTCGTCGAATTATCTATAGATTTCGGTCAACATTTTCTCTACTCGATGCAACAACAACAACAAGACAAAGGACTGTAGGTTCAGAACAACATATCGCTGCTGTAACTGATAGTGTTAATGAAGATCCAGATTGGTCTATTCGTCTACGTTCGCAGCAAGTTAGACTTGGAAATTTTGCGTTAAGATGTTGGTCTAAGCCCATAAAAGATCCAACTGGTTCAAGAACTGAAGCCTCTTGACTCTTGACATCGTTTATTGGCTGATTGGGCCCTAGAACAGCTTGAAGTTGATCCACACGAGAAATGATCCAATTAATTGGCCTCCAAGATCATGCGACATAACTACGATGGATTATTTTCATTGGGGTGATGTTAAGTCATTGGTATATGCTGATAAGCCAGAAACAATAGACGCTTTGAAAGCCAACATAACTCGTGTTATTGCTGAAATAAGGCCTGAATTACTCGAAAATGTGGTCCAAAATTGGTGTGTTCGAATGCGGTTCTTCAGAGCTAGTGGTGGACATATGTCGGGAATTATTTTCAAAACATGAATTTGATGAAAATTATCTTTCAAATAAAAAAAAACTTTGGCTTCAATTTCCAATTGAATGTGTTTTATTTCAATTTATAGTTCTATTACTAAAAAAAACACTCGATATGTATATTTTCAACTTGAATATTCTAAAGTTTCCATTAATTTCTTACTTCTACTTTCTTCGAATACTAATTTTACAGCAGAGCAATTAATTTGTTCGCATAAAAAAAACCATTCGATCATTACTTAATCGTCATAGTTCTTGGTGGCAGTACCTCTGCATCTGGTTATTTATGGCCCAAAATTTTCAATCGAATAGAATATGGAGGTAGTCATTTCAAGCCTGAAATTTATTTTCATGGGGGACCTATAATTATCAAAGTCTGTGCATTCATTAGAGTGCAGCAGATGTATCTCAGGTCATAGGCATCAAAGTGAAAACCAAAATTAACAGGAAAAAGGTTGATCATTTTCTACGAAACTTTTTTTTCCAAATTATGCTCGGAATCTCTCTTCTTAAATTTAGTAACACTCTGTATAAAACATATTAAAATTTTCGGTTTTTGAAATGGGAATATCTCAAAAATGTGTGATGAGTAGATACAGAGTGTAACAGCCAAATGGAATAACTTCGATAACGAATAAATGAGGGGGTGTTAGGAAAAACGCTTGGACACGTCGATTTGTAATTTTAAATGCGCATATTTTTCAAGAAAATAAAATTATATAGGGTGTTCCATGCGACCGTGGCCAATACCAACTTTCTTATTTCAAATGCAACCCCCTGTATATTCTTTATTTTTTGGATTCTTCAGAAAATTCTAGACATAATTCATGTTCAATGTCCTATACCTATCTTCAACTCTTTCGGAAATATTAAGTTAATAATAATAATAAGACGTTCGCGGCGAGCATTTTGAACATTTCCTACATTGACATTAATGTTTTTTTTTTAATAATTAAGAACTAATCAGTATTACTTATTAGGTTTTAAGTGTAATGTACCGAATTCGTGAAATAAAATAATTTTTATTTAAAACGTTGATTTTTGCAATAAATCTGAAAACACTTAATATTTCCGAAATAGTTGAAGAAAGGTATAGCACATTGAGCATGAATTGTTTCTAGAATTCTCTGAAGAATCCAAAAAATAAATATTATACAGGGGGTTGCATTTGAAATAAGAAAGTTGATATTGGCCACGGTCACATGGAACACCATATATAATATTATTTTCTTGAAAAATATGCGCATTTAAAATTACAAATCGACGTGTCCGAGCGTTTTTCCCAACACGCCCTCATTTATTCGTTATCGAATTTATTCCATTTGGCTGTTACACTCTGTAAAGGTGGATTTATACAGCAACTAAAATAAAATAAGAACTAAATTAAAATAAAATAAGAAATAAGAGCAGACAACATAGGTTTATAGAGATCACTAGAATAAAATAAGAAATAAGAATGAACCAATCAAATCGCAGATTTTTTGACAATGACTTTTGTGTAAGTTTAGAAAATCGCCTATTCCGAATTTTATTCAAGGCTTGTCATCAATAACAACATCGCTCCCATCATGATTTCCTGGTCATCCATATTAAATATATCATCAATAATGATTTAAAAAAATATTCATTCAATTTTAGGTTAGAAAACTAGAACTTGTCAAAAGTATCAATACGGAAAAGATTGGGGAGTGGATTTGGGTCATGCGCACTATCATTTTCCAAATAAAATAAGCGAAAAAGATAAAAGTTGACCATCTCTTATTCTAATTCTTATTCCTTATTTTAGCTTATTTCCTGTATAAACGCTGTCATTGAAATGCATGAAGTGAACATTCTTATTTTATTTTATTTTAGTTCTTATTTTATTTTAGTTGCTGTATAAATCCACCTTAATTGTTGTAGACGCGTATACTCCACAAATTTGAACATCAAAATTCCATTGACAATTTGTGACCTATAATTGTCAGCCAAAGAAACCCCAATTTCTACGATAATTAATGCGATGGAGTTCCTCATAGTCGATTTAATCGAAAATACTGATCGTGTTGAAGACGAGAACTGCCATCGGATGGTAATGATGAAGAAAATAAGAGATTGATCAACTTACGTTTTCAGGAGGGGTCCTTTTATTTCCTTGTTCGTTCTTCCCATCTCCCCTTATAGTTTCGTTGACATGCATAATTGGAAAGACAAATGTAATTATAATCGTTTAATAAGACGAGGGAACACCGAAACCACTCGAGGAAAGCTTATACAAGATGATCTACCTTTCTGCACACCTAATTGAGTTGCTCGCATTACCTTCTACTTTCGGGTTTTTAATAACTTTCCCATAACGTACACGGTAAGTTTAGATTGCTGGATTATACCGATTTCTTTCCAGAATTCTTCCAGAATACCTCAAATTATTGTTTCTTGTTCATCGAAGAATTTTTATTGCAGTTGGTGACTATTGACAATGTCAAGAGTAAAAAATGTTTTGACTAAGATCCCCTGTATATCTGTATGAATTCGATGGCTCTATCAATTTTTTTTTTACTGGTTTGCCTTGCCAAATAATATATTGAACCTCATTGTTGGTACAAAGTCGAGTCAATTAAATTTGGCGTGTCTAATAATACAGAAATATTCTTCACAATACTATCATGAGGAGGATCATGACAATAAATGCAGACCCAAATCACACTGATTGATTATCTTCGGTATTTTACCAAGAACGGAAATAACAGTCCGTATTGGTATGATTAGGCCTTGTTCGAGACAGGGACGGATCTAATGAACTTTATGATTACTCTCTATTTACCTACTTACATGGGTTGACACAAGGGTCGCAGACATGAGCAATCAACTTGCCATATATCGAGGGTGATATCAGCCCCCAAATGCGGATTCCACGGTTTGCTTTGACCAGTTTTCCCCTAAGATATGTGCGGAGCTGAATGAAGTGCAGCAGAATATTTGATTGAGGTTAGGGTGGATTTTTCGAAACTTTTGTTGAATACAGCAATTCTCAACGCTGATGGAAGAAGAGAAAGACCTCGACGAAGGAATAATAATAATAAACAGAGAAAACATCAAGACCCTTTGAAATTTTGTCTAATATTTCGGTGTTCTTGATTTTTGGTCCATTTACGTTTAGAAGATTTATGAGTATAAATTTTACTATCACACTACCTATTTTTGTGGTTTAGTTATGAACTTATGTGAGAGATTATGTGAAAATATTACTGGTTTTCAATTTTTTTCCCATCAAAAGACCACATAATCTGCCATAGCCCATACATCTTTATAAACCAATGTGATTACGAGAGTATTTTAATTTAATTGAAACTTTTCCACAGATCATGGAAAGGTGACTTCTTTACGGGAACTGGCAAGTACGTATTAACATTTTTTTATAAATGTTCGTTTGTTTGATGTTCCATTGAAAATAAATCATTCACAAATTATGCACTTATGGAATGCTACAATAATGCATTCCAATGACAGTGACGACTGAATTATTGAAAATAACGCAATTTGAATATACAAAACTAATCGTTCCAACCACAAACAATATCGGAACTAGAAATATTTTAATCCCTACTTTGAAACATAATAAATATAATTTTTTTTTCGAAATATTGTGAAGAAGGAAATACTAACAGTGACATTTTATCAAGGGCCTTGTTTAATTTCTTCTAATTCCACATTTTTCATCTGTTCTTCAAATCTCCTATTTGATTAATTGTAAGATAACGAGAGCATGTTACTAGAACATTCATTATGTCTTTTCCGCCAAAATTATGGAACAAATTCATTTTCTCACTCGAAAAATATGTGGCAACAAAATCCTGAAACAGGTCAATTTCGGTTTCACGTTTACCAAATTTTTATGCATTTTTGAATGATTTTTGTTGCACCCTGTGCCATCCCCATCAACCCTCTAAATTTTTGAATAGGGAAGGGGGTCATGTGGTACTTTTTTGGCAAGGTCTTTATATCTTCTTTACAGGCGTGCAGAAATTTTCAAGAAAATTTTTTTCTTTAAATCAGTTAGTTCAAAGTGGTTTTCAGTATGTGCACTTTGTTATGGCTCAAGTCGACCAATACAGTTTTGTTCATGCACAATTTCCAACCCCTACGAACCCTTTAATGGAGAAAAAAATGGAGTGACATTGGAAGTTTATTCTTTGACCTAACTAATTTTTTCTTCTCCATTGAAGGATTCGTAAGGGTTCAAAGTTGTGCATGAACAAAACTGTAATGGTCGACTTTCATTCGGTGACAAATTTCATCAGGTACCATCGTCTCAAAGTAAATCAGCCATAACAAAGTACACATACTGAAAACCTCTTTGAAAAATTTGTTTCTTGAAAATGTCTGCAAGCCTGTGAAGAAGATACAAAGACCTACATGACCCACTTTTCCTATTCAAAAAATTTAGAGGGTTGATGGGGATGGCAAAGGGTGCAACAAACATCCTTCAAAAATGCATAAAAATTTGGTAAAAGTGAAACAAAAATTGACCTGTTTCAGGATTTTGTTGCCAAATATTTTTCTTCTGAGAAAATAAATTTGTTCCATAATTTATTTGACGCGCACTGTATTATACAAAGTGTAACAGCCAAATGGAATAAATTCGATAACGAATGAATAAAGGCTAAGGCGTGTTGGGAAAAACGCTCGGACACGTCGATTTGTAATTTTGAATGCGCATATTTTTCAAGTGAATAATATTACATAGGGTGTTCCATGTGACCGTGGCCAAAACCAACTTTCTTATTTCAAATGCAACCCCCTGTATATTATTTATTTTTTGGATTTTTCAGAGAATTCTAGACACAATTCATGCACAATGTCCTATACATATCTTTAACTATTTCGGAAGTATTAAGTGTTTTCAGATTTATTGCAAAACTCGACGTTTTAAATAAAAAATATTTTATTTCACAAATTCGGTACATTACACTTAAAACCTAATAAGTTATACTGATTATTTCTTAATTATTAAAAAAAAACATTAATGTCAATGTAGGAAATGTTCAAAATGCTCGCCGCGAACGTCTTGGCAACATGCTAATCTGGTGAAGAATTGTCTTCTAACGTTCTTTTTAATTTCTTCTCAGTACTGGTTTTTGCTTACTTTCTTCATATTAAGAGGTGAATGGGAAATAAGTTTTGAGCGTAATGTATCGAATTTGTGAAATAAAACAATTTTCGATTTGAAATGTTAATTTTTGTGAAAAATCTGAAAACACTCAATATTTCCGAAAAAGTTCAAGATAGGTATAGGACATTGTACATGAATTATGTCTAGAATTTTCTGAAGAATCTAAAAAATAAATAATATACGGGGGTTGCATTTGAAATAAGAAAAATGGTATTGGCCACGGTCGCATGGAACACCCTGTATAATTTTGTTATCTCGAAAAATATGCGCATTCAAAATCACAAATCGACGTGTCCGAGCGTTTTTCCTAACACCCCCTCATTTATTCGTTATCGAATTTATTCCATTTGGCTGTTACACTCTGTATATTTTGACTCATTAATTCTCCATTCGAAACTTTTCAAATAGCCTGTTATAAACGGATTATGAAGTAGTTCGCAGCTTTGATTTGGAATGTTAAACCCATAAATATTCCGCAACCACGTGGTCAGGTGAAGACGAAATCAACAATGTGTCATCAGAAACAAATATTCAAGTCGCGTATTTATTAATCACGTATGATTCGTATGAAATCATCGCAATATCAATTGGAACCTCGACGCAACGAAGAAGCATTCAAGACCTTCGATTTTATCGGGCTGCGTGAAAACCCAAAGAACGAATTCCATTGCGAACACGCCTTTCACGCTATTATGTGCAAGGAAAATAGTGACCTTAAATTGGCCCTAACGAATCTCATTGAATAAATTCGATACGTACAGAAAGGACTGATCAATAAAGGCCCACAATTCACCCCACACGTGCCGTACGATTCTCTGGGCATTTTACTCGGGCCCAGACCCCCAACCAAGTTAGCGAAGGCAAATTTACATCTTTCTTTGCTGTCCGGGTATTCTTTTCTCAAGTCCGATATCTGATACGATACGAAGAGCCATTATGTTTATGGCCGATAGGCTAGATCGAATTTTTCAATTTCAAAATGATGAAAAAGCCCCACCCATTTCTGAGTCTCAAGCTTCCTGCACCAAGATCTAGTGTTATGAGGAGCTAGAGCAATCAAATGTATGAGGAGATATACTAACTGACAATGAAACTGCAACTCCCAGAAGGAGCTGCCTAAATTTAAATTTTTTTGGTGAAACATAGATAGTATAGCAAGGGGTTAATGATTAAAATTTGGAGAAAAACACGAAGGGTTATCTATTCACTCCCCAACCCGTCTTGGCATTGATACAATAAGATGGTCCATTTCTTCTTGAGAGATACTTTCCCAAGCTACCTGTACTTCATGTCTCAGAGCCGCCAAGGTCTGTGAGGGCTGGGGTAAATTTCCAAGCCTTTCTAACCATGATGTCCCAAACATGCTCTATGGGCGAAAGATCGGGGGATCTTGGCGGCCATGGCAAAAGATTCCCATGGGTCGCTTCGAAAAAGTTTAAACTAACTCTGGCAATATGAGGACGAGCATTATCTTGCTGGAATATTGGATTCTCGAGCCGGTTTAGGAAAGGGAGAACATATGGCTCCACTATTTTTTGAAGGTAACGCAGCGCTGTCATTTCACCTCGAATGAAGACTAAAGGTGACCTACTTGCATATGCAAAAGCACCTCATACCATAACGCCTACTGTCCGGTGTACATGACGCTCAACATCAAACTGAGTTTCACGTCTTTCTCCCCGACGTCGTCTAACCCTTCTTTGGCCATCATGTGCATCCAAGAAGAATGGAGATTCATCAGAAAAGACCTGATGCCATTCCACATTTCCACATTTCAATATTGTCGTTCTTTGCAGATAAACACAAAGTTGTTTTACTCAAATCATAGTTTTTTTCGCATAAACTATGAAACGAAGATATATTGAAAAATTCTCAGCCTACTATAGAACCAAAAAAAATTTCATTGTCAAAATATTTTATTACTCAACATATTCTCCTCTCAATTGAATACATTTATTACAGCGAACCTGCAACGTCTCTAGACCTTTCAAAAAAAATGTTTCTTCTAGCTCTGCAAACCAGTCCTCCACAGCTTTTATTAACTCCTCGTTGGAAGAAAATTAACGACCTCTTGAACTTTTTTTCAGTTGAGGAAAGAGATGATAGTCGGATGGAGCCAAATCTGGTGAATAAGGGAGATGTTCTAGTAATTCTAACCCTAAAACACGAATTTTTTGCATGGCAACATGAGATTTGTGTACTGGGGCGTTGTCCTGTAAAAACAAAACACCTTTGGATAGCTTTCCGCGTCTTTTCTCTCCAATTTTTTCCTGTAGGATGGCCAGTCATGTCGAATAGTAATCTTCAGTTATTGTTCTACCCTTATCCAAAATATCAATTATGATTACTCCATGGCAATTCCAAAAAACTGAAGCAAGAACTTTTCCAGCAGATTTTTGGACACGAAACTTCTTAGGTCTTGGAGAACCAGAGCGTCGCCATTCAATCGATTGTTTCATTGTTTCTGGATCGTAAAAATGTACCCAAGTCTAATTCATAATAAAAATTCGGTTTAAGAAGTCTACATCGTTTTCAAATCGAGCACAGATCGAACGCGATGCTTCTACCCTTGCACGCTTTTGGTCAACATCCAAACATTTGGGGATCCATTTTGCAGAAATTTTTCTCATGTCCAAATTGACGTGAACTATATGATGAACGCGTTCGTGTGAAATCTTCAGTGCTTTAGATATCCGTTCAAGCCCAATTCGACGGTTTGATAAAATTATGTCATGAACTGCATCGATATTTTCGGGGACTAACACAGAAACTGGTATTTCCGAACGGTCATCATCTTCAATGGTAAATTCACCTCTTTTGAAGCTTACAGTCCAATTTTCTACGGTCGCATAAGAAGGACATTGATCACCAAGGGTATTAAGCATATCTTCGTAAATCTGCTTACCTCTTAACCCTTTTAAATAAAGGTACTTGATGATGACTCGCGACTCCAATTTTTCGATTTTTACAATTTCGGTGGACATCTTTTTTTTTAATTTATTGTGTAACTCTGGTTTACTTTTTTGACGTCGAACTCTGCACTGACACTTATAATAAGTTATTGTTCGTTGATATGGTATCGCAATATTTTGTTTATGCATGGAACTGGTCTAGGCCAACTAGATATCAATACATCCTAGTATTTGGTCTAGTAGTAACAACATTTTGAGTAATCGATGAGGGTTTCGTGTGGCAACGCCGAAACATCCAGCATACAAACTTGGCGACCCGTCTTATCTCACGTATCCGTATAATTATCGTCCTCCTAATCAAGCCAAATAATAAAAGAACATACACCCGAGCATACAAAGTACGAAGGAAGCTCAGATGGCCTCAGCCAGGAGACATCACACATCGGGGGTTGCAAAATGCATACCGGCGATCAGCCAGTCACACGGAGGTGCAGTATAAAGCCATAAAGTGGAGATAAGGTGTTATCTCGTTCCCGCTAATTGAAAGCTAATTGGTCTACCCGAGCAGTTCGGCAGGGAATGAACCTAAGGCCGCTGGCGTAATGCAGATTTGTTAGCCGTGTGTGGCGCAACTTCGGGCCCGGGGGCCTTGATAAACTGCTAGTTACGATCTGGAACCACCGAGATCCAATTGTCTGAAGATTTAACTGTTTCACAAATTACCTGTTTTTGCAGTAAATTTTACTTCGGCCGATTTACTGCACCACCGACGCGGTGAACGTGACCATTAAGCAGCTACCGATATACAATTTTATCGAAGAAAGTTTATTATGAAAGATGGCTGTTCTGATCAATGATAAAAACCGCAGTTTTCCCAGGAACATTTGCAAGATAACAAATATACAGTCTGACTATGAATCTACGAAATTTCTCTTCTCGACATCATTGGTCCTTCTCGCGCAATTGCTTCAATCGATGAATTATTTTCACTCGAATGATTATACGAGATATAAAATATTTGAAAAAAGAATGAAAAAAGAGAACAGTGTATCATGTGACATATCAAATGGAAGCTTGTTAACCTTGCAACAAGTTATCTGTTCTAACTAAGCCCAAGATAGATGATTTTTTACTCCATATATAGTACGAGGATGTATTGATATCTAGTTCCTAGCCTAGACCAGTTCCATGCATCAACAAAATATTGCGATACCATATCAACGAACAATAACTTATTAGAAGTGTCAGTGCAGAGTTCGACGTCAAAAAAATGAACCAGAGTTACGCAATAAAATAGAAAAAAAGATGTCCACCGAAACTGTAAAAATCGAAAAATTGGAGTATCGAGCCATCACCAAGTACCTGTATTTAAAAGGGTTAAGAGGTAGGCAGATTTACGAAGATATGCTTAATACTCTTGGTGATCAATGCCCTTCGTATGCGACCGTGAAAAATTGGACTGCAAGCTTCAAAAGAGGTAAATTTTCCATTGAAGATGATGACCGATCGGGAAGGCCAGTTTTTGTGTCAGTCCCCGAAAATATCGATGCAGTTCATGACATGATTTTATCAGACCGTCGAATTGGGCTAAAACGGATACCTGAAGCACTGAAGATTTCATACGAACGCGTTCATCATATAGTTCACGTCAATTCGGACATGAGAAAAATTTCTGCAAAATGGATCCCCAAATGTTTGAATGTTGACCAAAAGCGTGCAAGGGTAGAAGCATCGCATTCGATCTGTGCTCGATTTGAAAACGATGTAGACTTCTTAAACCGAATTGTTACTATGGATGAGACTTGGGTACATTTCTACGATTCAGAAACAAAGCAACAATCGATGGAATGGCGACACTCTGGTTCTCCAAGAGTCCAAGACCTAAGAAGTTTCGTGTCGAAAAATCTGCTGGAAGAGTTCTTGCTTCAGTTTTATGGGATTGCCATGGAGTCATGATTGATTTTTTGGATAAGGGTAGAACAATAACTGGAGATTACTATTCGACATTACTGACCACTCTACGGAAAAAATTTAAGAGAAAAGACGCGGAAAGCTATCCAAAGGTGTTTTGTTTCTACAGGACAACGCCCCAGTACACAAATCTCATGTTGCCATGCAGAACGTTTGTGATTTAGAGTCAGAATTACTAGAACACTTTCCCTTATTCAGATTTGGCTCCGTCCGACTATCATCTCTTTCCAACGAGGAGGTAATAAAAGCTGTGGAGGACTGGTTTGCAGAGCAAGGAGAAACATTATTTTTGAAAGGTCTAGAGACGTTGCAGGTTCGCTGTAATAAATGTTTTCAATTAATAGGAGAATATGTTGTTGAGTAATAAAATATTTTGACATTGAAATTTTGTTTCGTTCTATAGTAGAGTAGGCTAAGAATTTTTCAATATATCCTCGTATGTTATTCCTCAGAAATTGTGGAAAGCAAAGATCTATCCACTTTATATTCGTTTCTGCGTACAAATGAAAGAAACAGATGGAAAATTGTGTCATTCCCTTATCTCTCGCAATCGAAGTCATAAATCGGAATATCGCGAACAGAGTTGCTCCCAATTTGATTCAATTCTTTCGTTGCATGTGAATGGTCACTTAAAACCTCCCCCGAATTAATTTGGCAGTGGTGACTGTTCCAACTTCCAACGGACGTATCTTTCAGATTAGCAACATCTATTTCGGGTCCGTATCATCCCTGAAGAAGAGCAATGAGAGAGAATGGCTAATGTGTCCGTGTTCTTGTTAGGCGCCCCATTAGAATATCTTAATTTGTATCTCAGCTATCAGCTTGACCCTCCGATTTAATGTATTCTACTACTTTTAATTCATTTAGTTGTTATTGCCGACGTCGGTTGTTTCTAACCATGAAAGGCCTTCCGCTGTATTACCATACTGATTAATTGCGAAGAACGCTCAACCCTCATCACTTTCCGGCCAAAAAGGCCTCTTCATTTTCGTTGGGTTTTTGAGCCTGCCCGATTACAGAGTTTTGCAGAACGTGCCACGTCGTGTACAATTTGAGGACGCCCAATTGCAATTTCGACTTGTCCGGATTCTTTTGAGAATATGTATACAGCGTGTTTCAGTGAAGGCTAATCAGGTGTTTCTTTAGAGTGATATAACTTTCAATTGAAATAAAACACTTTTAAATTAAGATTGAAGCCAATTGGGGATCCATTTTGCAGAAATTTTTCTCATGTCCAAATTGACGTAAACGCGTTCGTATGCAGGCCCGGATCTAGGGTGGGGCCAGCGGGGCGCTTGCCCTGGGCGCCAGCTTAAGGGGGCGCTAAAAACAACCAGAGGTTAAATTTTTTTTATTTTTGATTTTCTCGGAAAAAACATTATTATTAAATATGACCCGACTCTGAAGTGCCATCCTGACCACTCAATAAAAGGACAAACATCCTATCTTCCCAAAAATATGCGAAATGAAATTATCGATTTAATGGCCACCAGAGTTCGGAATAGCATTATTAATGAAATCAAGGAGGCCAACTATTTCACTATTATGTTCGACTGTACCCCAGATTCATCTCTCACAGAACAAATGAACCAGGTTATACGATATTTAAAGCGAACGTAGTCGGGATATGAGATAAAGGCAAAGACTTATAATACTAAAAATAAAGGAAAGTTTTATTGACTTCTTAGAAGTTGACAAGCTCAAGCTGGCATATATATAAAGGAGTCCAATCCAGAATTCTACACTCTCTGAATCTTGTGGGTGTCCATTAGTCTTTATCATGTTCAGAAGCAGTAAATTTATTTGGTGTTGTACAAAAACTGTATTGTTTTTTTGTTAGTTCAACCACACGATGGACAATTATGAAAAAGTGGACGAAAACAAATTTTAAAGGAAGTAGCCAAACTAGATGGACTAAACATCAAGCTGTTGATGCCTTGCTCAATAATTTACTGGGAGTTGTGAAGGCTGTGGAAGAAATCAAAGAATCCTCACTAGTCGCAGAATACAAGTATGAAGCTGGTCATTTGCTTCAAGCTGTGATGGTTTTTTCTTGCTCTGAAAACCAGTCCTCTACAGCTTTCAATACCTCCTCTTTGGAAGAAAATTTACGACCTCTCAGAGTTTTTTTCAGTTGAGGAAAGAGATGATAGTCGGACGGAGCCAAATCTGGTGAATAAGGGGGGTGTTCTAGTAAATCTATCCCTAAAACACGAATATTTTGCATGGCAACATGAGATTTGTGTACTGGGGCGTTGTCCTGTAAAAACAAAACACCTTTGAATAGCTTTCCGCGTCTTTTCTCTTCAATTTTTTTTCCGTAGAGTGGTCAGTAATGTCGAATAGTAATCTCCAGTTATTGTTCTACCCTTATCCAAAAAATTATGATTACTTCATGGCAATCCCAAAAAACTGAAGCAAGAACTTTTCCAGCAGATTTTTGGACACGAAACTTCTTAGGTCTTTGAGAACCAGAGTGTCGCCATTCCGTCGATTTTTGCTTTGTTTTGTGTCATCCATAGTAAAAATTCGATGCTTCTACCCTTGCTCGCTTTTGGTCAACATTCAAACATTTGGGGATCCATTTTTCAGAAATTTTTCTCATGCCCAAATTGACGTGAACTATATGATGAATGCGTTCGTATGAAATCTTCAGTGCTCCATGTCATGAACTGCATCGATATTTTCGGGGACTGACACAGAAACTGGCCTTCCCGATCGGTCATCATCTTCAATGGAAAATTCACCTCTTTTGAAGCTTGCAGTCCAAATTTTCACGGTCGCATATGAAGGACATTGATCACCAAGGGTAATTGGCATATCTTCGTAAATCTGCTTACCTCTTAACCCTTTCAAATACAGGTACTTGATGATGGCTCGCTACTCCAATTTTTCGATTTTTACAGTTTCGGTGGACATTTTTTTTTTAATTTATTGCGTAACTCTGGTTTACTCTTTTGAATGCGAACTCTACACTGACACTTCTAATAAGTTATTGTTCGTTGATAAGGTATCGCAATATTTTGTTTATGCATGGAACTGGTCTAGGCTAACTAGATATCAATACATCCTCGTATCTACACTTCACAAGATATTCCCCCCTAAAATCTACCAGTGCTATGATTAAAACTATCACAACTTCGCAACAATTACTCCAAATTGTACCGTGTGAAAAACAATCTGGATCTGAATTGAAAGCATAAGGAGAATTCCAAATCAAGACTTCGAAAAGCTGCTAGAGAATCGTTCCCACTGAACCGATTCTCTCGCCGATTCTATAATGTTGATTCTTCAGAGTCTAAAGAACTCTTACCTTAAATTTTCGCTTCATCTCAGTTCATCCCATTGTATCTGCAACAATCGATTTCGAACCTTCACAGCTGGACCACAATAAAACCTTCGCACTTCGTATGGCATTTCAATGACGAAACTGACCCTTCGACTATGCAGGACAGGGTGGAGGGTGGCGGAATCAAGCCAGATCGAAGTGATTGCGTGAATATTTCAAGATATGCGATAGGTCGTGAACTGAAGTCAAGGTCCTGACTCCTGATGGCAACGTGTATTCGTCTCTTGCTAGGGTAGAATTTTGGCAATATGTGGAAATGTTTTAGTAATGATTGGTTGTATGCACGGTGTCTTAGAGCAGGGAAGGCTTAGCCCAGGCGAAATATAATTCTTTCTTGATACCTTTCACACCTGAAAAAACCAATATACAGTACGACACAAAAAGAAGTGCTGTCGAATACGAGAGAAGAATACAGTTGCTTTAATCTATTTTCTTCGGGACAAAAATCCTCAAAAATGAGAAAAATTCATTATTATCTTATGAAAAGAATAACTAAAGTCTCAAAGAAATTGATCCAATTATTTGGTAATTAGTTAACTAACATTCACAAATAAGTACCACCAACCAAAAGAGGGTAAAATTATAAAGGGTTTTCCAATAAGAGGTGTTATTTTGAATAGCCTGCTATTTCGGTAGATGTCACTCTTGAAGCTGTCATTTTTTGACATTTGACAAGTAATTTGACATTAATAAAAATGGAACGGTAAACGCTTCATCAACTCTTTGAAATTATTGAAATTCACTATCAGAATGGTGGAAATTTGCCAGAGACGGTTCGTAAAACTCGAACATTTCTGGGTCCTCGTGAATTGGTGGAAAAATTTGAGCTGTTAAGACCAGTTAGTGATGTGAAGAATAAAATCCGTGCGGATCGCTCCAAAACAGCAGAGAATATTGCTGCTGTAGCTGAAAGTGTTGAAGAAAACCCAGGTTTGTCCATTCCTCGTCGTTCTTTGGAATTAGGCATTCCACAAACGTCGTTACGCCATATTTTGCATAAAGATTTGGGTCTTAGGGCTCATAAAGTTCAGTTAACTCAAGCCGGCCAATCATCAACAACGTCGTGTCCTTGCTGATTGGGTTCTTGAAATGCATGCAAATGATCGAGAATTCCATCGTAAAGTCATCTTGAATGATGGGACCCATTTTCATCTCGGAGGCCTCGTCAACAAGCAAAATTGTCGCATATGGTGCTCGGAAAACCCAAGAAGTATTGTTGAAAAGCCTCTCTAGCCTCAACGTGTGACTGTTTGGTGCGGTTAATAGTCCGGTGGGTTCATTGGACCTTACTTTTTCGAGAATTAGGCTGGAGCAACATTAACGTTGAATGGATTGCGCTATCGAGAGATGATTAATGATTTTTTTGGCCGGAATTGGATGGTATTGATCTGGACAACGTTTATTTTCAACAAGACGGCGCTACGTGTCACACAAGCAACGAAACCATTGATCTTTCACGGGAAGTTTCCGGACCGTGTTATCTCTCGTGTAATTCCAGAAAATTTCAAAAATTCACAAATCTTTCAAAGAATTTACAAAACTTCACGTAGATTTACATATTTTCACAGATAATCACAAATTTTTACAACATGGATGGATTGTAAAATCACAAATGCGGATGTGAAATTGCAATCTTATTGTAATCTTACCATGATTCCTACTGGTCTAACTGGCCTCAAATATCCAATGATTATTACTGTGACTACTTTTCATAGTGGAGGTACATTATAACGCCGAAATTTTGAAATTTCACTGCTCAAGATTGGACAAAACCAAGAAAAAATTTCATAAATTTGCAAATGCTATCAAGGAAGCTGAATGAATGGGGTTTTTTGAGAATTGATGAGAAAACCTTGAATCCAATCAACTCTGAGCTTTGAAGCTCTTAATATACTGCTCCACAAGAGTTATATATATATCGTATTTAATCGTTTTCAGAAGTACATATTTAATCTTCGAGAAAATCGCTGTAAAATCATTTAAAACTCAATAACAACTTGAATCGATCCAATAAAAATCAGTATGAGATATTTCGTCTATCTGGTCGCCTTTTTTCTGAAGTTTGGTTCTTTGCATATGCTTCATGAATGTTCTTATTTTGAAATGAAGTCAGTTTCTCTACGGCTTCGATTCGAAACGAGTTTTCTGAAAATGCCAAGAGGTAAATTAACAAATGCTGAGGCTAATAGGGCTATGGGAATGCTACAGGGTGGCCTACCTCAGGTTGTGGTAGCGGAAAGGCTCCAAGTCAGCCAAATTGTGATATCTCGACTTTGGAATAGGTTCAGGGAGACAGGTTCCGTGTTGGAACCACGGCTTGGTGGGCGACGAAAAACAACACCTGCTCAGGATCGTTTCATCACCGTTTCGGCGAGAAGAAACCCTACATCTACGTGTAGAATGCTACGGAATACTCTTCAAAATGCAGATGGGGTCCAAGTTTCCATCGAAACCATGAGACGACGTTTGATGGAGGTGAATCTAGGTTCTAGACGTCCATTAAGAGGAGTTTCAATAACACGTGACCATAAGCGTCAAAGACTGGAATGGGCAGGGCAACATATCAATTGGAACGATCAATGGCGAAGTGTCCTTCTCACTGATGAATCCAGATATGGACGATTTTCAGATTCTCGAAGAATAAGGGTATGGACAATCCCACGCATACCCCGTAATCGTCGCTATGTCCAAGAAGTCCATCCATTCCGAGGGGGAAGTGTTATGGTATGGGCCGGGATATGTTTCAACGGCCGCACAGATCTACACATTTGTCCTAGGAATATGACCGCCTTACACTAAAGGGAGCACGTCATTGACAATGTAGTGCCAAATTTTCACGCTGCTATTGGTGGAACTTTTCAATTTCTAGACGATAACGCTAGACCGCACCGTGCAGAAATAGTTGAGAATGCGCGCGAGGAGCTTGGTATTCCACATTTACCAATTCCTCCGCACTCACCAGATTTGAATTGCATAGAACATGCATGGGAAATGCTCCAAAGAAGATAAGATAATCATCAACCAACCCCAGAGTCCTTAAATGATCTGAGAGAGCTTCTGCCCCGTTTATGGAACCAAATTCTTCAAGAAATGTTCAACAACCTCGTGTGTAGTATGCAAAGAAGATGTCAAGCTGTTATTGATGCCCGTGGAGGCTATACATTGTATTGATAGTCTTAAAATGCTTGAATTCTCTGGGAATAAAATTTCGTTATTTCACTCGATTTTTATTAACCACCCTGTATACGCTGCAGATCTACAGGCTAAAATTAATTTTCATCAAAAAATCTATATTTTTTGCAATTTAAGTCAATATCTCTAACTCATGTGGAGCAGTTTATTTTCGTAATAATAATAATATTCGGAATTTGAATCAGGTGTTGACTTCGCGGAAGTAGAAACATTGTCAGGGATGTTTTCACCCCCTTGATCAATTACGGCCCTGCAAGGTCGTCTGGTCCAGTTCGGCAGCAGGTTGCGCGGGCCACTTGAAGGGAAAAGCGTAAACGATGACGCGCTGGTGTATTGGCTACTTGTTGATACTACGCCGGAGATAGCGTGCCGAAGGCGTGGAGGAAGCGGGAACGACGAATCGCTCAACAACGGCCCGGAGCCCGCGGATGCGCTCACCGGAGTTGCGTGCACATGACCAACCAGCCTACCCGGACCGTTCGGTGCACTCGGAAAGAACGCCCACCGGCTGCTCTATCAACGCGCCTCTCACCTTTCATTAGTCACCAGTCGGTGAAAACGACGAGCGTGCTACCCGCTTACCGTCGAAAACTGCTCGCGTAGTGAGTGACAACGGGTGACAGTGATTCCATGATATACAGTGTGTGATCCGAGCAGCCCCTCGAGCCATGTTGCCATACCAGGCGGTCGCAATGGACTATGCAGTCTCTCCGGGCTTCCAGAGGCACCAGCCCCCAATTGGTTTGGGGGTGAACATCAATCCGGCCTTCACGCACTCCTGGTTCGTACCAGCGGATCTGTGTGTCCCCTACAAACAGACTCCTCTCCTCGAAACAGGGCATGTTCACTTGTATTATCTGCTTTTAGTTCTAAACTTGCCTAAGCACCGTCACCAACCGATTTTCCTTCACTGAATCCTTGCCCTCAGCCCTACTCAACACTAACCACCCACGAAATACTATTTCCATCGGAAAAACTAATGCAAGTTGATCCAAATAGCTGAAAGTTGAAAAATTGGCCAGCTATTTGAAAAATAATATGAACAGTTCATTATTGCAAATGATCAAAACATTGGTCCTTTTAGCCTTATTTCAAATATTCACGAAAGCTCATTTCAAATCACTCTCACAGAGTTCCATTCATTTCACTGCTTTTCTGAGGACTTAGTCTAGAATACGATCAGATTCCCCAATTAATTTGATAGATGATGGGTGGTATTCTCATGTCCAGTCAATGTCATTCTAGGTATAAAACAAGATCAATGATGAAAATAATACCATTCCAAGTTTTTGAAGACATTCAATCAAGTAAATTTGCTCAATACAAACAAAATGAATGAAGAATCGATAAATATAACACAAATTGTTCAACGTATAGAAATATAATTCACAATTTGAAGAGAAAACAACAGTTTTGCACATAGTACTTCACGAAGATTCATCACTGAGGTATTTTTCGAAAACATTCAAATATGCTTTGCGAAAAAATCATGAAAATCAGACAAAATTTTTGAAAAATTGACGAGCATACAGATGGAATACATTACAGTTATCAAAAACAGGACTTGGAGCAGATGTTCCAAGTTTCCTAGCAGAATTGATCGCATTCAGATTTTGTCTCACATATATTATGTCTTTGAAAAAGTAACTATTATTCATGGAAATTTGGCCCAAAATATCGAAATCAGGGAATAATGTAAATACAAATCAAAACTCCATACTGTTTATCTCAAAACAAATCGAGGCTTAATCTAGACCCAGTTCTTCACCAATTAGTAAAATCTTTGGAACCTCAATTCTAATTATTGTTGTCACATTTGGATAAGAAATTATACTTCTTCGATATTCCTGGTCCACAATTTGAAGACAAAACAACAGTTCTGCACATACTGCTTCACGGAGTATTCTTCACCAACATTCAAATATGCTTCGCAACATAATCATTAAAATCAACAAAGTTTTCACAAAATTGGCGAACATACGGATGAAACAATTAAACTTATCAAAATAGGCTCTGAAACAGATGTTCTTAAGTTCCTAGTAGAATTGATCCCATTCAGATATGCTCTCATATAAATCATCGATTTAAAAAATTACCATAATACATGGAACTTTGGCCCAAAATTTTGAAATAAGGGAATAATATAAATATAAATCGAAATTACATACGGATAATCTCGAAAGAAATCGAGGCTCATGTTTAGACCCATTTCCTTCGCACCATTTAGTAAAATCTTTTGAAACTCAATAATAATTATTGCTGTCATTTTTCGAAAATAAATCATACTTCTTCGATATTTCTGGTCCACAATTTGAAGACAAAACAACAGTTCTGCACATACTGCTTCACGAGGTATTCTTCACCAACATTCAAATATGCTTCGCAACATAATCATTAAAATCAACAAAGTTTTCACAAAATTGGCGAACATACGGATGAAACAATTAAACTTATCAAAATAGGCTCTGAAACAGATGTTCTTAAGTTCCTAGTAGAATTGATCCCATTCAGATATGCTCTCATATAAATCATCAATTTAAAAAATTACCATAATACATGGAACTTTGGCCCAAAATTTTGAAATAAGGGAATAATATAAATCAAAATTACATACGGATAATCTCGAAAAAAATCGAGGCTCATATTTAGACCCATTTTCTTCACCATTTAGTAAAATCTTTTGAAACTCAATCATAATGATTGCTGTCGCTTTTCGAAAATAAATCGTACCTACTTCTTCGATATTTCCGGTCCACAATTTGAAGACAAAACAACAGTTCTGCCTATCCTACTTCACGAGGTATTCTTCACCAACATTCAAATACGCTTCGCAAAAGAATCATTGAAATCATACCAAATTTCGATTAAATTGACGAACATACGGATAAGACACATTAAAATTATCATTAATAGGCTCGGGAACAGATGTTCTGAGGTTCCCAGTAGAATTGATCCCATTCAGGAATGCTCTCATATGTATCATCAATTCAAAAAAATATCCACAATACATAGAACTTTGACCCAAAATATTGAAATAAGGGAATAATATAAATACAAATCAAAACTACATACTGATAATCTCGAAACAAATGGGGGCTTAATTTAGACCCAGTTCCTCCGCCATTCAGTAAAATCATTGGAATCTCAATACTAATTATTGCTGTCACTTTTGGAAAAAAAATTGTACTATCTTGGCCTTTTCTGGTCCACAATTTGAAGACATTTTGCACATATTGCTTCACGAGCACGAGGTATTCTTCAACAACATTCAAATATGCTGCGCAAAAGAATCATGAAAATCAGACAAAGTTTTCACAAAATTGACGAACATACGGATGAAACAATTAAACTTATCAATAAAAGGCTCCGAAACAGATGTTCTTATAGGTTTCCAGTAGAATTGATCCTATTCAGATAATGCTCTCATATATATCATCAATTCAAAAAATAACCATAATACATAGAACTTTGACCAAAAATATTGAAATAAGGGAATGATACAGAGTGTAACAGTCAAATGGAATAAATTCGATAACGAATAAATGAGGTCGTCTTGGAAAAACGCTCGGACACGTCGATTTGTAATTTATTTTAAATGCGCATATTTTTCAAGAAAATTATATTATTGTTCCATGTGACCGTGGCCAATACCAACTTTCTTTTTTCAAATGCAACCCCCTGTATATTATCTATTTTTTGGATTATTCAGAAAATTCTAGACATAATTCATGTACAATGTTCTATACCTATCTTCAATTTTTTCGGAAATATTGAATGTCTTCAGATTTTTTACAAAAATTATCATTTTATATAAAAATTATTTTATTTCACAAATTCGATACATTACACTCAATACTTATTTCCCATTTACCTCTTGATATGAAGAAATCAAACAAAAACCATTACTGAGAATAAATTAAAAAAAAAACAAACGTTAGAAGACAATTCTACAGTCTACACCAGATTAGCATGTTGCCAAGACGTTCGCGGCGAGCATTTTGAACATTTCCTACATTGACATTAATGTTTTTTCGTTTTTTTTTTCAATAATTAAGAAATAATCAGTATTACTTATTAGGTTTTAAGTGTAATGTACCAAATTTGTGAAATAAAATAATTTTTATTTAAAACGTTGATTTTTGCAATAAATCTGAAAACACTTAATACTTCCGAAATAGTTAAATATAGGTATAGGACATTGTGCATGAATTGTGTCTAGAATTCTCTGAAGAATACGAAAAATAAATAATATACTTGGTATTGGCCACGGTCACATGGAACAATAATATCATTTTCTTGAAAAATATGAGCATTTAAAATTACAAATCAACGTGACCGAGCGTTTTTTCCAACCCGTTATCGAATTTATTCCATTTGGCTGTTACACTCTGTATAAATACAAATCAAAACTACATTCTGATAATCTCGAAAAAAATCGAGGCTTATATTTAGACCCAGTTCCTTCACCATTTAGTAAAATCTTTGGAATCTCAATAATAATTATTGCTGTCACTTTTCAAAAATAATTCATACTTCTTCGATATTTCTGGTTCTTTATTTGAAGACAAAACAACAGTTTTCCACATACTACTTCACGAGGTATTCTTCAACAATATTCAAATATGCTCTGCAAAAGAATCATGAAAATCAGATACAGTTTTCGAAAAATTGACGAACATATAGATATCAATAAAAGGCTCTGGAGAGGATGTTCCAAGTTTCCTAGTAGAATTGATAGCATTCAGATTTATTATCACTCAAAAAAAAACATAATACAAGAAAATTTGGCTCAAAATATAAAAATGGGGAATAAAATGAATACGAATCAAAACTGCATACTGATAATCTCAAAAAAATTTAGTCAGTTTGGCACATACAACTTCACGAGGTGATCTTCAATAACATTCAAATATGCCCGAAATATCTAAATCAGGGAACAATTTGAATACAAATCAGAACTACTGAATTACATACTGATAATCTCAAAAAAATCGAGTTTCACCTTTAGACCCGGTTCCTTCATCATTTAGTAAAAATCTTTGGAATCTGTAAATAATTACTTTTCGAAAAGAAATCAAACTATCTTCGATTTTTCTGGTTCACAATCTGAACAAAATATAAATTTCAGTTCAAAAAATCTACACAGTGTAGAAGGCAAACGAAATACCTAATTTATCCTGAAAAGTTACCAAAAATCATTTATCCCTGAAAAAATGTACTAAACTTAACTCAACTTAAAATGGGTCCACCATAAATGAAATCAAATGAATTTGAATGAAAACTGAAAAGTTTATGTTTCTGGGCTATATCCTCTTTCTATTTCCAAACCTGAGAAGGAGTTGTTACGATGGGCTGTGTCACAAACAAAAAATGATATAGAAAAATTTGTAAAACTCTGAATAATGGGAAGAAAGAACTATAATGACAAAAATGAGTCGAATTATCATTTTTACAAAACCAAAAATGAGATGAATAAGAGGTTTATGATGAAGAAAAAATATAGTCAATTTTTTTTCGTTATTTATGTTTTATGTACATGTATGAAGAATAGCGGCTTCTTCGAGCCTGATTTATACAGACAGAATAATCATCGAAGATAGTAATTGCGAGGGGGACTTGACTGGACAAACAACGACCTCTCCAATCAAACCCAATAACTGTCAAATCCGCATGTAGAAATCTGAAAACGTTTATTGGATTTATAGACATTTCGCACGTTCTTTTTTATGGTGCCACTCAAAAAAAGGGGACCATTTCCGATAATACTATTACGCTGGCGGTAATGCCCTTTGAGGGAATACTGCGAAATGAAACGGAAACAAAGCCAATATATCCCATCAACCACTGTTTGGATTTGTTGATTTCCACCGCTATTTCCCTGTCTCTGGAGGCTATTTCAATCAGATGTTCAGATTTTCGCAAACATTGGTGATTCATCGTATTTTTTCATCTTCGAAGAACTGCTCTGTCATTCAACTGATCCCAGTTCCTCTTTTTCCTTTCAAATTTCCGATTTGAAACGATAATAAGGGCTTGTTCTACCTATGTAGGAACAAAAATTGGAAACAGAGAATGTTTCCTATTGTTCTCTTAACTAATACCAACTTTGATGAGAAATGTTCCACTTTTTTCCAAGAATTATTGAAGGACTTCAACTATGAACTCTGATTCACATTCTTGTTATCGACGAATAAGCTGCTCTGATGGACGATTATGTAAACCATAAATTTCACGAAGTGCTCTATAACTTTGGCGAATAGAACACTGATTTTGAAAATGAATTTCAACAATTTGTAAACGTTTTTACGGCGTAAGTCTTTCCATGATGATTTTTCAATGCTTACAGAACAGAAATGTCAAAACATCATGGTTTCTACGTTCTGTCAAATCACAGCTATCCCTATCGAAAATTCTATCACTCTGAAAAACACACGATTCTTATTAGTAAATTATTGCGGAGTTTGTTTCATGTTAAATATAGCATAACAAATAATAAAACCTACTGAAAGCATAATTTTATTCCTAAATGAATAAAATAACTATATGTCCATCAAATGTGCGACGCTCTAGAAAAGACATTATTGTGTATCATTCGCAATTCACATCTCTTCATTTTATGGATAGCATAATTTCATCCCATTGAGTGGACGTCTTTTTTGGCAAATCAAAATTTGATTGATCGTAAAAGAGTACTTGGACAATTATCGAAGTTATGTAATTGCATTTTTCCCTTTGCCCCAGTACTGAGATTATAGGTCATAAAACTATTTACCCCAGATATTAAAGTCAATATTTGAGTCGTAACATCTTCAGAGACTTATCTCGGTGAGAATGGCAGAAATATCCTTGGTAAAATAGATTGATGCAGAATCTACGCAGAATCTAGCATTGGTGGAGTAGAGCATTCTGATGGAGAAGAAAACAAAATCAAATCCGATTAAATGCCCCCAGTGCATTATTCGCGGTAACTGGACCAAAAGATTCGTTCTGTCAGCAGTGCCTCTTGCTCAATTTGCGACATTTGCAAGGGACACAAGCGAGCGTGTAAACGAAAGGAAATCAAAAGAGGAGATACTCCCATGACTCACATGAATGGTATGTTAAACTCTGAATATTTCCTGTCGATTCGAAGGAGAAGTCTGCAAAAATAATTCCGAAAGCTGAAAAGACAATTGGTCATTTTGAATATCATCTTTTTTATTTCTATGACCGTACTAAAATGGTAACTTTGTGATCCGGCCCGAGGGAATTTGTCGTAAAGTGGGTTCAGAAGAAATTTAAAATCGCAGCGAAGCTGCGATACAGTCAAAAAATATTTATATGGTCGGAAAGAGCAATAATCGAATCATGCGTGTGTGAAATTTCAATTCTCTAGGCGATGTAGAAGTATTTTTAAAAAATTCGCGAAAATCCAGCAAAAACGGCAATTTTAAACGCGATAAAACTTTTTTCACTGACGTAAATATACTGATCGAAAGAGGAAAGGTCAATGCAGAATAGCTTGGTTTTCATAGTTTCCATAATTTTTACATTTCTTCAGGAAAATTGATCGAACTTTGACATTTCGCCCATAAAATCTCCTGATTTGCAGAGATCTACCGATAAGGATAACAACTTCTGTATATAGGCAGTTCTAGGGGCTCTTCTAGTTTATCAATAAACCGCCAAATAATGAATTTTCTCTAACTCAAAGGCCAGGTTTTGTGAAACGGGATGGAGTCAATAAATATTGGATGTTTTTTCTAATGCTAACCCAATGCAATTACCAACCTGTTTTTTTAAATGAAAATGCCCAAGTTTCAAAAAAGTTGATTTTTTTAGGAGCTTCAGAACATTTTTCCAGAAAAAAACACACAGAAAAATCCATAAGATCTTTATTTGATTGAAGATTATTTCATTTTCACGTATTCAATGCAGATGGTGGACCTGAGAGCATAACCTTTTTCTTTCATTTGGTTATGGAAATGTAAAAAATCATGTATGCATTTGAAAATAAACTGCTCCACATGAGTTAGGGATATTGACTTAAATTGCAAAAAAATATAGTTTAAATAAAATTTTTGTGATGAAAATTCATATTAATATGATTTCAAGTTGCAAATTGATTTAAGCCTGTAGGTCTGCAGCGTATACAGGGTGGTTAAGGAAAATCGAGTGAAATAACGAAATTTTATTCCCAGAGAATTCAAGCATTTCAAGACTATCAATTCAATGTATGGCCTCCACGGGCATCAATAACAGCTTGACATCTTCTTTGCATACTACACACGAGGTTGTTGAACATTTCTTGAGGAATTTGGTTCCATAAACGGGACAGGAGCTCTCTCAGTTCATTTAAGGATTCTGGGGTAGGTTGATGAATATCTAATCTTCTTTGGAGCATATCCCATGCATGTTCTATGCAATTCAAATCTGGTGAGTGCGGAGGTATTGGTAAATGTGAAATACCAAGCTCCTCGCGCGCATTCTCAACTATGGCTGCACAGTGCGGTCTAGCGTTATCGTGTAGAAATTGAAAAAAATTTGGCACAACATTTTCAATGACATGCTCCCTATAGTGTAAGGCGGTCATATTCCCAGGACAAATGTGTAGATCTGTGCGCCCGTTGAAACATATCTTGGCCCATACCATAACACTTCTCCCTCGGAATGGATGGACTTCTTGGACATAGCGACGATAATGGGGTATGCGTGGGATTGTCTATATCCCTATTTTTCGAGAATCTGAAAATCGTCCATATCTGGATTCATCAGTGAAAAGGACACTACGCCATTGATCGTTCCAATTGATATGTTGCCTTGCCCATTCCAGTCTTTGACGCTTATGGTCACGTGTTGATGTAACTCCTTTTAATTGACGTCTAGAGCCTAGATTCACCTCTCTCAAACGTCGTCTGATGATTTCGATGGAAACTTGGACCCCATCTGCATTTTGAAGAGTATTCCGTAGCATTCTACAAGTAGATGTAGGGTTTCTTCTCGACGAAACGGTGATGGAACGATCCTGAGCAGGTGTTGTTTTTCGTCGCCCACCAAGCCTAAGTCTTTCCAACACGGAACCTGTCTCCTTGAACCTATTCCAAAGTCGAGATATCACACTTTGGCTGACTTGGAGCCTTTCCTCTACAACAACCTGAGTTAGGCCACCCTGTAGCATTCCGATAGCCCTATTAGCCTCAGCGTTTGTTAATTTACGTCTGGGCATTCTCAGAAAACTCGTTTTCAAATCGAACATTCATGAAGCATATGCAAAGAACCAAACTTCAGAAAAAAGGCGACCAGATTGACGAAATGTGTTATACTGACTTTTATTGGATCGAAGTTGTTATTGAGTTTTAAATGATTTTACAGCGATTTTCTAGAAGATAACGTACTTTTAAAAACGATTGAATGCGATATCCCTAACTCTTGTGGAGCAGTATATTTTGAGTGGGAAGAGAAATGGAGCAATAAGGATTTCAGGCGAGACTTAGCCTCCTCTGCCGAGCTGTCTCAGCGAAGGAATCTTGGAAAATGAGAAACTGTATAGTTTGAGAGGATGATGTCTTTTTCAAATCGATCCATGAATTCAAGAAGGTTTTTCACTCACATTCCGGAACATTTGGGATCTCAGTGAAGAAATATTTCTGAGTGTGGAAGATCATGATAGCTTTATTTTTTGGGGGATGGCCACTCCATCGATCAGTTCGAATTTGGCGAAAGCATGTCCTGCTGGCGAGAAATAGGATTATAATGCCCTCTCGTTATCGGGGCGCTGCACATAATCGCACAAAAAAGACTTGTTTTGTCGGCATCTCCTCTTGCTCAATTTGCAGCGGCGCTCTCGAGAGAGGGGCCAGCGTGTGAAAACAAAATTAAGGCGAACTCGGGTGAAATTGGTAGAAATTGGCCTATGTTACTTCAACCGTCATTCCAGGCCCCAGAGAGACTTGTCCCTCCGTTCTGATTATTAGGTTATCTATCGGGGCGCCCCACATACCTGGCGACACCTCCAACTCCTCGGGGAGCCGGGGCCGCCTTTTATCTTTACAGGCACCGGGTCCGTGTTGTGAGTGCCGACAGTGCCCCTCGATGTGGTGATTGACTTCCAGAATGACCCACGTCTTGGAAAACGCCGAATGGTCGGGAGTGAAGAGTGCTGACTGGCAACCGCGGATGGTCCAGTTTATGTTCGATGTACGTGAGTCCGCGTGTCACGCTAATCACCAGGCTGTCCCGAGGGAGCAATGACTGACGGCTTTCAGCTGTAAGAAGACTCTCTCCCTTTTTATGGATCATACAGGGGGTTTCTCCGAGGAACGAAGGATTCGAATTGGATTGAGATGGCCTTTTCCTCATCTCTGGCTGTGCAGTTGTGAATCGTCCACCATTTTTGCCTTCTTCTGGCATCTTGCTGAAGATTCCATTCTTGTTGTATTCATGTCGGAGCTTAACATTCTTGATATCCTTAGAGAATCCACCTTTGCCTATTGCAGAGATGTACAAGATACCTTAAAGAAAGTATCTGAAATACAAAATACAAAATACTTTGAAATTAAGTATTTCAGATACCAGATACAAATAACTTTCTGGAATGGTATCTGAAATACCAGATACAAGATATGTATCTTTCAAATACTTTTCATAGATAAAATACTTTTTTTCTACGACCGTGCGTTTTTACACTCTTACCCACTTTCCTGCACTCATTTTAGTTTAGAAAGTGTCACTTTCCCGCACTAGTGCAGAAAAACGAGTTTTCCCGCACTAGTGCGGGAAAGTGACACCTAAACTAAAATGAGTGCGGAAAGCGGGTACTATGGAAACTTCATGTGAATTAACATTTGTCATTGGTATGAAATTGTTTGAATATAAATATCAAATCGAATTTAATCAGTGTGTTGAAATAAAATCGATCTCGTATGAGCGCTTGTAGAAAAAATATTGTTCCTAACTCGTGCGGAAAGTGTCTTTTCCGTACTTGACTGATTGCCCGAACTCCGCTTTGCGTCGTTCTGGTTAACTGCAGTCACGTGCGGGAAAGTATCACTTCCCGCACTCGTAAGGAAAATAAATATTGTAACCAAAACAAATTTAAAGAAAGTTTATTTTTCACAAACGTGACACAAGGGTAATATATCTTCAAAGTCTTTAAATGTTCCAATTGAGATTTGAGTAAAACTAGTTCTTCGAACAATTTGTCACTCATTTTTCTCCGATGAGGCCTCATGATCATGCCCCCAAATGAGAAGAGTCGCTCAACAGGGGCAGAACTTGGCAAACAGGTGTTATATTTTAAAAATATTTTTTTTATTGTATTATTGTCCTTAAACACAGATGTGGAATAATAATTTGAAAATAACACAAATCAAGCAAGAGGCGTAGCCGATTACAATTTATAGAAAGAAATAATTGCCACGCCATCTATCAATTTAGCCCCAAAAGACGCTTAAGATGCCACAATAGAATCAGTTATCTATTACTAAAAGTATCTTAGCAAACAAAGTATCTACAAAATACTAAGATACCAAAGAAGAGGTATTTAAATACAAGATACAAAATTCATTTTCAAAAAAGTATTTCAGATACAAGATACAAAAAATACGTATTTTGTATCTTGTATCTTTATTTCAGATACTTGTATCTCAGATAAGTCACATCTCTGGCCTTTTGCAAATTATGGACCACCCAGTCCCAGTGATTGAAGTTATAGAGAACACTTGACAGCTTACCATGAGCTGCCAGAGCTTTTATACTAACTGACAAAGAAACTGCAACACCCTGAAAGAGCTGTTCAAAATGATTAAAATTTGGAAAGAAAAAAGGGTTACAATATTTTCTATGAATTCGTTGATAATGTGTTTGTCCACCGCGGTTATCTATACACTCCCCAACACGTCTAGGCAATAAGATGGTTAATTTCTTCTTGAGAGAAACTATCCCAAGCTACCTGTACTTCATGTCTCAGAACCGCCAAGGGCTGGGCTAAATTTCCAAGCCTTCTACCCATGATGTCCCAAACATGCTCTATGGACGAAAGACCTATGGATCTGGACGGCCATGGCGAAAGATTCACATGGGTCGCTTCAAAAAAGTTTAAACTAACTCTGGCAACATGGGGTGGAGCATTATCTTGCTGGAATATTGGATTCTCGAGCCGGTTATGGTAAGGGAGAACATGTTGCTCAGCGTTTACATGTTACCTCGAATAAAGACTAAAGGTGACCTGCTTGCATGTGCAATAGCACCCCATACCATAACGCTTACTGTCCGGTGTACATGACGCTCAACATCAAACTGAGGTTCACCCAAGGAGAATTGAGATTTATCAGAAAAGACGACCTGATGCCATTCCACAGTCCACCGTTGTCGTTCTCTGCCCCACTGTAATCGTTGCCGGCGATGCTCAACCGTCAGAGGTAACACAAGATGGGGTCGATAATGCTGAAGTCCAAACGACCTGATTCGGCGGTAAACCGTTTGGACAGTTACAGGATGCCCTTGTTCTCCTAACAACTCATCAGCCAAATATCGAGTTGTCGCAAATCGGTCTCTAATGGCCATATATCCTAGACGTCGATCTTGAACTTCATTTGTACCCCTTCGACGTCCAGTGCCTACTCTCCTTCGATTTTGGGCATTATCAAACCACGCTTGACAACATATCATAACAGTAGTTGGATTTCTGTTCGTACGGTTAGCGATTTCTCGAAATGACAACCCCGCCTCCCGTAGACCAATAATTCGACCTCCTCCAAATTCACTTAGCTGGCGATAAATTCCGCGTACACGTGCTCTAGGCATTTCAACAACAAGTAAACATCGACTTTGAATGTCCTCAAACTGCTGGTTTGTTGTAAAATTTGAAAAAATTGCAACGACTACAATATTGAGTAAAAAAAATGTCAACATGAGATTGCGAAATGGTTTCGGGTGTTTTTTTGGAGTGACAAAACTTCAAAATTGAAATAAAACACATTTATATCAAGACTGAAGTCAATTGTTTTTTATTTGAAGGATAATTTTATGACATTTGTGTTTCAAAAATAACGACTAGCTCTGGAGCTAATGTAACTATGAATTGTGCTCGTTACAGATCGATAATAAATGATTATTTGTTTCAAAATTTCAATGATATCGGCCCAGAAGTGTTCTGGTTTGAACAATGCTGCTACCGTAACAATTGTTTCATGGAAAGAAAGATTTGGCGATAAAATTATTTCGAGAAATGGTCCACTTAATTGGCCTTCAAGATCATGCGGTATAAGTCCAATTAGGTAATCCAACGACCTGTCAAATATTTTTTTGAGGTTAGTTGGTGGTCATACAATGGGAATCCAGCTTTGATCATGTAGTCATTAAAACCGTTTATTTGCTTGAAAAATGGTTTTATGTGGAAATTTTTTTGGTATTTCTAGTCAATCTTACTCTTAGGAATATCAGACCAGTGAAAGTTATTTAAATTAAGTGCATTTTCAATAAAAAAATGCCATAAATGTGTGCCAAAGTTGGATGTGCAAGTCGTTCGAATTGAGAGGATTTTCTTGAATATTTTGGAACACTCAGTGTGTGTAACTTGGTGTATTATACAAGGTGCGGCACGGAGGGCGGACGTTTTTCAGATGGGCATAACTTTCCCCCACTGAGGACGAGAGAAGTGGGGAAGGTGCCGTTAGACTCGTGTGTTCCTAGCATTTATTTTTTTATTTACCAGTTGTCGTCATGGAGCCTTGGACGGTGGAGCATCGTGTTTTCGCCTATGATAGTTTCGTCCGAAATAATGAGTCAGTCACGGTCGTGCAGCGTGAGTTTCGTCGCCATTTCCACATTCATCGGAATAGAGCTATTCCCTCTCGAAACACCATCCTTCGTTGGGTTGAATCACTTCGCAGACGTGGTGAACTGATCAACAGAAGACCAAGAGGACCTGTGCGAACAGTTCGAACGCCTGAAAATGTTGAACGCGTTCGACAAGCCATTGAGCGCCTCCAGCACTGCATCACCGATTTCGGCCACCACATGCCTGATGTGATTTTCCACACTTGACTGTCTCAAATGCTATTTCCTTGAGAATCTGATTCCGTCAATAAATGTGTTTTTGAGTAAAAATTAACGCTTTTATTATTTTTTTAAAACCATCCATCCTCCGTGCCGCACCCTGTACATTAAGTGACTAACCAGGAAATAAAGGGAAATTTGGTCAGCAATCATCAATACTTGACAATATCGATGATAAAAAACTAAAGTGAATATTTCTTCGTAGACATTGAAATAAGCAGTATTCAGTTCATGTAAAATGTAAAACTGATGAATATTTGAAATTATATCATTTAAAAGGATGAAGAAGTTACAGGTACAGTGCTCTGATGAATATTTCTTCTCAAATACTTTCTCTTCAATCTCTTCGGGTTCCCAATACTAAAAGTTGTGATCATATGATTGAGTGGAATTTTCCTCGTCAGTGTTGCTTCAGGATATTTTTCGATATTTCAAATAATGAAAACTCACTTGTTCACTCAAGAAATGCCTAAGATAATGAAATTCCTCATATTTACTGCAAGCCAGCGACCTGTCAGAAACGTTTTGAGGTTTACAATGGTGGAAAAAACACGTGGTTTGGATTGCCTAATAGATTATTCACTTTGAGGTTATGTCAAGTCATTGGTTTATGCTGATAAACCGGAAACAATAGATGCTTTGGAAGCCAACAAAACTCGTGTTATCGCTGAAATAAGGCCTGAATTACTCAAAAAAGTGGTCCACAATTGGTCAGAGCCTCTATTCTTGAAAACCAGGGAGTAGAACAGTCGAGAGAACGGTAACGTGGCCCTACTGATGATCTATAAGCCACGTCACCGTTCTCTCGACTGTTCTACTCCCTGGTTTTCAAGAATAGAGGCCCTGGTCGAATGCGGTTCCTCAGAGCTAGTCGTGGTGGTCATATGCCGGAAATTATTTTTAAAACATAAATGTCATAAAATTATCTTTCAAATAAAAAAATTGGTTTCAATCTTAATTTGAATGTGTTTTATTTCAAATTAAAGTTCACTCTGAAAAAAAAAGAAATAATTGACTATATTTCCAGCATTTAATACAAAATAATAATAGTGTTTGTTTCACATCGTGCTATTGCTGAAAACATTACAGTTCACTCAGGTCATATCGAACGATGGTAAATGGATCAAAAGTTCAAAATTGTTGTTGGAGAGCGAATGATTACTTTGGACTGCCTCCATCACTGTCAAAACAAACTTTGTCGGTCCACAAAGCTTACTTTTTTGGTTTTGGCTTTTTCTTCTTTAGCTGTTTCATTTTCAATCAGGATCAATTCCTAGTTGCTCCACAAAATAAATAGTTCCTCTTAGAGAACCCTTTACAAGCAAGATTAACAAAGCGAAAACCTATCACGATAAATTTGCTGGACAAAGGGTCGATAATTTCCGAAAATCCCCCTCGCAGTTTACCGGGAATTCTCGAATAGGTGGACGTATTGAAATCTGAAATCCCGAAGGAAAGAGGCAGGGTGAAAAAGACGGAAATCGGGATACGGGGTACCGGACAACAATCCCCGGGGATCTATAAAAGTGAAAACTAACGCATCTGAACCGGAAGCTCTATCGGCTACCGGAAGAGCGATTCGGACGGCGCGAGGAAGTGAGAAAGAACTGTTAGATGGTCACTGATCTAGATAATTATTCCTTTGGTCATTCTCTGCATCGAGTATCGGTGTTTTGCATCGCCAATCGATTTGTACGAGGGTTAAATTATGACAACATTCAAATCTTCGATGTCCTCCTTCTATAACAAGCAACCACCTACAGCCTATAGCTAGTTGTTCATGATCTCTATTTCTCAAACAAGTCAAAAGTTGCTTTAATGATTTTTTCTACTCCTCCTACAGAAAGTGACGAAATTCGTACATAGAACCACATATGTTACTGCCTATTTCAAGCACTGCTTAAAAGCCAATACGGTGAATCTGTAAAGTTAAACGCACGGCCAATAACCATAATAAGATAGAGCCTTTAGTAGTTACCATGGAAACGAAAAGACACCATTAGTTTCTGACGTTTCGTGAATGTACCGCGAATTGTTACCAGTTTTTGGATTTGCCAAGATTATTTGAAGATAAATCCCTCATAACGAATAATAATTGTTGTGAAAAATGTCCAGTTGGCAGCGAAGATGAGTTGTGCACACCTCCCGATATAGTGGAAAGAGCGAAAAATGCTTCGTATAATTTATTACCCGCAAAATCTCCTGAAAGATACGAGTTCATCATAAATTCATGGATTGGAAGCTGAAACACAAAATCAATTCATTTTCGGAAAATGTTATGTTAGTATATTTTGAAGAACTGTCCAAAACAATGAAGCCATCGTCACTTTGGTCAATTTATTCGATGCTAAGGTCAAAAATAAACATAAACCATGATAACGTTAATATTGAGTCTCATCACTCTCATCCTAAACTGTTGGCTTCACTCAAAAGAAAATCAGATGCTTTCAAGAGTAAGAAATGGAAAACGTTGACATCAAAAGAAATCAATGTCTTTCTCCAAAACGCTCCAGATAGCAGATATTTGCTGACGAATTATATAAATAAACAAGCAAATATTGATACTGTTTCATTCCAGGTGGTTTTGATTATCGGTATTAGTGGGGCTTGTAGAGAGCAGGAGTTGCGCAACTTGAAGCCTGAAGACGTGGAGGATACGGGAAAATGTCTGATAATTCATATTGCAGATTCAAAAAAACATAACGCAACGTTCATTTGTCGTTTCCGAGTCCTTTTATCCGGTTTGTAAAAACTATATCAATTTACGTTCTGCAGGAGAGCATCTTCAGACTCTACCTTTCTTTTTGAATTACTTAAATGGAAAATGCACCAAGCAATCTGTTGGAATAAACAAAATCGGTAACATGCCAAAAACAATGGCAGAATATCTGGGCTTAGAGAATCCCAAGCAATACACGGGCCATTGCTTTAGGCGTTCTTCTGCCACAATTTTAGTAGATGCTGGTGGCGATATGCTAGCATTGAAGAGACACGGCGGTTGGCGGTCATCAGCAGTGGCCGAGAGTTATGTAGATAATTCTATGAAAAACATGACTGCCAACTCATCAAAAATTACATGTGCCATTAATAATAGAAGAGAATATAATGATATCATTTTTGAAAATACAAAAAATCCAAATACCAACCCACCCTCTCTTGTTTTTAATAATTGCACAGTAACAATTAATAATAATTATTACAATCCAAATGTGAACTAAACAAAAGGAACTTATTATAGTTGTATATGATTTTTTGTCTCGTTTTTTGTAGTTATTTAATTGATTGATTAAAAATATATTCACTTAATGGAATTCTTAGTTTTATGGGAATGAATGAGATCGTAGAAAAATCATAGTACACAACTCGAGTTGTGAGGCAATTACGCACTCCTAAAAGTACTTTTTCTAGTCGTGCGTAATATGCTTTTTACAACTCTTGTTATGTAATATACTATGAGTATCTCGAGCCAGTAGGTTTCTCCAGGGAGTTAATGTCAGATAGTCAGATTCTTCCATTTTTTCAATACTTCGTCATAACCTAAGGTGACAGCTCCTTGACGGTAACCAATGAACGTGTATTCACTTCTACCCGTTGTGAATTATTCTTGGTTCGAACACCCAGTGATTGAAACAATAAAGAACCTCTTTACAACGAGCAGCTAAAAAGCAAGCTCTGTCGATAGAAAAACTTGCGAGAGGAAACTTTGAGAAGTAAAAAGCATCAATTTTCCGAGAATAAAATAAATTTATCGAGAACTTTGAATGAGAATGAAATCCTACATAACACTTTGAAGAGTATCTAGTAAGCACATCACATTACGCATTCCAGCAGCTTCGCAAGAGAAAAATACTTCGAAACGCTACGTAGAAAGACTCCAAGTGCAGATTTGAGAGTCAAAATGCTCAAAGGAGGAAGGAGAATGGAGGCAATTTAACGATCGCAGAAGTAAGGGGACACGTACACCAAATGCAATCACAAGATGAGTACGATCGGCAGACAAACTAGCCTCATCGCTTGATCTTCGATTCCGCTTACTCCGATGATTAGCTGGAATTGGTCAAAGGTGAAATTCTATCGTTGGGGTGGATGAATACCGAAAGACGACTGCGAGGTGGACTGGAATTAGCAACAGGGGAAATCTAATTCATTTTTGCGACTCTGGGGAGTATTGGCTCGAGCTGATTGTGACAATAATGTTGTCTGCCCGAATTGGTTCATTTGATGAGAGCATACTGCTTCTACTTGAAAAAGAGGTTCAATTTTTGATTCTGAACTGTTCTAATTCTCAACGCGAGCTGTATAGTCCTGTTTTTTGGATGTTTTTACTTATAATTATTCAAAATATGACTAAAATCCATAATTCAACCGAGCTCAGTCTCTCAGATCGAAAAGTCCCGAGTGAAAATTAGACCAGTACAAAATCTGAATTATCTCGAGTCGAATTTTAATGTTACAAAATCCGAATTTTTGGGTAAACTGCTGGGAATAATCGGATTTTTTGGATGTTTTTACTTATCATTATTCGAACTATGACTGAAATTCATCATTCAACCGAGCTCAGTCTCTCAGATCGAAAAGTCCCGAGTGAAAATTAGACCAGTACAAAATCTGAATTATCTCGAGTCGAATTTTAATGTTACAAAATCTGAATTTTTGGGTAAACTACTAGGAATAATCGAATTTTTTTGATGTTTCCACTTATAATTAATCAAACTACATCTAAAATCCATCATTCAACCGATCTCAGTGTCTCAGATCAAAAAGTCCCGAGTGAAAATTAGACCAGTACAAAATCTGAATTTTGGGTAAACTTTTGGGAATAATCGGATTGTTTCGAATTCAAAAACTCAAAAATTCACGAAATTGTACCTACTTCATTGAGAAACCTGAATACCACAATAACTGAAGGATAAGAGAGCTTGTGAGCTTTAATATACAGACGTCACTAAAATGTTATCTTAGAAATAAGAGCTACTGTAAATTGGTGAGAAATTTTGTTCATTTCGGCTTTTTCTAGTGATGTTTTGATTGAAAATATAAAGATTGAGATGAACTTCAACACGATGTTCTGGAGCTTTTTTAGAGTGATAGAATTTTCGATAGGGATAACTGTTATTTGAAAGAAGGTAGAAGCCATGTTGTTTTGACATTTCTGTTCAGTGAGCATTGACGAATTATCATGGAGGGACTCACGCCGCAACAAAGTTTACAAATTGTTGAAATTTATTTTCAAAATCAGTGTTCTATCGGTCAAACTTATAGAGCACTCGATGCAACTACAACAACAAGACGAAGAACTGTACTTACAGAAGAAAATATCGCTGCTGTAAGTGATAGTGTTAAAGAAGATCCAGATTTGTCTATTCGTCGACGTTCACAACAAGTTGGACTCTATGCATCCACCGCATGGAAAATTCTAGTTCGGGAAATAATCGACCTTGAGTCGAAAAATCGCGAAAAATAGGTCATTTTTGGACTGCCGTATTTCCCAGAAAAATTGATTTATACAAATGCTGATTTTTTTGCATATGGACGGATCCATTGTGAATCAAAAAAACCAATTTTTATTCATCAGAGTCAAACACTTCAGGTTTTCTGATTTTTTTCGCGAAGGTCCAAATTTTCCGATTTTTCATTGTTCTTAAATCAAAAACTGTTTTTCTCTTACGAGAATTGATTGGATTTTCTAAATCTACGTCCTCAAATTAGTAAACGAAATGACCCGGACTTGAAAAATTTCGATCTCGACCACTCGACTCCGCCATCTTGTCCGATCGAAATTTTTTTTCTTCGGAGTATATCGACCCGGCTCATTTCATTCACTAATTCGGACACGTAGGTTACGAATCTGTAATTAGAATTCTCCTGTGATGCGTAGTTTGGAAAATCGCGAAAAATAGGTCATTTTTGGACTGCCGTATTTCCCAGAAAAATTGATTTATACAGATGCTGATTTTTTTGCATATAGATTGATCCTTTGTGAATCGAAAAAACCTATTTTCATCCATCAGAAACGAACAGTTCAGATTTTCTAATTTTTTTCGCGAATGTCCAAATTTTTCGATTTTTCATCGTTCGTAAATCAAAAACTGTTTTCCTCACGGAAGAACTGATTGTAGTTTCTTAATCTACGACCTCAAATTAGTAAATGAAATGACTCAGACTTAGAAAAATTTCGATCTCGACCACTCGACTACGCCATCCATCAGAGTCGAACAGTTAAGATTTTCTGATGTTTTTCGCGAAGGTCCAAATTTTCATCTTGTTCGAAATTTTTCCAAGTCTGCAAGATCCAACTGCTTCAAGAACTAAAGCCACATGACCATAACAATTGATTTATTGAAAGAAATAATTGGCGATAACATTATTTCTAGAAATGGTCCAATTAATTGGCCTCCAAGATCATGCGACCTTACTCCAATGGATTATTCCATTTGGGGTTATGTCAATTGTGCCTGTGTATAAAGACTAACATTTCCCAGTTTCATGAACCTTAATTTCAATTCCATCCACTATTCGTACTCAAAAATCTAACAGTTTCTCTTTTTGTTGCAGTATTCTAGAGCTCAGGAAGGAAAAAAGCAGAGATGCTGCCCGTACGAGAAGAGGAAAGGAGAACTACGAATTCTACGAACTAGCCAAAATGCTACCGCTTCCACAAGCTATAACCTCACAATTAGACAAAGCCAGTATAATACGTTTGACAATATCATACCTGAAACTTAGGGATTTTTCTGGACATGGAGATCCACCATGGAACAGAGATAGTCCACCACCAAACAAGACCCTCAAAAGTAAGTAGAATCTGAAGCAATATCATCTGCAACTACTTGACAAGTGTTAATCTGAGGAGACCAAACTCTTTAATCAGTTAACAGCCTCTGCTGCTGACACCAATATCAACTCTTTCTTCAACAACCAAATGATTTGCAGCATTCATCATTTGTTGAGTAGTAGTTCTTCGTGGTAGTCCTGAAAGTCACCATTGACTTCTGTATCACCTTGTTTGAACTGTAGTTTCAATGGTGTTCAAATTCTGAAGCTTCCAAAACTTCTCAAGTCACCTGGCATGTGAACCATAATAGTTGTAGCGAATGGTTTTGAAATTCAGTTCTCGGCAAAGCGTCAAGTCAAGTAGGACATAAAGGACATGATGGTGACACAATTCGTGCAGCAATGCACGGTCATTCTAGGAATTCGATTGTTTCTCCGAAGAAATTGACATTTGGCAGTGGTGTGAAGTAAATTAGAAAGCCAACACCTTCCGATTAGCATAAGTATTGCAATTGGAACGCGTCAGTTCGAATTTTATGAGGAATCTTCTCAGAATAGTTGAGCATTAATGAACTTAACGTGCTTTCTACTTTAGTTAACTTGGAGGTTATGACACTGCCCTGAATATAAACTCCAGTCTAGCGAATAATAACGAGCCGGACGGCCATTTTGTTTTTGTTTAGTATTTTAGACCATTCGCTGGATCCGTACGTGATTGTGAATAGTAATACCGTATTGTGCCTAATGTTTATGCAGACGACCGACACATCCAGGTATATTCATCGACCAATGCAGGAAATCATTTTGTAATCTCCATACGACAGTCATACAATTATTTCATTTTGGTACTTTTATGGCTCCTGCATTATACTTTCAAATACAGTCGTTTTTACTCCGGAAATTTCAGTTACTCCACCCGCTCATAAAATTCGAATTTCTAGTGAAATGAGGATGGTCCTGGAATTTTAAACAATTTCTAATGTTGAAGTAGTACATTAGCAAAACTTCCACGTCATGCAAATTAAATTCCTCTGATTCGAATAGGATCTTCTCTTTCTGCAGGAGCTCATACTTTTGATTCAGTCTCTCCAAAAGTGCTTAGCGCTCTAGAATTTCTAAGTGAATACAGGAAAAACTGTTACATATATCGAATAAATTATTGGGCAGTTGTTGGGTTCGATAAAAAGAAAGAGGGTCAATTCAATTTCCCCTCAAAAATATTCCAAACATATTTTCGCTATGGGCAAAAAAATTGTATTAAAAAACTACATTAGCAAAACTTCCACGTTTTGCAAATTAAATTCCTCTGACTGTAATAGGATCTTCTCTTTTTGCAGGAGCTCATACTTTTGTTTCAGTCTTTCTAGTTCTTAACGCTCTAGAATTTCTAAGTGAATATAGGAAAAACTGTTGCACATATCGAATAAATTATTGGGCAGTTGTTGAGTTCGATTAAAAGAAAGAGGGCCAATTCAATTTGCCTCCAAAAATGGTCCAAAGTTATTTTCGCTATGGGCGAAAAAATTGCATTGAAAACTTTCGGTTCATTCAAAAAAAGAATTGAGTTATTAACGAAATGATCTGACAAAAAATTGGAGTGCTTTTCTCTTTATTTTTCAAATATCTTTCATAAACAGGTTCCAATAATGAACTATTCGTTACGATAGATGTCAATCCTTGATTTTATATAAAGATCGTCTTAAATATACAAAAATGTTGAAAAAGAAATGGTTGCAAGATATATTAAAAACTGCAACTGAGATTCAAGCGTAATTTTATTCGCTGCGAATAAACTCTATTATTATTTTTATATATAAGGAGTATATTCCATTCACCCTTATACAGGATCCCGGATCCCGGTTGGCCAAGATTTAGGTTTATCAAGTTTTTTCACTTCAAACTGACGCAGGTTGGCACTCGTGAAATATCGGCAAAGTCAAAATACCTAATTCTCAGAGACGTTGCCAATGCTAATTTCGTTTCACTCTTTTTTAACTTTGTGAATGGAGTTAGTTCTCTTGAGGTTTAACTGTGACACAGTTTTCGTAGTACTTCCTACTACATTTTTATACGGGAGTATTTCAAGTTGTGCAAAAAGGTATTTAAATATCTCCTGTGGGCTTATTTCTTGAGAATTTTGGGAAGTGGGAAATTCCATAGATCCGTCTATTCGTTCAGGAGTTTTTCTGTCGGAATATTCGAGTACTTTTATTTATTTTCCGAATGAACTTTCACAAAGTAACGGACTATTCTGTCTATCATTTTTCAGTAAAATTTCAACACTCGATTTTTGATTTCCGTACAAGAAAGTAGCTTAACTGAATCTTCCAACCATGTTTATATATGTGAAATATTCCCAGTATTAACAGAAAAAAAAGTTTCTTCAACATTCGCCAGGTCTTATTGAATTCACATAATATTTTCTCAAATTCATTCCCAAAGTAAATAAACATTTTGATGAAAACGTAATTACTACGACCTCTATATAGAGAGGACAACGTTGCGTATTCATCTGACAGGAAAATGACTATAACCTAACATTATCAAAATATACACGGTGAAATGTGTCAGAATGTCATGGCCAACCGGGATACTTTATAAAAGTGAATGTGGTATATACATAAAGGTTTCTTTTCGAAAATGGAAGCTTTATTGTGAAAAAGCACCCATAAATTCAACGTTCAAAAAATTGTCTGATCGATCGATTGTTCACATCTGTTGGCTCATTCGAAAGAATTTTTTTGGCAATTCTATTCATTAATTTCGAGTGTTGAAGTAGAACACGTATTTTCAGTGTGTGAATTTCAAAGTTGTTGAAATGGGCATTTCCAGTCATTTTCAGATAAAATATATTTTGACATATTGGATTCTCACGTAATTCGTGATTTTTTAAAAATTTTTCTTCATCAATTTATGCCCTTAAAAAAATATTGAAAACTAAAAAATAATCTACCGAATTCAAACGATCAGAAGAAGCGGGAAATCATGTGACGTCAGTGGCTAGAGAGATTTTTGATTGGTTGTGCTTATCATGACGTGATGCTTTTAATGACAGCATTGCCAAATCACAAAAAAAGAATTAGCCTGAAAAAGCCCTTGCTTTCACTTTCCTAATATGTTATATCATAATATAATGTTGATTTTGGATGTTTTTCTTTTATCATCATGACATTTTCATTTGTACTCCAAAAAGCTTCATAATATCATTCAATTAACGCCCTCCTTATTGAAGATAAAGAGAGTTCAAGTAAGCAAATAGGTGAGAAATTCAATTAAAAATAATTATCCCTAGTCTACACAGGTAAGAAATGGTATATATAGGCCGATCTTCTAATTTAGGACGCACTAATAATTATTTTCATTTTGAGAAGTGCAAATTAGTGGTAAGAATAATTATTTATTTGGCAACTATGTATAGGGACCATCTGGTCGTCAGTCGTTGACTTAACCTAGAAGTATAGAATATGGAGTAAAGAATACTCCTAGACTTAACTGTAAGAAACGCCATCCTATAATACGCAGAGAAGACGTCGAAATGTCGAATAATGACAAATAAGAAGGTTATGTTTTTATTTATAATTTGTAGGCGTGGTTGCCACATCATTATTTGTATTTTCAGAGAATGAGTATTTTATCAACTTTAATGAAAATTAAGTTGTTATATGACGATGTTTCAAAAACATTGTAGTGATCACATCAAATATTATACGATTACTGAATATATTTATGAATAAATTCAGAGATTTTACAAAGACTTGACAACAGCGGCGTGTCTCTCAGTTACTCTGGGCTTTGTCTCCTCCATCACAAACTTCAACCAATCATATTACAAATGGAGCCACTGACGTCACAGCAGAGGGACGTTTGAATTCACACGTGTTGAAATCACATTTTCGATATCGAATAATTAATCAGTTCTTTAAAATTCAGAGTGAATAAATTGTTACAAATGTGCTATAAACTGTCCTTCATTACGTCATATTTTGAGGTACTGGAAATCCCCATTGTGTCCCAATTGTTCCATTTCACAAAAATGGAAAATGTAAAAGAGGTTTGTTGAGAGTTGAGACGTACAAGTCAAAGCAACACCCGATGTGAAGTCCATTCCGAACTCCAAATTCTCCATCATTTTTTGAGAATAGAGGAAATCATTAATCCATAAAGGTTTTCGAGACTTGATTCTAGCAAGTGAAAATTGTATAAAATTGTCGGGGAATTGAGGGTCTTCGCACAAGTACGGCTTGTTAAAGGTGTCGGGGTTTCTTCCCATCAGGAATATTTTCTATACAGCCTCCATGGCGCGCTTGATGTAACCATAAAGTATCCTAACGAGTGGGCGTTGAAATCAAAATCAAATCAAACTTCCCACAATCCGGATGACATGAATGTCGACTTCGGCATCGACGGCTCGGCACACGGCGTAGAGCGGAACAACCCTAACTACAGCATGCAAATCTAATCATGAACCCTCCCTGTTAAACTCGCAAATCCAATTCTAACCCCGACCATGGATGATAAAATTAGGTGGTGCTTATTGTAAACCAAACTCGGAAAATTTACAACCGTAATTCGCGTACTTGTGGAGGAGAGGGCCCTAAGTGAAATAATTATTGAGAATTAGTCCCTCTTCGTAATTCTTACTTACCAGCGTCTCTTAATGAATTGACATTGATCCAGCGGGGATGCGCCGGTTTTGTTTCGCTTTCGAAATTGGATTTCAGCTGATCGAATCAGCAAACCGCGAATTATATCAATTCTGCGTTATGCTTTAATATATTTGCATAGCTGGGATGCCTCAAACGCTTTTCCGCAAACAAGGCTGCGCTGGGCGCTTTTCCGCCACCATAGAATCTTCAGAAATACAATTTAAAATCCATTCCGACGACTAAAGAAATTATTATAATACATATAAAAGTCCGACAAACTTCAGGGGGTGATTCTGCATGTAAAAATAATGGCAGTTTGCTCTATAACTTTTGTCCGCGAATGCTCTTTTTCCGAGCTACGGGGTATTTGAGTTTCCCTTTTTTTTCGAAGATTGTTGGTTTTCAAGAGCATTTTCTGATATGTCATTAAGTAATGTTTGTTCATCTTAGGCGCGCCACTGAGATATCTCAAACTAAAAATCATGTGAATTCCCCGTTCAAAAATCTCTCATACCTTCTTGTCTTATGAGGCGCTGTTTCTATGCAAAAAAATGAAACGTCTCAACTCAACACACATTTTTAATTTCTATAACACATCATCAAGCAATACAATAAAAATAACAGACAATAACAGAAAATAACACTGATGAATAAAACGCGCTGCTCGATAATATTCCAAATGAAATGAAAATAAACCAATTATCAAAGAAAAAAGCAGAATGCAAAAACATTCAACTGAAATAAGAAAAGCATGAAAAAAAAGCGAATGAAAGCTTTGCTGAATGCACCTATTCATTGCTCACACAAAATTTTATTGATTAAGTAGTGGAATTGATTTTTCCTTTTCAGTTAAATGTTTTTACGGTCGGGTTTTTTTTTGCTTCAATAATTTTTCTATTTCTAACTTTCAAGTTTCATTGACGAACGTGTGGATCAGTGTTGTTAAGTAAAAAAATGAGGTCTATATAGCAATGGAAGGCAATAGCTTTGTAAACAAACAGAATCGTCTGCTTTGCGCACAATAAAGCTCCTATTCGTCAAACGGTCATAACCACGCTCCCTTTCAACGCCCTAAAAGATGGCCAGGATCGTACTCGGAACGGACTGTAGATGGTACTGGATAGAAATGATTCAATAATTTGAGTCAGCAATTCCCACATTAGAACTATTGTCCTCAGAGCAAAATTTCTGTTATGATTTGCAACTGTCATAAACATTTTATATCCGACGTGCCCTATTTTTTTATTTTGTTTTGTTTTTATATTATTATCTACTAAATAATTTCTTTTTCGGATGCTCGAGATTGCGGCAAGGTAGTTCCAGGAAACACCAGAGTTTTAGAGATTTGAGTCGGAATCTTGCAGGATTCCGACAAAGTAAAGCCGGGAAACACCAGATTTGGCTCCTTTTCCCTAATGGGTGAAAGCCATCTTGATTTGCATAAATATCGAAGTTTTCAATTGACAAGACCCGTAAAATATCTCTGTTCAAATTTATAATGGTCATTTACTTGTAATATCCGAAATTTATTTAGTTTCGGTCCAAAATTACATATTATTTTGTACGAAACTCTTTGTCGGCTGCTCAAGGTTCTGACAAGGTAATTCTGGGAAACACCAGATTTGGGTCCTCTTCCTTAATGGATTAAAGCCATCTTGATTTGCATGAATATCGAAGTTTTCAATTGACAAGACCAGTTAAAATACCTAGAGCTACTGTGAAGGTCTAGCTGCTCAAAGTGCTTATAGATTTTGTTGCGAAAAGTGTATTGTGTTGGAAAATCTTTTGACAAAGTATATATAGTGTTTATAGAACAATGTCGAATTCGGAAACGGATACTGCATCTGAGGGTGATATGTGGGGAGTTGGGGACCACCACGAAAAAGGTACAAAAGGTCGCATTTCTCTGCTGAAGAGAAAGAGATAATTTTGACGATTTTCGAAAAGAATTGGAAGAACATCCTGATTTATCGAAAGGAGACTTAGTAGGAATTGTTGTGAGTGATTCAGCTGTATTCAGAATTCTTAGAGAATATGAAGAGAATAAAACATTGACGCCACCTAAGAGGAGAGCCCAGTCGTTAAAAATAGTCCGGTTGACGATTTCGATATGAACCTTATCAGAAGAATTGTCCATGGTTTTTTCTTCCGGAACGAAATCCCAACGATTTCTAAAGTTCTAGAAATCGTGAATGATGACGACAGTTTGCCAAATTTCAAAAGAACAACGTTCTATGAATTATTGAAAAAAATGGAATTCAAGTTCAGTTAAAACTGAACGATTGTGTGATATCTCCTCGATTTGACTCTGGACGGAAAGAAACTTCACGAAGGCCCTCCTACCGATGCGCCAAACTTGTTTATATTGCTCCTTCTTACATTTGAACAGAGTATAGATTCCGAGTTAATTTTCTGCAACTTTCATTCTGTCAATTTCCTGCATAACCACAAACTAATTAACAATTTTTGGAGTCTAGATTCCGAAGATTCCATAAGCTACGTGTTTCTAAATTTTTTTTATCGCAACTCCGAAATTGTATCTTGTGTGTAGAAGATAATTTCGATTATAATTTAATGCCTCAGAGATCACTGTCAGAATAATTTCAGTCAAAATTCTTACTGTGTATGCCCAAACAAAAAATGGAATATACTAGATTTCAATAAACTTCAACAGAAAGAAAAACTGATATTGTAAGCTACCCTTGGAAGATAGAGATATGCTGTCGGAGACTTTCTTCAGATCTTTCGGAGACATACAAAATTGTAGTGCATCATTTTCAATTATACCGAACTGGGAAACTTTTCGACTCGAATCACATGAACAATATTTTCACCCTGAAAAAAGTTTCTCCAAAAAAAGAACATAGCTTATGTCAGTCCCACAATTCATACGAATCCAATGACACGACATTTCTTAAAATCCATCAAGCCGTTCAGGCAGTAGAAAGTGAAAAAAAGACACACATACATACACTCAAAAAACATTACCTTCCTTCTGGAGCAATCGGGTGAAGAAATAAGTTCATGGAGCGAAAAGGGGTTTTCCCTGGCATTCTGAATGATATAAACTCTCAAATTTAACCTTCATACTTCAAATTTGATCTCAAAAACTGAGCAAAGAGGAGGAAAAATGAAAAAATTCGAAACTTTCACGCTCTGTAGATCAGTATCGAACGAAGCCTTTGCGAACACATTTTGCGTAATTTAAAAGACTTTGTTGGACCTGAAAAATACGCCCCTGAAATCTTGATAATGAATTCTGAAAAAGGAGCTAAGTTAGGGAAACTTAATGGACACATTATTTCATTCTTCTTCCTATGCTACGCCCATCGTACTCTCGACGTAGGCCATATAGCCCATTGTTCCTACCTCATTAAGTAATACTAGACTACTAGAGAGACTCAGACCCGAAGGCACGTCTTCGGACTATTCGTGTTCATAATTTTTTTCAATATCTTCATTTCAAAATGTTCACACAGGGAATTTGGTGGAATGCTTCATTTCGATGAGGTCTATCTTCTTTTGAAAAAAATAAGTCTTCCAAAACACCCAGAATGGAATGATGCGCGCGATTGAATTATAGTGGACGATAAAAGGCATTAATAGAACGGTCGAAAATGGTCGGGCAGCTGCAAACAAAGCATCTTTCATAAAAACAATATTGAGAAGGTGGTCGAGTAGAGGTCTCCAGGGGCCCCCCGGCTGGCTCTCGCCTGTCAGTTCTGCAATTGCTGCCTTTTCCGGAAAATTTAGCCAAGCCGGCCTTCGGTCACTATTCCCTACAGTGCTCTAATTCAATAACGTTCAGCTCGTCAACGGGAACTGCTGGTTTTACCGATGATGGACAATTCCCTCATCCACCGCAAGAATCGAATTAGTTTTTCTCGTTCTTTTCATCAGTGCGAAATCTACATCCTGGCTGTTGTTGAACTCGAAATTGGATTACTGATGACCTCTAGTTCCGATTGATGATTCACGTGACCATACTGGCCTAGCAGGAAGTCCTTACGCTTAAGGGGCCGTTATACTTTGGTCGACGGCACCGATTCTTCATTCAAAAAGTGCCTTTCATTTTTCCAAGTTCACGCCCTCAATTTTCCACCTGAAAGCTTGATTTTTTTTTTAATTGTCCTGGAATTTCAGACAGTTCTCTTCGATTTCACACTTTCTGGAAGTTTTTTCAGTATTTTAATAATTTTTTGCATTAATTGAGCACCCATCCGAAGGAGTTTTTTTTTTTTTAAATAGAAAATTGATTTGTCGAGGGCACTCCAATGAATTTTCTAAAAAAAATTGATGAACAACCGCCGAAAAACGTTATGAAGTCAATTTTCATAGACTCTCAAATTCAACCCAATTTTTTCATGCGAAAAAATAATTTTTTCGAAGAGAATAAATTGGAGTGCCCTCAAGATATCCTTTAACTTCAATTTAAAGAAAAAATGAAGCTTTCAGATGAAAAATTGAGGACGTAAACTTAGAAAAATGAAAGGCACTTTTTGAATGAAGAATCGGTGCCGTAGCCGTCGGCCAAAGGATTGAGGATATAGAGGCTTTTCAACAATAACTTCTCTGTGAAATTCTTTTGTGACTTGATCTCCATGAAATCCATGAATCCGTGAAATCTAGAACTTTTTTTGACCAACATCTAAAGCTAATTTTCATTAATTTCCAGCATTTTCTATCATAACTTGATCAGAAAAATCTTAAAATGGCAAAAAATAATTTTGTAGTAAATGTCTAGTTCTTTAATTTTTTTCACCTCGATGACTTTGAAGGCTAATTCTAGCCAAAGTAGAGTGTTAAGTACCATTTTTCATCAATGATTCTAAAAGCTGACTGTTTAGCTCAGTTTCTAAGCATACTAAGAAACCGTGAATCCCTTTTACATTTTTAATTTTGATTTGAAAATTCAGATCATAATCCAATTCACGTAACTTTTCACTTGAGAGCAACATTTCCATAATTTTTATCAAAGTTATGAATCTGGTTATTTTATGTATGAAAGTACAATTCATGAAGATTAAGTTACAAAAGAATTTCACAGAGAAGTCTTGTACTTTTTTTAATATCTTTTTTAAGATGGTCAAGTCGAAAATTCTCAAAGTTCATAAAAAAATTCATAACTCGAAAACCGTGAAAAATCGCATAACATAAATGGGGGTGATTCGAATAGCCCATGACACGAGGGACCTGTTTTTTTCTTCTTGACGTCAATCTCTTGGCCACCCTGTATGATCACAATTTTATGTTCATTTTGAATGATATTTTCGATTTCGTCTTCCCTCAAGTCTTATATTTCTGTCTATGATAAATAATCTAATATGCCCCCTCGTTTAATCCTCCAGAACATTGAGATATTTCGTACCTCAGCGGACTGATAGGAAGTGAAATACCGAAGCCAATAAATTTCCGGATTTGATACCAATATTTCATAGATGACATTATAACCAATTTGTTCGTGGCATAGGGAGCGCTACTGTTTATCAGAGGGAGGGATGGTGTCTATTTTCCAAGAGGATCATATGTTACACCAGACGCCTGTAAAAATTCCAATATACTACCAAATAAATCACGACAAAAATTAATATATCGAGATTACATATACACTGCTATTTTTCTTCCCATCATTCGGTGAATGTATACAGGGTGATAAATGACGGAACACGGTTAGATACACATATCATCTTCACTTGGATATGATAAAATAGTCGAACGATTCAATCGGAGACAAATCATGATGAATTTATTATTCTGGTAGAAAACCACAATTTTTTTTCAATTTCTATAAAAACAAATAAAAGCCCCCTACTTTCCAACGTAGAATCTAGTTATATGGAGAAACAAGCTATAATGAAAAAAACATTTTTCAAGACAAGCTTTTATGATAGCAACACTCTTCCGCCATTTTGAAGCAGCCATTTTGAATTCCTAAATTTTGAAGAATCGTAATTTCCGACCCAGAAAACCCCAAGATACCAATTTTGAATAGAATCGGATCATACTTAATCACAGAACTCGTCCGCCATATTGTAGCCGCCATCTTGAATTTTCCAATTTTGACCAAAGAATCATCATTATCGAACCCAAAACCCCCCAGATACTAATTTTGAATGGAATCGGATCATAATCACAAAACTCATCCGCCATTTTGAAGCCGCCATTTTATTTTTTCCTATAACAAATATTTCATGATGCATTGTCACCAGAATAATGTACACCTGCCAAATTTCAAATCAATCGGACCATTAGAAGTGTGTCATATTCAACTTGCAAGATTTGATTACAGACAGACAGACAGACAGACAGACACCGGGACAGGTGAAACTAAATAAAAGCTTGTAAAAAGGGTTGACTTACGTGAAAAATGAAGTGACAATGTTTTTTTGAAGTTGAAGAAATCTAAAGGTCGCATTTAGACAGATCTTGGATATTTCCAATTTAACCTTCTTGGATCTAGAAATCGAATTTTTCAATTGCTACATACGCCAAAAAATTAAATTTAAATTAATTAAAATTAAAATTAAATTGAAATTGAATATAGAATATTATTTCAATAAAAATAAAAAATACAACTTAGATTCCAATGATGCGTCAAAAATCTTGCCCCCCCCTCAAGAAATAAACAATCTATGTTCTGGAAATGAGATGAATATATTTCTGTATTTCAACTGCAAGATATTTGACAAAAAAATCTTTGTCATTGCCAAAGGGTAGTCCAGGTGATACTCGAGGTACTCTTAGAGGTCTTCTCACCCTTAAATTTGAGAAATGCAACCGTCTCCTTATGGTACTGGAGTGCATTTTCGATGAAAATGGAAGAAGGTATTATTTTCAGGGCGATGAAAAGAATAAATAGGAAAAATGACGAACTAGCTCATCTCAGTCCGTATAGAATACAAGAACTTTGATTAAACGAACAAACCTTGTTCCCGTAATTGATTGCCTACCATGATTTCAGCGGAAATAATTCAATATGCACCCCCTGTTTGAAGGTTTCATTAAAAATGCAAATTCAACCTTTATTTAACTAATTCAATTAATTAATTTGTAAAGCTATATTTCGCAAACATTGCCAGTGATACCAAGATTCATTTTCGGAAGCGGAAAAATTTTGTATCGGAATTTAGACTTGAGGGGGGCTGGAGTTTTAACCAAATCAACATGAATTACGAAACCTTGTGATTATATTCTGATAGATGCTGATTAGAGGAGGTGCACATTACAGATCGTATTCGGCGCCAAAAAAACTCCAACATGAACAGTTTTTTCTTGAGAATGCCTCTATTTTCCTTTATCGAATAAAAAATTTAAATAAATCAAAATCGATTAATTCAATTTCAAGGTTCCAAGACTGTCCAGTGTTCCGAACATTTTCTAATCAGAAAATCGGATGGACTTTGATTTCGACACCATAACAAACAGCAATTCTCTCCTGGTTTCCGAATCATCAGGGGAAAACATATTTCGATATCACGAACGCATACAGAACATGTGTTAAAGTCCGCAGAATTATTACGATTCCTTTTCGCCCTCAATATCCATGAAATTGTGATTCCGACATCTATACAACCCTACCCCAACGTGTATTAAGAACCCTTTAACGAGAAAAACTGCACTCCTCCCCAAATTCAAGTCTGATCCCTACACTCCGGTAAATCCTATTGTTGCTGATGATATTCATAGACTGGTGTCACCCTTTAATACTCTTGTGGCGTTGTCTATCATGCTCATGAGTCATCTGATTTTCAGCTTCAAGAAGTCGATCAGCCGGCAGCATGGAGATGAATTCCTTTGAACAGTTCCAAGGAACGCACATACTCCAGGTAAGACATTTAGAATTACATTGAAAGGAAAACATTGTTTGAAACAAGAAATTTTAGCGATTAAGGAATTTAACAATAATGGACTCGATTAAACATTTTGCTCCTAGCAATAAAAACCGAATTATGTTTATTCGTATTCTATTCGCATTCATTCCATACATGCATTTGTCACAGTTAATATCTACGAAACAGCATAAAGTCCGTCACAGTATGAAGCGGGTTACTTTTCTCATTCGTGTCATGTCTTGACGGTCATTCTTTATATTACCTTGGGGAACATCCATCAGTCGAATAAAATTGGGTGGAAGGATGGGAAAGCTTGAAGGGGCGAAGGACATTATACATCTACTTTGCAAAGATATTCAGGAAAAATCTTCCATCTTATTCCTTACTTTTCTAGATAATCTCAACTTATCGTTCAAACGCGACAATGAAAAAAGCATCTAATAAATAGAAATGAAGTTAGCACCTTATAGTCCATTGTTCATACTGCATTAATGTGATACTAGAGAGACTCAGACCCGAAGGCAAGCCAAATGTCCAAAATGTTGCGAACCGACAGGAAGGAGTCCCTCTCACCATAGAGATAGAAGGTTTAGGGTTCCCTAGGTGTGTTGACCTCAATTCTGATAGATTACCGTACGTGAACTGTAGCTATATGTTCCGCGTTCATCTGCATTTCTGTTCCAACGGCACAGGGAACACCCAATAAGACCCATTCTCTGTAAATGTTTGTTAAACAGATGGCCAGGTAAAGCATCAGTAGCCAGACACAATTGCTTCCTCCTGAGAAGAAATTTATGGCAGGAATAACCGAAGATGTCATGGAATGAGGATATGGGTATTCACCAAATAGAAAAAAATCGAAAAAGCATTGTGAAAATCTGAGATTGAAGATAAAGCTGTTGATGAACAGAAAATTTCATCATTGCATAGACATTGATAACGAAAGAATGAATGACCATCAAGAAAGAATATTAGAATTCACCTAACAGAAATAATTTCGAAGAGACATCGTATGAATCTGCCTCTCAGAGCTGTTGATGACTGGAAACATTTATTGTCGCATAAAGACCAAGGAAGACTTGGATTGATAATATAAGAATTTTCCAAAGAGAATACAACTGAATGAGGCATTGTCGAAATCTAATACCGCAAATGATGAAGCTGAAGAAGAACGGAAATCTTTTTCGTTGCATAGAGAATATTTTCAAAGCATGCTGACGAAAGAATAAATAAGTAGCAAGGGAGGAATGGGCTGAGAATATTAGAATTCAGCTAACAGAAATAATTTCGAAGAGACATCGTGAAAATCTGCTGTTGATGACTGGAAGAATTTATCGTAGTTTAGATAATGTTTTGAAATTTCTGCAAAATAGGAAGGCCCTAGGAATTTATGGATAAAAGAATAAAACATTGGAAGAGCAATGTCAAAATCTGATGTGCAAAAAACGATTGAAACACGAAAAACTTTTTCGGTGCATGAAGAAATTTGAATTTATGTGAAGAATAAAGGAATACCAAGAAAAAAGTGGACTGAGATTTTTAGAAATCACCAACCTGCGAGACATTATATAAATCTGCTTCATAGAAGACAGCAGAAAGACAAAGAAAATCATGTATCGAAAATAGTAACTGTGTTTTATTGCTACAATACAAAAGGCCATCGACCAAGGGTCCTTCAGCCTATCGAAAATAAAAGACGAAGAAGACCAGACCAAAATAGTCATGGATATAAGAATCCAGCAAAAAATGTTGTTGAAGAGGGAACAGTTGAGGAAAAGGAAATTTCATATTTGCAGAGAGAATATTTTTAAATTCATGATAAAGAATGAAGACAGAAAGACCAAAGAAGTAAAGGGTTGAGAATATAAGAATGTCCAAAAAATATTTTCCAACTCGAATGGTGTGGAAGAAGCTGTTGAAGAATTCAAACCTTCATCAATCCATGGAAAATATTTTGGAATAACTGTTTCAGAAAGAACCTTTACAATTGGAAAAAAAATTGAAAAAGAGATCATCAAAATCTGCTAGAAGAAGCAGTTTAAGAAAGGTTGAATTTATTGTTGTATAGCCAATAATTCATGCTAAAGAAAGATTTCGAATGAAACAATTCGGAAAAAAAATTGGAGGAGATATTGTCAAAATCTAATATTGAAGATGAAGCTGTTAAAGGTTGGAAAACTTCAGTGCTGCATGGAGAATATTTTGAAATTCATGATAAAGAACGAAGACAGAAAGACCAAAGAAGTAAAGGGTTGAAAATATTAGAATGTCCAAAATTTAAGATAAATTGGAAGAGACATTTTGAAAATAAAATGGTGTGGGAGAAGCTATTGAAGGATGAATACGGAGAAAAGGGTCCTTTTTATCCCACAATTCATGGAAAATATTTTGAAATTGTTATTTCAGAAATAACTTTCACTATTGGAAAAATATTGAAAAATACATCATCAAAATCTGCTAGTAGAAACATTTAAAGAAAGAAAATATTTATAGTTGCATAGGCAATAATTGGGAATTCATGCTGAAAAGAGATTTCGAATGGAATAATTCGGAAAAAAAAATTGAGGAAGAGATCGTCAAAATCTTATATCGAAGAAGAAGCTGTTGAAGGTTGGAAAACTTCAGTGTTGCATGGAGAATATTTTGAACTTTATGTTATTGAAGGAAGAAAGGCGAAAAAAGTCATGAATATACTAAATCAGCAAGAAAATATTTGGAAGAGAAATTGTCAAACCTGCTATCTTGAATGTAGTAGCTGCGGAAGAAGAGAGAAGAGAATATTTTTAAATGCATTCTGAATAGAGATGTGCAAAGACCAAGGAAGTGTCATGGATGGAATATACAAAAAAAAATTATATGTGAATTTTTTGAGGCAGCACCCTTGCAAAGCAGCAATTTTCATCGAGAAAAATAAGGAATTTGGTGGTTATATCATACCGATCTGTGCAATAAATGCCTCCTATATAATTAAAAACGGATATATCATTATGATGTTATTTTCAGGCTTTGGACGGCTTCGCTCTAGCCCTAGCAGCAGACGGGCGTTTCCTGTACATTTCGGAGACGGTGTCGATATATCTAGGACTTTCGCAGGTGAGTGTTTATAAGTTTTCGCGGGTTTGAGGCGGTATCCAGCAAAGGCTGACGGGGATGCTGGTCCCGACGCCCGAGACGCCTGAGAATGCTTCTCACGTAGTGCTCTGCAGCAGCGTGCTCGCCATCCATAATGATGCTGGCGGGGCCACAATCAATAGGGTATTTCCAACTGCGGAACATGGCAGCCTTACACGAACATCCATGTTATCACCACCCATCCGCCGATCTACAATCTTAAATTTTTATCTTATGCCCGTTTGCACCAGGTTCGAATTGCGCCTTTAGCAACACAGTAATTAGGTCTTCTAACTCATCTCACGGATCTAGGGAGTCTTTCAAAGGAGGGGCAAAAAATTTTCAATCAAAAGTACAAAGTGAGCCAAATTGAATATAAACTTCGATTATAAACTAGAAAAACAAAAACTGAGTCGATGTCTCATCGTTTTTGTGTTAGAGGGTGTCTTTTGTAAATGTGCACTTTTCAAAAGTGTGGCTGTGACCTGTAAAAAAGTTTCTGTGAAAACATTTCTGTGGCTTTTATGTACCGGGTTTTTCACCATGATTTGACCCCCTCTTTAACTTTGTTACTAAAAGAGGTACGAAAAAATGTTTCTCACAAAAGTTTCACGAAATCGAATAATGTTTCCCAAAATGATTTTAAAAAATGAAATAAATACAGGGTTGGCAACATATTGATTGCAACTTAATTTTTTCAAATGGAACACCCTGTGTACTTTTCTATATTTCGCAAGCTCTATTTCCCATTATTTCGAATATATAACATATGTTAGGTTTATCTTTTTATTCTGAGTACCACAGAGTTTCAAATTTTGAGAACCGATTTCTTAAGTTGATAATATTTATTCCTAATACCATAGTTTTTCAATTTTTTTGGTTTTTATTGGATATTGATAAGTATGCATTGAAAAAATATTGATTTAAAGTGAATTGTTTGAATATAAAGAATTTCGGAATAATTTCACACATATATTTTTCATTCCGTAGTCTCATTCAAAAACTTTTAGACTCTGAAAATAAAAGAGACAGACCCACATACGCATATATATTCGATATCATAAAAGTATAACCAATTAAAATATGGAAGAATATACAGGTTGTCCTATTTGAAAAAATGTTGTTGCATTCAATTATGTTGTTCACCCTGTCCAACTGTCCTGATCATTTTCGAAAAATTCATTTGACTGCTTATAATTTTTGTATGAAATATTTTTATGTATCTGTTTTTTTAACAGAGTTCCCCCCCTTGGACCTCGAAATTGACAACAATCCCATTATTAGTAGTCCTATAACGTTGGTAAAAAATTTCTATATATTCATGCCCCCCGCTGAAAAACTGTCTGGATCCGCCAGTGTCCCGGTACTCCCGGTAGTCCATGACATTCTGACACATTTCACCGTGTATATTTTGAAAATGTTTTGAGAAAATATGTGAATTCATAAATTCCAAAGACCTGGCGAATGTTGAAGAAACTTTTTTCTCTGTTGATACTGGAAATATTTCACGTATATAAACATGGTTGAAAGATTCAGTTATGCTATTTTCTTGTACAGAAATCAAGAATCGAGTGTTGAAATTTTGCTGAGAAATAATGGACAGAATAATCCGTTACTTTGTGATAGTTCATACGAAAAAAGAAAAAAGTAATCGAATAACCCGACAGAAAAACTTCTAAACGAACAGACGGACCTATGGAATTCCCCACTTTTCAAAATTCTCAAGAAATAAGCCTACAAAAGACATTTAAATACCTTTTTGCACAACTTGAAATACCCCAATATGAAAATGTAGTACTCCTACGAAACCTGTGTCACAGTTGAATCTTAAAAGAACTAACCCCATTTACAAAGTTGAAAAAGAGTAAATAGAAATGAGCATGGGCAACGTCTCTGAGAATCATTTGACATTTAACGAGTATCAAATTGAGTCAGATTTAAGTAAATTAAAACTTGATAAACCTTAATCATGGCCAATCGGGATACATCATAAAAGTGAATGGAGTATAGGTAAAATTTCCCAAAGACATACCTACTAGCGACCCCTGTTGATGTTGATACGAACTTATATTCTGTCGACGCTTCCTGCACAGCTATCTCCACTGTTTCAGCTCTAATCAATATCCGTTTCAACATCGAAACATGTTCTGCATATAGAAAGCTGGTTTTCTACATTTTCCGAATGGAAAATGAACGAAAATTGGAGAATATATATAGAGGTGTCCCTGAATTCGAGGTACGAACGGAGAGGAGAGATTCCTTGCATAATTTTGAGGAAAAAAGTTTCATAAATATGGAACCGCAAAAGTGGACATCCGTTTTCATACTAACTAAAGATTTTCATGACAATTTTTATTTTCCCGAAGATTTGGAGAGAATCGTTCAAAATTTTTTTCTCGAAATGAGTTAATTTGATTTTCTCTTTCTCTCGTATTTTTTTTTTTTGATGAGCGTTTTATGAATTTGGAGTTTTCAAGCAGAAACTATTTCAATCACAAACTACTGAATAGTGACTTGAAGGATGTTGTTGTATAGACAGTGTCACCATGAAATCACTGTCGAAATAGTGGATCGAAATTTGTCTCATGATATATATAGCACATAGAAGATATTTAAAACGTTTCTTCTGATTAACAGGTCGAAATGACAGGAAGCAGCGTTTTCGACTACATCCATCACCAAGATCACAATGAATTGGCCGAGCAACTGGGACTGGGACTCACGCAAGGCCAAAACTTACCATCACCAGGTAGTGGTTCAGAAGAAAGTTCCTCCACGGCAGGGACAAACAACCCCGACGGTAAAGGCAATTATCACAAATATTCTTATGTCTACTTTCTCGATATCAAAAATAGAGACAGTCATGAGGGTACAGGTGTATATCTGAAGAAACCTTACGGTTGTTGTACTAGAGCTTGAATTCATATTTTTCTCTTTTCACCTCAGTGTCCACCATAATGAGTTTGGGAAGTAACTCACAGTACAAAGGATACGATCGAGCTTTTTGTATTAGAATGAAATCAACTTTAACCAAAAGGGGCTGTCACTTCAAATCATCCGGTTACAGGGTAAGCGGAAATACCAAATAAAACATTACAAGCTTTACGAATTCTTATTCTTCCAGGTTGTTTTGATGCTGTGCAGACTGAGGCCACAATACACCTTCTCACATTCAAGAAAATCTCAACCACCACTCCTAGGAATGGTAGCAGTAGCCATAGCGCTACCTCCACCTAGCGTTCATGAAATTCGACTAGAGACCGACATGTTCGTAACCAGAATCAATTTCGATTTCCGAATAGCCCATTGCGAACCAAAGGTTTCGGAACTGTTGGACTATACGCCCGAAGAACTGACTGGAAAGAATCTGTATTCATTGTGCCATGGAGAAGATGCCAATAAATTAAGAAAATGTCACATAGACTGTAAGATAATAACTACCTAAGATTTCATACATTTTTGTATGAAACTTGAGATTGTTACTAATTTTGGTAATTATTCGTTTCAGTGATTAACAAGGGTCAAGTGCTCACGCATTATTACCGATTGATGAACAAGAACGGAGGCTATACTTGGCTTCAAACTTGCGCCACTGTTGTATGTAACTCGAAGAATGCAGAAGAGCAAAATATCATCTGCGTCAATTATGTTATCAGGTAAGGATTTGAAGAAAGCAACAATGAGGATAAATCTACATCTTCAAATTCAGAGTATTCCGGGCTTTCTAGCCCTGAACCAATAGCTTTCGCCTACAACAGTGGAAAACATCTTCAGAGGTTTCTTTGTCAGTTGTTGTAACCCGACTATTGACTACTCCGAACTGGCGAATACCCGGAATACTCTGAATTTGAAGTTGAATCCGTCCGTGAAGGCCTTCATCGATAGAATAAATCTACAATTTCCATTGTTTCAGTGGCCGCGAGTACGAGAACATGGTTATGGACTGCTGCCAGATGGAGGAAAACAACCACCACGTAAAGCGGGAGGAGGCGAACAGCAATGACCCGGAGAACGGCTCACCGGATGCCGATCGTGGAGGTACGTTAACGTACCACCAATGCTAGTTTTATATTACTTTTGCATATATAGTGCTAATCTGATTCTGTGGTAAGATGGCCGGAACAGTGGAGGACCACCCAACCCACCGCAGGACCCGAAGCAGCCGCCCAACCTTGAGGAAGGCGCTGGACCCACTCCAGGGTCTTCGGGGAACACGGAAGACAACGGGGAGCTACGGACCAGACGATTGGAGCACATCCAGGTGTCTCAGCTGCAGAGCAACGCTCCAGATCAGAGGAAGCAAATCGGACCCCAAAGAGGCACGAAACGGAAAAATGGATCTTCAGACGAGGATGAAATAGAAGAACACCACTCCCCATCCTTAAGAAACAACGTCATCAGTCCCGCGTCCTCATCGTGCCACTCGAACGGTGGTAATCATCCCATCACTGACTCAACAGGTACCAGTCCCAAGAATTTGGAGGAACCAACGAACAGTGGAACGTCAGTTAAGGATTTGGAGCACGCTATGTCGAAGCATCTTCCTGTCTGCAAATCACCTTCTCATCAACCCACTGATTTTAGCACCGACGCTTTGTTGAAACAGCAGCAAAAAACAACCATACAGTGGATTGGAACTCATCACCAGCAGCTCCAGCAACAGAGTCCCCTTCCTGCATCTGCTCTTCTGCGGCAACTGTATGCTAACAGAGAGAGTGTAATACGTGCAAATGTTCATGGAATCACAAGTTCAACTGGACGTTCGAATAGTTCTTCGACAAACTACTATTCGTCTGATGGACAAGTGGGTGTTGGACCTCTTCCAACGCCACCGAGTGAAGGTTCTTCATCTTACAGCGAACACCAATTCTTATTATCTCAACACCAGAACTATCCCGGTGGATATTCAATGGATTATCATTCAGCAATGACCCCTCCGTCCAGTGTGTCTCCCAGAGACAAACACCAACAATTGCACAGTACTGTGCCTTTTGACACAACAATGCCATATCAAGATGTCCTGAGGCATCAGTACCCAGACAGTCCACTTCCTCTAAAGCCGCAGGTGTACTCGTACGTTGATCAACCCCAGTTTTATCACCATGGCGCCACAGGGCCTGGCTTCCACCTGTATCATTCTAGTAAAACTACACCTACAGCTCCAGCGAATTGGTATTCCCCTTCATAGTGTAAATAATTTAAATGAGCAGAGTGAATTCTGACCACGTTCCTTATAAACTTTTTGTGAACGATTTCTAATTGTTGATATTCCGGTATTACTTTACTGCTAGTATAATGTTGGTATTCTGTTATAGTATTTTTTAATGCAAAATGTAGTCGGCAAATAACGATAATGCTCGTTCAACTACTCCTAAACCAAAGATAATGCAATTCTGAGATATAAGACTGTGTTTTGTTAGATACATTATTATAACAATAAATGCTGTTGCATATCAAAAAAAAATAATACTCTCATATTTCTCAGGATTGCTTGATATTCACATCTTTATCAAATGTAAAATAAGGTGGAAACAAATATTGTATTATACAGGAGGAGTCATTTCTTCCACAGATTCTCAATCAATGTGTCAAGTACACTTTAACAGAATGAAATAACTGGAAAAATAAATTTTGATATGATTTATTCAATTTCTCACATTATGCTAAAGTGAACTTCCACCAAAAAAATTATATGATTTAATTTTTTTATTCATACTGAAATGCTATTAGAGCAACATACCGACTAGAATATGAAATGTAAATAATTGAATGTATGTATGTTATTCCTTTTGTTGGGCATAGGTGACACTGAAAGAATTTTTTATTTGGAATTTTATTTAAACCTAAAATAGAGCTAATGGAACAGGAGTCCAAATCAACATCTGAATTATCATATTTTGAATGATGAGTAAAAAGCAATTGAATATTCAAAAAAGCTTATTAATAACTCGGAAGACCTTTTCCAAATGCTTTTAGTGTTCTGTTCACTCCAAAGATTTTTCAGGATTTAGTTCAGGACCATTGGATCCATGCTCGACTTTACGATCGTAAAAAGGTGCTGACAATGTAGAAATGTGATATTTTCTTTAATTTGTTACTTTACTTGTTCCAGATATTAGAATTAGTTGTGTTATGTTGTCACATAGTGTGCAGTACAAATTTATTAAATGAACTACAGCTTCATGGATATGTAGCATACATATTTATGTGCAATATATACTTAATTTGAATTTCATTTAAAATCATGTATCATCTATTATATCGGCATTAGTATGTTATTTCTGTATTATTTTCATTTTGATCAGATTAAGGAATAAGATTGTCACACATTTTCCATGTATATAAAGCAAATATACTTAATTAATCTTTTACTTTTCAGTATATTCGAAATTTCTACCTCAATCTTTTCAAAATGTTATAAAATCGACAGGTAATTTATTCTTCACTATTTATTATGTTGCTTTCGACGTTTGTAAAATCCATTCTCAACATCACAGACTTATTGACAATGTTCTGAAATAAATTACTTGAAAAACTGCGAATACAAAAACCTTGTTTCAATTGCTGACAAAAGAGTACGATCCTCATAATATCATTGGTAATTATTACTACCACAGAAGGAAATCAGAATCAGATCAATGTTGCAAAATTCATTATAGATGATACAAACACGATATTCGGTCATCCTATATAGATCAGTCAGATGGGAGCGGTCACCATGGTTTGTTCCATATTGTGGATATATTTAATTGATGCGGAATAATGAATAATCACAGATTTCAGCACCTCTGGCATCGGCCCTGATTAAAACACTTCGAAATAAAGTGCTTGAAGGTTTTGCTATTCTATCAATGAATATGCTAATTATTTCTCTTTGCGTTCGTTTCAGTTTGAAAAACTCTTGAGGAGTGATGGGTTTCTGAACGAATTTCAATTTCTTTGAGTTCCCAATCTAATGGTGTCTTTGTTCAACACTCTCCCAAATAAAAATTGGCTGTCATAATCATACAGAGAGACTTATACTTACAGACATATTCGGCCGGACTGTTTCATATGAGCCTGTCTGTAGGCTTACTTGAAGGATAAAGGTTGGTTTAATGAAGAGAAAAAAATAATCATCAACGTTAAAATCTTTATTTTTTATGAGAAAATAGAACATGGTAATAACAAATGGAAACGAGTTTATAAATTATTGAAAAAATATGAAATTACCAAGTGAATGGAGCTCTTTCTCTGAGGATTCTCACACCATATTTCTCCCACTCTGCTCTGGAAATCCATAACTCATGAGCAGTTTCCAAACATGAGAGAATGGAAGCTCCTTTCCATGCTATCATTGATGGGTCCATATCCCTAGGATTAGTTATGATGTCCAGTTGCTCTGCAAGATGCTTATAATAAAACACGAATACAGTGAGAAATAAACACAAAACTAACCTGCTCGATATAGATAAGGAATTTGCAATGAAATCCTATTTTGCAGCCAAGTACCAATACCTGAGAATTTCATTCCCCCTCCCACGACCAAAATGCAGCCATACATTTTCCGTTTAAGATCTTCATTAGCTGACAATGAAAATTTCTCATTTAATAACAATAATAAATGCATGTACAACAATTTTATTCCCATAATTTTGGTTATCGCTAATAATTCCCTAATGATAACAAAATATGTACTTACGGCATCTATCAATGCTTTGAAGAACTGCCTGATCTAGGCCTAAAATTTGCCCTGGATTTATCACAAATTCTCTATCATTCCCAACTGGAGCATTATCAATAGCATCAACTACAATGTCATCTTCGGCCAAATTGTTTTGTTGGCCAGACTGTTCCAAGAAGTTCTCACTGATATCGGTAGATGACTGATCTAAGTTCTCTTTTATGCCTCTTCTCTGAAAGAGAAATAGACACCTTGAAGTCTTGAAGACAATGAACATATTCTTGACTTCTTTTGTGAGAATTTTTCAGCAGAATAGATTAAATAAAATCATTCAATAGTTCATTCTTATTATGTCACTCACTCTTATATCTCTTAAATAATTTTCATCATGTGGATCTTCAGGATCACCACTCGACGGTTTTTGAGTATGTATGGATTTTGGACCAGTGATTCCAAACAGTTCGGGACTGAATAGACTCAACGGTGCGACTATGCATTCATCGCCAACTTGTATAGTATACTGCATGACAGGTTTGCCAGGTTGTTTCAGTATAAAACTCTTCTCTTGAGATCCACAAATATCCTAAATCATAAATTTTTAATCACATAAATGATGCAATGATGTACTTTGTATTACCTACTAAATTTACATGGCAGAATTCCTCCTTCAATTTCCTGAGCAACATTGCATCTAACTTATTCTGGTCTTTACAGTCTTTGTAGGGAAAAGCACACTTTTGAAGCAACCAATAAAATATTTGTGTAATATCACCACCACCGTAATTCAATCTCACCTAAAAAGTCAACTAGATCATTTGTTATTCCAGAACATGCAAAATTTTGAAATTGTATCAATAATCGGATCGAATCAACTTGCCCTTGTATGTGGATGACAAATCCCATCTTCCACACAAGATACAGACGTTTTCTGATCGCCAACATCGATAACACATGCATAACTCAAACCTGATCCAAATGTAGCAGCAACATGGTCCTGAAAAGAAAAAATTATCAATTTAAATATTTCACAGCATCATCTCTTCTGATTAAAATTACCTGTACCAAAAAACAACTACCAAAATCCATCCTACACAATAATAAGTACATGAGTTCTCTTAGGTATGTACGATTATAAACATCAGGGACAATTAAAACAGCTTTATGGTATTTGAAATCTTTTCTATTGATTTGAAAATGAGTTTCAATAACATGTGTCCATATGGTCTCCAAATCAGCTAAAACAGCTGTCATGGAGCCTCCTGGCCCATTATGTATATTAAAATCTCCTCGTTTAAACGGAAAACTTATATTGAAAGCCTCAGCTGGATTTATACCTAAAATCTAATTATGCAGATGTAATTCAAAGAAGACCTACATTGTATGGATATCTTTACATCATTCCCTATAATTATATCTCCATCTATCTTTAACCAGTCTCCTCCATTAGGGGCCAATATTTCTGGCTCTGACCTTCTATTAAATGCTGCTATTTGCTGAGGAGGAGTAGCATATCTCCTTTGTCCATCTGATTGCAAGCATGATTGAAGTGTATGAGATACAGCAAGCCTAGCTTCTTCAAATTCTTGTGGTTGACTCTAAAACTTTTGTATCAGCTATATATACTTCTCTAAATCATGTAACGATGTAATCGTACCAAGTCAATATGTTCAGGTAAAAAAGAATCTCTATGTATTTGCCCTTTAGGTCGAGCCCTTCTGGCTATGGCATGAAGCAAAGTTAATGGATTCAGATCAGAAGCCCGTCCAATCCGTAAATTCAGAGATCCAGGATGGATAACTATTATTGTTTTGGAATGAAGGTGCTAAAATACAAATGATCAGAACGAAAATATCGAGAATAGAAACATGATATCTACTTCAGGAGGTGTTTCAGAACAAACTGACGCCATATGAAGTAATTATTTAAAAAAAACTTTAAAATATTTAAAACATAGGACAAATAATATATTTATAAGATATATTCAAGAAGCATTTAAGCAAAGATTGTAGGTTATGTAAAAATTATCTTTGGTTATGTGATGTTTACAGTGCGGCTTTTTGTGTTCTGTCACTGTGATAACAATAACAATTCAAATTAATTGTTGATTGTTGCTGAACGAGTGAGTCGATCGAGTTGTATATTTTCTGAAAATTTGGGAGATCTAGAATTGACAACCTTCCTTTGGCAATATTTAAATATGGACGAAGAGGTAAATTATCGAAACTTATCAAATTTTCCTCACATAATTTATATTATTAGAGGAATCCTAAACATTGGAATCCAATCAATTGAACTAGTAAATTGCCTAATATAATTCTGTACAATGTTTCTAAGGTGGTGATATTCTGTCAGAAACAAATAGTAGAAAGTGGTCTTGTACTCGATGAAGATTTAATCTTCGTAAATATGGTTGAGAGTCAAGACAGAAAACCTGGTAGCTATATCTATCAAGGAATTAAAATTTTGGCTTCAGTGGGCACTGTAGCAAGCACGACTTTGTTTGCATTTAAGAAAGGAAAAATATCAAAAACGTTATCAATTGGAGTTATTAGTTTACCGATAGCCTATTCACTTCTGACTACAGTTTTACGCCAAAGAAAATTGAAAAATTACAAGAATCAAATAGTGGAACTGTTGAAAGAGTTCAGGAATCTTTCCAAAATTCATTTGGAAGTGAATGATTTCTTTAAATCTTTCAAATGTTTAATGTGAGTATTCTTTATCAACTTTGTATGTTGGAATTCTCTAAATATTGTGTCACTGAAAAGACCACAAATATATTAATCGTATTTCAGGGATTCAGCCAGCAGTCAATTTGTGAATTCCTCAGAGAAAAAGTTACATGATCTTTCTGAATGCTCTTGTGACACCCAGACTGAGATAACTAAGCAGATGTTGAAATTCATTACTGAAATCCATATTGGACTTCAGGATGTTACTCTTGATCTAACAAATTTCGAGGAAGCTATTGCAGTTAAATTAACTCATGACTCTATGAAGAGATGCACTCAGAATTCTAATGTAGGAGATTCAAAATAATTCCATATTTTCAAAAACTAATGTTAACTCTTTCAGTTCGTTGAGGGACAAGTGGTTCTTTTGCGATCACACTTATTAATAAGCATATATCTTGTATCTTCTCCAAAAGGTGATCAAGCTGTATTTTCAAAAGTTCTTGATGAAATTATTCCTTCATTGGTAAGACTTCTAAAACGAGGTGTTAATGAAATTAAACAAACTCTAAATAACACTCGTTTTCCAAACGATCCACCCTTGTTGAGTTTAAACACTATTGAAAGGATTGTTGCCCAAAAACAATTCTCATCTGTTCCTCGAATGAGAAGACATGTTGTCAAGATAAATGACGGCATTTGTTGTACTTTCTTGAAGTTGAAAGCACTGCAGGAAACAGTGGATAATGTAAGATATGAACTAATCCAAATATTTTCTTTTTTTAACAAACTTTTGTGCAGGTTGAGGCTGAATCCCAAATGATATCTCTACAAAAAGCTGTGGCAACTTTGACCCAGGAACTACATAAGTGCTATATGTCATCTGCAGATCTTGAGAAACTGCTGGAACTATTGAACCGCAACACGAAAAATAGAGAAATTGATCTGAAGTCCATCTCAGAAGTGCCTAAAGAAGATACCGACTCCACCATCCATATCAGTGAACAAGTCACATCCGAAGTAGATTTACTTGAGACTGATTCGGATTACCAAATTTACACTAATGAGTTGTGTGGTAAAATTTTGATGCTTTTGAATTTTGCATGTCTCATTGACGTCTTGATTCATTTCAGATATCGAAGATGATAACGAGCGAAATGCTGTGCGTTTTTATAAGCGCTTCATGAAAACTGATGCAGATTGGCTGGCAGAGTTGAAGCAATGTGATGCATTTCAGAAAAGACAAACCAAATTCCATACGGTATGTCTAATTTTTTAGACTCTCTTTCAAATTAGGGATTATTTTTTATTTTAAGGTACTACCGTTCACTTCTACTCCTGTTGATCTCACAACACAAAGTCAAGATGAAGAAGATGCATTTGAAACTGTAAGTTTTACCTTTTCATGATTCCTCAATGGGTTTTGTTGAGTTTTTAAGGATGCCCATACACTAGCGGTAAATCTAAACTTTTAATTGACAAATCTTCGAGTTTTGTTTGAAAGAAACAGATTAGTTAGCAAACGGCTGGAGATATTCGGATGAAATTCAGTAGGAGTCATGTACGATTGAGGTGGCATGTTTACATTGAAAATATTATTTTTGTTTTGCCGGTGGGGTTTGTTCTAGCACATTTCTGGATGCTTTCAAGAAAAAATTTTCCGCATTGAATACTTTGACAAAGCTATCAGTATTGACTACTGATTAATAGGTGGTCAAGATTTCTTTCTATATTTTGGTGGAATTTTTGGGTATGTGATTGATTAAGTAGTCTGATTTCTTGGGGTGTCCTGATTGTCGAAAATAATTATGGGCAATTCTTAATTTTTTATTTATCGTGAGCAATCTGTATGTTGTATTTGTTTTATAAAATGATGTAGGTAAGCAAAAAACAAATCTAATGTTTTCAAAATCATCTTTATTGAACATTTTTACAGGCTCTTTCTCATCAGCCATCAACATCTGGATTACAGGTAAGGTTTGAAGATAGTAGGAAGAAGAACATGCCCCATTTCGGAACTATCTTCATTGTTGAGAATTTTGTCTAAATTTTAAATGATAACATCAATAATTGATGCTCTCAGCTATTTTGATGTTAGTGATCTGTTTGTGCATTGAAATTGATTGCATTTTGGGTGATATTGAAACATTGTCCAATTAATTTTACAGTTCCAGTCTCCCCCACCACCTCCACCATTACCTTCATCATTCTCTGCCGAATTATCTGGTCTTAAGGTATTTATTATTTAAATCAATTAGAGTGGAATTCAGCATGTTTAATTAAATTTGCAGGCTGCCTTTCCCTTTTCACCAGTAACTCCTGCACCAAGTGTAGAATCGAGTTATCCCTCGGTAAGTGAAGACAAATTCAGAATATTCAATAATCTCACATCTTCGTATAAGATCATATAGAGTAAATTTTTCCCTAATTTTTTTTTTTCAGTTGATTCCGATTCCTGAAGCTCCTCTTCCACCACTCACACTGGTTGAAAGTTCGCTTTTGCTGGATTCTCTCAGGGTAAAATCATTCCATTTCATCATTGAATTCGTTTAATTCGATAAAATTTCAGGATGCCATTGATAGGATGGGATCAAGAGAAGAAGAAGAGTACGAGTAGTCCTGTCTTGTTCTTTGTGTTATTGTTCAGTTCCTGTGAATGTTATCACATTGTCCCATTGTTCCATTGTTTTTAATTATTTATTTTATTTATTGAGAAGTGTTATGAAGATATGAGTAACCACTGTTGCTATTCTTGAAATGTGAATTTATGTGTTCAAATTGTATCCTGATAAAGGACAATTACTGTATTGACGTTTATTTGAGAATTTTTATAGAAAAATTAGCAGTTTGTACGAATTAACAATGTGCTAATGTTATTATTATAACAATAAGAATTTGTTATTTCAACAGATCACAGATGATTGAATGTTGAAAAAACAAATTTGTTTATCGAGAAACTCAACACCCTTGGTTGATTTTGGTGTTGTAACAAGGCAGTATTCAGTACAATAAAAAAAAAGCAATTAATATTGGGAATGAACAGGAAAAGTCTGAAAATTTTTGTTGAATAACAAATAAAACATTTAAAATCGAAATCTGATAGGTAATGTATCGTTTTTATTCAAAAGGTTCTACTTGGGTAGAATATGAAACATTAATTTTTCTCACAAGATGAGAGGTAGAAAATATGCAATTAATAAAAAATATTTTTTCGATGATGTTTGATAACACACTGAAGTACCAATGAAAATACTGATGTGACTTCAAAACTTATCTGTGATAATATTGTGGAAGCATTATGTGATATTTTAATAAATGAGACATTTTATTGAATATGATTTTCATTTCCAACACTCCTCCACGATATTTATTGTTGAATATTATCTGCAATAAAAGCCCTTTTCAGCTGTTCTGCACACGAAATACCATTTGCCATGCTAAATTTAAGATTCGTCGTTTAAAGATCGCAGAATACCTTTGAGATGAAGTATCCTAAACATACTAAATGGAAGATGGCGCTCAAACTCAGCACAATTATAGACAGTGGTGGCAACTTAGTCAAGAATTCGAAGCTGTTTTCAAATTTACGGCCTTCGTTTTGAATGAATTACTTGCATTAATTTTTCCAAGTTATAGACCGCATTTTCATAATTTTTGAATTGGCATGGATCAATTGAAACACAAAATGATTCCATAAATTATATTTCTATCACATAAAATAAGTTAAAACTGTTCTACACAGTACACAGTGCATATATGTAACTATTTGAATAAATTAAAAATATCAGTTCAAGTCAGTTAAACTTTCCTGCATTCATCTCTGTCAGCATTTGCAGGCCAATCACAGATATGGCTAACTGTATGGTATACAGTGCCTGGTTTGCAGTCGAATTGCATTTTTTTCCCATGGACACATCGATAATACTGAAAATTTTGGTTCAATATTCATAATCCATAGGTATATTCACTGTGACTTACCTTAGAACAGTCGATGTGAGGTAAGAAATCGTCATTGCATCCGTCGTCTATATCATTTGAAGGGGAAGATACTGGTTTCGATGTTGGTTTGAGGGTTGAAGTAGTTTGGTAAGAAGTTGAAGGTCTAGCGGTGCTTGGTTTGTTTGTTGTTGTTGTTGATGTTGTTTGGGTGGGGTTCCATTGGCCAGGTTTGGTTACAGTTACCACTGGACCGGACCCGTCAGCAGAGGGTGTGCTTGGGGGCCTAGCCCACTCAGCCTGTAATAATATTATTAAAACACAAATGTGGGAGTGGAGATTAGTCTTACTCGAGGAGTTGTGGTAATGGTCGGTTCTGGCACCACATGGGACATCATGCTCTCTGCAAGAATGTTCATTAATTGGTTTTTGGGACCGCAAAGTCCATGGAAATCGTCCATATCAATTGCCCATACCATGGCACCACCATAACCCTTCTCTCTGATGAAATCCATTTTTATCTTGATACTTTCAGGGTCTTCATAACCAACCCATTGGTTTCCTTAAATTCAAATAGTTTTAAATTAAGATTGACATTTCTGAAAGATTAATACCTTTGTATGCGTATGGAACTTTGCCATACTCATCCCATTTTCTTGTCCATCCTTCAGATTTATCCTTCACCATGGCACATATCTAGAAAAAGACAAAAATATTTATGGGATTCACATATGCGTTCTTCAATTCAAAAGGATAGTATTAAACGAAGTGGCTCACTTCGTAATAAGCTAAGGTGCCTGATGCATTTGTATAAGGCCCTGGATTTCCACCACCAGCTTCTTTGTTAATGTAAGTGCCCAAGTTGTAGTTATTGTTGCTGTTACTCAGGGTGAAACTTCTTCCGTACAATGGAACACCTACAACCAGTTTCTTAGGAGAACAACCATAGTTCACCCACAACTGGAGTCCATCGTTCTGAAAAACATCATGCGTTATAGTTAATCGTTCAAATAGGTACTTTCAGTATACAAATCTTACCACGTTGAGTGTTTCGTATGCCCACTGATCATGTGGTCTTTTGTAAAGGGGGCTATGCGTATCTGCGAAACCTGCCCAATTTCCTCTTAGGTCATAGGTCATAGCGTGGATAGCGTCGACAAGCCTGGAAAATACAAACCATGTCTCATAAGCAGAAAAACGAATGTCCGCTATAGAAACAATTATACCATGATGAAAAGCATCAGCGAGTTCAACCTAATCGTTTAAGGCCATGTTCTGCTCAAAATTCGACAAATTACGAATATACTGCTCCATAAGAGTTAGGGATATCGTATTCAATCGTTTTTAAAAGTATGTAATCTTCGAGAAAATCGCTGTAAAATCATTTAAAACTCAATGACAATTTGAATCGATCCAATAAAAATCAGTATGAGACATTTCGTCAATCTGGTCGCCTTTTTTCTGAAGTTTGGTTCTTTGCATATGCTTATGAATGTCCTTATTTTAAAAAAAGTCAGTTTATCAACGGCTTCGATTTGAAACGAGTTTTCTGAAAATGCCAAGTCGTAAAATTAACAAACGCTGAGGCTAATAGGGCTATCGGAATGCTACAGGGTGGCCTAATAACTCAGGTTGTTGTAGCGGAAAAGCTCCAAGTCAGCCAAAGTGTGATATTTCGACTGTGGAATAGGTTCAGGAAGACAGATTCCGTGTTGGAAAGACCCAGAGGCTTGGTGGGCGACGAAAAACAACACCTGCTCAGGTGCTTCATCACCGTTTCGGCGAGAAGAAACCCTACATCTACGTATAGAATGCTACGGGATACTCTTCAAAATGCAGATGGGGTTCAAGTTTCCATCTAAACCATCAGACGACGTCTGAGAGAGGTGAATCTAGGTTCTAGACGCCAATTGAGAGGAGTTCCATTAACACGTGACCATAAGCGTCAAAGACTGGAATGGGCAAGGCAGCATCAGCATATCAATTGGAACGATCAATGGCGTAGTGTCCTTTTCACTGATGAATCCAGATATGGACTATTTTCAGATTCTCGAAGAATAAGGGTATGGACAATCCCACGCATACCCCGTAATCGTCGCTATGTCCAAGAAGTCCATCCATTATTCCGAGGGGGTAGTGTTATGGTATTGGCCGGGATATGTTTCAACGGGCGCACAGATCTACACATTTGTCCTGGGAATATGACCGCCTTACACTATATAGGGAGCATGTCATTGACAATGTTGTGCCAAATTTTCACGCTATTGGTGAAACTCTTCAATTTCTAAACGATAACGCTAGAACGCACCGTGCAGCCATAGTTGAGAATGCGCGCGAGGAGCTTGGTATTCCACATTTACCAATACCTCCGCACTCACCAGATTTGAATTGCATAGAACATGCATGTGATTTGCTCCAAAGAAGATTAGATAATCATCAACCTACCCCAGAATCCTTAAATGATCTGAGAGAGCTTCTGCCCCGTTTATGGAACCAAATTCTTCAAGAAATGTTCAACAACCTCGTGTGTAGTATGCAAAGATGATGTCAAGCTCTTATTGATGCCCGTGGAGGCCATACATTGTATTGATGGTCTTAAAATGCTTGAATTCTCTGAGAATAAAATTTCGTTATTTTACTCGATTTTTATTAACCACCCTGTATACGCTGCCTACCGACAGGCTATAATTAATTTGCAACTTGAAATCATATTGATATGAATTTTCATCACAAAAATCTTATTTTAACTATATTTTCTTGCAATTTAAGTCAATATCCCTAACTCATGGGGAGCAGTTTATTTGGAAGCAATGATAACAAGGCGCAAAAAATATAAATAATCTGTCGAAACAGCAAATATTTGAGCCGAATATTTTTGTAAGATGTTCAATAACTTACTCGCATAATTCTGGTACGTGATAGCCTTCATTCAGTCTGAATTTGGCTACAGGAACGGCCATGGTGATTTCCCAACCTTTGCCTTCCTTATTGAAAGCCCGCCTGAGTTCCTCAACGAAATAGAAGAATTTGTCTTTGTCAGAGAAACTTCCACCCCTATCAGCAGCTCCAGGGTATTCCCAATCAAGATCAAAGCCATCGAAGTTATATTTGTTCATGAAATCTGTAATGGTATATCGATTGAAATTTGAGAAAATCCTGTAACTGATTGCACCAACCGACAATATTCCTTATGAAAATGTCTCTGCGGGATTTTTGAGCGACCATGGCAGAATATTTAGACCCTCCCTCTGCCCATCCACCGACTGCGACCATGAATTTCACTTTCGGGTGGCTTTTTTTCAGACTAGTGAAGTTATTGAAGCCATTCATATCAACATCCAGCTGAAAATTAAGAATGGAATTAATTTTTCATCTTAATTTTCATTGCTTGTTTACTTCTGGGTCTATGATCAGGACACTCCAATCCTTGTCTTCAACGCCTATGAAGGAATAGATGATGTGGGTGCACAAATCAATTGGAAGATCTTCTTGTCCATATCTACCCAGTCCTGGTCTGTATACCGCCCAGTTGCTGAAGTAGCATACAACTTTAGCAGGTTGATCTGAAAATGACAAAACAAGAATGTGTTGATTAAACTGGGAAAACTATCCCCGAAATATACATTTTTATCACACAATGAAATCATCAGTTACTATTTTGCAGCATAAGAAAATATATCATGGAACTAATATTACTGATGGAACACCTAAAATAAAAAAAGGACCAGAATTCACTTGACGAATGATATATCAGATGTAAATAAAAGCTCCTAATGCAAAGCAGTTTACATAAAAAAAAATATATATTCTCACCTGCTAAGCTTGCAGTAGTACACAGGAGTAGAAGTAAAACTGCCAATTTCATTTTCTGTATGGAAAAATATTTATCAGTAGGATGAAAGTTGTGATTTTGAAATTCAATTCATCAGCAAATTAAATTAATTGAAATTTTCTACACAGTGAAAAAAATACCGTTGGCAGTTTGATGGAGATACCTCCGAAGCTGCTGGCTTTTCAGAAGGTAATGGATGGAAGTGACCAATGATGCGTCCATTTATATAGTCGATCACGTTTAATGTCCGCGACACTCCAGGCCCTGATTTTGCCCCAACAGAGAAATAAGAATATACTTCATCTCTATCCATTCGCCCTTCTCTCACAGCATTTTTTCCATTTCATTAATTTTTCATTGGTTATTGGTACGATAATGGATATTTGAATATGACTGAAAACTCAATAATTTTAAATTACCAAATTTATGGCCATTCAATTATTCCTTGGTTTCAGTAATCAGATACATAAATGTTTATCCTAATTTCAAGATGAAAAAAGCACAACAGATATGTTTGTCTGTTTCAGTTAATATAGATGCATTTGATTGATTTTCGAATTCAGTGTCTAAAAAAATCAGGATTGGGACAAAGGAAGTTTTGAATTTGTGAATGAATCTCATATTGAAGTCGATAAATTATTTGTTTAGATATACATATATAGCAATAAAAATCCCACCATCCCAAAGAGGCCCAATGCCTCCACACCTTGGGGACGCCCATGCCTTTAAACCTTAAGGTGTAAAGGGTTGGCAAAAGCTTAGAGTAAATATTTTGGATTATTCAATAACTGCATTTGTCGAATTGTCACTTCATTAATATTTCAAGAAATTAAATCATCTTTGAAAAATTTTCATTTCACTTAAATATTCTCTATGAGAGATTCCTGAAAGGCCGGAAGTTTTAATCTTTCCACATTTGATCCTTGGTGCAGATGTGCATCTAATGAAACCATTTTTTCAACCACAAATGAGATTTTTTTCAATTCCCTTAATGCTTTAATGATACTTATAGATGATACCCCTGTATGTATAATTCATCAATCTTAAAAATATCACATATTTGAACAGGTAGTCTAACACTCTTTCTGATGAAAAATATGATTCCATAAATATTTGGCGAGTAACTGAATATTTTATCGATATTCTTGATACTTTCAGTAATTGGCCTATGTCGATACACTCCAAAAAACAAACAATAGCCTGACAATATCTAGGAAGGTGCCGAAGGTGGTATTCACCTCAGCCACAAAATGTGGCTGGAATAATAAGGAAGATGATACATTCTCTAGATGCATGACAGTATATTTAATTTTCCAAGTAGTAAGGAATAATTGTGTCCACCTACTGAGGTCAGATTTAACAGTCTTTGCAAAATAAGTACTTCCTGATATCTTTGTCGGTGCCAATAACACACCGATGGTTCGATTATTTGAATAGGAAAAAAACAAATTTGATATTTCACTTATTATCTATTTTTATGGGTAATAAATATGGTGAAAACTATACTCTCTGCCACAACTTTTACGCCAATTCTGTACTTTTTATAGTATAAACCGCTGTGCTTTCTCTACGACTTCTTTAGTAACCAATTCCGTTTTGATATTAACTAATCAATTCAACCAAGAATTAATTGTAATTCTATTCCCATTCAAAAGCATTTCAGGTACCATTTTGGTCAATACCAAAGGCTGACTTGTTTAATTGGGCATTATTTTGATCACGAAATTCACCTACATTCAGATCGAAAAGGATCAATGACTTGAAAAAAGGCAGTACTGAACTGGTTTTTGAGTTCATATAGAATATTGGTAACTTTGCATTTACTATGACAAGTTCACTGTGTGTGAATTAACGGTTGTCCTATCTGACCGATTTGATTGCATTATTCATACAGCTTTGAACTAATATATTTTCCGAGATTAACAGTTCACAGTTAATCCTCAGACCTGTATCTTTTCCTGAGACCATAAGAAGAAAGGACTCGTTTATCAGCTCGAATGAACATCGAAAAACGGTACTTGAAGTGAGCACAATTCTATCTAATGGGTACTACCTATATATTTGCTGAAGAAAATGCAAGTTCATTTTAATCTTTGAATAGGTACATACTGTAATCTTTAGTATATCTAAGGAAAATTAATTTTTCTTCGGAAAACTTTGAACTTTCGGTAAAGTTTTCTACTACTACTACTGGAACCCCAGTATTTTAAAACTTTTTCAAAATACACTGCGCAAAAAAATTAACGCACATTATGGAAATCTCAAATTTATTCTACAACTGAAGGTGTTCTCAATGATAATTATTTTCATCAGAATTATGCATGCATATACAATACAGATGTTTTCTCCCATCAGGAATAAAAAAGATGATTTATCAGATTTTGAATGTATTGGCTCCATTCTAAAATCATTTGTTCTCGATCAATTCTAGTGATCAATAGTTTTTCTTTCGTTTGATTTTCTACACTCGATCGCTATGCAACGCGAAACACGCAATTTGACCCAAGAGGATTGTGCCAAGCGGTAGTTTTGCGAGAAGAAGGGTGGACATACACAAGAATTGCAGAAAGGTTTGGAGTTTCCCATACAAGTGTGTCCAGAATGTTGCAGCGATTCAGGGAGACAGGCATGAATGTCCGAAGACCAGGACAGGGTAGACCACGGGTAACAACTGCCATTCAAGAACGTTACTTGAGAGTTTCTTCGTTGAGACAAAACGGTTTGCAACCGCTCGCCTCCTTCAAAATCAGCTTGAGCAAACTCATGAGGTGCAAATTAGCACTCAGACAATAAGAAATCGCCTCGAGAATATGATTTGAGGCCTCGTGTCGTGGCAAGAGGCCCAGCTCTTACCCCAGCCCATCGAAGGGCGCGTTTGGATTTTGCGAGAGAGCATATCCAATATCCATTAGGAAGAGGCCGATTGTAAAAGAGTTCTCTTCACAGATGAGTCTAGATTCTACCTCTACCATTGTGATCAACGTTCCCTTGTATACAGACGTCCACATGAAAGATATGCTCAGTGCAATTTCCTGAGTACTACTGGTTTCGGAGGAGGATCGATTATGGTATGGGGTGGAATATCTTTGACTGCTCGCACAGACCTAGTGGTCGTTGATAATGGAGCTATGAATGCTGATAAGTATATGAGGAACATTCTTGAAGAGCATTTGGTGCCATTTGCCCCATACATTGGTGAAAATTTCATTTTTATGGACGATAATGCCAGACCCCATCGTGCGCGCGTTCAGGAGTACCTTGAAGAAGTTGAAGTCTCTCGAATGGAATGGCCAGCAAGAAGTCCAGATCTCAATACGATTGAGCAGGTTTGGGACAACCTCAATAGAAGGCTGAGAAGTTGAGAAAATCATCCAGCTATACCCTTAATGACTTAGGAATCCAACTCGGAGAAATCCGGGAAGGATTAGATCAGAACATTTTAAGATCACTCATTTTGAGTATGAACCGTCGTTACCGAGCTGTAATTAACGCAAGGGGTGGAAATACCAAGTATTAAATCACTTATCAGCATTTCAGTATTTTGAAAATTGTTCATTTCTCTTCTTTCACATAAGATTCGGTTAAATGCTGAATTTTTCTTCCATTTAATGTGTCTTGTTTCGTTCAAAACCTTCCCGAGAGAACATAAAAAATAAGTTATAAAGTCAATGTAGAGTTAACTTTCATTAAAATTGAGATTTTCAGAATGTGCGTTAATTTTTTTGCGCAGTGTATTAGGCTCAGTATCTGTGGAGATAATGAGGGATGCCTAGTTTTCGCTTATTTTCTTATGCTTCTCAAGAATTAAAAATAGATTATTTTGTCCTTCCAAACTTTCCTTCGAAATCAAAATTTTCTTATTTGAGAAAGTTGAGATAAACCAGAATGGCAAACACTGAAGAGAATCGAAGTTCTTTATGTTGATAATATCATCACTATTCAACTGAGCGTTTGCATTTATTTGCAGCAATGTCGAAGACCCTGCCAAACCTTCCATTACAGGTAAACAAACTGTACTGGAATATCAAGTAGCGGAATTTTTATCAGGATGGCCAATCGTCCCCTGAAGGGAGTCTGTTTGGACCGCATTTTTCGGGCAAGAACACTTCAGCTTAGTGTAATTATGCTCGAAACTTATTGACTTGACAATTCCAAAGTTGTGTGTACGAGAACTAACGGGAAATAATCAGGGCACTCCCAGAAAACACACTTTACCGTATGCAGTAAGCGGTAATTAATGACTTAATTGATAAAAAGCTCGTTTTTACTTGTTTGTTCCTGATGAACTGTGACAGTGGGTGGATGGATCGGGTTGAGGATCCAGCGATCGAGGTTCAATCAGGTTCAACGTTTTGACTCACGCTTGTATTATTTCAGGACGATCTTCGTTCTGTTTTTTTTTTCAATTCGGCCATCTGCTCTGTCATTATCATGATAGTTCATTGTTTGCAAAAATTATGCAGATTTTCATCTGCTGTATCGAAATTACTTTAATAACTGTTTAGTGATGAATTTTTTCCTTTTATTCTAGCTATTAAAATTGTATTCGCCATCAAAAATAGTTGTGCTTGGCCATTTTAACGCTTGTTCCTACAAGAACCAGATAGAATTGTTTCAGAAAAAAGAACTCTTGTAGATAACAAAATACCGTACAAAATGATTTCTGAACCAATTGGATCGGTGCATTTTCCACCGTGAAAATGTGGGAAAACGTCTCAAAAAACATTCATAAATTCAAAGCAAACAATATTTTAAATATTGTATATTATACAGGGTCTTTCGCGAGGAACCTCATCCCGTGTAAATACACGGGAAACTACTGAAGGTATTTTCATGAAATTCAGCACCTATATAAGTATTTCACGATGCTGATGAAATCTAAAATATTTTCAAGGCATGAGCACCTCCGGTTTTTCCGGAAATGACGTCAACTTCCGTTTTTCAAATTAGAACACCATTTTTTTATTGCAGAAATAGATTCCTTAGAAAATTTCAAGTTATTTTGATGTAACATTTTTCAGTTTTGGTTGGAAAATTCTCTCTGAGCGGGAAAATTCGAAAAAAAAAATCGAAAATAGAGCTCCGCTGAAACAAGAATAACTTCGAGGTTTTTGGATGGAAAATTTTCATTTTTGGAATTTTTCAAGATGTAAGATTGATGTATCCACTTTAAAATGGATATTTTCTGAGTTAATATCCACTTTAGGGCAAGGGTGTGATGGATACACTCACATTATTTTTTAACGTAGATTCAATTGTGGATTCGAAGATGGAATTGAATTTCTTTTAAATGACACGCCCCGCTGATATATCTCTTTCTGGATGAGTGGTGATGGTGAAGGAAAGAGAGAGTATTATACAGCCAGTGTGAGATCTAGTTCAGGGTAGGATTTCTTGTTTCATATTCATATATTCCCTGCGCCCCAACATTTGTTCTATTAAGCTGAAAAATCCAATAAATAAAAATTTATGCACTGCACTGCCATCTGGCGGTACCTATACGTTTCTTATTTTGAAGGCTAAAGACTCTTAAGTGACAATTTAAACATATTTGACTCCTCTGAAGTGAAAATCCGAAATGTACACGTTGTAGATATTGATATCTACTTCCCAATGTGGTTTACAAGATTTCCGTACGATTTTCCTTAGATTGGTGCATTTTGCAAAGTAAGCCCTCTACCAATCGTTTCCAGGTGGACGCAGCCTTATTTCTGTACCAACCTTCAGGTAGGTTAGACTTCCAGTAGGCTCCAGCAGCCTAGAGCTGTCAAACGCAACCTAACCTGACCTAACCTAACATTTTTTCAGTGATAGTCTGATTATTTATTTTTGGGAACTCCAAAAAGATCGAAAAATGCTACATTTCCAGACTGTCTGCGATTTATTAGAGGAAGTATGTAATGCACGAGGACACAAAAATAAGTTGGACATCTTCAAAAGAGGATTTGCAAAATTAAGAAATGATACTGGCTTCAAAGTTCAAACAAATTTTGAACATTTCTACCAAGGAATCAGACTGATCATTCCCGAGATGGATCATGGAAGAAAAACATATAACATGAAGGAACATAAAATTGGCAGGACAATTATTAAAATGCTGAATTTAGGAGACGGAATTGATAAAAAAAATTTAATGAATTTTAATAACATATCTAGTAATTCTTCTATTTCAATAGATTTCGCAGACATTGTTCATACAACATTAAGAAAATACATATCTAAAAAGCAATCTACTGTTACCGTTTCAGAATTGAATCATGATCTTGACCTTATAGCCAATCGTGATTCCGACACCAAATTAGGTGAAAACGATTTATATTATATTTTAATCATATAACTTAGTCTACGTTTTCAGATGAGGTCATGTTGAAAATGTTCAGAAAATTAAGTAGTTTGGAAAGCAAGTGGATCATTCGAATAATGTTGAAAAAACTGAAGCTGGGGGTTGACAATAATAAGATACTGAATGTTTTTCATCCTGATGCTGTTGAATACTACAGTTCAAATACCAATTTGAAGAAAGTTGAGTTTTCAAATAATTACATTAATTTATATTCATAATACATTTTCATAGGTATGTGAAATTCTTTGGAATCCCAAAGTCAAACTGAATGAATTGAACTTGAATGTTTTTGAACCTTTCCAACCAATGCTTTCGAAAAGAATTGACGCTGAATCTTTCAAAGGAGCTTTTCTTGAGGATAGAACATATTTTGTAGAAACTAAATTTGACGGTGAAAGGTTCCAACTGCATATGAAGGATGGACAATTTAAATATTTCTCTAGAAATGGTTTTGATAAAACAAATGAATTTGGAGAAAATTACACAAGTGGTACCTTAACTCAAAATTTGAAGAATGTATTCTCTGATAACATCAAAAGTATTATCTTGGATGGGGAAATGATGCTATGGGACAAAAAAAAGAAGAAATTAGGATCAAAAGGTCAATTTCCATTCCAAAATATATCTTCAAATCCTAATTTTTTATTGTAGGGATGAACCTTGACGTCAAAAAACTGAAACTAAATGGGGGATATTATCAACCTTGCTTTTGTGTTTTTGATATTCTCCTCCTTAATAACAAAATTTTGACAAATACAGAATTAAGACAAAGGTTGAAATTGTTACATGAAACAGTGACAGGTAATATCGAAGGAACTATACTTTTGAGTGAATATAAAGAGGTTAATTGCCGACAAGATATAGTCAATATATTGAACCACTCAATGGATACTGAACAGGAAGGCATTGTGGTCAAGGATCCTGCATCTATTTACAAGTATAAAGATCGTAAAAGTGGTTGGTTCAAGATTAAAATGGAGGTTTGTGTTCTGGACTTATTCATTCAAACATTAAGTTAATTGATTAATTTTTAGTATTTTGAAGATAATGTAACTGATTTGGATGTGATATTGATGGGAGGCTATTACAAAGCAAACTCAAATGAATTGAAATCTTTTCTTGTAGGAGTATTCTCTAATGATAACGGTTAATTTCGATCTAAGGTTTGATTAATCCATTCACTCATTAATGTATTTCAGATAAAAGGGTCTTGTCATTTGGAAAAGTTTCTAGTGGGTTAGATTTTGGAGAATTGGATATTGTGGATAAAGCATTTTCTGAGGCTGGTATTTCTAGAGGAGAACTTGAGAAGAAATCTAAAGGAAAATTGGTATTCGGTAAAGATATCCCGGATGTTTGGTTAGAACCTGAAACAAGCTTGATTTTCACAGTAAGCTCGGTTTGAATTTTTTTTGTACCCTAACTAAAACTATCTGAATTCAGATTCGCGCAACCGAATTGATAAGATGTTCTGATGACTCCTTTCGAACTCCTTACACTATCCGTTTTCCTAGGATTCGGAAAATAAGGAACGACAAGTCTTATGAAGATTGTTTGTCATTGAATGAACTGTTAGAACTTTGCCAAAAAAACAAAGCTGTAATCAAGCTAAATAAGCGGCATTTGGAGTTGGAGGAAGTTCTCACAGTGAAAAGAAAAAAACAAATTAAAAGTATAAATGTTGATAAAGAAGCGCTGAAGAGGACTAGTAATTTCTTGAGTTCGATGAAATTTTTTGTCATCTCTGGTAATGAAGGTTTATCAGTAGGGAAAATAGAGGAACTGATAGAAAGACATGGTGGTACTTTCTCTCTTCACATAGGTATAGTGGTAATAAAGAAGAAAATATTGATAAAATTGCATGCTTGAAATCCAGCAGTCTTCGATTATATCGAATTTTAATTCATTTATATTTTTTATAAAGAGGATGGCATTCAAATTGTGCTTGTTGGAGACATTACGTCAAGGGTAACAGAATTGTTGAAAAAAGAGAATAAATTCGATGTCATCAAAGTACAGTGGCTGCAAAGGATAACCAATGCCAATCATTGGTTGAAGTATAAGCAAGAAGAAGTTTTGAGTATAGGAACCAATTACTACAACTGTTTAGCTGAAGATGTGGATATGTATGGCGATTCTTACACCGAAGAAACGAACGCAGATTTATTGAAAACTAGATTAAATTATATGGCTGAAAGGGTAATTAATGGAAAATAGTTCGAATTAGTTCAAATTACATATACTAATATTTTATATTTTGCAGGATCATCTGGTGAACCTCAACAACTCTATATTGTTCAAGGCTGATCTGCCATTGTTCAATATGTTCATTGCATATTTTGATAAGTACGAAATAATTAACAATTCTCATTCAAGATTGATTTATAATTCTTTTCTGGATGAAATTGAATTCAAGTATAGATTGGGAACTGTAGCAGATACTCTTGACCCCACAGTGAATTTGATTATAATTGGATCTAGGTAACTTACTGTTACTAACATATACATCTATTTTGTGAAATGATGATTTTTTTTAGGGACGAAGATAGAAAAGTGTTGCTAGAAGAATATGCAAGAAGTATGAGTTGCACATCTGTTCTAGTAATTCAGAACTCACAGATATATAACGAGGAAGAACTTTAATATACAGTGAAATCCTTGAATTTATTTATATGTTAAGCATTGTGTATTTGAAGGCTGTGAAAAATAAAAGTGATTGGATCAATTCATCGTTGTATTTTATGGAATAGAAAATGCAGCATTAACAACTCTATTGCATTTTCTCAGCTATATTACATTATAAAGCAAACGCTCGAATCTTCAAATTCTTGATACAGGATAATGGGGTGAATTGAGAAAAAATAAATAAAAAGAACAAATTATAATTCTGAAATACATTTATTCATCCAGTTTACACAAGAGGGAAATCATTAAATAAGATTGATTGAAAAACAGGTAACAAAATTGTTTTTTAATAGAAAAAGTGTTATGTCTTCATTCAATGCCAGAACAGGTAAACAGCATATTACGAACTCATTTTCCTTTTCCTAAAAAAAATATGAGTTTTTTATATGGAGATAGAATACTAATAAGATCACAAGAATCGAAAAAATCACTTCCTGAAAAAATGAAACGCTATTGAGAGTAATTTTTAGAATAAATATAAAATATGGATGAAGTTCTTCACTACCGAGAGGACAATCAGAAAAACATTTTATTTACAATACATTTATTAGGAAAGTAAAAAAGTTTACTTGTAACAGATATAGCTTAATTTGTTTTGGAATAGATTAATCACTTAACAAGTATCTATTTAAAAACAGGAGTGGAACATTTCAAGACCAAAATTTTGAAGAAAGAAAATATTGATAACAGCCTATAAAATTTTTTTTGATATATGAGTGTACATAAAATTTCATTTCAAGTAAAAAAGCTTGAAAATATAAATTAGTATTGATAACTGCTATCAATACTTTCCTTAAATCTTTCTTTGTTCGCCTTGAATATGTGGCACTTTATTGCAACATTTTTAAAGCTACCGATTTGATCATCAACAAGAACAAAACAGAATTTTTACAAGTTCAAGATGAACTGGGAGTCCGTAGTTTTCTGAACTACTAGACTTATTGCAAAAGGGACAAATTAACAAAATGATACAGATTGAAATGAGGTTTTTTTAAAACCAGAGAAATTTACCATTATAGGGAGTAAACAAGTTCATAATCAGCCTAGATTGTGATTGCCAAAAAAAAAGAACTATTAAATTACGAGTACATTAAATTATTCACACCAAAAAAATCTATAATTAGGCGAATATATCAAACTCCGACTAGAAGAGAGGGAAATCATTTGCAGCATTACTGATGGATTTATTCCGAAATGATAATCCCAAAATTTGAAAAATTTGAATTAGATACAATTTCAATCTGATAAAATGAAAAGTGGGAATGGAATGAATTTACAATGATAAAAAATTTTTTCAATATGAAATATAAATATAACATCACAAAAACTGTTGAGTAACCAACAATTAATTAAACTTAACTTAAATTTCCGTTTGAGAATTGCTATCTTGAAGACATCTTGTTATACTTTGTCAAAAATTCTGGGAGGTATTGCGTGTGAAAATTTTTAGAATTCCAAGATGAAATCATCTAGTATCAGTTCATATTTTTCACTTTTGTGCATACTTTAGACAACTATTTATATGAAACTTCTTTTATAGTAAGCATTTTTTACACCAATAAAATTGATCCTTTTCCAAAAAATTCTCCGCTTATTAATTTCCGAAATCTTCATACAAATTCAAAACAAATTTCTGAAAAAGCTTGTGGTCACCATTCTCATTTTCAAGCATTATATTATGTTTCTTGAACAATGTGCACCACTGATATCACTCACTCATTTTCACCTAACCATTTACTATTATTTAATCAAGCACCAAAAGAGAAATAAGGAAACAAGCCCGAGAATACCATTATTGTCAATCGCTTAGATCTAATATGAAGTTCACAAATAAAAAAAAACATATTTTCACAAATTATGGAACAAGGAGAGGGATGAAAGCGTTCGACTTTGAGATAAGTTTTTTATAACGATGGTGTTTCATTAGCGATCGAATCCTATTCGGTAATGAGGATCTGTTCCCGGCCAATAAATTCTCACTTTTGTACTGTTGCATAAACTATTATTTGACAATAAATTTTTTCTTGAAAATTATAGAACGCGGTGAAAATCGAGTTAGACGACATTTTTGGAACTTTTGAAGTCACTTCTGCGCTCCTTACGACTAAGATTGTTTTTTTATCTTCTACATCTTGAAAAGTTTCTATGAAGATTTCTGGAGAAATGATCTAAATTTTTATGTTAGAAAAAAGACTCACCTTTGAAAACATGTACACACGGGATATCAGTTTCGATCAAGAAATCTTCAATGATTCTACTAGTAGGAATGATTCAGAAAAATGTGTTCACTGTGTATCTTTCCTAGGAATCGAGATATAGATACACAATATAGAATTTTCGGAATGAGGACCCCTCAGACAATGTACCGTAAAAAATTCTAGGTTTTGTTGATAATGATCCGTTCTTTCCAATTCAATTATATGAAACAGTACTGTTCTAGGATTTTTTCTCATAATTCTTTATCAAAGTCCTTTGAAGCACGAGCAGCGACTATTTTTAGGGGTGATCAAAAAACTTTCTTGTCACTGGGTACATATTGAGAAGAAATCTAGAAGATTATATTCCAACGTACAAAAACTTATCACAAAATGGAATTCTCATCCGAGACTACTCCTTGTAGTCGAGAGGATTGGAAAAATTGTCTGCAAAATTCTTTACAAAACAAAATTTGTGTTATGAGCAGGCAATGAATCGAACTATGGAGAGATAATGCGAGCCCTAGAACTCATTTAGGGTGAAAAATATAGATATATGTTTTTTTCGGAGCACCATCCACTTCATTGAAGTGAAACATGAGGATGAATCCAGAACTAGCATTATTTCCTAAGAAACTTTATGATCGCGTAAGTACAAAACGTGTATTATGTATTAATATAAAATGCAACTTGCAAGGTGAGAAACGGGTAAAACAGAGTTACCTCTAGTATTTGAAATCACAATGGAAGCTGCATAAAATATTCAATGCTAACAAACTCGATTAAAATTGATAATTTTTCAAACAATCAATAAATATTAGAAAAACATTTTTAACCTTTATAACTAAGTTAACATAAAATGCATTGAAATAAATATTTTTAAAAGACCAGCCTTTTTAAATAAAAAAATTGTAAGACCACTTAAACAACGAAAATAAACAAACTTTGGTCTTGAGATCAATAAGTGCTTCTTTTAAAAAGGGTGGCATCAAACAAAGATTCGGTGATTGATTGCTTGGAAACTCACAAGAATAACTGCACACGTGGACTGCGTCTGAATTCCTTTGTCGGAGTGCCAGTCTTTGGGTTCATACGCCTTGGGAAACATTCTCCACCAGGAGAGAATGCCCTAAAAAATATTCGAACATGACGAATCATGCGACTTGAAAAAAAAAAAACGATCTTACATTTTGCGGGTCACTGTACGATTAATAGGAGTTTGGAACATATCTCCTGGACCATCTGCAATGTCACTTAGAACTCTTCTTAGATCAGCATTCAATATATTGGGGTAGGAAAGGCCTCCAATTGAAATATGTCTCTGTGAAAGAGTATTGGTATCAGATATTTTTTGATCGGAAAAGGGGTAAAATTCCAGCAAGATTATTTATTGAGCAAACAAACTGTTCTCTATGTGTTCTCACCGCATAATCAGTTCTCTCATTTAGAGCATCACTTGTCATGATATCTGTGATTATTGGGCATTCTATGATCTGAGATGAACTAGGCCTATTTTCTTTGTCATACGCCATCATCCTATAAATCAATGATAAGAACCTCAAGGATAGTTCTGAAAAAAAAACAAATGTCACAATGAAGTTTTCAAACACGAATACTACACATACTTTCAGGCAGAATTGATGGAATCTGTCCCTCTCTCATCGCATGCCATAAATATCCATTTGAAGGCATAATATAATCAGTTGCAAGCTCCACAAGTGTCACCCCAAGTGCAAATATATCTGCTTTGCATGTGTAAACCCCTCCAAGAACTTCCGGGGCCAAATACTTAGCGTCTCCTTCAGATGACATACGGTCATTTTTGTCAGTCTGAATTGAAATAAATTATTACCAAAACACTAAAGCCATTGACTGAGAAAAGGAAATACAGGATCACCCAGTCAATGACAGGTTTGACAGTTATGAACATGTCTTAGGTTTATAGTCAGTTCGGCTCTGTAATTTACACTTACCAATTTGACGTGAAAAAGTAATCCAAAATCTGCTAACTTATAATGACCACGATCTATGAGAATGTTGTCAGGTTTTACATCCAAGTGTACAAAATTCCTCGAATGGAGGTAGGCCAATGCTTGAATTGCATCATGAAGTATTTCTTGTAGTTGGTCCTCTTGAATATTGTGATTTAATTTTGAGTACTGTGCCAAGCTCATTTGGCAACATTCCATTTTAATATAAACATTTTCACCTTCCTCCCAAGCCATAAAAAATCGCAAAATATTCTCATGGATACCTATTTTGCCCATATTCTCCACTTCTATATACTTGCTGCTTTTCGGATGGTTTCCGTTGAAATGTTTGATTGCATACAACTTGTTATCATCTCTACAAATTGCTTTGTAGACACTCCCAAAGCTGCCTTCTCCTATTTTCAGCTTTCGGTAAAACACTTGATCAAAATATGTATCCTGTACATCTCTACGATACCATGAGCTCAGTTGTGCTAAAGCAAATCCATAAGTTATTACGTCCTTAATTTATTTACAATCTGAAAACCTACCTTCACTGTCACAATTGAATTTGAGGAGCTTAGCCTCCCCATAGGTTTCTGTGAGCATTGAACATTTGACATAGCATCTTCTTAATTTTGGGGGTACAATGGGACATGCAGGTACAATATTTTGTGAAAGAAAATCCTGAAAGAAAGATACATTTTAATGACAGTCATAGGTTTGATATTGAATCAACTTACTTTTTTTGTAGTGAAATGCTGTGGTGGAATTTTACCTAATCGTTCAAAAATATTCGAATCCATTTCCAAATCCAGCTTCGGGATATTACGTTTTTTGTTGAAAGAACGACGTTTACTCATATTCAATATCACAAATTGATCACTTCCAAGTTGAAACACTTAACATTACCAACAATAGTAACGCTTGTTTACATACTACTCAAAATTCAAAATAACCCAAAGTTAACAACAAATCGTTGACGTGACGCCAAAAATTGCTTTTGTTTTTTTTATATTACATGGCTGACCTGCTACGGAATGACTCACAAATACGAACACGGAAGGTGCACAAACGTGGAAACCATAGACCGAATGTGCACAGAGATAAAGTTTTCTTCTCGATATGGCCACCGCTATCTTTATAACCAGCCATTAACTAGCTACTGCAAGGCAACACTGGCACCATGTCGTCAACTTGTTTGATTGATGTTTACGCTTTAAATGAAAAAAAAAATATTGAAATTTGTTCAATAAATTTTCAGTCTTCTTCGGGTGGAAGCTTGGTTAACTTTCTATATATATTCACTCAAAAGTTTAGAAATGAGTCAATACTAATATACTGGGATGTTTCATTCAGAAAACAAAGTTAACGTCATATCCGGTTCAACCGGAAGTGACATCGTATTTAAGATATCTTAGAAAAATGGATCACATCCTGCCATGATTGCAAACACATTTTAATGTTGATGTCTCTTTTAGTTCTGTATAAACCTTTGATGAATCAGTAAGGCGAATCACCCCGTATATATCTATGGAATAACTTTTAAATATCTTTTGAATTTGGGCAATTTGGCAGATAATCGCGCAACAAAATGAGCTTCATTTTGCATGAAGCAGATAAGAAAAAATAATCAACATGCCATTTAGGCCTAACCTCCTCTTTATCATTCCAGCCCGAGGCATTTTCAAGAATGAATGATTATTGGTCTTACAGGTAGTCAGGGAATGCTAGTTATTCTAACTAGTAGACCCCCTAGATCTACCTATCTAGTATCCTTATCGCTATAGATCTCTGCAAATCGGGTGATTTTATAGGCGAAATGCCAAAGTTTGATCAATTTTCCTGAAGAAATGGGAAAATTATGGAAAATACGAATACCGAGATATTTTAGATTGACTTTTCCCCTTTCGATCCGTATATTCACATCACGGCCAGGATATCTGTAAAAAAAGTTTTATCGAGTTTAAAATTGCCCTTTTTGTCGAATTTTTTAAAAATATTTTTATACTGCCTAGACTCTAGAGAATCGAAATTTCACCAACGTATGAATCAATTATTCCTCTTTTCGACCGTATAAAAATTTCCTCACTTTTTCGACCGATTCCTTCGGGTCGGTCCACAGAGTTACCATTTTAGTGTAGTACCTATAGAAAGAATGAGGAAAGAAAATGGAAGAGTTTTTGGGGGACAAAAAAGTATACCTCATTTTGATACATTTATTTTAACCAACAAAAACAAAAAATGTACAAAAATACACTTCAAATAGTTCTCAGTAGATGGTTTGGTAAAATCTTGAACGATTTTTCAATCCGATCCATATTTCACAACAGTCAAAATAGAACTGACATTTGATGATAACGCGAAAAGATACAACTTTTCATTCAATTCGAAAGGTATCAAATTTCTCAACCCTTCAATTTCGTTGAAGAACTTTCTTTGCCAACCTTCAATATACTCAAACGTGTAAATTGAGTATACACCTCGCTTAGAGGTGACGCACAAGTAAGGGTCGCTCTTACCATAATCTGAAAAACATATTAAAATTTAAATAATGTTTGCACAAGGATAATAATTTTTCTTACGTCCTGAATAGAACAGAGAGATTCCACCAATCGGTAAAGGATCCCAGAGATTTTGATAAAAGATATAGTTATCCTGCGAGGCATCGTATTTGAAAATCAAAACTGGATGTATCTTATGTGTCAGCGCAATGAAATTTTCCGATTCCAGAAGGATACCCACAGCAGATGAACATCCATAATCTTCGACCACTCGGAGTAAATTGAACTGAAACCAGAAGTTTTTCATTCGTTTGTTATTCGAAACATTCTTCTGCAAATTTATTGAGTCTCCAAATATGCAAAGGATGAGGGCCATCCAATATACAGGGTGGCCAAGAGAGTGACGTCAAAAAGAAAAAAACAGGTCCCTCGTGTCATGGGCTATTCGAATCACCCCCATGTATGTTATGCGATTTTTCACGGTGTTCGAGTTATGAATTTTTTTATGAACTTTGGGAATTTTCGACTTTTTTTAATATCTTAAAAAATATATTAAAAAAAGTGCAAGACTTCTCTGTGCAATTCTTTTGTAACTTAATCTCCATGAATTGTACTTAAAATAACCAGATTCGTAACTTTGATAAAAATTATGGAGATGTTGGTCTCAAGTAAAAAAGTTACGGTAATTGGATTATGATCTGAATTTTCGAATCAAAATTAAAAATGTAGAAAGACTAATTCACGGTTTCTTAGTATGCTTAAAAACTGCGCTCAACAGTCAGCTTTTAGAATCATTGATAAAAAATTGTACTTAACACTCTACTTTTGCTAGAATTAGCCTTCAAAGTCATCGAGGTGAAAAAAATCAAAGAACAAGACATTTACTACAAAATTATTTTCTGCCATTTTAAGATTTTTCTGACCAAGTTATGATAGAAAATGCTGAAAATTTATGAAAATTAGCTTTACATGTTGGTCAAGAAAAGACCTTAATCCATTCGATTTTTTCGTTTGGTTAATTTAAGAGAAGCCGAACGTGTCCCACGAAAGAACAGGACAGGTTTTATGCGATTAAAAAAAAATTCTAAGAAGGTGTTGAATGTGTATTGAGGCTGGAGGTGGCCACTTTGAAAACCTACTGTAAATTTTATAAATAAATTTCTTTTTATTTACATTATGATGTGTGATTTATTGCCATACCTTTTTCTTCTTTTTATCTAGAACTTTTTTGACCAACATCTGAAGCTAATTTTCATTAATTTCCAGCATTTTCTATCATAACTTGATCAGAAAAATCTTAAAATGGCAAAAAATAATTTTGCAGTAAATGTCTAGTTCTTTGATTTTTTCCACCTCGATGACTTTGAAGGCTAATTCTAGCAAAAGTAGAGTGTTAAGTACCATTTTTATCAATGATTCTAAAAGCTGACTGTTGAGCGCAGTTTTTAAGCATACTAAGAAACTGTGAATTAGCCTTTTCACATTTTTAATTTGGATTCGAAAATTCAGATCATAATCCAATTCACGTAACTTTTTCACTTGAAACCAACATTTCCATAATTTTTATCAAAGTTACGAATCTGGTTATTTTATGTATAAAAGTACAATTCATGGAGATTAAAGTTACAAAAGAATTTCAAGGAGAAGTCTTGTACTTTTTCTTTAATATCCTTTTTAAGATGGTCAAGTCGAAAATTCTCAAAGTTCATAAAAAAATTCATAACTCGAAAACCGTGAAAAATCGCATAACATACATGGGGGTGATTCGAATAGCCTATGACACGAGGGACCAGTTTTTTTCTTTTTTACGTCAATCTCTTGGCCAGCCTGTATATGTGTTGAAAATTGAGAGAACAAAGGACAGTCTTCCGTACGCATTCTGCCTGTTTTCACCCGATGGGTCAGCGCATCTCGGTAAACTCAATAAAATCGTCTCGTTCTCCATAAAAGACCATCGAATGAATGACCATATGAATACATCGAATATGTATGTGGCTTATTATTATCTAAACATATTCCATAATCCTAAATAATATAAAGTGACACGTTTATCCATTTTCTAACCAACCTGTTCTGTATCTTGATTGAATCTCATAAAGAGGGTTTTTTCGAAATGATGGGTAGGTAGTCTATCACCAAGCATTCCAATAATCAAGTTTGTACCTTGCGGAGTGTAAAATATTTTCAAACTCCATACACCGTGCGTTTCAATTCTTTGAATCTCAGTAGCAGTCGTCTGAAAAAATTGAAATGGGTCACCAAGAACTAGACCTACTGAACCACTAGTTTGGACAAGAACCAAACTCACCCTATCTTCACTGAACTTGTAGACGACACAATCCAGATCGTAAGAGTTTGTCGTTGGATCATAATATTTCCCAATGACGGCATATGTAGCCCCATTTATGGTGAAGAATTCTACCGCGCTTACGTATCCTGTGAAATTTATGGTTTCTGAGAACATACCTCCCGTGGTGTTCTGGATAGTTCGAGTGCTCCACGCCAAGGTAGAGCGTTCACTTTTTGTGGAATTTCTCCTGAAAAAATGCAAAACCTTATCAGACCTATTGCAACAGAAGGAAATGATAAGCGATAAGCATATTCCAAGTGAAAAATTTATAAATCGCTATCCCATCGTGGCGACTCACTGTCCACAGCGTTCAAGTACTCCGCAGGGGGCGCCACCCAAAAGCGATATATAAAACATAAAACAACGCCGATATACCTACCTGCAAATGGAATCAGTGCTGACGCTGTTGGTGATCAAATGTGCAGTCATTATTTTATCATCGTAGCTATAAACCCTTTGCGATCCTTTGCTGAAGAAGGAGTTGATGGAGTTTTCTGGCGAAATTTGAACGGTGTACTGTACTGGACACATACAATCTTTCGGCATTTCACACACAGAACCATCTTCTTCACCGATGATATGAATTAGAACGTAATCCTTGAGCCTCAAAACTTGGGCATTGAGGGTGTTTTTCAGAGACAGTTGAATCACGTTCGATTTCTCGATGTACATTACTTCCGATGCCATTTCTAAAAGGTGAAATTATAGGTTAAATTGGATCAAGTTAAATTGGGTTCGGTTAAAATGGGTTAGATTAAATTGGGCTAGGTCAAATTGGACTATGTTGAATTGGACTAGGTTGAATTGGTCTATCTTAAATTGGGATAGGTTGAATTGGGCTAGGTTAAATTGGGCTAGATTGAGTTGGGCTCGGTGGAATTGGGTTAGGTTAAATCGAGTTAGGTTTTATTGGGTTAAGTTGAATTGGGTTCGGTTAAAATGGGTTAGATCAAATTAGAGCATGTTGAATTGGGCTAGGTTGAATTGGTCTAGGTTAAATTGGGATAGGTTAAATTGGGTTCAGTTGAATTCGGTTAGGTTAAATTGGGTTAGGACAAATTGGGTTAAGTTTTATTGGGTTCAGTTGAATTCGGTTAGATTAAATTGGGTCCGGTTGAATCGGGTTAGGTTAAAGTGTGTTGAGTTAAATTGGGTTAAGTCAAAGCGGATTGAATTAAATTGGGTTGAAATAAATTGGGTTAGGTCAAATTGGGTTAGGTTAAATTGGATTAGGTTAGGTTGGGTTCGATTGAATTGTGTTAGGTTAAATTGGGTTTGGTTAAATTAGGTTAGGTTAAATTGGGTTGGGTTAAATTGGGTTAGGTTGAATTGGGTTAAGTTGAATTCGGTTAGATTAAATTGGGCCCGGTTGAATTGGGTTGAGTTAAATTGATTTTAATTAAATTGGGTTAGATTAAATTGGAGTGAGTTAAATTTGGTTAGGTTAAATTGGCTCAGGATGAATTGGGTTCAGTTAAATTGGGTTAGGTTGAATTGGGTGGAGTCGCGTTAGGCTTGATTAAATTAGCTTAGGTTAAATTGGGCCGAGTTAAATTGGGTAAGATTAATTTGTATTGGATTGAAAAAGTGTGGTATGGTTAGGTTAGGCTGATGACGAAATGCTTGGTAAGATGTTAATGAAATCTTGAGTTTTCAGGGTTATGCTGCGAAGTGAGTCCTAGAAATTTTTTCTATCTGTCCTACTGTTTATCAGTTACTTTTCTACTGGACCATTCGTAATTAAAGGATGATATTTCAAAGGTATTCTTCGAATCTTCATACAATGATATAGGGAAATTATGAGAAAATTACAAAATAATCCGCCTAGTCGAAGCCAAGTATAGAAATTTCGAAACTCCAGAGAAAAAGGTGATTAATTAATACGGTAATAATGTTTCGATGATTGTCTCACTTTCGATGAGCTTGTAGCTCCTCAAGGCAGATTTCTCCATTATATCCACCATTTTATTCACTTCTTTCTGCTCGTCCACCTTCGTTTCCATATTCAAGATTCTCTTTATCTTCTCCAAGGGGTATCCATTTATGGATTCCGTTATGATCGTTCCATTAACGATACTGGGTTTCATTATTTTCTGGAAAAAATCAAGGAATTTCAATGGGAGTAATATTTCGATAAGAATGAATATTACCACATTTTGATTTATGTAGCTTTTCTCGTTCCTAAGGAATGCTTTTTCGTATATCTCCGATATGAAGTGACCATTTAACATATCTATATGCACATTGCCATGGACGTGTAAGTCATTGACGAATGTTTTTTTGCTGTCTATCTCCTGATTGTGAATGTCCACGACAATATCGTGTATATCCACGTCATTGATGGCAGGCACTTCGATATTCTCTGAATAGAAAGGAATTAAAAATTAACGAATGCAGAACAGGCGACTAAATTATTTTCTTACTTCCAATATGGACGTCGTAAAATGAGTAGAAACCTTGAAGTTCTTGTATTGGTGGACCGGAAAGTAGGACTCTCTCATTCATGAAATGGTGGAAATCTTGACCATTGATATGGTCAACAGACAACTTCTTGAGTTCTATTCTTTCGAAAGTCGCCGATGTTATGTTTTTCAAATTGTCAATGGTTACCAATTGTTCGGGAAGAACATTAGAAACTTTTTTACTCTAAAAATATTATGGGTATGGTTATTTTAGTGGAAAATATCCTGAAAGTAGTCCGATTGTCTTTCGCCTCGAACAGGACAACTCAAACACTTTCATTGGCAGGCTTCGCTTACTATAGCCAATCAGATGATTGCTGTGAGCGAAGCTGGTCGAACGTAAACCCAAGTCATAGCAACAGGCTATAGACTTTTTCCTAACTCACCTGTATTATTTCGGTTTGTAATCCAGCAAAGAACGTCTTTTTTCCTGTTATAGGCAAGAAACCTATCGCTTCTTTAGGTACAACGCTATTGTAAATATTGGGGAAATCAACTCCGTTGACAACTGTGATGTCAGAATTGTTATAAACAGTGGCTGAGTAAACACCGAGGCGTTCTATGACGTTCAAACCTGAGACAACCTGAAATTTAATTGTTATTCTTTATTAGTAGGGTTTTAAAAATATGGCATTCCTGAAGTTCATTATTCACCTGCTCATTCTTAGTTTTCTTCAGTAATGCATCGGAAAATATATGAGTGAGATTGACGCCATTGATGAATTCATAAGTATCAACATTTTCTGCGGATATATTTTTGAAGTGGACCTACGAAAACAATGTCAGTTACCTACAATAATTTACCAAAAATGTGCCATAACATTATATTTTATTTTAAAGTGTATTCGATTCCAGTATAAATTATGCGGGTGAAAGTGAAGATACTTTTATGTACAATTCTATTAGATTCCTAATAAACACATAAACGTAGAAAAAACTATGTTTTTCCCAAGGGGAGGTACTGGGGGTGAATACTGAGGGTACTGGGGGTAAATAACCCACCCAGAAAAATTTTTGAGTGCAAAATACCTACACTTGCCATGCCCCGTCGCATTCACCATTTTGCAGCATGCTTTTATTTATAATGAAATATCTTTAACAGGAATTTGGGCAATTTTAATTTTAATTTAATTCCTCAATAATACATCGCCAACGTTTCGAATCTTGTGTAGTTCTTCATCGAGGCTCGTATTCTCATCGGATTAAATATCGTCAATTTTATCAAAATCTTGTTCGAATTGATTTTCATATGAATGTCAAAATAATTCAGTTTTCATAGTTCATAGTTCTTATTGAGGCATTGAGGCCGAACAAAGAGATAATCGTACCTATATTAACGAGTTTATCTAACGTAGAATGAACCTTTGGTTGCATTTCGGTTTTGAAAATAACGATACATAATTCAACGAGTACAGTCTTATCAACTATTCAACGGTACCTGTATGAACGTGTATACTCCATTCACTTTTATAATGTACGTATCCTGGTTGGCCATGATATTCTGACACATTGCAGCGTGTATAATTTGAAAATGTTAGGTTACAGTCATTTTCCTGTCAGATAACGTTGTCCTCTACACATAGAGATCGTAGTAGTTACATATTCATCAACATACTTTGGAAAATAATGAATTTGGGAAAATATTACGTGAATTCAATAATTCCAAAGACCTCTGGCGAATATTGAAGAAACATTTTTCTCTATTAATACTGGAAATAAACTGCTCCACATGAGTTAGGGATATTGACTTGAATTGCAAAAAAATATAGTTAAAATAAGATTTTTGTGATGAAGATTTATATTAATATGATTTCAAGTTGCAAATTAATTTTAGCCTGTAGTTCTGCAGCGTATACAGGGTGGTTAAGAAAAATCGAGTAAAATAACGAAATTTTTTTCCCAGAGAATTCAAGCATTTTGAGACTATCAATACAATGTATGGCCTCCACGGGCATCAATAACAGCTTGACATCTTCTTTGCATACTACACACGAGGTTGTTGAACATTTCTTGAGGAATTTGGTTCCATAAACGGGGCAGAAGCTCTCTCAGATCATTTAAGGATTCTGGGGTAGTTTGATGATAATCTAATCTTCTTTGGAGCATATCACATGCATGTTTCATGCAATTCAAATCTGGTGAGTGCGGAGGTATTGGTAAATGTGGAATACCAAGCTCCTCGCGCGCATTCTCAACTATAGCTTGACGGTGCGGTCTAGCGTTATCGTTTAGGAATTGAAAAGTTTCACCAATAGCAGCGTGGAAATTTGGCACAACATTGTCAATGACATACTCCCTATAGTGTAAGGCGGTCATACTCCCAGGACAAATGTGTAGATCTGTGCGCCCGTTGAAACATATCCCGTCCCATACCATAACACTAACCTCTCGGAATGGATGGACTTCTTGGACATAGCGACGATAACGGGGTATGCGTGGGATTGTGCTTACCCTTATTCTTCGAGAATCTGAAAATCGTCCATATCTGGATTCATCAGTGAGAAGGACACTATGCCATTGATCGTTCCAAATGATATGTTAGCCTTGCCCATTCCATTTTTTGACGCTTATGATCATGTGTTAATGGAACTCCTCTTAATGGACGTCTAGAACCTAGATTCACCTCTCTCAAACGTCGTCTGATGGTTTCGATGGAATTTTAGACCCCATCTGCATTTTGAAGAGTATTCCGTAGCATTCTATACGTAGATGTAGGGTTTCTCTCACCGAAACGGTGATGAAACGATCTTGAGCAGGTGTAGTTTTTCGTCGCCCACCAAGCCTTGGTCTTTCCAACACGGAACATGTCTCCCTGAACCTATTCCAAAGTCGGGATATCACACTTTGGCTGACTTGGAGCCTTTCCGCTACAACAACCTGAGTTAGGACACCCTGTAGCATTCCGATAGCCCTATTAGCCTCAGCGTTTGTTAATTTACGTCTTGAAATTTTCAGAAAACTCGTTTCAAATCGAAGCCGTTGATAAACTGATTTCATTTCAGAATAAGAACATTCATGAAGCATATGCAAAAAACCAAACTTCAGAAAAGAGGCGACCAGATTGACGAAATGTCTCATACTGATTTTTATTGGATCGATTCAAGTTGTTATTGAGTTTTAAATTATTTTACAGCGATTTTGTCGAAAATAACATACTTTTAAAAACGATTGAATACGATATCCCTAACTCTTGTGGAGCAGTATATTTCACGTATGAAAACATGGTTGGAAGATTCAGTTATGCTATTTTCTTGTACGGAAATCAAGAATCGAGTGTTAAAATTTCACTGGAAAATAATGGATAGAATAGTCCGTTAATTTGTGATAGTTCGTTCGAAAGAAGAATAAAAGTACTCTAATATCCTGATAGAAAAGCGCCTAAACGAACAGACGGACCTATGGAATTCCCCACTTTTCAAAATGATCAAGAAATAAGCCTACAGAAGACATTAAAATACCTTTCGGCACAATTAATACTCCAGTATGAAAAGGTAGTAGTAGGTACTACGAAACCTGTGGCACAGTTGAACTTTGAAAGAACTAACTCCATTTACAAAGTTGAACAAGAGTAAATAGAAATTAGCATTGGCAACGTCTCTGAGAATTATTTTGACATAACCGATATTTCACGAGTTTCAACCTGCGTCAGTTTTATGTGAAGAGAACTTGATAAACCTAAATCTTGGCCAACCGGGATACTTTATGAAAGTGAATGAAGTTTATGCACGTGTGTGTGTGTGTGTGTGTGTGTGTGTGGGTGTGTGTGTGTGTGTGTGGGTGTGTGTGGGTGTGTGTGGGTGTGTGTGTGTGGGGGTGTGTGTGTTTGTTGGATACATTGTTTCATTAAATGCCTCACCGGTGCTCCAATGGTATTTTTCTCATTGAGAAGAACAGCATTCTCGAAAATATCATACAGAGGACATTCCTCGTCCAGTATGGTCACGTTTCCGTGCACCGTGATCCTAGACCACGTTTGTGTTGGTGGGTTGGTCAATGCCTTGAAAGCAGTTTCTACATCACAAGGCGATAGGTCGTGAGCTTCAAGGGTTGTGAGTTCCGTGTCCTTGAACTCTGCTCCTTTGTATGCAATTATCTTTTGCACTTCATTACTTTTCACGTCCACTAGAGGATCGACCTGATGATCGTTGATCTTTTGAGTCAGCAAATTTCCTACAGGAAGGTTCAGTTTTAACCACTCAAAACCAAATTTATATGAAATACGACTTCATATAAGTTTGGTTGTGATTTTTGATAGATCTTTTATGGTTTCTGATTCAACTCACTGGTCTTCAGATTCTTGAACGTGTATTTCGCAGGTACGGTTTGATTTCCCCTCTTGTAGAAAACTCTGTTGACCAGTTCGGGAAAATTGATATTGTTTATGACTGTAGCTGACAGGTTGTCGATAGTCACGTTCTCCAGAAATCTGACATTACCATGTAACACTCCCTGGTCGTCCAGCCTCAACCTCTAACAAAAAATATCGCATATACTGAACATCAATCTCGGAAATTATCAACTCACATTCGCGAACAGCACATCCGGATGTTTATCATTTATTTTTGACAGACCCAGCAAATTTCCTATGGCAAGTTTACCGTTGATAATTAGCCTGTCAATTACATCGATGTCCAACATATCATTCGCCTCTGTTAAATATTCATTTATGGGCCTGCCATTCAGAGTTTCGATGTTCAAATTATCGGCTGGAATTTGAAAATTCGATCAGCATTGAGAAATCAATGTTTTAGATGAGGTGTTCTAGTCTCAAGAAAAAAAACAAAGTTGAGAAAGAATGAAAACAAATTTACATCCATTTTTGCAGTGGCTCTAAAACAATACAGGAAATTTATGGAATTATTTCTAATATTGAATTTGATTCATTGTAATTCATACCAAAAGACTAAAAAATAGTTATTTTTAACTTTAAATGATATGTTCAATCCATATGAAGTAGCCCGAAAAACATTTTGAAAGTGTTGAAACTTTTCCATAAACGAAGAAAAGACATGTGGATTATCATTGAGATTGTAAATCTTCTGATGATGGCTTGACTTCTGGCTTCAAGTAGATTTGCTTGAGACACTGGCGAATTTGAGGGGGTCCATGGCCCCCTTCGAGGTAGACAATAAACCCTTGTTGGTTGTTCAACCAATTTCTAATACTCGAATTACAGACAAATCATTCGTTCTTGTTTCAAGGTCTTGAATGCTTCGTAACTTTTTCATTGTAAGGCATTAGATTTGGGCTATAAATGACAAACATACAGAGTGTAACAGCCAGATGGTATTAATTCGATAAAGAATAAATGAGGGCTGTTGGGAAAAACGCTCGGACACGTCGATTTATAATTTTGAATGCGCATATTTTTCAAGAAAATAATATTATATAGGGTGTTCCATGTGACCGTGGCCAATACCAACTTTCTTATTCCAAATGCAACCCCCTGTATATAATTAATTTTTTTGGTTCTTCAGAGAATTCTAGACACAATTCATGCACAATGTCCTATACCTATCTTTGACTATTCCGGAAGTAAGTATTAAGTGTTTTCAGATTTATTGCAAAAATCAACGTTTTGAATAAAAATTATAATGTAGGAAATGTTCAAAATGCTCGCCGCGAACGTCTTGGCAACATGCTAATCTGGTGAAGAATTGTTTTCCAACGTTACTCAACATTTCTTCTCAGTAATGGTTTTTGCTTACTTTCTTCATATCAAGAGGTAAAGGAAAAATAAGTATTGAGTGTAATGTATCGAATTTGTGAAATGAAATAATTTTCATTTAAAATGTTAATTTTTGTAAAAAATCTGAAAACACTTAATATTTCCGAAAAAGTTGAAGATATGTATCTATCTATAGGACATTGTACATGAATTATGTCCAGAATTTTCTGAAGAATCCAAAAAATAAATAATAAATAGAGGGTTGCATTTGAAATAAGAAAGTTGGTACTGGCCACGGTCGCATGGAACACCCTATATAATTTTATTTTCTTGGAAAATATGCGCATTTAAAATTAAAAATCGACGTGTCCAAGTGTTTTACCTAACACCCCCTCATTTATTCGTTATCGAATTTATTCCATTTGGCTGTTACACTCTGTAGTCTGTATGTATCACATGTTTAAGTAATATACATCAGTTATGGCCCCAAGAAGAAATTAGCAAAATCGCTAGGAAACGACCCCAATTAATGTAGTAGGTATATTCAGAACCACTCAGGTGGCCTCTTTTCGCCATTTCAGTTTTATAATTGAACACCCGGTGTACTGGTCACATTGAAATGAACTGCTCCACATGAGTTAGGGATATTGACCTAAATTGCAGAAAAATATAGTCAAAATAAGATTTTTGTGATGAAAATTCATATTAATATGATTTCAAGTTGCAAATTAATTTTAGCCTGTAGGTCTGCAGCGTATACAGGGTGGTTAAGACAAATCGAGTAAAATGACGAAATTTTATTCCCAGAGAATTCAAGCATTTTAAGACTATCAATACAATGTATGGCCTCCACGGGCATCAATAACAGCTTGACATATTCGTTGCATACTATACACGAGGTTGTTGAACATTTCTTGAAAATTTTATGGTTTCATAAACAGGGCAGAAGCTCTCTCAGATCATTTAAGGATTCTGGGGTAGGTTGATGATTATCTAATCTTCTTTGGAGCATATCCCATGCATGTTCTATGCAATTCAAATCTGGTGAGTGCGGAGGACCGGAGGTATTGCTAAATGTGGAATACCAAGCTCCTCGCGCGCATTCTCAGCTATGGCTGCACGGTGCGGTCTAGCGTTATCGTCTAGAAATTGAAAAGTTTCACCAATAGCAGCCTGAAAATTTGGCACAACATATTCATTGCGCCTGTTGAAACATATCCCGGCCCATACCATAACACTACCTCCTCGGAATGGATGGACTTCTTGGACATAGCGACGATTACGGGGTATGCGTGGGATTGTCCATACCCTTTTTCTTCGAAAATCTGAAAATCGTCCATATCTGGATTCATCAATGAAAAGGACACTACACCATTGATCGTTCCAATTTATATGTTGCCTTGCCCATTCTAGTCTTTGACGCTTATGGTCACGTGTTAATGGAACTCCTCTTAATGGACGTCTAGAACCTAGATTCACTTCTCTCAAACGTCGTCTGATGGTTTCGATGGAAACTTGGACCCCATCTGCATTTTGAAGAGTATTCCGTAGCATTCTACACGTAGATGCAGGGTTTCTTCTCGCCGAAACGATGATGAAACGATCCTGAGCAGGTATTGCTTATCGTCGCCCTCCAAGCTTTGGTCTTTCCAACACGGAACCTGTCTCCCTGAACCTATTCGAAAGTCGAGAAATCACACTTTGGCTGACTTGGAGTCTTTCTGCTACAACAATCTGAGTTAGGCCACCCTGTAGCATTCCGATAGCCCTATTAGCCTTAGCGTTTGTTAATTTACGTCTTGGCATTTTCAGAAAACTCGTTTCAAATCGAAGCCGTTGATAAACTGACTTCATTTCAAAATAAGAACATTCATGAAGCATATGCAAAGAACCAAACTTCGGAAAAAAGGCGACAAGATTGACGAAACGTCTCATACTGATTTTAATTGGATCGATTCAAGTTGTTATTGAGTTTTAAATGCAGCGATTTTCTCGAAGATTACATACTTTTAAAAACGATTGAATACGATATGCCTAACTCTTGTGGAGCAGTTTAATTGTCGAAGAAATAACACAAGTACGTGAAAAGGAGTTAAATCAATGAAGGAACAAGACTTAACACAAAAGAAAATGAGTAAATAATAGATCCTGAAATAAAAACTTCATATTCACTCACCGGAAATAGAGGTAAAACTCAAATTGTTCATTTCTTGAGGTTTATCGATGAAAATGGCGTTTTTCTTCAATTTCTTCAAATTAACACCATTAAGTTCTTCAAAAGTGAACATCGTGCTGTCCAAATTTCCACTGATCACCAGATTTTGAAAAACTTTTGCTCCTATGACGAAAAAGGTTAATTATTAGCCCTCAATACAATCCTTTTGTGAAAATAACGCATAGTCTACCTGTGAAGGTGTTAGGCTTGTTCTTTGAAGCAATGTTCCTTCCTTTTACCCCGTTGATTTCGTCCGTAATCAAACTATTGATCTTCAGAGTGTCCTTGAACACCTTTTTTCCTTGGATAACGAAGCTCCCGTTGTTTTTCACGGCTTCAATATTGATACGTTCCAAATTCGGACTGTGGGATTTTTTATTGTCCAAATTAACGTTTCCCAAGAAGGTCACGTTTTCGAAAACGAAGTTAGCAGGAAGCGACTTAACGGAGTTATTCAATAGGAAGTTGGAGAAATCGTTTTGATTTAGAAGTTTCGTCTGTAAATGCGGAGTTCGAGCCCCTTCCATGGCCTCCACGTGTACAGGGATGACCTGAGAAATGTAACCGATAACCCTAAAAATTTTGTGAAGATCTCCCGTAGGAAAAAAAGTTTTTCGCCAACTACAAATTATTTTGAAATTTTTTCAACTTGTTACCTGATTGATATTCTTCATCCAGTATTTATTGATAACATTTGGATTGAACTGCTGACGGTCTTCGCCAACGATGATGAAGAGGGAATCCAAATTTCTGAAATTTTTTAGTCTCAAGTTCCCTTTAATTTTAATGTCATTGTGATAAATCTGCACTAAATCAGAATCTTTTGTGCCGACCATTTGTTCATCCTCCTCAGGTGTGGTGGTATAATTACGGATGAGATTACCGATTATACGGACACTCTCAATGGAAACTGGCCCTAAAGTAACACACGAAATGTGTCAAGAAATGCCTTGATAATTACAATTTTCTTCGTATGAAGTTATCGAAATATAAAATTGTTATGTTGATTATCCACTAAGTACCTTGCACTACAGGGTTCTGAAGGGTTACTATATCTTGTGAAGGATTTAAATTATTTATACGATTAACTATCATGTTCGATTTCATATGTACTTGGTGTATATCCATCAGAGAGTTGATGGTTTGATCTGTAGTTGTGGTCATGAAATTTTCCATATCTACATCATTCAAATGTGAAACGTACAGTTTTTCAGCAGCAAATGCCTTCATCCTGATGTTTCCTTGAATATAAAAGATACCGTAAAATTATATGTTGGATTTACATAAAATTCGATATGAACATGAAGAAAAGTTCCAACCTGAAATTTCTTTAGTGATACCATAACGAAAAACTGAATTTTTGAACGTGTTCCAATCGACGCCATCAATGAACTTCACATTTAAATCGTCTATCATTACATGAGGAGCAAATCTTATTTGACCCTTGGTTTCATCTTTAGAGTTTTCTACATCAATCTGGAAAAAACTATTGTTGAAACGAGGAACGATATTTTATCGTGAGCCAACCTGTATATTCCATGTCCTACTGGTATATTTGTCAATATTTTATACAAATAAATTTTCAAAAGGGCTTATTCTATACTTTACTATACTAAAATGGTAACTCTGGGGACCGACCCGAGGGAATCTGTCGAAAAAGTAGTCCCAGAAGAATCTTAAAATGGAATACAGTAAGAAATTTGTTTACGGCCTTAAAGAGAAATAATCGATTCATACGTGGGTGAAATTTCGATTTGCTAAGCGATGTAGAAGTATTTTTAAAAAATTCGGGAAATTGGCAAAAATTTCGAACGAAAAGGGCCATTTTAAACTCGATAAAAATTTTTTCAGAGAAATCCTGGCCGTGATGTAAATATACGGTTCGAAAAAGGAAAAGTCAATGCAAAATAGCTTGGTATTCATATTTCCCATAATTTCCCCATTTCTTCAGGAAAATTGATCGAACTTTGACATTTCGCCTATAAAATCACTCGATTTGCAGAGATCAACCGATAAGGATAACTACTTAATTGGTAATCTCGGGGATCTACTGGTAGCACCTATACAGGGTGGCCAAGAGATTGACGTCAAAAAGAAAAAACAGGTCCCTCGTGTCATGGGCTATTCGAATCACCCCCATGTATGTTATGCGATTTTTCACGGTTTTCGAGTTATGAATTTTCTTATGAACTTTGAGAATTTTCGACTTGACCATCTTAAAAAAGATATTGAAAAAAGTACAAGACTTCTCTGTGAAATTCTTTTTGTAACTTAATCTCCATTAATTGTTCTTCTATACATAAAATAACCAGATTCGTAACTTTGATAATAATTATGAAAATGTCAATCCACTCCACAACCCGTCTAATCAGCTACTATATGAGTATACAGAAGTGGAACCAATACTGGGAAGACTTGAGAATCTTAGCAAAAAATTCATCACCAACCAGAATAACATAAATATTATGGATCCACTGATTCACAACTACCAAAGGACAACACCAGCGAAAGCGAAACTGCCAGCACTCCCAATCTTTGAATACTTAAAATCTCTATAACACCTTGAAAATATAACAGATATTCTTGTAAATGAAAATGTTTTTTACTGGCAGGAAGACCTAGGTCGATAGCCGTTTGATTGTATTGATCAATAAAGTTTGGTTCTCTCTCTCTCTCTATGAAAATGTTGGTCTCAAGGAAAAAGTTACGTGAATTGGATTATGATCTGAATTTTCGAATCAAAATAAAAAATATAAAAAGGCTAATTCACGGTTTCTCAATATGCTTAAAACCTGCGTTCAACAGTCAGCTTTTAGAATCATTGATAAAAAAGGTACTCAACTCTCTATTTTTGCTAGAATTAGCCTTCAAAGTCATCGAGGTGGAGAAAATCAAAGAACTAGACATTTAGCACAAAATTATTTTTTGCCATTTCAAGATTTTTCTGATCAAGTTATGATAGAAAATGAAAAGGTATGGCAATAAATCACACATCATATTGTTAATAAAAAGAAATATATTTATAAATTTACAGTAGGTTTTCAAAGTGGCCACCTCTAGCCTCAATACACATTCTATACCTCCTTTAATAACATGAAACCTGCCCTGTTCTCTCTTAGGACACGTTCGGCTTCTCTGAACTTCCAGTCGCAGCTCGTCTTCACTCCAACATTCCCGGGCGTAAACAATTTCCTTGAAATAATCCCAAACGAAAAAATCGATGGAATTAAGGTCAGGTGAACGTGGGGGCCACTTGATTGGTCCGCTGCGTCCGATCCATTTGTTCGGGTATCGTTCATTCAAGTGATTACGGACTTGCGTTGCGTAGTGACACGGGGCTCCGTCGTTTTGGAATATCATAGTTCGACTAAGCTGAAGACTCACATCTTCCAGGAGCAAAGGAATTTCATGCTCGAGGAAATTTTTTTACGTTTCTCCATCAAGTCTGGACGACAATTCATATGGACCAATTAGTTCACCATTGAGGACACCAGACCACAAGTTAACGCTAAAGCGTTGTTGGAAATTTGATGCTTTCACATCATAAGGATTTTCAATCGCCCACGTGTGGTAGTTGTGAATATTGAAGATTCCACATTTTTATTTACATTATTATGTGTGATTTATTGCTATACCTTTTTCTTTTTTTATCTTCTCGACCAACATCTAAAGCTAGTTTTCATTGATTTTCAGCATTTTCTATCATAACCTTGATCAGAAAAATCTTAAAATGGCAAAAAATAATTGTGTAGTAAATATCTAGTTCTTTGATTTTTTCCACCTCGATGACTTTGAAGGCTAATTCTAGCAAAAGTAGAGTGTTAAGTACCATTTTTATCAATGATTCTAAAAGCTGACTGTTGAGCGCAGTTTTTAAGCATACTAAGAAACCGTGAATTAACCTTTTTACATTTTTAATTTCGATTCGAAAATTCAGATCATAATACAATTCATGTTACTTTTTCACTTGAGACCAACATTTCCCTAATTTTTATCAAAGTTACGAATCTGCTTATTTTATGTATGAAAGTACAATCCATAGAGATTAAGTTACAAAAGAATTTCACAGAGAAGTCTTGTACTTTTTTTTTAAATCTATTTTAAGAGGGTCAAGTCGAAAATTCTCAAAGTTCATAAAAAAATTCATAACTCGAAAACCGTGAAAAATCGCATAACATACATGGGGGTGATTCGAATAGCCCATGACACGAGGGACCAGTTTTTTTCTTTTTGACGTCAATCTCTTGGCCACCCTGTATGAAGTTAGATACATTCTTAAAAACTACCTACTGTCTTTTAAAGTTTGATGCAAATTTGGCAGAAGCCTCTGGTCAAAAAAAATAAAAAACTGAACGTACATTTTGTGAATTGAGCGCCTCAACGTTGATGGCTGTTAAGTTCAAGACAGATTTAACTCCCTTGATGATGGTGTCTCTACCTATCATGAAGATATCCTCCATTTTAATGTTGTTGATTTCATTAACTGATAACTTGTTGGTGATGAGATTGTCAATGGTGAAGCTACCACTAATCGTCACATCAGTGTTGTTCAGCAGTAAATCTGAAGAAAAAATCATTAAGGTAAGAGCCAGTCTTATCTGCCGAGCCAAGCACATATAAGTAGCAACAGCTATTGCAATTGTGGGTTTCTGAGGAACAATCCAAAGAACCCTCAAGCATGATTGTCAATTTCTTGGTCTTGGTTCGGGAGATAAAGATCACTGTGTTCAGTTTGAGGTAAGGGGTACCTTCAAGGAGGTCGATTTCTGATGTAGTTATCAGTTCTTTAACTATGAGATTGTTGGCATCTTTTCCTCCTGCGATTGTCTGGTTTTTGTTGTAAGATAACCACTGATTTGGAGACCACTTTTTGTTGTTCAACATTTGTAGCTCTATGTTATCGGCTTCAAGCTCTTTTCCTCTAATCGTTCCTTCCACTACTATATCTCCGTTGACTTCCTTTGGAAAGTATCTCATTAATTTATTTTCTATCCAGCATGAGCTCTCAAAAAAATAAAGAGATGTATACATACCAGTTCGTCTACTTCAAGTTTGAATTTCTCTGTAATTTCCGATAGGAAAGACAGTCTATCGTCGATATCCTTAATCTTCTCATCGAACCACAAGTCCTACAGAAACTTACAGTAGTAATTCCAACATTCGATGATACTTTCATTCACTTACCTCGATATCTTCCATGTTACCGGCTCTTAATCTGTATGATGCCAATGATGATGAGGATCCTCTTTGGCGTAAGCCACTCTTTATCGGCTTCTTTAAGGCATTAGTACTTTCATCGCCTTCTAGGTTATCTTTGAGAAAATTCAAACAGATGGAGATGGGATCAACAACTGGCGGAGCTTGCTCTGTAATTGGAAAAAATGGTGAAAGATAAATTTTGTGGGCACGTATTTGACAGCAAGAGAATCCAAAAGAATGTGTGTCTTCTTAAGCAAAACCTATGGATACATTTTTCTAAGCTTGTTCCTATGGACAAGAGCGTTATCGTTTTGTCAAAACTTTTATAACTGTGGAAATTTCCTTGACAACATTTCCTACATTGACATTAATGTTTTTTTTTTATTAATTGAGAAATAATCAGTATTACTTATTGGGTTTTAAGTGTAATGTACCGAATTTGTGAAATAAAATAATTTTTATTTAAAACGTTGATTTTTGCAATAAATTTGAAAACACTTAATACTTCCGAAATAGTTAAAGATAGGTATAGGACATTGTGCATGAATTGTGTAAAGAATTCTCTGAAGAATCCAAAAAATAAATAATATACAGGGAGTTGCATTTGAAATAAGAAAGTTGGTATTGGCCACGGTCACATGGAACACCCTATATAATATTATTTTCTTGAAAATATGCGCATTTAAAATTACAAATCGACGTGTCCCAGCGTTTTTCCCAACACGCCCTCATTTATTCGTTATCGAATTTATTCCATTTGGCTGTTACACTCTGTATAGCAAAACCTGTGGACAAATTTTTCTACGCTTATTCCTAGGGACAAGAGCGTTATCGTTTTGCCTAAACTTCCGTAATTGTGGAAATTTCCTTGACAACAAGAGAATTTAAAATAATGTGTGTCTTCTATAGCAAAACCTATGGACAAATTTTTCTACGTTTTTAATATGGACAAGAGAGTTATCGTTTCGCCAAAACTTCTGTAATTGTGGAAATTTCCTTGACAACAAGAGAATTCAAAAGAATGTTTGTCTTCTATAGAAAAACCTCTGGACAAATTTTTCTACGCTTGTTAATATGGACAAGAGAGTTAACGTTTCGCCAGAACTTCTGTAATTGTGGAAATTTCCTTGACAACAAGAGAATTCAAAAGAATGTGTGTCTTCTATAGAAAAACCTATGAACAAATTTTTCTACGCTTGTTAATATGGACAAGAGAGTTATCGTTTTGCCAAAACTTCCGTAATTGTGGAAATTTCCTTGACAACAAGAGAATTTAAAATAATGTGTCTTCTATAGCAAAACCTATGGACGAATTTTTCTACGCTTGTTAATATGGAGAAGAGAGTTATCGTTTTGCCAAAATTTCGGTAATTGTGGAAATTTCCTTGACAACAAGAGAATTTAAAATAATGTGTGTCTTCTATAACAAAACCTATGGACACATTTTTCTACGCTTGTTAATATGGACAAGAGAGTTATCGTTTCGCCAAAACTTCTGTAATTGTGGAAATTTCCTTGACAACAAGAGAATTCAAAAGAATGTTTGTCTTCTATAGAAAAACCTATGGACAAATTTTTCTACGCTTGTTAATATGGACAAGAGAGTTAACGTTTCGCCAGAACTTCTGTAATTGTGGAATTTTCCTTGACAACAAGAGAATTCAAAAGAATGTGTGTCTTCTATAGAAAAAACTATGAACAAATTTTTCTACGCTTGTTAATATGGACAAGAGAGTTATCGTTTTGCCAAAACTTCCGTAATTGTGGAAATTTCCTTGACAACAAGAGAATTTAAAATAATGTGTCTTCTATAGCAAAACCTAGGGACAAATTTTTCTACGCTTGTTAATATGGAGAAGAGAGTTATCGTTTTGCCAAAATTTCGGTAATTGTGGAAATTTCCTTGACAACAAGAGAATTTAAAATAATGTGTGTCTTCTATAACAAAACCTATGGACACATTTTTCTACGCTTGTTGATATGGACAAGAGAGTTATCGTTTCGCCAAAACTTCTGTAATTGTGGAAATTTCCTTGACAACAAGAGAATTCAAAAGAATGTTTGTCTTCTATAGAAAAACCTATGGACAAATTTTTCTACGCTTGTTAATATGGACAAGAGAGTAATCGTTTTGCCAAAACTTCTGTAATTGTGGAAATTTCCTTGACAACAAGACTAACAAGAGAATTTAAAATAATGTGTCTTCTATAGCAAAACCTATGGACAAATTTTTCTACGCTTGTTGATATGGAGAAGAGAGTTATCGTTTTGCCAAAATTTCCGTAATTGTGGAAATTTCCTTGACAACAAGAGAATTTAAAATAATGTGTGTCTTCTATAACAAAACCTAATGGACACATTTTTCTACGCTTGTTAATATGGACAAGAGAGTTATCGTTTCGCCAAAACTTCTGTAATTGTGGAAATTTCCTTGACAACAAGAGAATTCAAAAGAATGTTTGTCTTCTATAGAAAAACCTATGGACAAATTTTTCTACGCTTGTTAATATGGACAAGAGAGTAATCGTTTTGCCAAAACTTCTGTAATTGTGGAAATTTCCTTGAAAACAAGAGAATTTGAAAGAATGTGTGTCTTCTATAGCAAAATCTATGGACACATTTTTTTACGCTTGTTCCTATGGACAAGAGAGTTATCGTTCTGCCAAAACTTCTGTAATTGTGGAAATCTGGCATAGAGCTTTTATGTTAGAATCATTGATGAAATTCTTGTCCTGAAAACAACCCTTGTTTACTGGACTATACAGGAAAAAATGGAATTGAATTAACTCGTGCCTTTTGCTTTTGCACATACTTGGCCTCATATTTCCTCCAAAAAAGGTATGAGTACAATAATAATAATTTATTTTACTCACCTCGTTTTGGTGTTCCAGTCAACTCTATTTCGTAATATTCTATCTCCCCTAAAATTCCTACGTTTCCTACAACGAATAGGTAATCTGTTCCATTGATTTTGTAATGATTCAAACTGAGTAAGGCGGTGTATTTATGCAAGTACTCTTGTGTGGTCAGAAAGATGGCCCCTTCAGAGGACAACATGAATATATCAACTTTATGCTGAAAAATAACGACTTTAATATTTTGAATATTTCATTAATTTAAGACTTACGTATTTACCCGCGAAGAGGAGAGTGACATTATTTATATTTGACAGCATTATTTTTTGATAATCGTTGTTGTTAGTGGACTCTGTGGATATTTTAACCAGTTCTTCTTGTTCTTCTATAAACATAAGGAATTATAATGTTTTTCATTTTATTGAGTGTTTTCTCACCATTCCATGAATAGAGGTGCCTTTTCCAAGAGCTCAAAATCAATACATATTTTTCATCTTTGATATTGTATGATATAAAATGTCGTGGTCCTTCCAGTTTTAATTCTTGTATCTTTCTCAATTCCTGATCCTCGAATTTGAATATATCACAGATGTTCTGAAAAACATTAGAGTTTCAATTCAAATTCAAATTGGTTTTATGATGAACACACGAAGAACCTCTTCATCTGCGAGATCAACCTACCGTCAATCCTTTTCCTTTTTTGTGTAACATCATGATTATTGCTCTACCATCATCTTCAAATACATCGAGTTGAGTAATGCCATAAGTGTGGACAACACTTATTTCAAAGAAATTATCCCCTGTCCATTCATATAAGCTGAAAATGTCAATTTCAAGTGAAAATTCCATCGGCATGAGTTTTAACAACAAATATTTCAAATAGAAAAAATGTTTCTACCTCACAAGAGCGATATTGCTGCCTTTATCATTAGCTATTATCATGTATAATTTGTTCTTGATTCTGAACATATGAGCATCTGAAATCAAAGCGTGGTCCAGTTCTTGTACTTCTTGGTATGTGAAATCTAAATTGAATCCCCTTAAAAATTTCACTATTCTGACTTGTTTCTTATTCACAATGAGCATCATCACAGCATATTTTCCATATTCAATTATCTGGAAGACAGAGGGAAAATAACTGAATCAAATACCAGAATAGAATATATCTTTTAATGAGGAAAATTTTTTACCTGAGAAATTGAGACTCTGTCATGCCCCTCTATAATTTTTGCAACTGAAGTCACGTTTAATCGTTCTAAGTCTACGAAAGTGTGAAAATCGTTGTCCAGCATCATGAAATCTTGATCGAATATGGAAGCTGCCGAAGCAAATTTCCAGAATCTTCCAATTTTGTTTTCATAGAAATTGACGAACTTTGATCGAAAATCTGGAAACCAAATGATTTTATTCTTGGAAAAGTAAAATAACGGTTTGATTACTTGGTGTTATTATTTCCTTGAGTTGTCGTAGTCTCAGTTCATGTATTTTGCTGTTTAAAATATCTATGGAGTTTACATTTTGTAACTGCTCGGTGCTAACTTGGACTTTCAGGTAGATGAACTGGAAAAACAATTGTTCAGAATCAATTAATAAAAGACAATTCACTCACCGCAACAAAATAAATATAATATCTCATTTTCGGAATTATGAAAAAAACATTCCTTTGATCTTAAAGAGCGTGAGGTTATTCAAGAAAAAGGATCTGAGGAGGACTGATTTAGTTCTTCTTAGAATCATATGCTTCGTATTTTTTATAACTGAAGTTTAACACAGCCTTTTTTTCCATATGTTTGTATTTCCATCTTATGCGCGAAATCGATGTCATTCTATTCAGATCAATGAAATCGAAAACAATTGGGAATACAGGGCCTTCTAAAACAAGCCGTGTCGGTATAAACTGGTATGATCCCAGGAATTATTTTGTTGTATTATTTTACTCAGTCATCACAAAAAATGACAGGCAGAAGAGCAACGCTGAAGAATGTACCCACAATCATGTTTGTGTTTTGAAATATACTGCTCGACAAAAGTTAAGGATGTTCAGAAATTATGAAACTGTTTCAATAATTTTTAGCCAATTTTGGCCCTTTGATACTAAATAATCGGACTTATAAAAGGTGTCGCTTTCAAAAGCTTTGAAGCATTCTGGTACCGATATTTTATGGGAAAATATTTGAAAATATACTCAAGCATTTACATTAGGGTGCCTCTGAAGCGGGCGCTTCCCCGATATGAACACCGACGACGCTCAAGCTCTTTCGACCAGTGGTCAACTTTCGTCATGGCTGAAAGGATTTTATCGGATCGTATTCAGATTGTCGGACCGGAGAGTAATCTTTATGAATGGATGATCCAAACCCAGCGTAAATGCATTTTAGTAATTAAGGGTCAAATGAAAGCCCGAAGATTGGTGTGAAATATGCGGGAGCATTTGAGTGACAGAGTAATCTTTCAATGACACGGGCCAAGTTCGTTTATAAATGACCAGCGATCACCACATGCAAATAGATGTAAATTTGACCAAGCGAATAAAGGAGAAGCCCCCATGTCCACTCGAGAGCGGGCACTTATACAGGGAGATGTCCACCAGACCCCCTTATCCGCAGGGCCGTATTGAGGACACAAAAGTACCACTGTCGCAAGTCTGAAGTATTGAATTAGTAAATGTTACGAAGAAATACTATGCAGAGTGTAACAGCCAAATGGAATAAATTCGATAACGAATAAATGAGGGGGTGTTAGGAAAAACGCTCGGACACGTCGATTTGTAATTTTAAATGCGCATATTTTTCAAGAAAATAAAATTATATAGGGTGTTCCATGCGACCGTGGCCAATACCAACTTTCTTATTTCAAATGCAACCCCCTGTATATTATTTATTTTTTGGATTCTTCAGAAAATTCTAGACATAATTCATGTACAATGTCCTATACTTATCTTTAACTTTGCCGAAAATATTAAGTTATATATAATATAATAATAATAAGACGTTCGCGTCGAGCATTTTGAACATTTCCTACATTGACATTAATGTTTTTTTTTGTTTTTCATTAATAATTAAGAAATAATCAGTATTACTCATTAGGTTTTAAGTGTAATGAAACGTTGATTTTTGTAATAAATCTGAAAACACTTAATACTTCCGAAATAGTTAAATAAAGGTCTAGGACATTGTGCATGAATTGTGTAGAGAATTCTCTGAAGAATCCAAAAATCACAATCATGTGACATGATGACTGTCAAACATGGTGCGCAATTCAAATTTTGGGTTCTTATTGGAACACCCTTTATTAGTATTGCGAATTACGTGCAAAATGCATGTGGATTCGCTCGAATTGGGCGAAATCCTGCCCTGCAATAGCCGATGGGCACTTAAGCGTTGTGTTGTCAAGCGGACGCAATCGTCAACCCTTTCGATACTCTATTCGGTATCAAATAATTACTCGGTGTTTGAATATTCTCGATATATTTTCTTTTTATAACTATCATCCATTTTAATTAAAAGGAGTTTCCCGTTACCACGCGGTTAATGAAATTCGAAGCTCCCTAAATTCCCTGGTCGTAAATCCATATAATTCCGTTACAAACTAGAGCATTTAAATATTTAATCTAATTTAACCCTTTATGAGCCAAAGTAAACTTTTATAGCTCTCGAACAACCTACAAAAGTGTGGGTGTTCCGGAACGTTCATCTATGTATAAGATTCGTACAATCCAAACGAGAATTATAACATTATGAACTCCTTGGATTCAGAATAGGAAATTATCATCATTAATCAGTTATTTGAGCAATAAAGTGAAGAAGTATTCGGAAAAAATCAGGGCTCAATTCATGCAATATTAGGTATTATTTGGAACGAAAACTATGATTCGATATACAATAATTATTCCCTGATTTTTGTATACTTCAGTAGAGCTTCAAGTTGCTTAATTCAAAACCATTTTAGCATAATATAGAACAAGCATTTAAAAGAATATATTTTCATGGTTGAATTCACATTCTGCTGACAAATGATAACAATAAATATAAAATATTAATAATGCTGGGAAACAAAAATACTTGTTGATATGGCATCTTGCGTTGTTTTGATTATTCTCTATACTCAGCGGTATATTGTCTTCCCATAGAGAAATATTCTAATCAAATAGAAGCTGTTCATTCGTCAATAAGTGTTCGACATGACAAAGATTGCCATATAGCTCATTGAAATTCCTGTTTAGAGTAACCAGATGACAGCATCGTGATACAAACATCGTCAAAAGTCTTGTCCCCCCCTGGGTTTTTTAAGAAATAAACAAAATATGTTCTGGAAATGAGATTAATATTTTCCTCTATTTCAACTGCAATATATTTGATAAAAAATATTTGTTTGTTACTCTTTGATATACGCGGGATGAGACAAAAAGGGGAAAATGAGAAGAAATCTAAATTTATCGATATTTATTTTTGATTAATTATAGTTAATCCACAACTTAATCCGAATTCAAAAGTCCGTATTACCATCTCTTTTTTCAAGACTTTCGATGATGTGTGTTCACAGGGTGTTATCCTTATTGAATGTCAATGCTGTAAAGAGCCGTATTGAACTATATTGAATGAACAATGTATTCGAAGTAACGGGTTTTTCACCATAATTGGACCCCCCCTTCAACTTTGTTACTAATAGAGGTACAAAAAAAATAAAAAAATGTTTCTCACGAAAGTTTCACGAAGTCGACTAATGATTTTCAAAATGATTTCACAAAATGAAATATATGCATATATCCTTTTTTCGAATGGAACACCCTGTGGAATTTTCTATATTTGGCAAGCTCTTTTCCACCTAATTTCGAATATATAACATATGTTTGGTCTAATTCTCTCATTCTGAGTACCACAGAGTTTCAAATTTCGAGAACTAATTTATTTAGTTGATAATATTTATTCAATACTACCATAATTTATTATTTTTTTATTTTTTATTGGATATTGTTAGGTATTCATTGAAAAAATTTTGCTTTCAAGTAAATTGTTTGAATATAAAGAATTTTGGATGATTTCACGTATTTATTTTTTATTCCGTAGTTTCATTTCAAAAATTTGAAACTCTGAAATTAAAAGAGAAAGACCCACATACGGCTATATATTCGATATCACAGCAGAATAATTAATTAAAATATGAAAGAATATACAGGGTGTCTCATTTGAAAAAAAAATAGTTGCATTCAATATGTTGTTCACCCTTTATAGTCCAATCGACGTCAAAAAATTTATTCGATTTCGTACAATTTTTGTATGAGATATTTTTAAGTAACTGTTTTTGTAACAGAGTTAGAGGGGTGGTCAATTCATAGTGAAAAAGCCGGTATTTAATTGGATAAGGATTAATGCTGTATTGCTCAAAATAACTTCCTAAATGAGCCATTTTTTCCCGTAAAATTCAAAGTATAAAAATGGTTATTGTGGGTTATCATTGAGAAATAGACATATACCATCGCGGATTTTTTTGTTGATCTTTTTTAGGAGTACAATACCAAGTAGGTACATCATTTTGATTTGTTTCGTGGGGTTCAGTCAGCGTTTGCAATGTAAGCGCAAAAAAATGTGTTTATTTACGACATCACATTAGAAACCTGTAAATTCATCAGTGTTTCCCTACAATATTATGCATGTATCATACATATAAACCTTCCTCTTGAATCACTTTATCCATTAAAAAAAAAACGGTTTTAAAATCCTTTGCGTAGTTTTGAAAATTTAGCATACTAGTCAGCGTTTTTCAATGTATCACTTTTTTTTAATGTCCACCAGTGGCGTATGTCTCTGCATGGTCATATTGTCATATGTATGTATTGACGATATTGTTATGATCATGCAGAGAAACGTTTTTAATTTTTTTAAACGAAAACTGTCCACCGGATTGAAAGAAATCAAGTGAACTTTGGTAAGAAATGATTGGGAATTTCAAAAATGATTTTTATTTCGAGAAAAATCTGTGGTGTTCCATTAATGTCTGCCAAAATAGGTAGGAAAAATTACGTACGAACGTCACTGGTGGGAATTAAAAAAAAGTGATACATAAAAAAACTGCTTCTTGATTCATAGTACATGTATGACAAATTTCATTAAAATTTCTGAAGTCGTATTGTAGATATACAGGGTGGCCATTTGAAAACGAAACAGACGAGATTACAGACGAAATAAATTTTTTCGATAGAAATGCTCGGACAGGTCGATTTCTGTTTCGAGGGGGACAACTTAAGATGTAGGTTACGGACGCATAGCGCTTCAACCCTTGCTACTACAACCCTCACCCCCAATTTTTGAATAGGAAAGATGGGGTGAGTGATACCTCATTTGAAAGGTATTTTTATACTGATTTCAGCACAGTAATTGTTTTTTCATTTAATGAATTAGTTCTCAATTACTGTGCTGAAATCAGTATAAAAATACCTTTCAAATGAGGTATCTCTCACCCCATCTTCCCTATTCAAAAATTGGGGGTGAGGGTTGTAGTAGCAAGGGTTGAAGCGCTATGCGTCCGTAACCTACATCTTAAGTTGTCCCCCTTGAAACAGAAATCGACCTGTCCGAGCTTTTCTATCGAAAAAATTTATTTCGTCTGTATTCTCGTCTGTTTCGCTTTCAAATGGCCACCCTGTATAATGAATATAATGAATGATTTATTTTTGAAAACTTCACCACCATGTATCTCAAAAGGAAAGACGATTAGGACATATCGTCGGTCCCGTGCCAAAACCATGAATGTGCAAAATTGACCGTTTTGACCTAATTGCATCCTAAGTCTTAAAATGACCCATATTATTTATTTAGACAACATAAATTAGTCAATACGACTTCTACTTCTTGCAGAGAATATTTAAAGTCACACTAAAACCCTATTTTTCCCACTAGTTACAAACTTCAAATGCGATTATCTCAAAACTGTAATTTTGCACATGGTTTCGGCATGGGACCGATGATATGTTTATATGAAGTTTTTTTTCTTAAAATGGGCCCAAAAAATCACCCCCATAAATATTGACATTCAATTAGGAATCACCCTGTATTGTACGAGTACAGAGCAATATGTGAAAGGGGACGCAAAACTTTCGAAATTGAGTAGTGCAGTCTAATAATAATAGCTCACTATTGTAACGGAAACCTATTTGCGAATTACAAATTCAATTATTGCCAACGCATTTCCAAACTAACAATACCCCAATCAGTTCAATCGATAAAATTCAAGAAATAACAATGAGAATAAGATTTTCCGTTCTTGCTTCCTTCCTGGCCATTCAAATGATTTACGATGTCCACTTCGGAATGAAACTGAGCTTTCGGAAAGGACCAGTCCGGTCAATTCTGGAGATGAATCATCGGACATTCCTCGGTTTTTAGACGTCGACGGCGTCGGGTCGGTTCTCACGCCGAGGACAATATAATATTTCGATATAGCACTAGACGCCGACGGATATTGCGCCGCCCTGCAATTTCCGGGTGGTCTGCAGTAATTAATTGTTTCAAGTGAATTTATATGTAACACGCCTCGGGTTCGGCGCTTCTGAGACAATTAACAACATTTTCTTTCGGTCGCGTATTTGCGGCAGAAAAATATTTGGACGGAGATGAATTAGGTGATGGAAAATGGTGTTGGAGGTTGGGAAATGGGAATTGCCATCGATATAGGGTGGTTCACGCCTCACGGCTTCATGCGTAGGTTGCAGATGCCTTGACATCGAAATATATCACATTTAGAAATAGAAAATTCATATTTTGATTCAAGAAAGGTTGTTGCTCTTCAAAATTGGATAGAAAATAGAAGACGCTCTTCAGAATTGCGAGAGGGACTTCAGGAAAAATAGATCAGGTTCTTAAGGCGAGTTTATACAGCAACTAAAATAAAATAAGAACTAAAATAAAATAAGAAATAAGGGCAGACAACATAGGTTTATAGAGATCACTAGAATAAAATAAGAAATAAGAATGAACCAATCATATCGCAGATTTTTTGACAATGACTTTTGTGTTTTGTGCAAGTTTAGAAAATCGCCTATTCCGCCTTTTATTCAAGGCGATAATCGCAATACTTGTCATCAATAACAACATCGCTCCCATCATGATTTCCTGGTCATCCATATTAAATATACCTATCATCAATAATGATTTAAAAAAAATTTCCATTAAATTTTAGGTTAGAAAACTAGAACTTGTCAAAAGTGTCAATACGGAAAAGATTGGGGAGTGGATTTGGGTCATGCGCACTATCATTTTCCAAATAAAATAAGCGAAAAAGATGAAAGTTGACCATCTCTTATTCTTATTCCTTATTTTAGCTTATTTCCTGTATAAACGCTGTCATTGAAATGTATCAAGTGAACATTCTCATTTTATTTTATTTTAGTTCTTATTTTATTTTAGTTGCTGTATAAACTCGCCTTTAGTTTTACTATCCTCACTTAATCCAGTTTTAATGATAATTTGAAAACAGGAACAGCATTCCTGAACTAGTCCGCAGCTGACGATGTAAAAGGTTTTCCAATAAGAATATTTCGAATAGCCCGCTATTTCGGTAGATGTCACTTTCGAAGCTTTCATTTTTTGACATTTGATAAGTGAAAACTTTTCCATCAAAGAAAATGAAACGATACACGCTTCAACAAAGCATTGAAATTTTTAAAATTCACTAAAGAAATGGTAAAAATTTGGCAGAGACGGTCTGTAAAACTCGAAAATTTTTGGGTCGTTGGGAAGCACCTCAATTCAAAAACTGTTCAAAAATTTGAGCTGTTGAGACAAAATAGTGATGTGAAGAATAAAACCCGTGCAAGTCGATCAAGAACAGCAGAGAATATTGCTGCTGTAGCCGAAAGTGTTGAAGAAAACCCAGATTGGTTAATTCCTTGTAGTTCTTTGAAATAATGCACAAACGTCATTACACCGTATTTTGCATAATGATTTGGGTCTTAAGACTTAAGAAGTACAGTTGACACAAGAACCCAAGCACTGGCTGATCCACACAGCTTTTCAGGGGGGGAGCATGAATTTTTTCAGGGGGGGCATGAATTGATTCATTGAAAATATTAGGGATCGATTGAACTTCTATCAAAGGATTATTGTCAATTTTGAGGTCTAAGGGGGGGGGGCATGGCAAACCTTGATTTTAAAGTGTCATTCTTCTTCGTGAAAATACCTTCAATCCCTTTCGAAAGACAGAAAAAATCCTCAATTTTTCAAATAGTATGACTTGAGATATATCGTTGTTATCATGTTAATAGTTATTGCAAATATCAAAAAAGAGAGAACGATACAATCAAGTCACAGTTGAAAAATATCGGTCCAAGGAACAAAATAATAGCAAACTATTCTTTCACAACGTTTCGGCACTTTATTGTGCCTTCCTCAGGCTAAAATTGAAAAATTTGGCAATTAGTGACACAGATATTACAAAAATTCTTTTGATGATACAATCAAGTGATTAGCGAAATTTGGTACAAAATCGCAATCTAAATAAAATACCAAATGTAAAAAACGATAAGGAATTAGAGATTCAAAGTGTTTACAGAAGCTTACGCACTGGCGGATCCAGACAGTTTTTCAGGGGGGAGCATGAATTTTTTTAGGGGGGGGGCATGAATGAATAGAAATTTTTATCTACTCCCATAGAATAATATATTCATTATTCAACTGAATTCGATCTGTAATAGTCTCTATAAACCAATAGTGTGTGGTAATAATAACTCACGCCTATAACTCACTCTAATACAAATAGGAAAAATGTAGCTTACGAAATGAATAAAAAAGTCGGGTCAATGGGGAACTCTTTTTCAGACATCAAGGAAACGATCTCGCCATCAATTTCTACATTTTCTCAGGTCTGAATATCCAAAAATTGCATTTGGAAAACGTGAATTTTTGACTTTTTCTACGGGATTCGATATCGAATCGATTTTCGACCACAGAAATCACTTTGGACAACTGTTGTCAATTTTGAAAATGCAGATTAATTCGAATTTTATTAAAGAAGTCGAAGATAAAGTATAGTGTTCAATTCGCGGTAATGGTCATAACACACTTGATGAATTACCTACACCCCTCGCCTGACGGCTCGGGCTGCAAAATTCATCTGCGTGTGTTATGACTTACATTACCGCTCATAGAACAATATACTATTTACCAACGTTATAGGACTAGTAATAGAGGGATTATTGTCAATTTCGAGGTCCAAGCCTCATGGCCCCCATAGACCCCCCCTGTATCTGACAGTGAGCTTGAGAGTGATTCAGGCATTATTTCAGCAAAAACACAGGTTATGTTGGCTACAGAAGCATCTATTGTTTCTGGTTTATCAGCATAAACCAATGACTTGACATAACCCTAAAAAAAATAATCCATTGGAGTTATGTCGCATGATCTTGGAGGCCAATTGATTGGACCATTTTTCGAAATATTATTATAAGAAATATGGACCGATAATCCCTCCAGCGTATAAAGCATACCATACAGTGCATTTTTCAGGATGCAACCTGCAGAACTTCTTGAGGATTGTTTTCACTCCATATACGGCCATACTGTTTATTTACGTAACCGTTCAACCAGAAATGAGTGGATCAACTTCAAGCTGTTCTAGGGCCCAATCAGCAAACAAACGACGCCTATTATGGTCAAGTGGCTTCAGTTCTTGAACCAGTTGGATCTTGTATGGGTGTAGACCAAGATCTTCACGTAAAATTATCCATGGGGTGGATGCATAGGGTCCAACTTTTTGTGAACGTCGACGAATAGACAAATCTGGATCTTCATAAACAATATCACTCATAGCAACGATATTTTCATCTGTCCGTACAGTTCTTTGTCGTGTTGTTGTTGTTGTTGCATCGAGTAGAGAAAATTTTGTCCGAACTCTATCGATAGTTCGACGAATAAGCTGCTCTGATGGACGATTATGTAAACCATAAATTTCACGAAATGCTCTAAGTTTGGCGAATAGAACACTGATTTTGAAAATAAATTTCAACAATTTGTGAACGTTCTTGCGGCGTGAGTCTTTCCATTCTAATTTGTCAATGCTTACTGAACAGAAATTTTGAAACAACATGGCTTCTACCTTCTGTCAAATCACAGTTATCCCTATCAAAAATTCTATCACTCGAAAAAAAAACACCCAATCTTATTGTCCTAAAATTTGGGAAAATTATAATGAATTTCGGTAAACAGATGATTTGATTTTTTTCTATTTCGATTTTTGCAATAAACAGGAAAATTATAACATTTCTGAATGTGAAAGACACTTTTCGAACACACAAGCCATATTAACTATTTGACAAATCGGGGGTTGTACCTGTCCTTCGAAAGGAGTTGAAGGTAGAGTTCACATTTTCACATAGAAATTTAGTTTTTCTCGAGGTAGGACTCAAAGCGTAGGGGGCAAGGCTCTACATGCGTTCTCATAACTATTCAACAGTGAATGTGTTGATCCTATTAATATTGGCAACATTCATCTCATGAAATGTTTTAAGCCGAATAAATTGAACCGAATGTGATTACGAACAAACCGGCATTCTTTCTCCCTGGATCACAATTTTGCGGGATTGACGATTTGTATCCCCGTACAGTTTTCGCAGAGATAGAAGCCCTCAATTTGCGTACCCATTGAATGTCAAGGGAGCCTCATGACGGCCATCCAGCCATTCACAGTTCGCCTCATATCCAATATCTGAGTCAATTCACGTCAACATATATTGGAATATGGCAGGAAGGGCAAGGCAGATAAAAGTATTTAGTTCAATTGAAGCCGTTCCGGCGATGTATGCCCCGGAAAACCACTTTCATATGAATGCCATTTGACGAGATTAAAAGCATTATCCCTTTTCCCTGCAGTGCGGCCGATTAAGTTAAAATAAAGCACATGGGATTATACAGATGGTAAAAAGCCGCGTCCTAATGATGATTATTTCGAAAATTAAGTAAAAGGTAATAACAACCGGAATACCGGGAGCGCTTCAGATGCCACCACGTCTGAGATACAGGGTGAGGGTGAAAAAGGAATTCACCGCTCCGAGTTTTTTATTACTGGAGTATAAGTACATTTTTTTAAAGTTAAGTGGCTCCCATATCTTGGAGATTATGGTATTTTATCGCTATGTTCAATTTGGACAACATAGATTAACTTGTTTGAGAAAAAAAATCTTAAAAATTTTCCACCATTTTTTTATCGGAAAAGATCAATTATATTATGTGTTTGATTGCGTCGGTCTCTACTTGTTAGAAATTCAATTCAATAAATAAGAATAAACTATAATTTCCACAATTATTTCAATGAAACTAAAGGGTTTTCCAATAAGAGGTGTTATTTTGAATAGTCTGCTATTTCAGTATACAGAGTGTAACAGCCAAATGGAATGAATTCGATAACGAATAAATAAGGGGGTGTTGGGAAAAATGCTCGGACACGTCGATTTGTAATTTTAAATGCGCATATTTTTCAAGAAAATAATATTATATAGGGTGTTCCATGTGACCGTGACCAATACCAACTTTCTCATTTCAAATGCAACTCCCTGTATATTATTTATTCTTTGGATTCTTCATAGAATTCTAGACACAATTCATGCACAATGTCCTATATCTATCTTAAACTATTTCGGAAGTATTGAGTGTTTTCAGATTTATTGCAAAAATCAAAGTTTTAAAAAAAATTATTTTATTTCACAAATTCGGTACATTACACTTAAAACCTAATAAGTATTACTGATTATTTCTTAATTATTAAAAAAAAAGAAAAAAACATTGATGTCAATGTAGGAAATGTTCAAAATGCTCGCCGCGAACGTCTTGGCAACATGCTAATCTGGTGTAGAATTGTCTTCTAACGTTACTCAACATTTCTTCTCAGTAATGGTTTTTGCTTACTTTCTTCATATCAATAGGTTAATGGGAAATAAGTATTGAGTGTAATGTATCGAATTTGTGAAAAGAATAATTTTCATTTAAAATGTTAATTTTTGTAAAAAATCTGGAAACACTTTATATTTCGGAAAAAGTTGAAGATAGGTATAGGAGATTGTACATGAATTATGTCTATAATTTTCTGAAGAATCCAAAGAATAAATAATATACAGGGGGTTGCATTTGAAATAAGAAAGTTGGTATTGGCCACGGTCGCATGGAACACCCTATATAATTTTATTTTCTTGAAAAATATGCGCATTTAAAATTACAAATCGACAGGTCCAAGCGTTTTTCCTAACACCCCCTCATTTATTCGTTATCGAATTTCTTCCATTTGGCTGTTACACTCTGTATCTCTTTATTGAAGCTGCCATTTTTTTGACATTTGACAAGTAGAAACTACGCCATTAATAAAATTGAACGATACACGCCTCGATAACGCATTGAAATCATTAGAATTTACTATAAAATGGTGGAAATTTGGCAGAGGCGGTTCGTAAATCTCGAACATTTTTGGATCGTCGTGAAGCATCTTGTTGAACCGCAATACAGAAATTGGTGGAGAAATTTGACCTGTTGGGACAAGTTAGTGATGTGGAAAATAAAACCAGTGCACGTTGAAGAAAACCCAGGTTAGTCCATTCCTCGTCGTTCTTTGAAATCAGGTTTCATAAACGTCATTACACCGTATTTTGCATAAAGAATTGCGTCTAATGGCTTTTATTAAGTTCAGTTAACACAAGAACTCAAGCCGACTGATCAACGACATCGTGTCTTTGCTGATTGGGTCTTTGAAATGCATGAAAATGATCCAGAATTCCATCTTAACTTTACTTGAGTGATGAGGACCATTTCCACCTCAGTGGCTTCGTCAACACGCAAAATTGTCGCATCTGCTGCTCGGAAAACTCAAGATTCATTGTTGAAAAGCCTCTCTATTCTCAACGTGAGACTGTTTGGTGCGGTTTAAGGTTCGGCGGGGCATAAGACATGACGTCCTACGCATGCGTTGTATGTATTTTTTAGATGATGATACACCACTACGCATGCGTAGGACAGTATAACAGATATTTTCCGTAATGAATATGCAGTTAAATTTCAAACTTACAACAGTCTACCTCATTTATAAACGTGAGTATATGAAACTAGGGAAGAAATAATCCAATGACCCCCGTACATTCCGAACGATAGGTACAGTGTTCTTAATTTCATCGCATTTTTCCTTCCCTAAGGGCACTCGGTGGTCAGCGATAGTCGGAGACAATACCAATTAAATTTTGGGACAGACGAGAAAGAGGTACCTTGGATACATGTAATCTAGTAAATGGATATTTATCCGTGTAATAGCGTTTTTAAAATTATGGTGCATTTCGTTTTACTCCTCGGGCTAGATTGTTTTCAGTCGCAAAACAGCTTTGCAGTCGTTTCAACAATGACGAGTTTGAGTCCCGTTGATTCTTATTATGTTCAATTAGCATTTCCACCAGATCCACTTTCGTTGAGACCTTCAGTTTCATCTTACTGGATCATATTTTATAATTTTGTTTTTGTGGTTATTATATTATTGTTATTATTATTCTTTTGAAATGATATTTCTGAAGCATTACACTTATGTTAACAATTATGGAAATTTTTCTGCTAGTTTTTCATTTAATATTAATGAATCAACACTACGGTTCTTTGCGGCCAGTAGTTATTCTCTTCATTATTAGTTTTTATTTTCGATATTCTCATTTTTTTCTCTATTGATTTTTTGTGGACGCTCTCTGTAAAATATCGTTCGTTGCAAAAAATCGTTGTATTCCTCAAGTAACAACACCTTAAACGCTCAAACTCCATTTATGCGTAGCGTTTCAAGAAAAAAAACGTGGGTGATCAGCAAAGATGTCAATCTACTGTTAAAGAAGACATGGCTTGACTTCTGATATCGTCTCGATGCCACTTTCTCTGCTCCACCAAGGGTTCATTCTCCCCGTCAGGAGAATACCCATTGAACAAGGATGGACTATTGAACGGAACATTGACCCTGTGTTGGGTTCAGATTCCAACGAAAACCATCGAAATCACTTTTTTTTCAATAAATATTACCGAATTATATTTATTTCTAACAGAATTGACAAAATCAATCTCTCCATGCAGCAGAATACAGGCTGACTCCTTGATTATTCGTTCATATTATCAGTTTCTATCGTAATTATCTTTGCGATATTTCAAATTATTATGTGGTTACCCTCTGTTGAACATAAGTGATTGGCTTTTTGTTGTATATTTATGTCTCTTTTCTTCGTTATTCTTATAATCCGATTTTCTAACTTCTGAAGCCCGTGATGTTTAACCTGTGTACATTTTACCACATATTGATTGATTGATAATGATTATACTTCAGAGTGTAACAGCCAAATGGAATAAATTCGATAACGAATAAATGAGGGGGTTTCTTATTTCAAATGCAACCCCTTGTATATTATTTATATTTTTTCAGAAAATTTTAGACATAATTCATGTACGATGTCGCATAGCTATCTTCAACTTTTTCGGAAATATTAAGTGTTTTCAGATTTTCCACAAAAATTAACATTTTAAATGAAAATTATTTTATTTCACAAATTCGATACATTACACTCAAAACTTATTTCCCATTTACCTCTTGATATGAAGAAAGTAAACAAAAACCATTACTGAGAAGAAATGTTGAGTAACGTTAGAAGACAATTCTACACCAGATTAGCATGTTGCCAAGACGTTCGCGGCGAGCATTTTGAACATTTCCTCCATTGACATTAATGTTTTTTTTTAATAATTAAGAAATAATCAGTATTACTTATTAGGTTTTAAGTGTGATATACCGAATTTGTGAAATTAAATAATTTTTATTCAAAAAGTTTATTTTGGCAATAAATCTGAAAACACTTAATACTTCCGAAATAGTTAAAGATAGGTATAGGACATTGTGCATGAATTGTGTCTAGAATTCTCTGAAGAATCCAAAAAATAAATAATATACAGGGGATTGCATTTGAAATAAGAAAGTTGCTATTGGCCACGATCATATGGAACACCCTATATAATATTATTTTCTTGAAAAATATGCGCATTTAAAATTACAAATCGACGTGTCCGAGCGTTTTTCCCAACACGTCCTCATTTATTCGTTATCGAATTCATTCCATTTGGCTGTTACACTCTGTATAACTACTAGGTCTCTCGAGGAGACCCACCAGAGGCTTGTAGCTAGTGCGAGTTAAGAGAATCAGTTGTGTTATGCGTCCTTACGCCACAGCACTGTTAACTTTCGACCTAACAGTGAAATGGACAACTACCGTCTGACTAGTGACTAGAAAATTTGTTTCCTAGCCTCGGGATTGAACTCGGACTTGTGGGGTCCGAGACAAACGCCTCAACCACTAGGCTAGCATACACAGAAATAGAAAATGATTTTACCTCGAAATGCTAGTTCAGTCAACTGTAGGATAATAAGCATTCTACCTAGGATCATTTATCTTCTTGAAATCACAAAACCTGTGACAATACAGCAGAAAACGAAGACTGTTAATAATCGATTTCTACATTACGCTTTCAATATTGTGAATATGTATTTCAGTATGGACAGAGCCAATTCAATTAGCACAATCTCGAAAATTAAATCCGAGCATTTTATGGCCAAACTCGACGAATGTTCGAAACTTGTGTCAGCCACACAAAAATATTATCGCTCTTACGAACAATGATCGGACATCATTTCCTACTTCCATTATCGAATATAAATTCCTTATCATTTAAATTCACGATACTTAACAGTTTGAAATAGTAAAACACGAAAAGATAGCGAGGTAATAAAATTGTTTATTTTGAGCTCAATTGCTTATGGCTTTAGGTAATAAAATAACTTGGTGCCTCGTTAAATTTAATCAGTTCTGACCACTCACGCATCGAACGGATTAGCCACACATTATGGCAGCTCGTTCGAGAAGAAAATCGGTCGGAAATGATGCTGGAGGATGAGTATCTATGTAACGGTAATATGAAGCTTTTTTCTGCCACGCTTTGCTCGATTCGAAAATGTGGGTGCACTTTTGGTCAGTTCATCCAGATGCTAGGGAATCTATTGTTCGTTGTTTATTGGCTTTAGTTCGAATTATTTTTAAGGGGCCGTTATACTCTGGCTGACGGCTACGGCACCGATTCTCCATTCAAAAAGTGCCTTTCAATTTTTCACCTAAAAGCTTGATTTTTTTTTAATTGAAGCTAAAGGATGTTTTGAGGGCACTCCAATTTCTTCTCTTCGTAAAAATTATTTTTTTGCATGAAAAAATCGGGTTGAGTTTGAGGCTCTATGAAAATTGACTTCATAATCGTTTCTCGGCGGTTTTTCATAAATTTTTTTCAGGAAATTCATTGAAGTGCCCTCGACAAATAAATTTTCTATATTTAAAAAAAATATATATTTGGATAGGCGATTAAATGATGCAAAAAATGATGGAAATACTGAAAAGACTTCCAGAAAGTGTGAAATCGCAGAGAGCTGTCTAAAATTCCAGGAGAATAAAAAAAATCAAGCTTTCAGGTAGAGTATTGAGGGCGTGAACCTGGAAAATGAAAGGCACTTTTCGAATGGAGAATCAGTGCCGTCGGCCAGAGTATAACGGCCCCTTAAGTGGCAGAACAGAGTGTGACCAGCCACATACCATAACTTCGGCATTTCTATTTGTTTAAATATCTAATCTTATATTTATTTATTTCACAACATCGGTACCTACATGCTGAACATCTGTATGTATCACATGCAATAAAAGTTTTTCACAAAAAGAAATGAGATTCTATGCAAAAGTTACAATCATCGAAAAGTAATAATCATTAAAACATATACAAAAACTACTATAATTTTTATGAACAAATGTCTGAAAATGGACTTGATGTAATCTGGAATACTTTTGATGCTAGGTATGCAAAATTTCTTGTTTTGCTTTCTGTAAATTGTTCATGACATACATACAGAGTGTAACAGCCAAATGGAATAAATAAGATAACGAATAAATGAGGGGGTGTTAGGAAAAAACGCTCGGACACTTCGATTTGTAATTTCAAATGCGCGTATTTTTCAAAAAAATAAAATTATATAGGGTGTTCCATGCGACGGTGGCCAATACCAACTTTCTTTTTTCAAATGCAACCCCCTGTATATTATTTATTTTTTGGATTCTTGGATTCTAGACATAATTCATGTTCAATGTCCTATACCTATCTCCAACTTTTTCGGAAATATTAAGTGTTGAGTAACGTTAGAAGACAATTCTACACCAGATTAGCATGTTGCCAAGACGTTCGCGGCGAGCATTTTGAACATTTCCTACATTGACATTAATGTTTTTTTTTAATAATTAAGAAATAATCAGTATTACTCATTAGGTTTTAAGTGTAATGTACCGAATTTGTGAAATAAAATAATTTTTAATTAAAACGTTGATTTTTGCAATAAATCTGAAAACACTTAATACTTCCGAAATAGTTTAAGATAGGTATAGAACATTGTGGATGAATTGTGTCTAAAATTCCCTGAAGAATCCAAAAAATAAATAATATACAGGGGGTTGCATTTAAAATAAGAAAGTTTGTATTGGCCATATATAATTTTTTTATCTTGAAAAATATGCGCATTCAAAATTACAAATCGACGTGTCCGAACGTTTTTTCCAACACACCCTCATTTATTCGTTATCGAATTTATTCCATTTGGCTGTTACACTCTGTATAATTGATGATTCCTATTTTTATGAAGTTTTTCGATATAAAAAGATTCCGTATACCAGGTGTCTTTGTTGAGTATAGAAGTCTTGTATATTTATTACTTTTAAAAGGTAAAAAGTGCGTTACTGAAGGGTGTTGCAAATTGAGCGGCTTTTTCGGAATAAATAAAAAACACATAATTTCATTCAGTTTCGAAATTTTTTTTATTGGTAATTGAAATATTAGTTATGACATTTATGTACAAAAAGAATATCTGCCAAATAACCTCCTCTTACGGCTCTACAGACGTTCACTCTTTTGTTAAAATTTTCAATGACATTTTGTCATAATTGAGGATCTTTCTTACTAATGACACGAATAATTTCATCCTTCAGTTCAGGAAACGTGGATTTTTCTTATAGACCTGGCTTTTAAACAAAGACAATAATCCAATGGTGTCAAATCACATGATCTTGGTGGCCAAATGACATCACCGTTTCTGGAGATTATTCGTCCAGGAAATTTTGTCTCAATAAATCAATTGTGGCTTTAGTTCCTGTGTTATTTGAACTTTTCATGCCTTTAGAGCTGAATTCGTGTGTAAAATACGCCATGTTGTGGACCCACTAAGTCCAACTTGTTGTGAACGTCGTCTAAGGGAATATTTTCAATTTTCTTGTAATTTGTTGTCTTTTATTTAGATATCTCTTAAATAATTCGAGAGCAAATCACCGGATTCCATATTCAGAAAGAGTATTCAATAATCTGTCATGTGGAACAGTACTTGAACAAAGTTTTGAATTTTGCAGTTTGGTCAAGCTATGGGATTAATCTGCCATACACAGGATGTTGGATTTCTAATGTGATGCAGAGAATTGAATACTTTCTCAGAAGCAACCTTGGGGTTGTTTCGACCACTGCGTGTGACAAATAAAAGAATTCCATCGCATTTTGCATCGATATTCATAGGAATAAGAATTTAATTACTGTTTGGAAGCAAATGATGAACAATTTGAACATCTCAATACTCAGGATTCGTTCAGAAATACGACCAATCGATACACTTCATTTATCTCTTCCAACGAGAGCTTTACTGCGAAAAGTATGATAAACAGCATTTTTTTAGCATATTCATAAATAGAATTGCAAAACCATCAAAATGATGTGTCATATATATATAGATATATAGGAGGACACCAACTGATTCATTAGTCTCATCATTCCATGAGCAAATACATCATTGATTATTAAAAGATGCAATTGATAGACTGACTGTCTCAATATCAGAACAGTTCTCAAAGAAAATTTTCAGTTTCCCGGTGCCTTCACCATTTTGCTACATTGGATCCCTGAACGTTTCTTTCAATTAGAGTGTTTTTTTCATGGAGGATTGGACAGTTTGTAGTCTCGCAACATCTGTGGGATTAATTTCAGTCGAATCTCTGCATTTAATGGACGCGGACATAGTAGCAGTTAATTCTGCAATTAAATTTTCGAATTGTTATACACACCAAGATAACGTTCCGAATGATCCAATTCGGAACATTTCAGTTTATGATCGAATGCGGGACACAATTTATAGCAATGGACAGTCGCAAAACGGACATAATGCCCGGTGATTTATTCATTGGATAATGGCCTTCTGACCTGACCAAAAACTATATTAGCGCTATACAGCTGTCCGCCAATTGAAGATGAATGACCCAGTTCGGATGAATAACATCTATTTAATTCTATTCCCTGTACGGGATACGAAATATTCCAACATGGAGGAGAGGTCAATCCAACCGTTTATGACTTATGAGATCTATTCTAAGCGAAGTCTTGCAGACACATTTAATAATCTCCAAGAAATTGGAAACTAACATGTTGCGAATACATTCCAGGTTTCACAGGCGTACGGCATCATTATTCATTATCTTTGATTTTGTTGCCCCGTTTGACTCAACAGCAGGGCTGATCCTAAAGCTGCGTACAGATGTGCGAGCCGAACCTATTGCGAACCGCTCGCGAACCAATAGCGACAATTATTTGGACGGCATGTCGAACCTCTATAGAGCCGCTCGCAAACCGTTCACGCCGAACCATCGATAGTCGGATTATTTAGCTGCGTATACATGTGCAAGCCGAACCTATCGCGAACCGCTCGCGAACCAATAGCGACAATTATTTGGACGGCATGTCGAACCTCTATAGAGCCGCTCGCAAACCGTTCGCGCCGATCCATCGATAGTCGGATCCTTTCACGAACCCAACGCGAGCCCAGTGTAAGTTCGTTAATCCGTCGGTATTGGTTCGCGAGCGGATCGCAAGTGTGTACGTGAAATTAACGAACATGACACGAACACTTCGCGAGCGGTTCGCGATAGGTTCGGCTCGCACATCTGTACGCAGCTTTAGGTGTTGGCCGCCCGCGTGCAGAATCCTTATGTGCCGCCCCAAAGACATTTTTTTTTACATATATAAATATAAAATCTTCAATGGGCCTCCATTTATTGTAAGGAAAAAACTCTACAAATTAGATTTGAGGGGGGACAAACCCCGTTACTTTTTCCGTGAATATTTTAATGATCCCTCTGCCCTACGACATCTTCTCTAAAGATTTTTATGTTATCTTATACACTAAAAATGCAATTTACATACACGCATACATATTTTTATATACGACTGAGTTCGTTTACTTGATGATGAATGGTGTACTAGATACATGATACCTACATCCATTTCAACAAAATGAAAAGCATTCAATAAAAAATATGTAATACCTATAAGAAAGAAACACGAACTAAATACTGAAAAAAACAAACTTATATTTCACACAAAACTATGTGTACAAACAGGAACTACTATATTATTTTTACGATATAATTCTGAGCTGGTTCCCCTCAGGACAGGCCGAAGCCAATTTTTTTTTTGGAGGGAGGGTGGTTAGCTTCGAAAATTTTCAAACTTCGTCGAAACTTTTCCAACTGCTTCGGAATTTTTCCAAAAGCTTCGAAAATTTTTCAACAGCTTCGTGAGGACAGGCCGAAGCCAATTTTTTTTTGGGGGGCGGTTAGCTTCGAAAACTTTCAAACTTCTTCGAAACTTTTCCAACTGCTCCGAAATTTTTCCAAAAGCTTCGAAAAATTTTCAACAGCTTCGAAAATATTCCAACTCTCTGTTCAACATTGGGGAGAGCCAGGCGCCTAGTTTTCAGTTAGTGTGCTTTTCTTATACTACTTGAAAATTCTTTGTGGTGAATGAGAATGAGACTTTCGCCTGAGGCGAAAGCCTTGGGGGGGCTAGAGCCCTAATAGCCCCCCCCTGAATACGAGCCTAGGGAGAGCTTCCCTGTTTTTCTACTTTTCCCTCTTCTATAGTGAGCACCTGACGACCTGACTGCCTTTTAGTCATTCCAGAATTTCTAGGAGTCATCTTTAAAAATACGAGTCAGGTAGCTTAATACGGAAAAAATTTGCGAATTAGAGAGTTTCGAAAGAATTTTAAGAGCAACTTAGCTGAGAATATTTTTGATTCAATACGATTATGAAATCGAAATTCTCACATAAAAAAAATTTTAAATTAAATTTTCAGCGAAATTCATTCGAAAAAATCAAAATTAAAGAGCATATAAACTAGCAACAATAAAATTTGTCAACAGTTTAATGGCTTGAAATCTGTGAGGAAGATTCCACACAAGCACATCTCTACATATTGAACCGACTGAATAACATCGCTACATTCCTACTGTGGCGAGACGCGACCGTCTCAAATTTTTAAAAACAGTATAATAATAATATCGGATTTTTAGTTGATCTAAAAATTTTAATGACACTTACCTTGGGCTATATACACTTTTTCACAATAGAAATCACTTTGCACACTCAAATTTGTTTGTAAGTATGTAACATCAGGAGGATTATTATTGATTTCCACACGGAGAAGACCAGAACCCAGAACGGTGGCAACGAGAAATAAACATGAAGCTTTGGCAGTAACTGCAGAAAGCATCATAATAAACCATCATAATTGCTTGATGCATCATGTAATTGCACTCCAGCCGTTTTTACTACGACGCGATTCTATTCCAACATCTGGTAATTTTTACCAATCCTAAACATTATGAACTATTTCGGGACCCCATCGATAGCGATAACTGCTCTCAGATGGTAGTTTTTTTCGATCTTTGCATCATGTTCTTCTGAATTTTTGTTGTTGTCTCATTCAGAATTTGTATGATCAGAATAATTATCAATAATTGAAAACAATTATCTCTCTAATATTTGTTGAAAATCATATTCATTCATACAAACTGACATATGAAGGTGGCGGCCTAAGGCCCCCCCTTCATATTGGCCGCCCGCGTGCGGGGCACGCGCTGCACACCTGCTAGGATCGTCCCTGCTCAACAGTGCAAAAAGGTGATGGACAGCTTAATTGTTCTATTTCTGGGACTATTGGGATACTGGGATTATTGGTGGAACTGTTAAATCTTCACCTAATACCTGCTTACCTGTCCTTTCAAACATTGTCCCTTTCTATTTTCGCATACAGACCGCAGTTTTGAAAGAATGGAATGAATTTCAATCCTCTACGATTTCTTTTTCTACAGAGTGTTCCTGAATGAGTGTATCAAAGGTCAACTGTGGATTTCTCATGAAAAAATGACACTTTTTATCTCTTCCATATTTTTCTCCGGATCAGCAAAGATCCAATCAATGATCCTTAGAATAGAATTCCTGGTTCTGATCTTTCCAAGAAAAATTTGGCCAATTTGCAAAAGTATGCTTTTTAAATGGAACCCAAAGAACGTGCGCAACTAGGGCGCTTGAGATCATCACAGACCTCCCACCTCTACATCTAGTGATTGTTAGGGTAGCCCATGAGGCCATCCTCAGAATATCCAAAGAAGGAGAAGGCAATGAGAGAGTCAGGAGTCAGAGAGTTTGGTCCTCTCTGAATGACTCCATCTCATCTGCAAACCTTCCTAGTGATGTAATGACCAAGAAAGTGAGCACTGCGAAAAACTTCAGTACAATGCTTAGGAGAAGCTAGGATTGAAAACGGGAATACACTGACTATAATCTCAAAGAAAATACAATAAAATGGTATACAGATGGTTCTAAGACCGCTACAGGAGCTGGCGCTTGGATTTACGGGACAAGTACCAAAACCAAGTGTGCACTATCGTTAGGCTCCTGTACAAGCGTCCTTCAAACGGAAATACTTGCAATCGGAAGATATCTAGATATAAATCTAGAAAGAAACTATCAGAAGTGCGATATAGTTATTCATACAGATAGTCAAGCTGCTATTAAAGCACTGAGCTCCTACGTCATTGACTCAAAGCTGATTTGGGAGTGCCGGAACAAACTCAATGAGGTAGGCAAGGAGAATAAGGTCTTTTTAATCTGGGTTCTTGGCATTCGGGAATCGTAGGAAACCAAGAGGCCAATACACTTATCAGAAAGAGCGCACAAACGCCACTCACTGACCCAGAACCCTTTCGTGGTAAAGGAAAATGCACCTATAAAAAAGGAGTTTATGGTGAAGGAGAAAACCGAAAGAGTAAAACTGGCGGAATCTCTCAGGGATGGATCACTCCAAAAAATTCTTACGGAACTTTGAGAAACTGCTAGATCCAAAAAATATCTGGATCTCAGTAAGAACCAACCACACCTACTCACTGGCTTTCTCAAAGGACATTGTCGCCCAAAGAAGCATCTGTTGAGAATGGGTTTATCGGACACTGACGAGTGTCCGAGTGGGGAGGAGAAAGAAACTCCTATTCACCTGGTTACGGAATGCTATGCCATTGCAAGCCAAAGGAAAGGGTGCTTTGGACAAAAAACTTGTAGGAGTGGGGATACTGGATTGAATCAAATCTCCGGAACTGGAAGGCGAGCTGTAGGAAGCGCGATGATAACAGCTTTGTTAGGGGGCACCTTAAGGTCGCAGTGGACTGTAACGCCTTTTCACTTAAAAAAATTGAACTCAGTTGAGCGTTCTTATTGTGAATTCGAGGACAAATTTGTAGTGAACATGATTCAAACTATCCAATTCTGATATTCATGATATTATCATCAATTAATTTCCTAATGAATTTATCAGATTTCAGTGACGCCCGGCAAGTTCGCATTTGTCGATAAACCCAGTGTTGATCACCCAATAAATCCTCAGCTCCAAACCGGAGACAAAGTTCTGATTTCCCCATGAAATCCTGAAGTGCATCCTATTAAACTGATGTACAACATCAATTTGCAACAAAGTATAAGCGCGATACATGTTACAAAGTAACAATTCATAATTAGCTACATGTTGATATCCAATTTGTATTATCCAATAAAATTTTTAATTACAGAACTTCATGAAGTAATTCCGCATGAAATGCATTCTGCCTGTATCGTTAGGTTTATAATGAAATACCATGCTACAAATCTGCCATATTTGCCGCACTAAAATCGTCTTTGGCTCCGTGAAATTTATAATTACACCTTCAATAACATGAACATACAGATGCATGAATATCATAGGGGCGCGGCAGTTCACAGAGTCATTCACCCTTTTATTTGGGGTTTTATATTGCGATAGGAAGAGTTTCCCCTCTTCTTCAAAATGTAACATGTCTATGCATCTGTTTGTCTGCGAGCTATAAACCATTAAATTTTTAAAATATAGAAATAACTCCTTTTTCAATGGAATATCAAAATTTTAAATGTTTCCAAAAGTTAATTCCCAAAAAGTATAACTATGCAGAATGATTATAAAGTAATGCAAAAAATTTATATCTTCTTTATTTACTATTCTGTCGGAAATTGTTCGAGCAGGTCTATTTTCATTTTAATTTCGAAACTTTTCATCTGTAATTGAGTTCGTTATGTACCGTGTAATTGTTTATATTTTACTCAATATTTATTTCAGTACCTAAATATTGCTCGTACAAAAACGATCAGATGGGCGAATTTGTAGTATTTTTTATAGGAATTCAGAACTAAGAAATTCATAAAAGCATCGAAAATAAAATTTTTATGAGAACTGTTATTCTTCTGATTTCAAATATACATATATCTCTTTTGACAGATTGTAGAAATAATCATTTTATCAAAAATTTCTTATATGAATTATGCCCCTGTTTCGAGAAAATGAAGCTAGAATATTTTCTAATTTCTAGTTTCCTCACTCCGAACCTGCTGCTTCTTCTGTTCCTCCGTAGATATCAACATCTGTTGTTTTTGTCTTCTTATCTGACAAATTTGCAAGAAGTTCTTGTGCGTAGAACAGATCATCTTGCCATATGCCTCTTTTTTATAAATTTTTCAATTTGAACATTTCATATAAGAAATTTTCGGTGAAATTACTTATTTTGATGAGTTCTAAACAGGGTGTTCGGTAGAGGAACCGACAAAAATTTTCTGTGTATTGGTAGGATTAATTGTAACATTCTATTCAAATGAACTTTTGTCCTGAGTGTTATAGTTTTTGAGACAGATTTTTTTTCGGTTTTAGTTCGATTTTTTCAAAATTTCCACAAAAACCTCTACGACTATTTTGTTTGCAGCTGTATGTGAGTCAAACTTTTTGTATTCTATTCTGTAATGTATTGCCTTACACACAGGATAAATCATTCCGTTAGTCATAGAGTACCGAAAAATTTAGTTATAAGACTTTCCCAAAAATAATTTCAAACAGTAAAACTCAAAACTTTTTCAATTTTCAGAAAGAAACCAAAAGCGGCAGAGGGCTTCGTTTTCATTTGAAAAGTTCTATAGTTCATCCTCTTTCTAATGATATGCCCATTAGGGCACAAAATTATTTCTTCAATAGTCAGAATGCGTCAACTGTTCAAAAGAGGTAGTAAATGAAAGATTCTTTTTTTTTATTTATTTTTCGAACTCTTTCGTATACTCATTAATATCATTATTTTTACAAATCTTGCTCAAATTGAGCACCTTCATTCCTTATACAGGCTCGACAAGTTTTGAGTTTTACTGTTTGAAATTATTTTTGGGAATTTGAAGTCTTCTAACTAAATTATTCGTTATCTATGACTGAAGGAATGATTTATCCTGTACGGCAATACACCACAGAATAGAATACAAAAAGTTTGACGAACATACAGCTGCAAACAAAATAATCGTAGAGGTTTTTGTGGGGAAAAAAAATCGAACTGAAACCGAAAAAAAATTCCATCTCAAAAACTATAACACTTAGGACAAAAGTTTATTCGAATAAAATGTTACAATTAATCCTTCCAATACACAGAAAATTTTTGTCGGTTCCTCTACCGAACACCCTGTATACTTTATGGAGGTTAGTAACGGCAGTTTCCTAAAAAATTGTTTTTTTCCTCTAAATCTAAGGCAGCTGTAAAACGCCACACATCAAAGATGCGATTTCTTTATATCAAAGGAACCGTGGATAATAAAACAACTGACATTTATTTCATTTATTTATTTACTGAAAGTTGAATTAAATGTTCAAAATGACCCCCATTTACTTCTACACGTCGATATCTTTTTTAAGTGTTTGAGGGTTTTCCTTACAATTTCTGGATTATTATTGAGAAAAATCTATATTTTTATAAAACTGCCGAAAATAACCTCCATAAAATTTGAAATCAGAAGAAGGAAAATAAAATACTCGGTGAACCATTCAAAATAAACAGTTCTCATAAAATTTTCAGGTTTGCCATGCTTTTATGCATTTCTTAGTACTGAATTCTGAATGCCCCCAGAAAATACTACAAATGTGCCCATTTAAACGTTTTCGTAAGACCAGTATTAACGGAGATAGCTATTGAGTAAGCTATTAAGCTATTAGCTATTAAGTAAGGTTTCACTTGAAAATTTGTCTGTAAAGTAAATCTGCATTTCTGCGATTTTCTGAAATGACAATTGTATCGAAATAATCCTTTTAAGAAGCTGAAGAGAATAGTTTCATTTTTATTTGTTGAGGTCATTGAAGGTTGTAACCCAAAATTAAAAAAAAAGAAAATTTTCGTTGAGAAAAATAGCTCTCAATTATATTTCATTCCTTATCCTTATCCAGCATCCTCGATTCCAAAAATTTGAATTTAAAATCGTTCCGCGGTTCCGCTCTTCGTGACGGACAAAATCAGAACAATTCCGAAGATAATGACGATGGGGTAGATTTAAATGCTTGAAGCTCGAACAAAAAAGTCGATTCCTTCCGCTTTTCAATCAGTTTAATTTGTATCTTACAGCTCTCGTTGAATTTAAAACGAGACATCCCCCTTAATCAAAGAAGCGATTGAACCTAATAAACATCGAATTAAATAAGAACTCCGTCCTCTTTGATAGTCATCCATTCTGTTCCGCTAATTGTCAATAAAATTCTTCCGAAGAATTGTTACATTCGAGTTTCAATTACGGTTGAATATTTACCGCAGAAGGGGTGGTGAATTCTTACACCCCTGAAGTTATGTTCCTAGTTTATTCTGACGGAAAAATGTGTTCGGGTAACATCAGTTAAGGTGGATTTATACAGCAACTAAAATAAAATAAGAACTAAAATAAAATAAAATAAGAATGTTCACTTGATGCATTTCAATGACAGCGTTTATACAGGAAATAAGCTAAAATAAGGAATAAGAATAAGAATGAGAGATGGTCAACTTTTATCTTTTTCGCTTATTTTATTTGGAAAATGATAGTGCGCATGACCCAAATCCACTCCCCAAGCTTTTCCGTATTGACACTTTTGACAAGTTCTAGTTTTCTAACCTGAAACTTAATGAATATTTTTTTAAATCATTGTTGATAATTATATTCAATATGGATGACCAGGAAATCATGATGGGAGCGATGTTGTTATTGATGACAAGTACTGCGATTATCGCCTTGAATAAAAGGCGGAAGTCATTGTCAAAAAATCTGCGATTTGATTGGTTCATTCTTATTTCTTATTTTATTCCAGTGATCTCTATAAACCTATGTTGTCTGCTCTTATTGCTTATTTTATTTTATTTTAGTTCTTATTTTATTTTAGTTGCTGTATAAATCCACCTTTACTTTGATGAAATAGATTCATGCTCTGATTTTTTCATTCAATTATTACCGATTCTTCATGGAGAAGGATGAGGAAATTCAATTTCTGTTGTTCGCATTCATTTAATTATCGAACAAGAATAATCAGTGCTAGATGGGTATCATTTTCGGTTACAGCGTTCATCACCAAGCCGTTTTTTCTTCCTGAAGAAAATATATTACGCATGTCACAAATTTTCTGGTAATGCTACAAAAAATTCAATGAATTAAAATAGAATAATGATACTTTGACGTACAGATGCCATATCTTGGAAGAAACTTCGAAAAATGGATAACTATCAGTTTTAAAACAAAGATTTTATTTATTAACACATTTATTCGTAAAGCTTGTAGAAGGTAATAATAAAAAGACAATTTAAATAAACAATAAAAATAATAAATAAAATTTAATGTGCGAATGTGAGCTACAGTTTCTCCTGATTTCTATTCTGCTCTACAACCAGGATGAGGGTAATTTCAGACGTAAAATTTGGTGTGTAATCGCCAGCATTTCGTGATGAGGGCATGACGTTGCAAGTGCATAGAAAATTATGCATCCACATTGCAAACAATCTGATTAATTAGCGGTCAGTCGACAAATATTTCTCTTTGATTGATTGACGAGCGTGTATGCGATGTACAGAATTAGGTTGTATGGGGCATACACACATACAGGACCACAGTGGGTATTCATCGAGTAGAATAGACGACTATGATTTATTACCGATTGATGAGCTAAATATCTATTTAACAATTTTTGTTTGGATATAACCTCCAAGTCATACTTCGATATGCATTGAAAGCTATACTGGGGTCTTTGAAAATGAAATATTTAACAGCTCCATCGTAGGAAAACAAATCAGACCCATTCAAGACAAAATCAATTCCTACCAGAAAGATTTGAAGTGAATAAATAAAACGCGAACCGTGCACATACTTTCTCGTATTTACTAAAAGGAAATATTCAGTTGAAAGTTCACCGAAATTGTATAGATTTTGAATATATCACCAATTTTATCCCAGCTTATGTTGTGTTTCAAATTTCATGTATAGATTGTATAAGGCATATTAAGTAGTTCTTGTGCTTTTGGTCATTATATTTTAGTTTTAAATCGGAAGTATCTTGATTGAGATACTTTTCTCAGAAATGTAACACATTGAAAATAAAAGCAACACAAGTAGGTACATTTCACTTCCGTTATTGAATTGGCGAAATTAGCTCTGATAGGAATAATAACTCTTGTGGTCGCAGTGCAACCCTTTTAACAAACTTTATACACCTTTAAATATCTCTCTATTTCTCACATATCATTATTGAAATCTTAAATTTGCGAGGTTTTCGTACCAATCTATACTGCTCCACAAGAGTTAGGGATATCGTATTCAATCAAATCTTAAAAAGTATGTAATCTTCGAAAAAATCGCTGTAAAATCATTTGAAACTCAATAACAACTTGAATCGATCCAATAAAAATCAGTTGAGACCTTACTTCAATCTGGTCGCCTTTTTTCTGAATTTTGGTTCTTTGCATATGCTTCATGAATGTTCTCATTTTGAAATGAAGTCAGTTTATCAACGGTTTCGATTTGAAAGGAGTTTTCTGAAAATGCCAAGACGTAAATTTACAAACGCTGAGGCTAATAGGGCTATTGGAATGCTACAGAGTGACCTAACTCTGGTTTTTGAAGCGGAAAGCGGGAAAGGCTCCAAGTCAGCCAAAGTGTGATATCTCGACTTTGGAATAGGTTCAAGGAGACAGGTTCCGTGTTGGAAAGACCAAGGCTTGGTGGGCGACGAAAAACAACACCTGCTCAGGATCGTTTCGTCGTTTCGGCGAGAAGAAACCCTACATCTACGTGTAGAATGCTACGAAATACTCTTCAAAATGCAGATGGGGTCCAAGTTTCCATCGAAACCATCAGAAGACGTTTGCGAGAGATGAATCTAGGTTCTAGAAGTCCATTAAGAGGAGTTCCATTAACACGTGATCATAAGCGTCAAAGACTGGAATGGACAAGGCAACATATCAATTGGAACGATCAATGGCGTAGTGTCCTTTTCACTGATGAATCCAGATATGGACGATTTTCAGATTCTCGAAGAATAAGGTTATAGACAATCCCACGCATACCCATCATCAATTTTCCTGAAGAAATGGAAAAATGAGGAGAAATATGAATACTGTGATATTCTGCATTGGCCTTTTCTCTTTCGATCCGTATATTTACATCACGGCAGGTTATCTGTGAAAAAATTTGATAGAGTTTAAAAATGCCCTTTTTGCCGGATTTTTGCGAATTTTACAAAAACTTCTTGAGAATCGTAATTTCACCCACGTATGAATCGATTATTCTTTTTTTCGATCGTAGGAAAATCTCCTGTATCGCAGCTTCGCTGCGATTTTAAGATTCTCCTGGTGACAGTCTAACGAGGTTCATAAACTGATAATTGATGTTGCTACAGTATGCGGAACAAATATGTGCAAAAAAATGCAGAAACCTATAAACAACTATTTTCCTTACAAATTCCTATAGAAGTTAAACAGTAAAATACATCTTTGGCATTGTATTGTGGCTTTTTCCACTGAGTGTTTCGGTTGCTACTCCCGTTGTCAATACGGAACTCGAGACATTATTTTCTATGTATATTTCAGAGCATCTTTCAAATTCCCGGGAACGTTTTCATATTTCAATACAGGAAGAAAAGGGAGAGAAGCGTGTTCACCTCAGAGATGGGGAATTAAAATAACAAAGGATAAGTTTGAGAGAAACGAACCACGAAGCAGGCCTTCTAACCTACAGCCATGATAATTCGGGAAAATCATTGGCGTGGCACAGGGATGGAAAGCAGTGATTCTGCAAAGAGCGGCTTGAGTGGTGATTAATTTAGAGTCGGGATGATATTTATATGTAAGGGGTTCTCCAATAAGAGGTATTATTTTGAATAGGTAGATGTAACTTTTGAAGCTATCATTTTTTACATTTGATAATAGAAACTACACCATTAAGGGGCCGTTATACTCTGGCCGACGACACCGATTCTACATACAAAAAGTGACTTTCATTTTTCCAAGTTCACGCCTCCAATTTTTCACCTGAAAGCTTGATTTTTTTCAAATTATCCCTGGAATTTCAGACAGTTCTCTGCGATTTCACACTTTCTGGAAGTCTTTTCAGTATTTCCATCATTTTTTCAATTATTTAATCGCCTATCCCAATGGAATTTCCAATCAAATATTAAAAATTGATTTGTCGAGGGCACTCCAATTAATTTTCTGAAAAAAATTGATGGACAACCGCCGAAAAACGATTATGAAGACAATTTTCATAGACTCTCCAATTCAACCTGATTTTTTCATGCGAAAAAATAATTTTTTCGAAAAGATGAAATTGGAGTGCCCTCAAGACATCAACTTCAATTTAAAAAAATCAAGCTTTCAGGTGAAAAATTGAGGGCGTGAACTTGGAAAAATGAAAGGCACTTTTCGAATTGAGAATCAGTGCCGTAGCCGATTTTTCATGCGAATAAATAATTTTTTCAAAGAGACGAAATTGGAGTGCCCTCACACGGGAACTCATCGCGCGCGCACGGAAAAAGCTTACTTTCTGGACTGGTAATGAAATATAGTATTTTCGAAGAGAAGAAATTGGAGTGCCCTCAAGACATCTTTTAACTCCAATTCAAAGAAAAAATCAAGTTATTAGCTGAAAAATTGAGGGAGTAAACTTGGAAAAATGAAAGGCACTTTTTGAATGGAGAATAGGTGCCGTGGGCCAGAGTATAACGGTCCCTTAATAAAAATGGGACTATACACGCTTCAACAACGCATTGAAATTATTGAAATTCATTATAAAAATGGTGGAAATTTGGGAGAGACGGTTCGTAAAACTCAAACATTTTTGGGTCGTCGTGAAGCACCTTGTCGAACGGCAATAAAAAAATTGGTGGAAAAATTTGAACTGTTGGGACAAGTTAGTAATGTGAAGAATATAACCCGTGCACGATGCTCAAGAACAGCCGATAATATTGCTGCTGTAGTCGAAACGGTTGAAGAAAGCTAGGTTTCTCCATTCCTCATCGATCTTTGGAATTAGGCATTCCACAAACGTCATTACGCCGTCTTTTGCATAAAGATTTGGGTCTTAAGGGCCTTAAGGCTTATAAAGTTGAGTTAACACAAGATCTCAAGCCGGCCGTTCATCAACAAAGTCGTTTTTTTCTGATTGGGTCCTTGAAATGCATGAAAATGATCCGGAGTTCCTTCGAAAAATCATCTTGAGTGATGAGGCCCATTTCCACCTCGGAGGCTTCGTTAACAAGCAAAATTGTCGCATCTGGGGCTTGGAAGACCCAAGAGTTATTGTTGAAATTGAGAAGCCTCTCTTTCCTCAGCATGTGACTCTGGCTGTGGTTTATGGTTCAGCGGGGTCATTGGACCTTACTTTTTCGGGAATGAGGCTGGAGCAACAGTGTTACGGTGAATGGATTGCGCAATCGATCTGGACAACGTTTACTTTCACAATTGGCCACCGAGATCTGGTGATTTAACACCTTGCGACTTCTTCCTTTGGTACCATGTGAAAGAGAAGGTGTACGCCAAGAGCCCAGCGTCGATTCAAGACCTCAAAGATGGAATTCGTGAGGCTATCGAGGACATAGGGCAGCCACTTTGTGATTTGGTTATGGAAAATTTTATGAAAAAGATATAATCCTATAGTTGTGGTCGTGGTGGTCATTCGGCTGATGTTTTTTTCCATTATTAACGGCATACCTTCCTCTTTATAATGAAATAAACATCCGATCATTTTTTTTTCGAATGGCATTTTTCTTTGAATGTCAGAACACCTCTCATTGGAAAACAAATCCTCGACTCCAAATCTGTTTCCTATTCGAATTTGAAGGTCTAACTAGTTTATTTTCAAAGATATTCTCCACGAGAACAAAATCCACCTACTGGAGTGTTTTCAGGAAGATGAACACTAGGTTTATCTCTGAATCCAGGGAGCTTTTCAAATTATCCACCGCAGTCTCCAATATTCTCTCTGATACAATCATTATGAATCGGTGTTCACCTCATATATCCGGCAAGTTTCTCCATATTGAATCTGCTTTACCCCATCGCCAGTAATAGAGTTGGCACACCACTGCCTGTCACCCCATAATCGACGCATATGTGGAAGAAAATAACCGCATTCTTCCGTTCAGCGCTGTTTCTCTCCTCATATTTATGGCCAGTTTTACCGTAGCAAAACTGCATACGCATTCTATCCGCTTTCCCAAATGTTCAAGTGAAATATGCTATTTGTATGGAATGCCCTACGTGTCGGATTTTTATTTCGCCTAAGTGTGTTGCATATTTGATACATTTTCCTAAAAATATTGCTTCGGTTACAGGAGCGTTATTGATGCTGCGAAAGTTTAGAGCTTAATAAATCAAGTCAGCGCTTTGGAACCCCCTCATTTCTTTTGTTGATTTTCGTGAGAAGATTTTATTCGCGAATACATATATTCACAGGAATGTAACATAGAGAGAGACAGTTCTCGGAGAATATATCGGTGAGGAAATTGAATAACAAAAAATTCACAGTCGGGGCGAGCTACTTAGAGAGCACGCTGTATAAAAGCCAATTATTACTGAAATTGACTTCATAAGTATTCATATTATACCTTTTTTTGGCACAACTTCTATTTCATATAGAAGGAAGGTTGTATTACCTATGGCTTCCTTGCTATAAACTCAATTTCTGATTCAACGTTGATACATCCTGAAAAAAGAACATAGAAATTGAAATAACGTAAATAAAATATACAAAGTGTCAAATTGAAAAGGAAACATGAGCTGTTTCTAGATCGACAATAAACCCATGATAGTTGTTCAACTTATTTCTGAAATTCGAATTTCAGAGAAATCCTTCATATACTAATTTTTTTTATTATCTCCATATCACCGAACACAAATAAAACGAGATAATCATAGATCCGAGTTTTTCAAACAGCAATACTGAACAAAATAACAAATGCAGACAAAGGTGTCGAAATGCTTCGAATTCATCTTATGCATCGATCACTGAGAATGCAATAAATAATAAACATATCGATAAAAAATATCCTGCAGATACACGCTGCTAGATAACTAATGTCGGTATCTGGAGGCTGGAAGTTGATCTTCATGGTGAAAACAGATCCATTTTCGAATTTTAGGGTGATTTTCGTAAATGTGCATTTTGGAATAGTAACTTTAACTTTTTTCTAGTCAAACCAATTTTCTCAACGCAATTTTTCACGTAGAATTCAATAGTGTCAGTAGTTTTTCCAAAAATATTAGATATAATTAGATATTTAAGAAAAACTATTTTGCTGGCGAGCAAGTATCGAATAGGGTGAGAAATATTCGAAGTAAAATCGTCGGTCCCGTGCCAAAACCATGAATGTGCAAAATTGACCGTTTTGACCTAAGTCCATCCTAAGTCTTAAAATGACCCATATTATTCATTTAGACAACATAAATTAGTCAATACGACTTCTACTTCTTGCAGAGAATATTTAAAGTCACACAAAAACCCTATTTTTCCTACTAATCACAAACTTCAAATGCGATTATCTCAAAACTGTAATTTTGCACATTCATGGTTTTGGCATGGGACCGACGAAATGGCATCATTTATACTGAACCCATCAATATTTCAGTAGAGTTCGAACCTCCAATTTGAAAAATATGCCATACTTGGTATTATACTCGAATCATCTTCGAAAATTAGAGATTACAAGTTGATAATAATAATAATAATCTTTATTTCCAATAATATCAGTAACAGCCACGAAAATACAGTTATTAAATGAAATAGCCTCCATACTGCATTCACAATCTACATTTGAAAAACTTTTCCAGATTAGATGGTTGCATTTTAGTTAACAATTGTTTCACCTTAGCCTCAGATCTTAATATAAGTAGGTAAATGATCAAAAACTCTAATACAATTATTGGCTGGGTGTTTCTCACTTGAATTCAATCTGTGTATAGGATAATTTATATTTAAAGATCTTGTATTATGCTGATGATTGGTATTATTTTCATGAACTTTTCTTCGTATTTATGTAGAAACATTAAACACTCGAATAGATAGAGAGCATACACTGTAAACATATGTTTTTGCTTGAATAAACTTCTACAGGATTCCTTATATTTCATGTTGGAAATTACCCTACCTATTCTTTTCTGAATTAAGATCATTTCTTCCAAATTTTGTGGGATGCCCCAGAAAAATATTCCATAACTTAGCAATGCTTCGAAATTTGCATGGTATTATACAGGGTGGGGCAGAAGAACCTATCCGATTTCAAATCCCTTTTTCTCAGAAGAGAGAGCAGGTAGAGTAGTGGGGTAAAAACCGTTAGAAAGCTGGTTTTATGCCATTTGTCAGTAGTCAACATGCCTTGGTCTGGTGAACATCGTGCTTTTGTTATTGAGCGGTTTATCGAATGCGGCGGTTCGATAATTGCTACACAACGTGCTTTTCGAATTCATTTCGGACTCGGGCGTCATGATCCTGTTCCACATCACGCTACGATTAAAGTGTGGGTGTCAAATTTTAGACAGACGAGTTCAGCATTGAAAAAGAAGTCGCCTGGACGTCCCAGGACAGCAACAGGACCTGAAAACGTGGCCAATGTGAGAGCCGCGATTGAACGTTCCCCGCGTCGTTCGGCGCGAAAACATTCGCTCGCTTTGGGGATTTCCAACCGCAGTATTCGGCGAATTTTGCACCGGGACCTCAAAATGCATCCCTACAAAATGGTTGTTGCACAGAAATTAAGTGAAAGGGATTTTGAAACCCGTACGAACCTGTGTCGCGATCTCCGAGAACTGCCAAACGACGATGTTGTGCTCTTCACGGACGAAGCCTAAATAAGTATATCCGCTCCCAAGGACGACATTTGAGTGATGTGCTTTTCAAAACTTAAATTTAAAAATGGCATAAAATTTGCGATATGTTAATAAAAAAAATTTTTTGACAAGGTGAGTGGTTTTAATTTTATAACGTTTTGAAATCGGATAGGTTTTTCTGCCCCACCCTGTATTTTGACTGATTTCATGTTCAGGTATTTTCTTGTAACTCTGATAGCAAAGCTTACTTTATTTACTAAGATATTCAAAGTCCTTTCTGAAATTGAAAAAGAATCAAGAAATACCCCTAAAAATTTTGTATTTTCTGTGATACAAAAGGTGTCATCATTTACTTTGATTTCTTCTAGTTTTATTTTATTACATCTGGCTGTATTAAATACTACTAGTTTTGTTTCTTCAGTGTTTAAAAGCAATTGATTTGACTCGAACCAGTTTTTAGCCCTAATGAAAAAACTAGAACCTGCCTTGAAAAAACCCTTTTCTTCTTGCGCTTCAATGAGTAAGTTAGTATCATCTACTAGTAGTTTCCTCGAGTATTATCATTGATTTGGTGAATAACAGAATTGGAATGTTTCTTCAAGTCAATGATGATGTGAAATTCTAATTTAGATAGAGAGCTTTTCAGGCATAATATCAAGTTTTGTATATTTTTGGGAAGGAAGCCTGAAATTTAAGAAAATCTCTAGTGTCCGAATACCGTTTAAATGAAATATCGATCTATAAATAATTATGGATATTTATTTTGAGAAATATACCGACAATCTTGAGGAGTACATAAGAGAGGGCCACAGAAATGTTTTCACAGAAAGAAGGAATTTTCCATACAGTCGCTCATCGAAAATGCTTATTTGAAAAAATTCCTTCTGAGACTTAAACGATGAGACATCGACAACAGTTTTTATTTATTTAGTTTATAAATCGGACTTTACATTCAAATGTGTTCAATTTGGCTCACTCTGTAATCTTGAAAATTTTCATGACCCACCCCCTGAAAAACTCCCTAGATCCGCTAGTGTCTGTGAATTTTTTGGATTTATGTGGTCCAAACAAATCACCCCGAAATTATTCGTATGTGCAATCTTCGTTAAATCAAATGTTTCTTAAGAACAGTGAGGTAATGTAATTTGGCCTTGTGAACGTCACATATTGATCAAAATACAACCCGTGTTTTTTCGATTATTGAACGAAGAAATATTGTAGCTTTATACAAAAAATATTAAAATCTTGCGGTCCTTCCAGCCATATTTCGAAAAGTGGGCGAATAAAATTTGATAAAACTGACAAACGCAATAAATCCAACAATAAAGACGGTACAGAAAATGGAACAATAAGAAGCATTAAATTTGCAATATAAAATATAGTACTTCATTCTGTGGAAATAGAAGGAAACAAAGCAAATATTTTCCACCATAAAATGAATATCATCATATCTTACACTTTAATATAAAATGCGCATAAAATTTTGATGGGGATATAAAGGCGGTTTTAATTGAAGTTATCAGTAAATTCGACGCTTTGGTGATAGACAGAGGAGTGGGATGTTTCGAAACAAAAGAGCCATCCACTTTTATCCAATCAAGGAAAACATGAGGGGATGCAACGTATGTTAAATGCCGTTGCGTTTTATTGCCAAGTATTTGAGTCATTTATAGACGACACTTTCTCGTTTTATCTCATTACCAGGGGTGGGATATGCACAACCCCCGTTTCGATACGAGACAGTAACTGTTACTACTCCATAATCTGGAATGGATTACTGACAACGAAAAATCAATAGATGTAGCAACGAATATTCGATGAAAGCCAATTTTGAATTCCTCCAACACATCGAACAAAATGATCTCTGGAGTGGAAATAACCCCAAGGTTGCATCTGAAAAAATGTGAAGCATTCAATTCTCTGCATTATATTGAATGATGCATAATGCAATCATTAAAAGAATCGATAATGATAGGAAAATCAACAAAATAGAGTTGACTCTGAAGGCAATTCTTCACAACTCCGCGTACTTCAAGAATAAAATGAACTTTCTTAAGGCTATTTATTTGTACAGAGTGTAACAGCCAAATGAAATAAATTCGATAACGAATAAATGAGGGCGTGTTGGGAAAAACGCTCGGACAAGTCGATTTGTAATTTTAAATGCGCATATTTTTCAAGAAAATAATATTATATAGGGTGTTCCATGTGACCGAGGTCAATACCAACTTTCTTATTTCGAATGCAACCCCCTGTATATTATTTATTTTTTGGATTCTTCAGAGAATTCTAGACACAATTCATGCACAATGTCCTATACCTATCTTCAACTATTTCGAAAGTACATATTAAATTAAGTGTTTTCAGATTTATTGCGAAAATCAACGTTTTAAATAAAAATTATTTAATTTCACAAATTCGATACATTACACTTAAAACCTAATAAGTAATACTGATTATTTCTTAATTATTAAAAAAAAAACAAAAAAAAATATTAATGTCAATGTAGGAAATGTTCAAAATGCCCGCCGAGAACGTCTTGGCAACATGCTAATCTGGTGTAGAATTGTCTTCTAATTAAGGCTATGAGAATAAACAAATCTGTTTTTGTTTTTTTTCAATTTCTTCTAAGTAATGGTTTTTTCTTACTTTCTTCATATCAAGAGGTAAATGGGAAATAAGTATTGAGTGTATGAGTGTAATGTATCGAATTTGTGGAATAAAATAATTTTCATTCAAAATATTGATTTTTGTGAAAAATCTGAAAACACTTAATATTTCCGAAAAAGTTGAAGATAGATATAGGACATTGTACATGAATTATGTCTAGAATTTTCTGAAGAATCCAAAAAATAAATACAAAAATAAAACAGGGGGTTGCATTTGAAATAAGAAAGTTGGTATTGACCACGATCGCATGGAACACCCTATATAATTCTATTTTCTTGAAAAATATGCGCATTCAAAAATACAAATCGACGTGTCCAAGCGTTTTTCCCAACACCTCCTCATTTATTCGTTATCGAATTTATTCCATTTGGCTGTTACACTCTGTATAGTCAGATTTGAAAATTCATAATTTGTTCATCACACATATTATAAAAAATAGACTGTAACCGTGTCAATGGTCCAAGCAGTCGAGACACATTAATTTAATAAAAAAAAAAGAATCGAGAAATATCAATCTTGAGTTCATCAACGTTTTCGGGCTGCTGTCAAAAATTGTGCTTAATTTTATGTCGGTATTGTGAACAATATTATTTGTTGAGATAAGCTGAGCCTATTGAACAAACAATAATCTTATTGTAGAGCCAATCATTGCTGATTTTCAGCAAACGTAAAATTTCAGCGACATTCACGAACAAAATTAATTACAGATGATGAATAGAAGTGACAACAGTGTGAACGATCAGTAGCACTTAGTTTGATGACCTTATATGAAGGGTTTTCCAATTAGAGATGTTATTTTGACATTCAACGCTGGGCTCTTGAAGTAGACCTTCTTTTTCACATGGCCTCAAAAGAAGAAGTCGCAAGGTGTTAAATCACAAGATCTCGGTGGCCAATTGTGATCATCTCTTCGAGAGAAAACACGGTCCGGAAAATTTTCCCTTAAAAGATCAATGGTATCCAATTCCGGCCATAAAAACGTTTGTGGAATGCCTAATTCCAAAGAACCACGAGGAATGGACAAACCTGGGTTTTCTTCAACACTTTCGGCTACAGTCGCAATATTCACTGCTGTTCTCGAGCGACGTGCACGGGTTTTATTCTTCACATCACTAACTTGTCCCAAAAGTTCAAAATTTTCCACCAATTTCTGTATTGCGGTTCAACAAAGAGCTTCACGACGACCAAAAATGTTCGAGTTTTACGAACCGTCTCTGCCAAATTTTCACCCTTTTTATAATCAATTTCAATAATTTCGATGCGTTGTTGAAGGCTGTATCGTTCCATTTGTATTAATGGCGTAGCTTCATCTTGTCAATTGTCAAAAAATGACAGCTTCAAAAGTGACATCTACCGAAATGGCGGGATATTCAAAATAAATTGATTAATCCGTTCATATTTAAATAATGATTGGTACTCATGAATTAAATTGAAAAGAGATAAGTTTTGAGATGTGAAAGGATATATAAGTTCTTTGTATTACAATGTTGCAGTGCTAATGTAGTTGTCCTTTGTGACAATTTTTAGTAGGTTGTTAAGATACGTTCCTTTGTTTGCTCCCTAGATTATTGGTTGACCTTTTCTAATATCCGATACATATAAAGATTTTTACAGTTATTTCGTTTTAATGTTCCTTATTTTCCTTGTCAATGCCTCCATAAAAGCCACTTTATAATAGGTTATAAATCACTAAAATAGACTGAGACCTCATGAGTAAAAAATGTTGAATATAGAATGAACGTTAGAAAATGATACAATGTTGTTGAATTGGTTTCGGAGTATTGAAACACCTCGATTTATTATCGACAACGACAACTGTTCCTACATCCATAATAGTCAATACGTCGTTATTGTTTCGCAATTTTTATGATTATTCGCCAGAGTTTTATATGGTTCTGGTTGAGAGATCTGGACCAAATTCTGCACGTATCTTGAGTAAGTTATTATCTATCTAAATGCCAAATTTTATCAGGATCTTAACGGCTGTTTTGAAATTATCGGGAAAATAAAATTTCGAACGACAATATTTATAGAATCTTTAGCCTTATTTGTCCATTGACGAGATTTTTTGGTTATCTATGGCATTTTTAATCATATTTCCATTTAATGAAGCTGAGTGCCCTCAATTCGAAATTATCTAATATCGTCCTGTTTGGAAATAATTTTTGAGATACTCGGAATCTGAGATATTGGTTCTCTTGACTATGTTGAAAGTACACACATCGTCAAAAGACTTGCCCCTCCCCCCCTATCAACTCCCAATGTTGGAGGTAATATGACAATGTTTTGTCTGTGAAATTTTCACTTAAATGAAACTATTGAATTTGAAATTGGTTGTGGAATAACAGATTTTTTCTATTTTGTCTCATCCTGCACTAAGCAAAGAGTAAAAAACAAAGATTTTCTATCAAGTACAGGGTGGCCAAGAGATTGACATCAAAAAGAAAAAAACAGATCCCTCGTGTCATGGGCTATTCGACTCACCCCCATGTATGTTATGCGATTTTTCACGGTTTTGGAGTTATGAATTTTTTTGTGAACTTTGAGAATTCTCGACTTGACCATCTTGAAAAAAATATTAAAAAAAAGTACAAGACTTCTCTGTGAAATTCTTTTGTAACTCAACCATGAATTGTACTTTTATACATAAAATAACCAGATTCGTAATTTTGATAGAAACTATGGAAATGATCTAAATTTTCCTATCAAAATTAAAAATGTAAAAAGGCTAATTCACGGTTTCTTAGTATGCTTAAAAACTGCGCTCAACAGTCAGCTTTTAGAATCATTGATAAAAATGGTACTTAACACTCTACTTCTGCTAGAATTAGCCTTCAAAGTCATCGAGGTGGAAAAAATCAAAGAACTAGACATTTACTACAGAATTATTTTTTGCCATTTTGAGATTTTTCTGATCAAGTTATGATAGGAAATGCTGAAAATTAATGAAAATTAGCTTAAGATGTTGGTCAAAAAGAGTTCTAGATAAAAAAAAGGTATGGCAATAAATCACACATCATAATGTAAATAGAAAGATATTTATTTATAAAATTTAAAGTAGGTTTTCAAAGTGGCCACCTCCACGAACAGATGGATCGGACGCAGTCGACCAATCAAGGGGCCCCCACGCTCACCTGACCTTAATCCCATCGATTTTTTCGTTCAGTTGATTCAAAAGATGCCGAACTTGTCCTAAGAAAGAACAAGGCAGGTTTTATGCGATTAAAAGAAAATTTTCTATGAAGATGTCGAATATGTATTGAGGCTAAAGGTGGCCACTTTGAAAACCTACTGTAAATTTTATAAATAATATACATTATGATGTGTGATTTATTTTCATACCTTTTTCTTTTTTTATCTAGAACTCTTCTTGACCAACATCTAAAGCTAATTTTCATTAATTTTCAGCATTTTCTATCATAACTTGATAAGAAAAATCTTAAAATGACAAAAAATAATTCTGTAGTAAATGTCTGGTTAACCTCGATGACTTTGAAGGCTAATTCTAGCAAAAGTACAGTGTTAAATACCTTTTTCTATCAATGATTCTAGAAGCTGACTGTTGAGCGCAGTTTTTAAGCATACTAAGAAACCGTGAATAAGCCGTTTCACATTTTCAATTTTGATTCGAAAATTCAGATCATAATCCAATTAACGTTACTTTTTCACTTGAGACCAACATTTCCATAATTTTTATCAAAGTTACGAATCTGGTTATTTCATGTGTAAAAGTACAATTCATGGAGATTAAAAGTTACAAAAGAATTTCACAGAGAAGTCTTATAATTTTTTTTAATTTCTTTTTCAAGATGGTCAAGTCGAAAATTCTCGAAGTTCATAAAAAAATTCATAACTCGAAAACCGTGAAGAATCGCATAACATACATGGGGTGATTCGAATAGCCCATGACACAGGGGACCTGTTTTTTTTTTAACGTCAATCTCTTGGTCACCCTGTATATTTCCACAACACAGATTGTTCATTTCTTGAGAAACCTAGGGGGGGGGGCAAGACTTTCGACGTGTGTATATTTCAAATTGATAAATTTTGCTTTTCGAGAAAAATTCTAGCCAGAAAGTTCACACTGTATAATATTCTCGAAACCATACATTGCTTCGCTATGTGTGGGATGTGCAAATATCAGCCCCTCGATAGGTCGAGTTGAGTTACGATCGAGTGAGTTTCCTAAGTCTTGTTTCAGACAACACACGTCGGCATCGTTTCATCAAAGACGCCGTCAGCAATCGAAGGGAATATTGCTTGTTGTCTAATTAATTGCTCTAATGAAGCCGAAACTGATAAGAGGACGGCTAAGTGAATCTGCGGTCACGTGTGCCCGAGAGGGAATCAAAGATCCGAACATCTGTATTGCGGACACTTCTCAAAAACGGTTTTCTGATGCTTGAGATGACACGTGTACTGCTTCACGATCACAAGTATCGTGAATCATGTCATAACACGCTTTCGCAAAGGACTGGAGTGAAATGGGGTTGATAATTTTCATATCTTTGATAGTGTGATCTACTATTGAAGGATGAGAGTTTGTTTAATCTCATTGGAAAGCAAGTATCCACAACGAGAATTTCCATTCGGTATGAAGGACTTGGACCTTCAGGTTCTTTAGGTTAAGTTTCGAAAACTTCAGATCAGAATTTGATTGATAGCTGTTACAATTATGAATAAACATCCAGTGGAGCAATATAAAGTCGGAGAGAAGAAAAAAGTTGGGGTTCCTCAAGGATCTAAACAAGGACATTTTCCGTTCATCATCTTCATTTTTGACGATGGAAGAATAGTATGACTTCTTGATTCTTCTTAGGGAAAGTCACCATTTTTCGGGTGTTTTTTTAAAGTGATAGAATTTTCGATAGGGATAACTGTGGTTTGACAGAAGGTAGAAGCCATGTTGTTTTGTCATAATTGTTCAGTAAGCATCGACAAATTATCATTGAAAGACTTACGCCGCAACAACGTTTACAAATTGTTGAAATTTATTTTTAAAATCAGTGTTCTATTCGCCAAACTTATAGAGCACATAATCATCTATTAGAGCAGCTTATTCGTCGAACTATCGATAGATTTCGGACAATATTTTCTCTACTCGATGCAACAACAACATCAAATCAAGACAAAGAACTGTACGTACAGAAGAAAATATCGCTGCAATGGGTGATATTGTCAATGAAGATCCGGATTTGTCTATTCGTCGTCGTTCACAATAAGTTGGACACTGTGCATCCACCACATGGAAAATTTTGCGTAAAGATCTTTGTCTACAACCATCCAAGATCCAACTGGTTCAAGAACTAGAGCCAGTCGACCATGAAAATTGATTCATTGAAGGAAAGATTCGGCGATAACATTATTTCGAGAAATGCTCTGATTAATTGGCCTCCAAGATCATACGACATAACTCCAATGGATTATTTTCTTTGACGTTATGTCAAGTCATTGTTTTATGCTGATAAAACAGAAACAATAGACGCTCTAGTAGCCAACATAACTCGTGTTATTGCTGAAATAATGCCTGAATTACTCGAATAAGTGGTCCAAAATGGGTCTGGTCGAATCCGGTTCCTCAGAGCTAGTCGTGGTGGACATATGCCAGAAATTATTTTCAAAACATGAATGTTATAAAATAATCTTTCAAATAAAAAAAAATTGGCTTCAATCTTAATTTAAATGTGTTTTATTTCAATTTAAAGTTCTATCACTATGAAAAAAACACCCGATACATCCTAAATGAATACATGCCTTGAAGGCTTTGGAGAATAAAAGTTTTAAACAACAAGTGGAATCCCTCCTGGTTGAGGGTTGTTTTTAAAGTAGAATTGAGTATTTTGTTCAATTATTGTTTGACTCATTATTTCATTTGGGTATTCTTCGTTTCATGCTTAAGGTTGTTTGTTTAATATTCTTTTCTTTCCTATACAAATTCGATTTGTGTTAAAGGGTGAATTACTGAATAAATTATTATTATTATACAGGGTGTTCGGTAGATGAGCCGACAAAAATATTCTGTGTATTGGTAGGATCAATTGTAACATTTTATTCAAATAAACTTTTTGTTGTGTTATAGTTTTTGAGATAGAATTTTTTTTCGATTTCAGTTCGGATTTATTCAAAATTTCTACAAAAACCTCTACGACTATTTTGTTTTCAGCTGCATGTGCGTCAAACTTTTGTATTTTATTCTGTAATGTATTATAGCCTTACAGAATAAATCATTCCTTCAGTCATAGAGTACCGAAAAATTTTGTTACAAGACTTCGAATTCCCAAAAATAATTTCAAACAGTAACACTCAAACTTGTCGAGCCTGTATAAGGAATGGAGGTGCTCAATTTGAGCAAGATTTATAATGATAATGATATCAATAAGTATAAGAGTTTAAAAAATAAATAAAAAAAAGAATTTTTCATTTATTACCTCTTTTGAACAGTTGACGCATTCTGACTATTAAAGAAATAATTTTGTGCCATAATGCGCATATCATTAGAAAGAGTATAAACCATAGAATTTTTCAAATGAAAACGCAGCCCTCTGCCGCTTTGGGTTTTTTTCTGAAAAATAAAAAAGTTTTGAGTTTTATAACTATATAACTTATAACTGAATTTTTCGATACTCTATGACTAAAGGAATGATTTATCCTGTAAGGCAGCGGTTCTCAAACTTTTTTGGGGACGGAACCCTTTTGACAAGCAAAATACTCGACGGAACCCTACAATAAAAGTGTGTATTCTTTATTAATAAGCGTATTGAAGGTACAATGTAACAGTTATTAATTATTACTTACTTTTCCACATGTTGCCATGGGCGCCCGCAGGAATTTTTCTCAGGGGGGGCCAAATTTTTTCTCAGGGGGGGCAAAATAAAAATCATTGAAACATGGAGGGTGTTGTGCTGAAAAACTTTAAGGCCATCAAAATATCAGGTGGGGCCATGACCCCCCCCCCCCCCCTGCGGGCGCCCATGCATGTTACCACACGTTCGTTCAAATACTAATTCTCTCGTGTATCAGTTGAAGTTCTCACAATAATATTGTGCAACAATTAAATCATTCAAAAAAAAAATTAAGAATTAATTGATTTGAAAGTCGAAACATATTCTCGTTTATTTGATTACCCATCTATTTGTCACGAGTTAATATTTTGCTCGAATCTCCAAGTGTTATTTGATAATTTACAACTATTTTGACTTCTTTTCGATCGGATACGGTATTTTTGCAAATATTCCGAAGAAGAAAATTATATTCACGCAAGAATTAAGCGAATCCAAGAAAATGACTATGAAAATAAGCGCCATTTGTCACGTAGAGACGTCATGCGCCAACCTATTCAAAACTCGATCATCAAGTGGTCTTTTCTTGTGGGTTTTGGTATCATGGTCCTAGGGTCCTAGACTCGATCTCGAACATTCTCAAAAATACTCGAGTCGATGTTTTTGATAAACAAAAAGCATTCACAAGTATACGCGCAGCGGGCGCAGTCAAAACGTTCGACCAGAAGGTGGTGTTTCGATTTTTTTTTTCTATGAATACGAAAAAAAAGTCCTTTTTATCCCTCAATCTTTATTAGTTGACGACCAGTTTCTAGAATTTCAAAATGGTCTCATTTTCAAAAATTAGAGCTACAAGATTAAAAATAAAACACAAATGATGATGAATTAAGGTTTAAAATACTTAAGCCATATTTTCGCGTGACAATATTTTAAAATTATTTCGTCCGTTTTGAAATATTCGTGTTTAAGCGTCGAACTGGTGACGTCACTCACCAAATGGTTCGAAATAATTTGCAGCTGTTTGAAAGCAGGTAGTGGAATAGTTCGAACTGAAGTTTGAAGTTTGGAATCAGCTGATTGAAAATGTTTTTGAAATAGTTTTAAACCGTGATCGACGCGAAAAAATGGCTTTACATACAAGCTACAAAAGTCAAAAAATTTAAAACAAATCTTGCGTCATACAATCAAGTGTCGAAATTCCCAAAATGTAGAGCAACAGGGCAGATAAAACAATATCAACCAACAATATGTTATATTCAAAATGACGATTTCAAATTCAAACAATGAAGCGACATCTAACTGAAGAACAAAACAAAATGAAAATGAGACTATTCTGAAGTTCTCGAAACTAGTCGTCAACTAATAAAGATTGTGAGATAAAAAGGATTTTTCTCCGTATTCATTATGAATCACCCACATGTATCTGTTCTTCAATTTATTTTTTTTCCAAATTCTTGCGGAACCCCTACAGGGGTATCGCGGACCCCTAGGGTTCCGCGGAACACACTTTGAGTATCACTGCTGTAAGTCAATACATTACAGAATAGAATACAAAAAGTTGTACGCACATACAGCTGCAAACAATATAGTCGTAGAGGTTTTTGTAGAAATTTCGAAAAAATTGAACTAAAACCGAAAAAAAACTCTATCTCAAAAACTATAACACTTAGGACAAAAGTTCATTTGAATAAAATTAATCCTACCAATACACAGAAAATTTTTGTCGGTTCCTCTACCGAACACCCTGTATATCAATATAGAGAGTCTGTAAGCAGTAGATTGTTTCAAGATTTTCCGTCAGTAGAAAATAAACTTCAATGATTTATCCCCATATTTCACCCAAGTCCCGTGTTTCTTCGCATCCTGTATCTATCTACCCATATTCGAATTTTCCGCTCCAAGCAAGGAAGGAGAAGGGTGAAAAGTTAGGTAAAGTTAGGAACAAGATTGTTTATCGATGCAGAATGTTTGGTCTGCTAGAAGTGTCGTCACCCTAGGGATTGCGGACTTATTTTGATTTAGACGATACGGAAATGTCGACAAAGCTACGGATTTATGTTTTGTCTCGCACAAAGCCCACGGTCGAATGCTTCCCGAGCTAAGATTCCCCAGCGCCTTGGGGTTTAGGGTAAATTGCAGACCATTGACTAATAATAAGGCTATAAAACATCTACATTGGAATCATTTGATATTTTTCCAGGCATTATATGTCCAATAATAAACTGCTCCACATGAGTTAGGGATATTGACAAAAATTGCAAAAAAAATTAAGTTGAAATAAGATTTTTGTGATGAAAATACATATCAATATGATTTCAAGTTGCAAATTAATTTAAGCCTGTAGGTCTGCAGCGTGTACAGGGTGGTTAAGAAAAATCGAGGAAAATAACGAAATTTTATTCCCACAGAATTCAAGCATTTTAAGACTATCAAAACAATGTATGGCCTCCAAGGGCATCAATAACAGCTTGACATCTTCTTTGCATACTACACACGAGGTTGTTGAACATCTCTTGAGGAATTTGGTTTCATAAACGGGGCAGAAGCTCTCTCAGATCATTTAAGGATTCTGGGGTAGGTTGATGATTGTCTTATCTTCTTTGGAGCATATCCCATGCATGTTTTTTGCAATTTAAATCTGGTGAGTGCGGAGGTATTGGTAAATGTGGAATACCAAGCTCCTCGCGCGCATTCTCAACTATGGCTGCACTGTGCGGTCTAGCGTTATAGTCTAGAAATTGGAAAGTTTCATCAATAGCAGCGTGAAAATTTGGCACAATATTGTCAATGACATGCCCCCTTTAGTGTGGGGCGGTCATATTCCCAGGACAAATGTGTAGATCTGTGCGCCCCTTGAAACATATCCCGGCCCATACTATAACACTACCCCCTCGGAATGGATGGACTTCTTGGACATAGCGACGATTACGGGGTATGCGTGGGATTGTCCATACCCTTATTCTTCAGTGAAAAGGACACTACGCCATTGATCGTTCCAATTGATATGTTGCCTTGCTCATTCCAGTCTTTGACGCTTATGGTCACGTGTAAATGGAACTCCTCTTAATGGACGTCTAGAACCTAGATTCACCTCTCTCAAATGTCGTCTGATGGTTTCGAGGGAAACTTGGACTTCTTCTCGCCGAAACGGTGATGAAACGATCCTGAGCAGGTGATGTTTTTCGTCGCCCACCAAGCCTTGGTCTCTCCAACACGGAACCTGTCTCTCTGAACCTATTCCAAAGTCGAGTTATCACACTTGTGCTGACTTGAAGCCTTTCCGCTACAACAACCTGAGTTAGGCCACCCTGTAGCATTCCGATAGCCCTATTAGCCTCAGCGTTTGTTGATTTCTGTCCTGCCATTTTCAGAAAACTCGTTTCAAATCGAAGCCGTTGATGAACCGACTTCATTTCAAAATAAGAACATTCATGAAGCATATGCAAAGAACCAAACTTCAGAAAAAAGGCGACCAGATTGACGAAATGTCTCATGATGATTTTTATTGGTTCGATTCAAGTTGTTATTGAGTTTTAAATGATTTAACAACGATTTTCTCGAAGATTACATACTTTCAAAACGATTGAATACGATATCCATAAATCTTATGAAGCAGTATATTCTCTAAAATTCATTATTTCCCCGAAGTAGATAAACATTGTGATAAATAGTAGTAATAACTACGACCTGTAAGTAGAGAGAACAGTTATCTGGCAGGAAAATGACTATAACCTAACATTTTCAAAGTATACACGGTGAAATGTGTCAGAATGTCATGGCCAACCGGGATATATTATAAAAGTGAATGGAGCACGTGAATTGCAACAATGGAGGTCTGTTTGTTCACAAATGAGTTGTGTATGGATGGTTCTCGAATAGTCGGCATGTTTGGGTATGGACCCATCCTATTTCTTCCCAGAAATCGTAGATCGTTTCAGGAAATTCATTCGTCCAGAGGTTGTACAGTTATTGCTTGGGGAGTCATAGCTGGTGCTTGATGGTGCTATGAATGCGCAGATTCACATACAGAGTGTAACAGCCAAATGGAATAAATTCGATAACGAATAAATGGGGGGGTGTTGGGAAAAACGCTCGGACATGTCGATTTGTAATTTTAAATGCGCATATTTTTCAAGAAAATAAAATTATATAGGGTGTTCCATGCGACCGTGGCCAATACCAACTTTCTTATTTCAAATGTACCTAATTATTATTTATTTTTTGGATTCTTCAGAAAATTCTAGACATAATTCATGTACAATGTCCTATACCTAGCTTCAACTTTTTCGGAAATATTAAGTGTTTTCAGATTTTTTACAAAAATTAACATTTTAAATGAAAATTATTTTATTTCACAAATTCGATACATTACACTCGATACTTATTTCCCATTTATCTCTTGATATGAAGAAAGTAAGCAAAAACCATTACTGAGTAACGTTAGAAGACAATTCTACACCAGATTAGCATGTTGCCAAGACGTTCGCGGCGAGCATTTTGAACATTTCCTACATTGACATTAATGCTTTTCTTTTGTTTTTTTTAATAATTAAGAAATAATCAGTATTACTTATTAGGTTTTAAGTGTAATGTACCGAATTTGTGAAATAAAATAATTTTCATTTAAAACGTTGATTTTTGCAATAATTCTGAAAACACTTAATACTTCCGAAATAGTTAAAGATAGGTATAGGACAATGTGCATGAATTGTGTCTAGAATTCTCTGAAGAATCCAAAGAATAAATAATATACAGGGGGTTGCATTTGAAATAAGAAAGTTGGTATTGGCCACGGTCGCATGGAACACCCCATATAATTTAATTTTCTTGAAAAATATGCGCATGTAAAATTACAAATCGACGTGTCCGAGAGTTTTTCCTAACACCCCCTCATTTATTCGTTATCGAATTTATTCCATTCGGCTGTTACACTCTGTAGGTGTAGAGCAACTCATTGACAATATCATTCCTTCGTTTCTGTTGCTATTGAGCCAAATTTCCATCAAGTTACGACCGAATCAAAGCGAATAAATAAATCTGAAGTAGGTGTTCAATTTTCTACGACATTCCCGTACTTATAGTGAATTTCTCAACAGTCAGCACCTAATAGGAGTATGTCCCACATTTACTAACACTTTTATCTTTATACCGTCATAGCTCCCAATTCATTTTTGTCATAAACGCGGTTTAAGTGTTCTCAAAATTGATTCATAAACCAGCTCAAAACTGTAAACTAGACGAGTTGTGTTCACATTAATAACTTTCTGATTCATCGGAGTAGTATGGGTTAAATTTATCGCCTTTTTATACTTTAACGCTTCACTATTCAATGGATCGTTAACTGGAGGAAGTAATTATAAGGTTTATTCTCGTTTATTATTCTTGATGTGAAATGAACTACTCTCGAACGCAGTTCTCAGATGACGAAATGATGATTCAGGTAGGGATAATTGATCCAAATCTGTATAGCATAACTCAAGGCTGAAAGTAGATCCTTTCAAAAAATGATACTCCATTCACTTTTATAATGTATCCCGGTTGGCCATGAAATTCTGACACATTTCGCCATGTATATTTTGAAAATATAAGGTTACCTATATTCATTTTTCTGTCAGATGAATAAGCAACGTTGTCCTTTCTACATAGAGATCGTAGTAGTTACGTATCTTTCGAAATGTTTATTTACTTTGGGGGAAAATAATGAATTTGTGAAAATATTATGTGAATTCAATAATTCCAAAGACCTGGCGAATGTTGAAGAAACTTTTTTCTTTGTTAATACTGGAAATATCTCACGTATATAAACATGGTTGGAAGATCCAGTTATGCTATTTTCTTGTACGGAAATCAGGAATCGAGTGTTGAAATTTTACTGAAAAATAAAAGACAGAATAGTCCGCAACTTTGTAATAGTTCATTCGAAAAGAGAATTAAAGATCTCGAATAACCCGACAAAAAAACTTATGAAGAAACAGTGGAATTCCTCACTTTTCAAAATTCTCAAAAAATAAGCCTACAGCAGACATTTTGCGCAACTTGAAATACTCCAGTACTCCAGTATGAAAATGTAGTAGTACTACGAAACCTGTGTCACAGTAAACCTTCAAAGAACTAACTCCATTTACAAAGTTTAGAAAGAATAAATAGAACAGAAATTAGCCTCTTCGCAACGGTGTATGGAAAACGTACTTTTGATGAACCGTTCTCGCCAAAAACCCTCTGGACTTCTTCTTGTTGTTAAGTCCAAGATTGTTGTGACTCAGCCTGAAAATTTGGACGAACTAAGCCATCGAATTGTGAATGAGTGTCGTCAAATAAATCAAATTATGCTGAATCATGTTTGAAACGGTATAGATTGTATAATTGTATTGAAGTCAAAGGGGGACAATTTGAACATTTTTTTCGATTGTGAGCATGATGAAATAATTCAGTTTTTTGAAGAATAAGTTTTTTAAAAGATTTTTTAAGTTTGTAAAGAGGGCATAATGAAAATAGGCTTGTTCATTGTAGAAATAACTGAAATAAAAGCTCATTTGGGATAAAAATAAGATTTTTGGTAAAAATGGTTCATGAAAATTACGTTTACCATACACCGTTGTAAAGAGACTTCCAAGATCTTTCAAATGAAGTATAACTCAACCCCCTCTTTCCTATTCAATTTTGAGGGGTTGAAGCACCCCCTCTCAGGAGGTTGATTGCTCAAGCCTCAAATATACCTCGAAATCATTCGACGTGTTTCCGGAAATTTTTCCAATCACAATGGGATAAGAAATATACGGGATGGCTCGCCAGAGATGTGAAACCCAGTACAATCTTTCGATTGGTAGCTGCATTTTCAGCATGCAGAATTGCAGATGTATGTTCATGTTGTAGATACCTCATCAACATATCCATTCGATTTTTTCCACTCGAAGTTGCACCAGTTTTTTTTTTGGGGTATGGAGAAATGCGTCCCTTGCGTAGCGAAGAATATTATTATACGTAATCTCGTACCTATAAATAGAATCACCATATATTCGGCAGTAAATCATATTTACGTATTTCTGATGGCCCCAGGTTTCCCGAGAAAATAACTTGGGGAAAACAAGGGGTGTATTATCGGATACATTCCCAAGATTCCCGTAGAATAGATTGCCTTTAGGTCCCGGACTGGTCACTGAAGCGATACAGTTTACGCCAGTTTTGTTGCTGAATAACATGAATGACAAATAAAGACGTCAGAAGCAGTCCCTTCTCAAATCCCTCATGGGTGATGGATTGCAGGATGAAAGATATCTAATCATTTTATTCTGACCAATCCACATTCGGGATTCGACAGTTCATCTTTCAAATATCAGTCGATTTGAATAAAAAATGACGAATTTGCGATAGTTGTCATTGAATATGTACAGCATTTTTCAATAATCGACAAAAACAAGAACGTTGAAAGTTAGTTCTGCTTGGTACAGCAATGGTCATCTTCACAAATTTGATGAACAGCTTGACGTTTCTATGAAGATTTTTAGTGGAACCATTAGATCATCACCTTCAGCTTATTTATCTATTCTTTCAAATATAGTAACCTGTCATATTCGTAGAGAAGTTTCTATCGAAAGCACCCATTTGTTCAATAATTGATCAGTATTTTCAGATGGTTTTAAGGCTATTCATTCAGTATCTGATTCGTTTTTGACATTTACTTCAAAGGAATTCAATAATGTATATAAAAGTTCGCTTCTTCCTTGCTTTTCCCTCTTTTGTTTCAATAAAGACAAAATGCTTTGCCAACAATTTTAAACACCCAAAATATTGAAATAAATTCAGAGATAACTTTAATTCCATTAAACCAAACATCTGCTTTGGCCTTTGATATCAGTCTCCATCTTTACCGCATCAGTAAGCTTCTGTTGAAGAGCTTGACAGTTCTTAGGAGATCATCGTCACATAATGTGAAAATATTACTGAAGAAACCAAAAAAATTGTCACAATAAGAGATAATATCAAATCTCCTATTTGATGAACTTAGTACATGATCAATTATTCTTTAAAAAAATTCACATTAGACGCGGTTTTGGGATTTTGAGGTGATTCATCCCTTTGTTCATTATCAAAAAACTTTGGTTTATACAGAGTGTAACAGCCAAATGGAATAAATTCGATAACGAATAAATGAGGGCGTGTTGGGAAAAATGCTCGGACACGTCGATTTGTAATTTTGAATGCGCATATTTTTCAAGAATATAATATTATATTAGGGTGTTCCATGTGACCGTGGCCAATACCAACTTTCTTATTTCAAATGCCCTGTATATTATTCATTTTTTGGATTCTTCAGAGAATTCTAGACACAATTGATGCACAATCAGGTCGATTCTGTTTGGAAATAGTAATATGGTTATAGAAAAGATATTGCCATCACAGCAAAGTTTGGTTATATTTTATAATTATAACAATGTTGTAGATTTAGCAATGTTATAACAAGATGCGAACAGAATCGACCTGATTGTCCTATACCTATCTTAAAGTATTTCGGAAGTATTAAGTGTTTTCAGATTTATTGCAAAAATCAACGTTTCCAATAAAAATTATTTTATTTCACAAATTCGGTACTTTACACTTAAAAACTGATAAGTAATACTGATTATTTCTTAATTATTAAAAAAAACAAATAAAACATTAATGTCAATTTAGGAAATGTTCAAAATGCTCGCCGCGAACGTCTCGGCAACATGCTAATCTGTTTTTGTTTTTTTTAAATTTCTTCTCAGTAATGGTTTTTGCTTACTTCATTCATATCAAGAGGTGAATGGGAAATAAGTGTTGAGTGTAATGTATCGAATTTGTGAAATAAAATAATTTTCATTTAAAATGTTAATTTTTGTAAAAAATCTGAAAACACTTATATTTCCGAAAAAGTTGAAGATAGGTTTAGGACATTGTACATGAATTATGTCTAGAATTTTCTGAAGAATCCAAAAAATAAATAATATACAGAGGATTGCATTTGAAATAAGAAAGTTGGTATTGGCCACGGTCGCATGGAATACCCTATATAATTTTATTTTCTTGAAAAATATGCGCATTTAAAATTATAAATCGACGTGTCCGAGCGTTTTTCCTAACACTCCCTCATTTATTCGTTATCGAATTTATTCCATTTGGCTGTTACACTCTGTATGTTACGCATATGCCAGCAATGCCGTGGCGTGTGGCGGCTTCTTTATTGAACACTGAATTCTTATTCAAACACCCTCTTCGTAGAAATACCCCGTTTAACATTTCCTCTGCTGAGATTCAGAGCAGAGATTAGACCAGATTTTTTTAAACGATCTGTTCCTTGTTACCCTTTCTCTACACGTGTCATGATGTTTTATGTTCAAAACAAATGTCTTGAAACAGCGGTTTAGTTTTAGTATCTTGTGTCCCAATTCAACGCTGTTTATATAGAGACAACAATAAACAACCGCGAAATTCGCAATCAATTCGAAAGGGATTACTATTAATGGAATTGGTTGTTGCAATAATGATGATTTTGCGAAGCCACCACTTAGAGGTTGTCTGAAGCCTCTCCCCGCAATAAGGAGAGTATAACCGAATAAAACCGCAGGCTGTTGACGTCTAAGACGCTTCAATCAGTGACATTAGGCATTCCATCTTTGATTCCAGAATACATTAATTAGACAATCAGAAAATGCCCTTCGAGGTTCCATTACCTTGATGACAAAGCGAACTTAATCCGAGACGAGAAACAACCCTGCAGCTGTAATTGTTATCATTCATGGCGAACTCGATTTCGGGGACCTTCCTTGAAGGGTTTAGGGCTCGCCGAAAGCCCACTTTAATATTTATACATCTATAACGTTGTGTTTAAGAGCTATAAGGGTTCTCGTTGCGTAACTGAGATCCAGTAGCTAAGTGCTGTATAAACTCGAGTTATCTATTCTTTTGGCTTTATGATTCGTGATGTAAGGCTGCCATAACTTGCACCACCGTTACGGTAATTCAATAGCGTTACCCTTTTCGGTAATAATTCGCCTTTACAGAACTACAACGTTTAATCTCCTCGTAAACACGAAAATGCATGTTCTGCGTTTCATAACATTCCGTTTTGCAATTATTTCGCACTAAAAACGATTATTAAACGTATCTTAATTGTCTAAGACTTTCGACTGATTAAATTTCGTTTAATGGTAACATTTAGTAGTAGGTTCATGCTCTGCTGACGAGGGTTGCGGCAATATATAAAATCGCGAACTGTTCCATCTCCCGTCCCCCGAAAATTTACAACAAGACTGGCCCTTTTCGCACGCACTGAATTTGTGCTTCAAACTAAACAAAGTAAATCATTTTCGTTCGACAATATCCAATATCGAAATGTCAGTGATCCGATAGAATGAATTTTATCTATATATTCATTCTTACACGAGCAAGTTATTTAACATGAGAATTCTAAAATGAATTAATCTTTATAATTAATTATCAATATTAATAAAAGATCAGCTGTTCATCAAAACTTGAGGATCTTGTGTGTCTCTTCAGAAAACCCCAATTTCTTTTTGAAATGTGTATACAGGGTGTTGCGTTATGAATGGATAATATAGTACCAGAAGGAAGAGGACTTCATGGTTCAGAAAAATATGTGAAGGAATTTTTTCAATCTGTTTTTTCGGATATTATTCCTGGATAGATGCGCTATTGGCAGTGATCTATGATTTTTGGGGTACATATATAGTTTTTCTTCAAACAAAGATCTTTCTCAAATTTCATGTTTTGCTTATTTTTTCTGAGTTGTCTAACGTGGTGTGAAAAAATGTGGAAATGTGAGTGGCAAATTAAGAAAAAGATGCCTGTTCCACTCAGATCCCAAAATGGAACTGCTACGGCTACTGATTTTCCAGCATTTAATACAAAAGTATGAAACTTATTTTTGAAATTTTTACAACAGACTCCTTCATTGCCTATTGAGTAAAGTGATCATTAAATTAAAAGTAAAATTAAATTTGATAAAACTATATTTTGATATTTTCATTTTCTCTTTCGTGTTCTTTGTAATAAAAAGAAAAGCCATTGACATATTGTTATGTTAATTCCAGATGATGAAGTAGATTTGAGTGACTAAGTAAATAAAATGACCCAGGTCGATATTCTCCGATAAAAAAATTTTCGATCGGACTTGGAAAAATTTCGAATAATATGAAAATTTGAACCTTCGCGAGGAAAATCAGAAAAACTTAACTGTTCGACTCTGATGGATGAAAATTGGTTTTTTTGATTCACAAAGGATCAATTTATACGCAAAAAATCAGCATCTGTATAAAACAATCTTTCTGGGAAATACGGCAGTCCAAAAATGACCTATTTTTCGCGATTTCTCGACTCCAGGTCGATTTTTTCCCAAACTACGCGTCAAAGGAGAATTCGAATTACAGATTCGTAATATACGTGTCCGAGTTAGTAACTTAAATGACCCGGGTCGATAAGCTCCGTTGAAAAAAATTTTCGATCGGACTTAAAAAAATTTCGGATATTAAAATTTGGACCTTCGCGATAGAAATCAGAAAATCTTGACTCTTCGACTCTGATGGATGAAAATTATTTTTTTCGATTCACAAAGGATCAATCTATATGCATAATAATATTATTGTTTTTTAATGGGAATTTATTTCGTAATAAATGCTGTGAATACAGTGAGTGTTACCATTTCTGAATTTCAAAGAAGCATTCATGTTTTTTCTTAATTCTGTACTCAGGTGACTATATTTTTTTTCATATCACATAAGGTCAAAATCAGCTGAAATTGAGGTTTGAGCCAAATATCTGTTTTGAAGAAAATATGCATCCAGAAATACTATCCAAAAAACAGATTTAAAAAATTCATACTTTTGGAGTCTTGCCGCCAAAAGTTGGAAAGGGTGGAATTTTCTCGAATTTTCCAAAATATTCAATTTTTCGAAAACGAAGGAACTAACTAGAAATAAAAAAGAATTTTCTGAACCACCACGAAGTCCTCTACCCGAAAGTAAAATATTTATAACGCCACACCTCGAATGTAATGATGCATTCACAAGAAAAAGGTACAATATTCAAAAACTGAAAATTCATACCTGTATGGATGCTTTCCATCAAGTCATTGAGAATCTTCTGCTCTATTTGTTGCCGAAGTTGTGGCAATAGAATAAGGAATTAAAAAGCCTCTCCAGTAAAATTTCAATTTTTCATTCGTTTTTAGAGGGGAAAATCTACAGAAATAACGACCAGAGCAAGACATGACGATTGAAAGTAATCATTTCTAAGAATTCAATCAACATCAGGAACATTCTGATAACACCGAAAATGTAGAATAGGCTTCAGAGAATCCCATATTATGGCTCATAATAAAATATAAATGCGGCCGATAACATTCGTTGAATCCGATTCGACAATCACTGTGAATACCGAGAAACCGAAAAAATCCTTGCGAACCCATTGTTCCTTTTCTGAATATAAATCGCCAAGTATCCACCATCAACCAGTTAATGAAAAACAAAGGATTTTTCGATAGCGTTCTCGAAATTAACTTACGGAGAATTTGGCCAAAGTTCGCCTATTCAAATGGGTAGCTCTCGACTGACTGATTGGTTTGGTTTTGTTTGCACACATATATTCGTGTATTGCTTATTGATACTAAAAGGGTTGAAGATCTTTCATAATGGGGAGCCTTCAATCATCAGCATACTGTTCGAATCGAGTGGTTTGGGTCAAGTGTATTCATAATTTGAAGTGTTTCATTTGATGCAACGAAAACATAGAGAAGTTCTTCCCACCAAAATTGCATTCTGCAAAATATGTCTGTTATGTAGCCCTCAACTGTTGGTGGATAATAAATGAAATATAACAATATCTCCCTTTGTTTCAATTGATACCATCGAAACGAACATTTGGCTGATTGTTCAAGAATAACTTCAAGTATAGGCAGTTTGGAAGATTCAAAATCGAATGGATAACTACTATTGTTTTTTGTTTATTCGCTGCAGCGATACACTCTTGTCGGTGAATATGAACCTATTTTTATAACGAGAACAAGATTCGGTTATATTTTTTCCTGAGCTCCTGAGCATAAAACACAGCTTGAGCGTTTGAAAGAAAAAACCATGATGAAAAATTGGGGATGAATTAAACAAAAACACGTGTATTCTATAAATGAAGAATAAAAGAATTTATTGTTTAAAAAATTTTAACATCGGAGATGACAAAAAAGAAAATATTGTTCAAGACTTTTGATCGAAACATCTTGAACACACTTTCAGATTGAAGGCAATAGCGGAGCTAGGGAATTTTTAAGGGGGGCATAAACATTTGTAACCGAGAGTACAGAGTTAGACAAATTAGACACATTTGTATGTTAAGTCCTATTTATAAACTAGATAATTTCTTTTCCCTTCGAAATTCTGCGTTTCTGTGAAAACATTTCTTTGGTACTTTTTTATGAACTATTCGATGGTGTCGCTATATCTTCCTAAAATAATGCTCATCAATATTTATTACAGAACAATATTTTATTTCAAATGGTATTCTGATATTTGTATATTTCCGTAGAGCTTGAAGCTACCATTCCCAAAATATACAAAGCTGGATATTTTGCATGGAATATTCACTTTCCAAATGAGAATTCCTCATTCAACATTTACTTCAAAAAACATACCAATTTTTCTTCACTTCTTCAATAATACACGAGGAAACTTGTAACATCAGATTTTCGAAGATATGAAATTTGAATTTCAAGCTCTACTGAAATATTAAGGATACCCCCTTTGTGAAGAAGGTAAGGTAAAGTGGGGTGAGTGCAATCATGAGGTAACTGCAATCAGGAACCATCATTAATAAATTATGAGAAAATACGGTACCTTTATTGACTATGCTTGCAAGAAATTATACAGGGTCTTTCACGAGGAACCTCACCCATATTTATACGGGAAACTACTGAACGTATTTTCATGAAATTCAGCACATATAAGTATTTCACGATGCTGATGAAATCTAAAATATTTTCAAGGCATGAGCACCTCCGGTTTTTCCGGAAATGACGTCAACTTCCGTTTTTCAAATTAGTACACCATTTTTTTATTGCAGAAATAGATTCCTTAGAAAATTTCAAGTTATTTTGATGTAACATTTTTCAGTTTTGGTTGGAAAATTCTCTCTGAGCGGAAAAATTCGAAAAAAAGAATCGAAAATAGAGCTCCGCTGAAACAAGAATAACTTCGAGGTTTTTGGATGGAAAATTTTCATTTTTGGGATTTTCCAAGATGTAAGATTGATGTATCCACTTTGAAAATCGAAATCGCGATTCATGATACAGGGGGTGAAAACATCGCTTTCGAAGTTAGGGATGACAAAATCGTGAAAAATCAATTTTTTCAAATTAGAACCCCATTTTTTTATGGCAGATATTGAATCTACCTTAAAAAATAATGTGAGTGTATCCATCACACCCTTGCCCTAAAGTGGATATCAACTCAGAAAATATCCATTTTAGGGCAAGGGTGTGATGCATACACTCACATTATTTTTTAACGTAGATTCAATATCTGCCATAAAAAAATGGGGTTCTAATTTGAAAAAATTGATTTTTCACGATTTTGTCATCCCTAACTTTGAAAGCGATTTTTTCACCTCCTGTATCATGAATCGCAATTTCGATTTTCAAAGTGGATACATCAATCTTACATCTTGAAAAATCCCAAAAATGAAAATTTTCCATCCAAAAACCTCGAAGTTATTCTTGTTTCAGCGGAGCTCTATTTTCGATTTTTTTTTCGAATTTTCCCGCTCAGAGAGAATTTTCCAACCAAAACTGAAAAATGTTACATCAAAATAACTTAAAATTTTCTAAGGAATCTATTTCTGCGATAAAAAAAATGGTGTTCTAATTTTAAAAACGGAAGTTGACGTCATATCCGGAAAAACTGGAGGTGCTCATGCCTTGAAAATATTTTAGATTTCATCAGCATCGTGAAATACTTATACGTGCTGAATTTCATGAAAATACGTTCAGTGGTTTCCGGTATAAATATGGGTGAGGTTCCTCGTGAAAGACCCTGTATATTCTACCTTATGTTAATAGTTGACAACCCTGCGCAGCATCTGTAAAGTTCAGTACCGAAACGATCTTCGCGCTGTACATATCGCCATATCGGTCCGAAGTCAAGACTCAAGTGGGACGTAATTTTTTAACTCGTGTGTAAATTCACAATTTTTCACGGTAAGTATCTGTTTTGCTATTTTGGCCGGTTATGTATGATGTATTGTTAACAAATGTAATGGGACTATTCAGTTTTACTTTGTATTTCAGGTATTTAAAGTATGATTACACTTACCCCACGAAAAGTGTTTGTAGGGATAGTGCAATCACAACTTGATGGGAAAGAGAAGTAAACTCATTAAAATCAGATTATTATGTATTCCCTGATAAAGACGCCCTGTCAGTTATGCAAATGTGCACCAGTATCAAATAATGAAGGTCTTTCGGTTACCTGTAATTGAAAAAAGAGGCCGTTATTATTTTAATGAATAATATTGAACCAAATGCAAAAAGAATGCTATAAGAGAAATATTTGATTTGTTATTATATTATTTCTTTTGATGATTAATAAAGAAAATATGAAATTCATATGGTTTTTCATCACCCCTTAATCGATTGCACTCACCCCAAGATCTTATAAATAGAGTTTAACGTGAAAAATGTTGCCTGATTGCATTTTCCCGTTTTTATGGGGAAATTGCAATCACTAAACTACAAGAATGAAAATTGATTTTTAATGTAGTTTAAAAGTGAGATGAAATATAATTGGTGGTTTTGGGTACACTGTAATATCGTATTTTGTATACAAGCATGAATTGAAGTTAAAGTTATAACGAGTTTTCATGAAATTCAAAGTATAAGAATCACTTTGCTTTTTTGTGATTGCACTTGCCCCATTTAACCTTATGTGTTTTCAGTATCATTTTACGCCAAATATTTCACACACCATTCGCCAGCCAAATGTTTTCATACAGTGTTTTTGGGCATCAAATATACCTAAGTTTATCGACAAAAACACCCACATTGGGGGTTAACCCCCCTATTTTGAGAAAAGCCGCCATTTTGAATTAATTTTTTTATTTTAGTTGACCCTTTCAAATGATATAGATTTCTTTGGACATAAAGGTCCTACTGATATGAAAAAAATGTTTTTTGAAAGATAATACTACCACCTTTTAATAAACTAGAACAATATGAACATTTAACTCAAACTTGTCATAAAAAATTCTTCGAAATAAAGAAATTATTGTATTATTATTATTTTTTTTTGGGGTGTAGACCATAGAGAGGAATAGTCAGCGAGTATCTGATTTTTCTCCTTACTTCGAATGAGTCCAGTCACAGTTTCAACTACTTCAATTCATTCATTTCAATTGATCATTTCGAGAGCGAAAAAAAAATCAAAAATACTTTTTTTGTTTGTTTAGAGGAAGCCGTTCTCATAATACATCATTTCACCCCTTCGCCCTCATTTTAGAATCGACGAACTGAACATTTTCAGATGACCAACCGGAAAGGTCGTAGATCTTCATCATAATATCCGCGTTGAAGTATCAATTTCGCGGGAGTCCACTTTGTATGTGAAGTTACTGATGCGAAAAACAGGGTTCATTGAAATTCCGAAAAGGGACGGCACTCTTTCATATCCTAGCGGTTAATTTCAGCTCGCATCATGGATAATTTATTCCGAAACGGAAAATTGTGGCTTCGGCGGGAGACACTTTAAAAACTGCCCCTTGTCCATTCCCTATATTGTTGCAGCGTCATTTAGTCCTTTGACGTTGCCCCATAACCCTTGATTTATGGCTATAATCCCACATTTTTGAAATTTCATTTCAATGGAGCTGCGCCCGCAAAAGGAAATATCTGCCTCAGCTTCCGATACTCAGAATTAGCATGGAGTCCAACCCTTGCCTGATAGTGGTGCGTATGCTATTAGTATGTATCAAACGTTCGACCCTTTCGCATGCCGATTATTCTCTCTCCGAGAATCTCTTAGCCGATTATAACCCAAATGAGAAATGTAATATTACACTTGGCTACCTCTGCCCAAAGTCGGCATGGACGTGACCCTCAAATTCCTCAGAATTACATAAATACAGGGTGTCACATGTGTAAAAAGCACCCTCTTCGTGATTGGACGGAAGAGCGGCTTTCCACCAATCAAGGGTGTTATTACTTAAAGAAGAATAAAAGATGTTAATTAAAATTTTGAAGTTCTTTCTTCCGACGGAAGAAAGTGTGGGATCGGCCCAACGCACTTGGGTCGGGTCTTGGTGTTTAAAATTATTTTCTAGGGAGAGGGATGGTAAATGAAACCTTTTAGATTAAATTTAAGACGTATATTAAATTCAAATCAAACCCAAACAAATTTACACTGGTTAGTTATGTGTTACTTAAATCAAATTGATTTAAATTATCAAATGTTCAGATATTTCTTAATTCGAAAGGAAATAATCCCATCAAGTAAAACTGTTAAATTAGCTTTAAATTACAAAGGCAGCTCTATTCATTGAAATTAAACCAACATCAGTGTGAATTCCAAATCATGTAAAAATGAATTCAAATCATCAACAAAAATGAAAAGGGTTTATCAAAATGACCCCAGAAATAATAATCATGAACAATCTCGAAAGAATTTACAGTATAAGGTAAATTTTCTATACCCAAATGATATGACGGAAAATAATCCTTCTTAAACTTTAATTTTACAAGGGGAAACTCAACAATAGTTTCCTCGTGATCTTTCAAATGAACATGAGTTTTCTCAACAGAAAACTCCACTTAGACCTTCGACTACTTAATGGTGATTACAAAAATTATAATACGTCTTAAGAAAAAGAATACGAAAATGTGAAACTATGACTTGTAGAAGATTTCAGGACTCTGGACTATAAATATTGTAACGTTTTCTTCGTTATTAAAACGTCCGGGATAATTAAACTATTTATTTACACTATTTATAACACTAATAACTAACAACTAATGAACTAATTCTAACAAAAGTCTGTACAATTTATTTCCACTGATTTATGTGCACTAGGATTTATTTTTACTCGTCGGCGTCGCTTGTCTCTAACTGAATGACCCAATCATCCGTCGATGTGCTCCTTATATGCCTAACGCCGATTGTTTCTCGCTAAGTCCGGGCCCGTCTAGAAACTTCGCGAATAATCCATGGCGCTATGTCGTCCCCGCGTTTCCAGAAACTTCTCGATCGAGCCGTAGCGCACAGGGCCGTATTTGTCACACTGTCCCCTCCTTAAGCCTGTTCTGTCCCAGAACAGATCGCATGGATTCTTCAGAGGACCGTGGCGAAATCTGCAGTTGGCTCCTTCTCTACAGTAGCCCCTTTGATGGAAATAGCATTCTATAGTTTTGCCGGGGAGCTTGAAACGATTTGGGTAGAAACTGCATACTAGGATCTGTATACCTGCCGTCTGGAAAATTACTTCAAGCATGCTTCGTACTACCCTCCAATTCAGTAGATCCAGTCCACAACCAAGCTTGGGAACTGCTAGTTTCCTAACGCCGGAACGCTGAAGATCTTCTTTCAAGCCATGCAGCGAGGTCCATAAGTTCTGGTAGGTGGGCTTCTGGAAAGAGTGCTGCTTGGTAACCAAATAGTAAATGACCCGACCCTCGGACTTCAATCGTAAACATTTCCCGACTCTGGGCTGCTGTCCCATTAGTTCCTCTTGCCGACCAAACTTGTTTTTGAATACGCTTGCTATTCCCCTGCTCATACGTAGATCAGCTGCTACACAATGTGCAAGCGAGTATTCCTGGGGGACTGTAAACAGGTCCTGATGAACTTCCTGTGTGACGCCAAACCGTGCAATGCGTGTTCCCCCATAGGTGCTCATAAACTCCTGGAATTCGCAGCTTTCCTGTGCTGGAACCTCGACGAGACGTACTTCTTCGTTCTGCGAAGACGCATACGGAGCCAACCGGTTGAAATGGACGACTTTCGGTTTTCCTCTGGGGAGCTTCCGTATTCGGTAAACTACATCGTTTATTCTCTTCACAACTTCGTACGGTCCTTCCCAATGTCTCTGCAGCTTCGGTGAGAAACCTTTTCTTCTTTGGGGGTTATACAACCATACCAGATCTCCTGCGGTAAACCCTCCTTCAATGGCCTTGATGTCATAGCGCATTTTCATCCGGTCACTTGCTTGCTGCATTTGATTACGCACCTTATCATGGATGTAGTCTAGCTTGCTTCTGAGATTACTAACGTAGTCTTCCCCAGCTACATCTTCTCCAGGCTTACACCCAAACTCGAGGTCGCAAGGTAATCTTATTTCTCGGCCAAACATTATATTAGATGGAGTCTCCTTGGTAGATTCTTGAACCGAAGATCTATAGGCCATCGTGAATAAATGCAAGTATTCATCCCAGTCCCTTTGATGGTCAGAGACAACTTTGGCCAAGTGTTTTCCCATAGTCCGGTTCATACGTTCTACCATGCCGTCTGACTGAGGATGCAGAGGTGTAGTTCTTGTCTTACGTATCCCCAATGTTTTGCAAACTTCCTGGAATAACTTCGATTCGAAGTTTCGGCCTTGATCACAATGCAGCTCAAGGGGGATTCCAAATCTGCAGAAGAACTCTTTCACTAGTTTGTCAGCTACTGTGCTTGCTTCTTGGTTAGGAATACCGTACGCTTCCACCCATTTGGTAAAGTAGTCCATCGCTACCAAAATGTACTTGTTTCCATTGCCTGTTTCTGGAAAAGGGCCTGCGATGTCGATAGCTACTCGTTCCATGGGGGATCCGACGTTATATTGCTTCATTGGTGCCTTTCCTTTACCGTAGGGTCCGTTGGCTGCAGCACAAACTTTACATTTTCTACACCAATCTTTAACGTCGTTCTTACAGTTGATCCAATAAAATCGCTGCCTAACCTTCTCCAGAGTCTTAGTAATCCCAAAATGGCCACCCGAAGTTCCATTATGTAGTCTGGTCAAAATGTCCGTTACCCTACTCTTGGGCACAATTAACTGAAGCCTCTGCTGAGATCCATCTTCATTTTCCCAACAACGTTTCAGAAGACCTTCATCAATCTTCAACGTTTCCCATTGGGCCCAATACGACTTGACATTTTGGCTCAGTCTGGATACTTCTTCCCATGTAGGTCGTCTGCCACTCTCCTTCCAACTTAGGATTACTCTCAGATCTGGATCTTCCTCCTGTGCTCGTCGAATTTCTGATGGTAGCCAGTCATCTTCGATCACAGTGGTCCGCTTCAAATTGGCCTTATCTTCCACACGAGAGCAGTGGCTGCCATTATCGGGGCAAGGACTTCTTGTCAAATCTTCGGACGTGATTCTACGGATTATCACGTCAGAGGCATTCTTAACCTGGGTCGATTTATGCACCTCATCACCAAGCCTTTTTAGTTTATCTGCTGTGTCTCTTTTTCCAATCCTTGGGCCATTTCTCTTAAAATGCCCACTCTTGTTGCAATACCAGCACACAGCATCTTTTTCCTTAGCATTCAATAATTTGCTAACCTCTTCTCGGATGATTTCCTCCACAGGTCGGTCTATTTCTTGGACTCGTCTCACGCGAAATTGTCCTCTATGCGACGCCTGTTTCGCTGCCTCAAATTCTAGAGCTTGAGCCAAGGCATCATCAATGGTCTTAGGGCGTGCAAGTCTCAAGGCTTGTTGAGTTTCGCTGTCCTTGATCCCGTCGACAAACGTCTGGATTGATAGCTGTTCGAGGAAGCTCTCTGGAGCTGATGGATAAGCAAGCCTCACTAATCTGGCAACATCGGCCTCGAACTCCTGGAGATTTTCTCCTGTTTTCTGCACCCGGTTCTTTATTTGAGCATGGTAAACTTGCTGTAGGTGAGCATCGCCATATCTCATCTGAAGTTTGGATGTTAAAACTTCATAACATGCCTGTTGACTCTCCGGTATTGTCTGCAGAATGTTAAGTGCATCTCCTCGTAGAGCTATTATTAATGCTGTGGCTTTTTCGTTGTCGCTCCAACTGTTTGCCAACGCAGCAGCTTCAAATTGTTTTTGATATGTCGACCAAGGAACTTTTCCATCAAATGTAGGTGGCTTGATCTTCATTTTACCACTTTCTGTTATGTTTTCCGATTTCACGAAGCTATAGGATGGTGAAGTTTGAGTTTCTTTCCTATTTGATGTTCTTTTAAGTGAGTCTATCAGCTTGGTATGCTGTTCAATTATTCCTGATATTTCCTCAAATTTTCCATTGACTTCTTCAAATTTTTCGTCAACCTTATCAACGACTTCGTCAAATTTTTCATCCACTTTATCAAATTTTTCATTGACTTCTTCAAATTTTTCTTCAACCTTATCGAATTTCTCATTAACTTCATCTATTATTACTTCCTTAATAGATTCCATTTTCTCATCCAATGTACTTGCAATTTGACTCACCAATTGTTCATTGTTTTCCTCCACCTTATTTTCCATTTTATCCATTTTTGAACTCATTTCCTGAGAATTTTCTTCCAATTTCGAGCTCATTTCTCGAGAGTTCTCTTCCAATTTCAAGCTCATTTCTCGAGAGTTCTCTTCCAATTTCAAGCTCATTTCTCGAGAATTCTCTTCCATTTTTAAGCTCATTTTTTCAAAAGCTTGCTTGAAAAATTCCATACTCGCCTGGTCCATTTTCTCTTTTTGCGATCTGGTTATCGGCATTCAGATCCACCCCACACCTGACACCAATGTAACGTTTTCTTCGTTATTAAAACGTCCGGGATAATTAAACTATTTATTTACACTATTTATAACACTAATAACTAACAACTAATGAACTAATTCTAACAAAAGTCTGTACAATTTATTTCCACTGATTTATGTGCACTAGGATTTATTTTTACTCGTCGGCGTCGCTTGTCTCTAACTGAATGACCCAATCATCCGTCGATGTGCTCCTTATATGCCTAACGCCGATTGTTTCTCGCTAAGTCCGGGCCCGTCTAGAAACTTCGCGAATAATCCATGGCGCTATGTCGTCCCCGCGTTTCCAGAAACTTCTCGATCGAGCCGTAGCGCACAGGGCCGTATTTGTCACAATATATTTTGGGCGGGCTTGCGGCTTTTCTACCAATCCTCAAAAATAGCTAAGCATAAACAATTTATCTGACCTTTTTCCTGTACCAATGATCCCAAGAATGATGAACCTAGGAGGATAATTCTACGACGATGCTTCTTTCCTGAAACAGACAGATTAGATACGAAACACGACACCCACACGTTTTCGCAAAATTGACCTTCACTCCCGAATATATCGACGATACGCGATCTAAATAATTCCAAGTAATTTTAGAGACTTTACTAACCTGATAGGCAATATCGACTGATTATCATGAAATTGGACAGGTATATTGGGGGAGCAGTCAAAGCAAAAACCTGATGAAGGAATAAATTATTCCGAAAGCTCGAGCCCAAGAAAAAAGAGTACACTTGTTTTTGCTTTGACTGCTCCCCCAATATACCTGTCCAATTTCAACGACTTTACTAACTTCAACTTAACACTTCTTATATATGTCCCAGTTGAGACTGACTTATCAAAACTTTTGAAAGAAACCAAAAAACCTACGAGTTATCCTAACGCCGTCTTCCGAATAACTACGAAACTAAATTAATTCTTAAACCTTCCTTAAAACCATATCAAACGATCAAACACATAATGAGTCAACTCAGAATCTTCCCGTTTAAGACTTCTGCAGTTACTCCTTGACTTCAAAATCAACCTTAATTGTTTTCGTTTCCACTTTGAAACCGTACTTCTTAACACTCAAGTACCTAACCTGAAACCGTACTACCCTAGTACCCGAACCATAGTCGCGAGCACTGGGAACCTTTCCGTTTGAGGCTCCACCAGTAAGGCTAGCCGCACATTGAGCTCAGCCGAGCACAGCACAGCCGAGCCTAGCCTAGCAGAGGATTTTGTAACACACGCAATTGAATAGAACGCCGCATATTGGACGTCCAATATGCGGCGTTCTATTCAATTGCGTGTGTTACAAAATCCTCTGCTAGGCTAGGCTCGGCTGTGCTGTGCTCGGCTGAGCTCAATGTGCGGCTAGGCTAACTGCCGTTTTCGTCTCCCGAATAACTGAACTCACTTTCGTCCGAAACTTCCCCGGCTACCTTATTCTTTGTTCCTTTTAGAAACCAATTAAATTAAAGGTTTTTCTTTCGTCAGTACTTCAAAACCAATCAAACCAAAACTTTTTCCATCTTTGTTTTTATGAACCAATCAAATTAAAGATTTTTTTCTGCTTCCCACCTTCTTCTTGAGATATTGCAGTTTCCCATGCAATGGTTTGGGAAATGCTACGTGACAATTCTCAACAATGCCTGCGTTGAATTTTATTCCTGTCATCGTGTGCAGTAATTGCAACCAAATTCGTGGGACAATTATAATTTATCATTTAGTTCTCTAAATAAACTTAAACTGAAAATCAACAATTTCGGTCGTTAACGTATCGCCAAATATCCTGTGTGGGCTTGATAAACGATACAATAATTTTTCTAACACAAGGCTATTAAATTTCAGAAGTTGAAGTGGAAAATACCGGTTAAATATTACAGGAAAGAAAATGTTCAAGTCCTAATTTTTAAAGGATATTCATTTTATTACTTCCAAGTTATCTCTCCTATTACACATGGACAGAAAACAAAAGTGTTTTCTGGTGAGAAAATCAAGATTTTGGGATATCGTTCGGACCACTCAAATTTTTTAATGAAGGGATATTTTTTACGTGAAAACCAATATCATGACGATTCATCCCTATGCACAGCAATCGCAACCACTTGGATTTGGATAGGGAAGATTGGTCGTGCGATATGTTGTTGAAAAGTTTTTTTCATTCTGAATGAGATCCCCACAAATTTTTGAAAAGTAACTATAACTTTTTTCTAGTAAAACCAATTTTCCTTGAGTACTTTTTCACGTGAGATTCAAGAGTGTCAGGACCTATATTTAGACATCGGGTGTTTTTTTAGAGTGATAGAACTTTAAATTGAAATAAAACACATTCGAATTAAGATTGAAGCCTTTTCTTAAGACAACTTTATGACATTTATGTTTTGAAAATATTTTCCGGCCTTTGTCGTTATCCACCACAACTACCTCTGAGGAACCGCATTCAACCAGACCAATCTTGGACCACTTTTTCGAGTCATTCAGGCCTTATTTCAGCAATAACACAAGTTATGTTGGTTTCCAAAGCGTCTCTTGTTTCTGGTTCATCACCAGCATTAACCAATGAATTGATTAACCCCAAAGGAAATAATCCATTATGTCGCATGATCTTGGAGGCCAATTAATTGACCATTTCTCGAGATGATGTTATCGCCAAATCTTTTTTTCAATAGATGGCTCATTATGGTCAAGTGGCTTTAGTTCTCAAACCAGTTGGATCTTGTAGTGGTGTAGACCAAGATCATCACGCAAAATTTTCCATGTGGCGGATACACAGAGTCTAACTTGTTGTTAACTTCGACGAATAGACTAATCTGGATCTTCATTAACACTATCACTCACAGCAGCGATATTTTCTTCTGTACGTACAGTTCTTTGTCTTGTTGTTGTTATTGCTTCGAGTAGAGAAAATGTTGTCCAAAATCTATCGATTGTTCAACGATTAAGGTGCTTGATGGACGATTATGCAAACCATAAATTCCACAAAGTGCTCTATAAGTTTGGCGAATAGAACACTGATTCTGAAAATAAATTTCAACAATTTTCAAACGTTGTTGCGGCGTCAGTCTTTCCATGATAAGTCGTCGATGCTTACTGAACAGAAATGTCAAAACAACCTTCTGTCGAATCACAGTTATCCCTATCGAAATGTCTATCAATAAAAAAAAATACCCGATATTTGTCGAGTGACACCTTTATAACTCTTTGAAAAAACGAGAAAACGCCTCATGGCAATACGTATATTTCAGGTTTTCATGTAACGTTAGCTTCATACGTTGATTAAACGTTATTTATTCGCTGTGAACATAGTTACTGTCACAAAAATTCTACTGCAATACTACGTTGTAGTTCGGTTTCCACTTAATTCTTCGTTCACGTTTCTTCGACGCTTTTTATACGTTTACGTTCCACCAGATTGAAACGTAGAAATCCAGTATTTCGGTTGAATCAACGTTTATCGATAATATCGTTATTTGGATATAACTACACATTATAAACTTCAGTAAACCGTATCTACTTTTACTATAACTCAAATTCTGCATTATCGTTCTGAAGACGTCACCAAAAGGCGAATAAAGCAGGTTCGATAATTATTAAAAAAATTAAGCTTTTCGATAATAACTTGGAAAAGGTATTCCTAGTTCCAGCTACTGCCCTTGAAAAAGCATAATATGTGTGAACGTTTCATAATAGTGGCAACTGAAACGTTAAGAAAACGTAGAAAAAATTATAAGGTTGAATACAGATTCCTCAGTTTACTGAAGACTTTAGGTTATAGAGTAGTATTATATCCAACGTTTATGCAACGTTTCATCATTCTGATTGAAAATACAACTTTTAAAGGTGGCTACAGTAACGTTCAAAAAACGTAGACACAAAAACACTGGAATGTAGAATATGAAGGGTGTTTTAATAAGAGGGCAAGATTCGAATTGCGCGCTATGTTTGACAGTCATAATGTCACATGATTATGACGTGACAGATCGAGAGTTGACAGATGGGAGTAAAGTCAGCATAACACGGTGAAACAACGCGTCAGGGGCAGGTCATTTTTGAATACTCTGTATACGCAGGTATACGCAGGTTGTAGGTAATTCAATCAACAACAGGAAACATTCTCCTTAACCACTTTGCACACAGATCGAACCAAGTGGTGAAACTATTCTTTCGATTTTCTTCAATTCTACGCGATGTGTCCTGAACAGTGTGGTCACCTACGTTGTCCGAAACAGACTTCTGAAGTTGGACAACATGCAATTAAACGAGTTTTAGGAAAACTTACTGTTCTTGAGTTGAACAGTAACTTATTCCGTATAAATGATCCGATGGAATTGAATACAATTTCCATTTTTAGATCCGAGTTACCGAAATGAATCTGGTGTTCCTCCACCTCACTGATCTTTTTCTCGTTCTAGTGGGATGTATAATAAGCTTCCCAGCTACATTTAACAGAATGATAATAATAGTAGTATCCCACCGATAGCCAGCTTTATTCCTGTGGGATTCAGGAGATAAGGGCACCTAACGTGTTTGTCGATCACTTAAATAATACATTCCCTATGAAGCAGCAAGCAGAAAGGGTGCAAGGTTGCCGAATTTAACGTTATAGACGAAAAGTTTGAATGTTTAAGTTTAAGTGAAATATAATACAAAATGTAGCTAAAAATTATGAATGTTGATGTAGTAAATGTTCAAAGTGTTCACCGCGAATTTTTTTATGGCACAAGCGACTTACCTAATTTTTTGTTCGAGTGTTATCTCCGTAACCAATTGTTTGTAAAACTGTTATTTTGTGCATTTCTGTCGATCGAACCGTTATTCAAAATCGCACTAAGCCAACAAAGTGCTCTCATTTGCCATTTTGACTATGGTGGGAAAAACAACCAATTTCTTAAATCTAGGCCAATGAGGGCGCTTCGACGATTTGCTACTCTCTCCTGACATGTACCTATTTCCCAGATTTAATTTGAACAGCCATAAATTCACCACATGTTTAATTTTATGAGCCGTTACTGCAAAATAAATGGAGGTTCATCCGACAATGCTATTGTTACCTAAAAACAGGATGAATTCCCTAAACTTGACCTGAATTCTTGGGTTTGAGAAATCTTTCAATAGCAACATAATTGGTTGAAAAAGGGTATTTTTGATCAGAAGAACGAAAATTGTAACAATGGAACATATGAGAATATTGCTGTTCAAGGGTTCGATGACTCTGTATAGGAGATGTTCTGAAGCCCCATTTGAATATACAATTAGTATTATTGGCTAATATGTTATGTTCCGAATTTACGGATTCCCATGAATCCATCTATGGGAACCGTTCAATACAGGGGGACAAATGATGGCCTTCTCATCGAGATGGGGTCATGAAGATGAATACTGCAGATCCGGCAACAGCGTCGTAACGACTGTTACACGGCCCTATCAGCCCCGATAACGCGGGTTAGTTATTGGACTGTTATTGGAGCCCATAAAGCCCCGATTACTGAGATGCCCTGACATCTGTATCTAATCCACACAACAACAGAGTGATGAAACACTGGTCACATCTCCTTTTGTTCGTACGATTCCCCTTGAAACATTAGATCAATTACTTCAGATGGAACTCTAATACCACTAGGATGTCGAGCATCTTCAGATTGGAGCAATACATTCCTCCTAAATTATGCCTGAGGTCTGGGGTTTAATCAACAATATATATCGCTACGGAGCGAAGCGAGCAAGGTGATTTCATTAATACGAATGGGCTTTTCTTATACATATTTGGTCGGATTGAATCAAGTCAGTTTCGGGACCAGAACATTTCGAAGCTTCAGGGTGCTTGAGCTGCATTATTAATTCGCAGAGAAGGAACTATTGGAGAATGATCCAATAGTTCCTTCCGAATCAACTTCACTCAGCGAAGAATATAAACGCGTTAGATGAGACATTCCATGATCGACAACACGATGTGTGTCCAACTGAAGATGAAATAGAGACTTTCTAGGATTTACACGGTTCTCACAGCAATCAAAAACCTTCGAATAGAAGAGGAGTGTCGAATGAGTACCCTAGCTCAGTGGATAGGGCGTTTTCTCGGACTCAGCAGGTCCGAGTTCAATCCCGAGGCTAGAAAAGAAATTTTCTAGTGAGCCATCATTCACTGTTGGGTCAAAAATTAATAGTGCTGTGAGGTGGCGTGAGGACACAGTTACAAAGCCATCACAGAACACAACTGATTCTCGTAACTCGCGCCAGCTACGAGCTTAGAAACTTGTAGCTTCTGAAGGGTCTCCTCAGGAGATCTTAGACGTGAATTTCCTATTCTGGTTTTATTAAGTATATCTCTGGGAGCTCGCAATGGTTATCTCTAAGAGTTCGCGACGAGAATTTCTTATTATGATCGAATTCGGGATATCCCTAGGACGACGCAACAAGAAATTTGAATTCAGTTAATGTTAATCTTAGAGAACTCACAAAAAGAGTTAATTGAGAATTTCGCTCAGTATCACATATCAATCTTTGGGACCTCACAATGAGAGTTTGTATAAGAGTCGCATTTTCTTCAGAGATCTCTCGGAGAAGTCTGTCTTTCCTGAGTGTCTTTATGGCTGTTGCGGGAACATCGACAGCACAGACTATTCAGTAGGTACTTTTCATATTTCTCCTTGGAGAGAATTATAATTGATCTCAATAATAAATGAACGTTGAATAAATTTCGTTTCAATGAGCGCAGTAATATTACGGTGATTTGATTAAAAATAATCTCAATTCGAGAATTGTCACATACACTCTATTCACTTTTGTAATGTATACCGGTTGGCCATGAAATTCTGACACATTCTGACACATATTTTGAAAACGTAAGGTTACAGTCATTTTCCTGTCAGATTATCAAACAACGTTGTCCCTTCTACATATAAGTCGTATTCATCAAAATGTTTATTGACTTTGGTACAATAATGAATTCGAGGAAATATTATGCGAGTTCAATAATTCCAAAGACCAGGCGAATGTTGACGAAACTTTATTCTCTGTTAATATACAGGGTGAGTCTTTGACTTGTACATATATTTCAGCTGTAGATTCCTCTCATCAAAAGAAACACTTATTTCCTATACCATTTTTCAAGATTCGCTTTCGTTTGGAAGATACAGGGTGTCAAAAATCCACGAAAAAAACACTTTCCTGCTCATATCTTCGGAATAGTTATTCCAAATGAACACTTTCGGCTAATTGGTTACTCTATTCATGGTGCATTTTCCTCAATCGAAACTTATTCAATATCCCTCCTGGTATAAAAGTTACAGAGTAGTCGACTCATCAATACACGCAAAAACAGCATAAAACCATTTTAAAAAGACGAACGGTTCATATTTTCAAAATAATCAATCATTTAAGAAACCAAAAGTATTCTTATGTTTTTTCAAAAAACGCGTCGTTTTCTAGTTATTTTCAATTTTACCCAGAGAAATTCGACGAAAAAATCATTAATTTCAAGAATAATCTAAATCCTTCTCTGAATTATATATCATCGAATATTATTCCTTCTCTGGTCATTTAACGAGTTTCATTTGTCACGCATGCGTCGTGAAATTTCGTCGCGAAGTCGATTTCTGATGGAAATGGCAGATTTCATAGATATTCATACCATGTCACGTGAAAATCCTTAACCTCAATGAAAATATCAGCAAGCTGACAACATCTTCTTGAAATTTCTTTGGAAATATCCACAGAATGGATACGAAATAGATTAGGTTAGGTTGTTTAATAATAAATTCTGATGATCTGAATGAAAAGCCTTCCTTCATGAGATTGTTTGGGAATTTCGAGAAAAATATGAACAAGTTATTAGTGTTTACAAACTAATCTGCGGAAAAATCGAAGAAGGAACTTATATTGGTGGGAGAAATGTGGCTTTCTAGTTGAAAAGCCACATGAAACCGGATGCCGGATGAAACTAACTGTTTTTGATGAAATTATCGTGTTTGCAACATTTTTATTCCAATGAGGTTAGTACTTGGGTATTCCCTAAATGTATAAACTCAATTTAAATCGAGAAATATGAACTTTGAATCAATTCCAGTTCCAGAGAATTGTATCAGGAACGTAATAAGCCCAATTTTTTTTTCAAATGGCTATATCTGTTCAACGGAGCCGAATTAGAGAAGATGGAAAATGAAAAAAAGGTTTCTTTTCGCCTCATGAATCTACAATTAAAATATATGTACAAGTCAAAGACTCACCCTGTATATTGGAAATATTTCACGTATATAAACATGGTTGGAAGATTCAGTTATGCTTTTTTCTTGTACAGAAATCAAGAATCGAGTGTTGAAATTTTACTGAAAAATAATGGACAGAATAGTGCTTCACTTTGTTAAAGTTCATTCTAAAAAGAATAAAAGTAATCGAATAACCCGACAGAAAAACTTATGAACGACCAGTGGAATTCCCCACTTTTCAAAATTCTCAAGGAATAAGCCTACAGAAGACATTTAAATACCTCTTTGCCCAAATTGAAATACTCCAGTATAAAAATGTAGAAGAAACCTGTGTCACAGTCAAACCATAAAAGAACTAACTCCATTCACAAAGTTAAAAAAGAGAAAATAGAAATTAGCATTGTCAACGTCACTGAGAATAAATTGACATTTCACGTGTACCAACCTGCGTCAGGTTTGGGTAAAAAAACTTGATAAACCTAAATCATGGCCAATTGGGATACATAATAAAAGTGAATTCAGTATACGAAGGATTTCAGGCAGATTTCTATTCGAAAAAAACGAGAAGATAGTGAAATTATTTTCTCGACGCCTGACTAGAAGATATACTCGACTGTATTCGTAAAATTTATGGATACTCAATTCCTGATGTTCTCAGTGAAGTATTTCTATGCAAGCTGAGCGTTGCCATAATTTATGAGTATGGCCTGGCTAGCCGCGACCTCTGCCGCTAATACGCTAACTTAATTATGGCGAAATCTAGCGCTTAATTGCACGTTTTGCTCAGTTGGCTTTGACCATGCATTATAATACTGCCATGATATATTACCGTTTTACATATTAACTACGGAATCAATAGTATTACCAAACCCATTTCAACAGTAACGCCGAAATCGATTCTGATCGTCCGGAATTGATTGCACCTTTATTAGTTTGTTTCATTTCCGATTAATTATCGGAAATTATCGCTTGAAAGGCACATATTGAAACATGGATCTCTCTTTTTTATATGTTGATGTATTATTTTTCGATTTATCTCAGGCATTTGATAGTCTAATTTTTCAGTTCATAATTAACATTCAATGTACCTACTTTTCAACATTGAGTATACTCCATTCACTTTTATAAAGTATCGCGGTTGGCCATGATTTAGGTTTATCAAGTTTTTTCCCCTAGAACAGACGCAGTTTGGCACTCGTGAAAATTAAGCGACATTGCCAGGTCTATTTTCTATTTACTCTTTTTCAACTTTGTAAATGGAGTTAGTTCTTCGAAGATTCAACTGTGGCGCAGGTTTCGCAGAACTACTACATTTTCATACTGGAGTATTTCAGGTTGTGCAAAAATGTAGTTAAATGTCTTCTGAATTAACATAATATTTTCTCAAATTCATTAATTTCCCAAAGGAACATTTTGATAAATACGTAATTACTACGATTTTTTAGCAGAAACGGCAACGTTGTGGGCGTATCTGACAGTGCAATGACCATAACCTAACATTTTCAAAATATATACGGTGAAATGTGTCAAAATTTCATGGCAAACCGCGATACTTTATAAAAGTGAATGGAGTATAGACACTTCAAGTGGAAGGTTTCACAATTTTTGATTTTTCCTCAAAATAGCATATGACCACATTTTCAGAAACCTTTTTTACATGGTTCTTGTTTAACCATTCATGAAATTGGTCATATGTTTTTTTTAAACAGGGTGGCCAAGAGATTGACCCCCATGTATGCGATTTTTTACGGTTTTCGAGTTATGAATTTTTTTATGAACTTTTCGACCTGACCATCTTAAAAAAGATATTGAAAAAGAAGTACGGGACTTCTCCTTTTGTAACTTAATCTCCATGAATTGTACTTTCATACATAAAATAACCAGATTCGTAACTTTGATAAAAATCATGGAAATATTGGTCTCAAGTGAAAAAGTTACGTGAATTGGATTATGATCTGAATTTTCGAATCGAAATTGAAAATGTAGAAAGGCTAATCACGGTTTCTTAGTATGCTTGAAAACTGCGCTCAACAGTCAGCTTTTAGAATCATTGATAAAAATGGTACTTTACACTCTACTTTTTCTAGAATTAGCCTTCAAAGTCATCGAGGTGGAAAAAAAATTTCTTTTTATTTACATTATGATGTGTGATTCATTACCATACCTTTTTCTTTTTTTATCTAGAACTTTTTTTGACCTACATCTAAAGCTAATTTTCATTAATTTTCAGCATTTTCTATCATTACTCGATCCGAAAAATCTTAAAATGGCAAAAAATAATTTTGTAGTAAATGTCTAGTTCTTTGATTTTTTCCACCTTGATGACTTTGAAGGGTAATTCTAGCAAAAGTAGAGTGTTGAATACCATTTTTTATCAATGATTCTGAAAGCTGGCTGTTGAGCGCAGTTTTTAAGCATACCAAGAAACCGTGAATTAGCCTTTTTACATTTTTAATTTTGATTCGAAAATACAGATCATAATCCAATTCACGTAACTTTTTCACTTGAGACCAACATTTCCATAATTTTTATCAGAGTTACGAATCTGGTTATTTTATGTATGAAAGTACAATTCATGGAGATTAAGTTACAAAAGAATCTCACAGAGAAGTCTTGTACTTTTTTGAATATCTTTTTTAAGATGGTCAAGTAGAAAATTCTCAAAGTTCATAAAAAAATTCATAACTCGAAAACCGTGAAAAATCGCATAACATACATGGGGGTGATTCGAAAAGCCCATGACACGAGGGACCTGTTTTTTTCTTTTTGACGTCAATCTCTTGGCCACCCTGTATATTAGTTTCAATTTGGACGGTAACATATTGGATACAATTGTATTTTCTTCTTCAGCCATATCTGAATTGATACTCTCATGTGCCACGAAAAAAAAATTAACGCACTTAATACATAAATAACTATTGTGTGATAGTCACGTTGATTTATATGAACTAGACATTCGTGATGTTCAGTCCTCGAATTAATCTTTCCGGAAGCTTCTCGAGCCGAACAATCGGAATCGAAACTTTGAAATATAATAATTGAACATAACAATGGTCCTTCGAGCTACCCTTGAAGGCACCCGTTTAACGGGTGCAGCCCGAGATAGGTCAGTGCGTGATGTGAGTATGGATCAAAACAATGGACCCTACCGCTAACAACGATTTTCAGCGCGTAGATATTGCATTGAAGGTATTGCTTCGCTTTGCAATTAAAACGGTGATGACGGCGCTCACCCCCTGCAGCCAGCATTCTGCACCCCCTTGAGGGTTCCTGCATGCATTCTCGCAAATCACGCGCAATGAGCAACTCACTACCATTACAGTCGATCAATTTAATCTGTGTATGCACACACAAAGAACGTCTGTGGAAAAATCGATATTCCGGAAAACTTCCATCAGTCGATAGAACATTGGTATATTTCGAAAAGAGTTAAATTAGGAAGGCTTAGCCTTGATGCTCAAGAAGTAGATGGAACCGCATCCGGGAGATAGGCCCAGAAAAATATCGCCTGTAGGCGAAACCAACTTTCGAACAACAGCAATGAACAGTGACACCGCATTATTCAATTCAGTATCAGCCGGATTGTTCTTCTCGTATCAGAACGAATTGAATACAGCCAGTCACCAATCACTGTCATCAAACGAGCTACACCGAATGCAAAGCGCATCTCCGCATGGTGTTAGTATTAAATTCCACCTGACAAATGTAATTTTAGTGAAATATCCTAATAGTACAAACAGATTTGTCCGACTTGACAGTTCTGTACTAATGCAGACGGACCTAGCGACAAGCAAAGCCTGATATATCGGAGCCCATTCCCTAACAAATTGACCGTGGATATTCATGACAGGACGTTAGACCAGCATACATGTAGTGTAGAGGACTATGAAAGCATACTCTACATGATTTTTTCTGAAATAACGAGCTATCATCAGAATATTATACAGAGTGTAACAGCCAAGTTCACGCTTTAAATTTTCCACCAAAGGACTCAATTTTTTTTAATTGAAGTTGAAGGATGTCTTGAGGGCATTCCAATTTATTCTCATTGAAAAAATCTTGTTGAATTTGAAGGTCTATGAAAATTCACTTCATAACCGTTTTTCGACGGTTGTTTATCATATTTTGGTGAAAAACTCATTGGAGTGCCCTAGGCAAAGCAGTTTTCTGTATTTTAAAAAAATTTCCATTTAGATAGGTGCCCAAACAATGCAAAAAATGAGGGAAAAATTGAAGAGAATTCCAGAAAGTGTGAATTCGCAGAGAACTGTCTGAAATTCCAGGAGAATAGTGTGCTCCTTGTGATATAGATGTCCCATTTATCAGTTTTTATTTTGTTACGGAAGATGAACGTTCTTTGCTTTGACCTCCTTCACACTCAGGTCCCCCGTAATCATAAACATCTGGTCTGGTTTGGTTAGGTGCGAATGGTGCGATTTTATTGGTATTGTCTGATCGGAAGAGAAATTGTCATTTTCAATAACTCCCTTGTTTGAACTAGTATTTGAAATCTGTTTTCACATTCTACAGGCACTTTTTCAGGGGTATTTCAAATATAATGTAATTCAATTTGTAATCCAGCCATTTTAGAAATGAGAAAGATTTATGATACTCATTCCTACTGTATTGATTATTCATCTAACGATCGTATTTTACTTTATTTCTGTGATTTCCGGAGGTCACAGAGTAATTAACTCAGTTCGAGAAAGCTGTTTTCGCTTATGTCAAGTTTTTCCGTGATAACTCTGAAAGTCTTCATTTTAGGTATAGGGTTTGTTTATGAATCAATGAATTTGCTTTGTCGAAGTTTATGATTATTTTATGAACACCCTGTGGTGTTATAGTACTGACTATTCGCACAATTGAAAATGAAAAATATTTTTCGAAACAAATTTCTTTTGCGAAAACATTCGAAACCTGCTTATTCCTGTTTTAGCCATTTTTTCCATAAGATTCTCAATAACCAATCGAATCAAATCTCTCATTCTCAATAACTTATTAACATTCGAGTTTTTACCGAAGATATGGCATATTGAAGAAATTGCCATCGAAAAATCTATCTGATGATGCAATAATATACCGGATGTGCCTTTTGAAATAGGTTTCGGTATAACCGGAAGTTGCAGAGGTCTGAAAATGTGATCAATTTCTAGTTTAAGACCCCCTCTCCGATTTTCAAAATATTTTGTCTCGTGCAAAATTATGAATATTTTTCCTGAAACATCTATATAATAGGCCATGGCGGTGTTGAATCGCCCTGTATATTGACGTACGTCACTCCACCTATTCTGTTTTATATACCGACATAAAGAGCGTAACGGCCTAATGGAATAAATGGAATAAATTCGATAACGAGTAAATGAGGGGGTATTAGGAAAAACGCTCGGACACGTCGATTTGTAATTTTAAATGCGCATATTTTTCAGGAGAATAAAATAATATAGGGTGTTCCATGCGACCGTGGCCAATACCAACTTTCTTATTTCAAATGCAACCCCCTGTGTATTATTTATATTTCGCATTCTTCAGAAAATTCTAGATATAATTTATATACATACAATGTCCCATACCTGTCTCCAGCTTTTTCGGAAATATTAAGTGTTTTCAGATGTTTTTACAATTTTTTACAATTTTACATTACTTAGTCTTCTTTTTGTGGGGATATGTCAAAAGTATTGTATACGAAACGAAACCCTTAAACTTAGACGACCTAAAAAACCGAATCACGCTTGCGATTAGATCAGTCACGCCTGAAATGTTGAGTAACGTTAGAAGACAATTCTACACCAGATTAGCATGTTGCCAAGACGTTCGCGGCGAGCATTTTGAACATTTCCTACATTGACGTTAATATTTTGTTTTGTTTTTTTTCAATAATTAAGAAATAATCAGTATTACTTATTAGGTTTTAAGTGTTATGTACCGAATTTGTGAAATAAAATAATTTTTATTTGAAACGTTGATTTTAGCAATGAATCTGAAAACACTTAATACCTACTTCCGAAATAGTTAAAGATAGGTACCTATAGGACATTGTGCATGAATTGTGTCTAGAATTCTCTGAAGAAACCGAAAAATAAAAAATATACAGGGGGTTGCATTCGAAATAAGAAAGTTGGTATTGGCCACGGTCACATGGAAATGGAACACCCTATATAATATCATTTTCCTGAAAAATATGCGCATTTAAAATTACAAATCGACGTGTCCGAGCGTTTTTCCCAACACGCCCCATTTATTCGTAATCGAATTTATTCCATTTGGCTGTTACACTCTGTATAGCTGGTAAGATACTAATATACAAGATGCTCTAAATCTGAAATGGCATCGAAGCTCGAGTGAGATTTCTTTGAAAGCTCTTCCAAGTCTTTTTCTGGTAGTCTTTCAATTTCATAATCCACTCCAAAAATACTTTTTCCCTGTTGCATTTCACTTCGCGCAACATCTGTATAACATAAATTCCATCTCCTTTGTTCACAAGAATTGAGCTGTCGCCTTCAAAAATGTTGAATAAATAAATTGTTTTAACCATAAGGGATCGAACCCTTGAACTGCAATATTGTTCCATATGCCTTCAGTTACAATTCTCGTTTTTTGTTTGAAAATACCCTTCTTCGGCTGAGTTATGGTCCGCTATTGAAAGATTTCTCAACCCAAGAATTTGGGTTAAGTTTGATTTTCTGAGACAATAACCATGTCCTAGGAACTTTCATTCAGTTCTCAGTAAAAGCTCATGAAATGAAGTATATGTGACGTTTAGGTATTGCAGTTCAAGTTGCAGTTGGGAAACACATGACAGGAGCGAATAGCAAATCGTCCAAGGTTTCTCTCATTGGTCTGTAGATTCAAGAAATGGGTTGTTTTTCCCCCTAAAGTCAAAAATGGCAATTGAGCGCACCTTGTTGTTAGCGAGGCGTTTTTCGATTCTGACACCCAATCAATTGTTGATCTTTTCCACTTTTATTCAGTGGAAATGAACCTCCCTTATTATCCAGCTTGTCTTCAAAAACCTACGTTACAGGGACAAGCGGTGGATAGAGTGAAGTTTTAGTATTAGTAATCATAACACCTTGCTACCTTGCTATACATTTTCATATAGAAGGTACATGTCATAATTCCTCCTTGCTATACATTTTCATATGAAAGGTTGACTTCATAATCGTCGGTCAATTCCTTGATGTTTATTGCAGTTCGAGTTGTATTTGGAAAACACATGGCAAGATCTAATGCCAAATCGTCCCAGGTTTCTCTAATTGGTCTGTAGATTCATGAAATCTATGAAATTTTCCTCCTATAGTCAAAAATGGCAAATGAGATCACTCTGTTGGCTTATCGAGGCGTTTTTCGATTCTGGCACCCAATCAATCGTTGATCTTTTCCACCTTTATTCAGACGAAATGAACCTCCTTTTTTTCCAGCTTGTCTTCAAAACGCTATGATACAGAGACAAGCAATCGGTAGAGTAATTAGTCAGTAATCAGATCACTTTGCTCCCTTGCTATACATTTTCATATGGAAGGTACATTTCGAAATTCCTCCTTGCTATACATTTTCATATGGAAGGTTGAGTTTATAATCGTCGGTCAATCACCAGTTGTCAATGAGTAATCAGTTATTTTTTGTAATTCACAACAACACTTTGCTCCCTTGCTAAATTAGTATTTTCATTTGAAGGTACTTACATCATAATTTTTCCTTGCTATACATTTTCATATAGAAGGTAGAGTTTATACTTGTATACATATACATAATACTTGTATAATCGTTTCGTGCTTGGTACCTAAGTTGAGGTAACAAGAAAAATACAGTTTATTGTTTGTTGAGAGTGCGTTACATTTCACCACTTCCTCATACTCCTCGTAGTTGTTATCAAGTATTGATAACAACTTTTCGCGGTAATCATCAAGATTACCATAGGGTGCTCATAGTTAAGTATACCCCCTTATATCGGTTGTGCAGTCACAACAGTGCGAGAAAACCTTTATCCTGGTAAACCAATCAAGGTACAAAAATGAATCTAGAACAAACTTGGTAAACTAACCTAGGTACGAAACAGCATTAAAGATATTTACTAAAAAATAAAGACAGTAGAATGAAATCATCTCCATCTATCAATTGAAAATGTCATACTCTCATGGAAGAATTTGTATGCGGATAATGTTAAATATCCGTCGTTAGTTAATGACATTTGATATATCATGTGACTGAAAATCGAGAAGGGCACATCGCTGTCATGGAGGTGACCGTTAATACGTAACTCTATCTTAATCAAAGGTGGAATTACCAAAATATGATATATCAGATCGGATAGTTGGCAATTATGGACGGTTTGATGCATGCATTGGCCAGGTTCAGACGTGTCCAGTCCGCAGGGAACGTGATTTACAGCAATGCCATTGATTAGCAAATGTCACATAAGCTGAGATGCTCTACACTGTTTAGCATAATGCACGTTAACCGGTAAACGGTCAAATGCTGCCCCATGCCCATCAATATTAAAGCTATTAGTCCCTTAACTACGGCTTCAATAATCAGATTCTACCTCCTATCTCAGACTCAATCTTCCTGTTCAGTAATTGCCAAGACTTGATGGTATAATTCAGTAAAACAACAATGAACGCCACCGCTATCCAATCGGCGGGTAATCCTGAGTTGTGGATACGTGGAAGAGCCAATTCCCTTTCATTTTCTGACCCTTTGGAGAATAGCCCTTCGCCTTTGTCTGACAACGCTTATAGAAGAAATTCATTGAGGAGACGTTATACTCCGGCTGACGGCACACATTTTCCATTGAAAAAGTGCGTTTTTCCAAGTTCACGCTTTGAATTTTCCACCAAAGGACTTAATTTTTTTCAATTGAAGTTGAAGGATGTCTTGAGGGCATTCCAATTTATTCTCATTGAAAAAATCGTGTTGAATTTGAAGGTCTATGAAAATTCACTTCATAACCGTTTTTCGGCGGTTGTTTATCATATTTTGGTGAAAAACTCATTGGAGTGCCCTAGGCAAAGCAGTTTTCTGTATTTTAAAAAAATTTCCATTTAGAGAGGTGCCCAAATAATGCAAAACATGAGGGAAAAATTGAAGAGAATTCCAGAAAGTGTGAATTCGCAGAGAACTGTCTGAAATTCCAGGAGAATAGTGTGCTCCTTGTGATATAGATGTCCCATTTATCAGTTTTTATTTTGTTACGGAAGATGAACGTTTTTTGCTTTGACCTCCTTCACGCTCAGGTCCCCCGTAATCATAAACATCTGGTCTGGTTTGGTTAGGTGCGAATGGTGCGATTTTATTGGTATTGTCTGATCGGAAGAGAAATTGTCATTTTCAATAACTCCCTTATTTGAACTAGTATTTGAAATCTGTTTTCACATTCTACAGGCACTTTTTCAGGGGTATTTCAAATATAATGTAATTCAATTTGTAATCCAGCCATTTTAGAAATGAGAAAGATTTATGATACTCATTCCTACTGTATTGATTATTCATCTAACGATCGTATTTTACTTTATTTCTGTGATTTCCGGAGGTCACAGAGTAATTAACTCAGTTCGAGAAAGCTGTTTTCGCTTATGTCAAGTTTTTCCGTGATAACTCTGAAAGTCTTCATTTTAGGTATAGGGTTTGTTTATGAATCAATGAATTTGCTTTGTCGAAGTTTATGATTTTTTTATGAACACCCTGTGGTGTTATAGTACTGACTATTCGCACAATTGAAAATAAAAATAGTTTTCGAAAAAAATTTCTTTTGAGAAAACATTCGAAACCTGCGTATTCCTGTTTTCGCCATTTTTTCCATAAGATTCTCAATAACCAATCGAATCAAATCTCTCATTCTCAATAACTTATTAACATTCGAGTTTTTACCGAGGTTTCTACCGAAGATATGGCATATTGAAGAAATTGCCATCGAAAAATCTATCTGATGATGCAATAATATACCGGATGTGCCTTTTGAAATAGGTTTCGGTATAACCGGAAGTTGCAGAGGTCTGAAAATGTGATCAATTTCTAGTTTAAGATCCCCTCTCCGATTTTCAAAATATTTTGTCTCGTGCAAAATTATGAATATTTTTCCTGAAACATCTATATACATAATAGGCCATGGCGGTGTTGAATCGCCCTGTATATTGACGTACGTCACTCCACCTATTCTGTTTTATATACCGACATAAAGAGCGTAACGAATAAATGAGGGAGGAAAAACCCTCGGACACGTCGATTTGTAATTTCAAATGCGCATATTTTTTAGAAAATAATATTATATAGGGTATTCCATGTGACCGTGGCCAATACCAACTTTCTTATTTCAAATGCAACCCCCTGTATATTATTTATTTTTTGGATTCTTCAGAAAATTCTGGACATAATTCATGTACAATGTCCTATACCTATTTTCAACATTTTCGGAAATATTAAGTCTTTTCAGATTTTTTACAAGAATTGACATTTTGAATGAAAATTATTTTATTTCACAAATTCAAAACATTACACTCAATACTTATTTCCCATTTACCACTTGATATGAAGAAAGTAAGCAAAAACCATTACTGAGTAACGTTAGAAGACAATTAATTCTACACCAGATTAGCATGTTGCCAAGACGTTCGCGGCGAACATTTTGAACATTTTGAACATTTCCTACATTGACATTAATGTTTTTTTTGTTTTTTTTTAATAATTAACAAAAAATCAGTATGACTTATTGAGTTTTAAGTGTAATGTATCGAATTTGTGAAATAAAATAATTTTTATTTAAAACGTTGATTTCTGCAATAAATCTGAAAACACTCAATACTTTCGAAATAGTTAAAGATAGGTAAGGACATTGTGCATGAATTATGTCTAGAATTCTCTGGAGAATCCAAAGAATAAATAATATACAGGGGGTTGCATTTGAAATAATAAAGTTGGTATTTGCCACGGTCACATGGAACACCCTATATAATATTATTTTCTTGAAAAATATGCGCATTTAAAATTACAAATCGACGTGTCCGAGCGTTTTTCCCAACACGCCCTCATTCATTCGTTATCGAATTTATTCCATTCGGCTGTTACACTCTGTATATTTTTTACCTCTATCCCTTGTTTTTTCAATTAGTAAGAGATATAGAAAATTCGTTTGGAATATCAATTATTGATTGATTTTTACCTCAAATCTAAGGGATTATCCAACAGAAATATTCGTTATGAAATGTTCAAATCACCACTCAATAAGAATCCCTCATAAAAATTAAACGTATGCAGTGCAAATGTAATTTATTCAGCTCAAGAAGTAATTATTCTTCAGCCTCTCTTTCTCTTACCTAAACGATATTGACAGAAACGCAAGAAAGAATACTGAATGCTGAAAAAAATAATGAACGGTTCGGGAGAAATAAACATGTTTATATGCGAATTACTGCAGTAATTCGCATATGTTGAGAAACAAGGAAGGTCTGACATCCAGGTAACACATAGTTTTAAATAGTTTGGTGTTTCGTGATATGATGATTGTCTACTTTACAACCATCTGCTCCGTTAAAGTCCATAATATGGGTATTTCAAGGTACTGCTAAAAAATGGTCTATTTCAGTGTTTGAAGAACTCGCCGTCAAACTTTGATTGTCGCTTCGGTCAACTGTGTGATTTGTGAAAAGTATATCGGGCCCTCAAGATATACTCCCCAATTCAGCAGATTCTAATTAAATCAATATTCACCATACACCCAGTAACACACAAAAGAAGAAAAATTGTTGTCTTTCTTAGGTAACGACGCCTTTATAACTCGTCGAAAAAACGAGAAAATATCGTTAGGATAGACGTTTCTCTCCGGTATTCCTGAAACGTCACTGTTCCACGTTGATTTAACGTTATTCATACGTTGTGAACATTATTATTGTAACGCAAATCTGATATAATTGGAATAATACGTGATAGTTTGGTTTCCACGTACCCTCTCTTGGACGTTTATTCAACGTTTCTCATTCATCCACAAACAATGTGTTCAAAATTCATATTTTTATTTTCAATACTACAAAGCTCATACTGCGAGTGGACTTCGACGGTAACAAAGAAGACCCAGAGCTCTGCGGTTTACTCACTTACTTCAACACATTTGGAGATCATACTTCAGTGGGATTTGTCTGCTCTACCTGTCTAAGTGCCACATTGGAAAACATTATTCGAATAGGAACTTGAAAACTGAATTAACATCATCACTACAATGATGGTCAATCTTCTCCCATAAGTTCTGGGTTTTGGGATTTCTATTTCACTGAGTTTGAAGATGGAGAATCACCCATAGGGTGTATCGATATTGAGATGAAATATTCAGGAATCGTAACGTACTGAGAATGAACTGAATCTTTATGGGGCATTCGATTTTATTCGGATGACACGTTTGAATTGAGCTCAGCAAATCTTTGAAGGAATCCCATATTTCATGAATACTTTTGCGAAATGTCCATAGTTTTCATTTCGAATGCTGTAAACTCGAAGACCGAATGGCAATATATGAGCTTCCTCCATTTCGCTTGTCAATATGCGGATCGAGCAAGTACTCGAAGTAAAGTCTTATGAACCCTTTGTCAGTGAAACCATTAAATCCGTATTTGGTTCACTTACTTAAGCAATCAATCACAGCCATAAAAATTTTGTTTTTCTCGCTCGCTGAAGTGGAAAAAAGCAAGTAGTTTCATCATAAAACTGCATATGCGTCATAAATTCAGCCATAAAATTATGATGGCTGAAAACAAACCGAAAATTCGCAAGGGAACGTCGATATGAATACCTGAGAAATCTGAGTACACTGAACTCATTTCGATTGACGTCAATTCGTAGTCCATAAATATAAGTGAGAATGAGACGACTCTATTATGGATTGGATAACTCAATCGGCGTTAAAGGATTTTGTTACCCTATGCACGGATAATCATTTACTTTATTTTCTCATGGCTGTTGTTATCGAACCGCAATTTTGTCCAATAGGTAATAATTACAGAGCGAGTCTACTGAATTTTCTTAAATGTAGATTCCTCTCATCAAATCTGTTTAAGTCTGATTCATAGTTCTGAAAGGCACCCCGATGTATAAGTCCTCGCGGGAAGTAGAAAGCAAGAGGCTTCCACTTTCGTGTTCAGTACAACCCCTATTGATAGTTTCAACATGGACATGGGCGCCCGCAGGGGGGGGGGGGGCAAGGGGGGCCATGGTCCCTCCTGAGATTTGTATGGCCTTATCGTTTTTCAGCTTAACACCCTCAATATTTAAATGATTTTTATTTTGCCCCCCCTGAGAAAAATTTCTGCGGGCGCCCATGAACATGGACGGTTCCATGTAACCTCATTTCCCAGGAAGCCTCCTTCAACCATCCAGCAGAAACCACAATAGCTGAATTTACAAGTCAGCCAATCGGACCAATTGCGGTAAGTGATATTCGTTGTTCAATCCAGTAACCCAACCGAACGTTTCATTTTACCTTATCGAATTCATATGTACGCGAAGGAAGGAAAAGGGAATTTTGGATTGATTTAATGATTCATTTTCATTAACGTTATCAATACCGTTGAGTGATGAATCCCTTTTTGTTCATTTTAGTCACAATCTGTGAAAATTAATGAAATACGAGGTTGCCAACTCTCAGTGTATGGCTCGGTAGATAAAAACTGCTGTGGATAGACGGAATGCATTTCGAATAACAGCTGCACAGACCCCCTGGGACCATTCAATAAAATTTCCAATATCAATTCGTTTTTAACGATGACGTATATGAGGTGGATCCGTGTTTTGAAATATGTCAATGTAACAGAAGGAATGTCGTGATATAAATCAACACGATTCGGTATTATTTTTTCATTCGGCAATTAGGTATTGCGACAAGCCATGCCATTTGTCACGAATATGCGTACGTATTTCGGTATGCATGCATTGGAATCAATGCTTGTTCCCTTTGCGCGTGAGCCTCCTGTAATTAATCTCTTTTTAATCTACCGAATATCTATAGGCATTCGGAAATTCATCAAACGCGGGAAATTCATCATTTTTGAGAGCTGAAACGTACAGTCCACCTACATGAAACGAATTCAGAAAATACTGTGCGAATATCTTTTTTTTTTTACGATGATTTGATCAAAATTGGTGAAACGAAAAATCAACTCCCCAATTCCATTCCAATAGGGATTTCACAAGTTGGAACTTGCATTTTGAACGCACCCTTGAACCTGTCACTTATTGTCAATTCAAAAATATTCAGTAAAGTTTACAAATAATGGAAACCTGAAGAGCGTTAACGCATATTTCTGTTCGTAACTTTCGTATCAATGAATAGTGCCTAATAAACAAACACACGTGTGAAACACGTTTATATACCGTTGCTACCTTTACTAGACGTTACTCTTGAATTTTGTAACGTAACTTTTGAAACCAAAATTCAACCAAACGTTGATTCAACGTCGTATAAACGTTTACGCTACAACTCGTTTCACATTTACCATTATGAGACGTTTCCAGATCTTGCTTCCGCAACCTATATTCAACGAGAACAATAAAACTATTCAACAAACAGAGAAAACTTTAATCTAGGTTTCAGTAATTATTTTTTTTACGTCTTATTGACGTTTCAGCATCAGAATAAGAATTCTGTATTCTACGATCCAGTGATTATTTTTTCGAAGTTTTTCAAACTTTACAGTAGCCACCTTCATGAAACGTAAACTGCTTAACTTATATTTAATAAGAATTATGAAACGTTTCTTAAACGTTGAATATATACACTATTCAACAACCGGAAGTTTCTAGCCAACTTTCGTTTCTTTTTTTGACGTTTCATTAACGTTACAGTTGCCATCATAATGAAACGTATTTCAACGTATATTCATGACGAATTATGATAAAGTTTCATAAACGGAGTAATTTCAATCCGAAGGTGTTCCAAATTGCGCGTTTTTTTTTAATATAAAATAGGGATGGCGCACTGAGCTCGTCTGGACATTTTGCCATTTAAGAAGTGTGATGAATGACATTTATGAACATGGCTCCGTACACGATATAACATCGCGTTCAAATTGTTGAATAAGTTCATGAAAATCAGCGTTCTGTGAGAAGTGTTTTTAGAAAATTACGTGAATTTTTTGTTTTACATAATCGTTCTGAGAGCACTATTGGTCGAATTATCAAAAAATTCCAAGAGACCGATTCGGTGAAAGAGCAAAAAAGTGAAAAATACAGTCATAGCGGTCGTTCACAAAAAAAATATCGATTTGTTTCGTGAAAGTGTTTGCTGAAGACCCTGAAATGTCCATTAGACGACGTCGCAATAAGTTGTACTTAGTGGGTCCACAACATAGCGTATTTTACACAAGGATTCAGCTCTGAAGGCATATAAGGTTCAAATAACACCGGAACTGAAGCCATTAATGGCCGGTTTTATGAAAGGCGAACCGAGGATTCAACCGTGCGCCAACTACCAGATAGTGAGGAATTTGGTTGTTGACGCAACTGTTGAATCCTCGGTTGGCCTTTATAATACCGGCCCTAAATCATTTAAATTGTCATTCATTTGTCAATTTCATCAGTGATCAACCAGCTGTTGATTCATTGAGACAAAAATTTCCTGGACGAATAATCTCCACAAACGGTGATGTCATTTGGCCACCAAGATCATGTGATTTGACACCGTTGGACTAATTTCTTTGAGGTTTTGTGAAAAGCTAGGTCTATGAGAATAATCCACAATCGATTCCTGAACTAAAAGTCGATGAAAATTTCAACAAAAGAGTAGACGTCTCTAGGAGACCATTTGGCAGATATTATATTTCGTACATAAATGTCATAACTGATACTGCAATTACCAATAAAAGGTTTTTGAAAACGAATAGAAATTATTTGTGTTATTTCATCAAAAAAAAACCGCACAATTTGAAACACCCTTTATATAGGGCAAATTGTTGTCATTTGCGGTAAATTTTATTCTTTCATTTTGTTTTAAGATTTTGCTAATTTCTGTTTTTGAATTTTTTTGGAGGTACTAAGTACAATATTTTCTTTACATCCTCTTCAATAACCTTCATTTTTTCTTCAGGATCTTGTCAAGTATCGACGATCTTTCTGTTCAATTCATTCCATTATTCATATGTTCATGAGTATTTTATGACCCTATAGGTACTTGCTCGACCCTGAATATGCAACATGCTTTGCTAATTGAGCTTTATAATTTTCTTCTATTCGGTCAAAGAAACAGTGTAACTACATGTAATAAATTGCTGAAACAATGTGGAAAAATCTTCATTGAAAACACTGTAGATTATTGAAACATTTCGCTAGGCAGTAGGTAGGTACAAACCTACAAACCGGCTCTACTGAAAGGGGGCAATCAATTTTCAACAATAATCGGCTATGACGTCGTGCTTTTCAATATTACTACACTAGCAAAATGAGACAATGGTATATTGAACAGATAGTGACCCATGATTAACGCATTTACTCGAAGGGTTCCATTGTTTCGTTAATAAAAAAGCGACAGATATATCTTTAGTCCATCAACTACTTTGATACTATCATTCCGTACTCTATGTATGTTAAATTTATAATCCAGGGAAGCTTTTGTCTGGTATATATTTTATGTCTCACCCGATAGGTGTCAGAAGCAGGTGTTTTGGTATTAGGGTTCTTGAATTGATGAGGTTATCACTAACAACACAGGTAGTTCTAGTTTTCGAGGTATTGGTGTAATTCGGTGGAATTTGTTTGATTTTTAGCCATTTTAAATATTGGAAACAACATTTTGGTTATTTGTCAGTGTGTGCATCTAATTGAAATGTTATCAAGCGGTCCTTCTCATTGGGGGATAAAAATTCGATATACTCGATGGAGAAGAAAGACACTGAAGAAAAAGAGTAACTTTTGGATTTTTTCGATATCTTCTTTTTTCCTTAACTTCTTACTTCATGATCAATATCAGGCAGGACTTAAGATATTTCATGAGTGGGAGTGAGGTAGCAATAATTTCAGGATATTTATAGTCGGAAATAAGTGCTTGTAAAGGGAATGTTTCCTCCAGAAACACTAGACGTTTAATGAGATTTTTCCTACAAATGAAATTCGTATTGATGGTGCAGTAAACAGAAAGTCGTATATAGTAACTATAATGTTCAATTTGCGACTTGTTCCAATACATTTTATTGGTTGGAATTCGCAGAGTCCCCTCGAAATTTCGGGATTCATTTGACGAGTAAAAATTATGGCGTTACATTCCGGAAATAAAACTTAGCATTGGCGATGAAATCTCATACTCAAGAAATTTATATTTAAAAAAATAAAACTCCTATCCGAGTGCCTTTATAAGGTTTATGAAAACTGTAAAACGTGAGATTGAATTATTTTTATCTCTGTTGCAACCGCGTTTCCGTTTTCCTCATTTTCCGCAACTGGAAAAAGGATATTGACTGTGGTTCTCTATACAGAGTGTAACAGCCAAATGGAATAAATTCGATAACGAATAAATGAGGACGTGTTGGGAAAAACGCTCGGACACGTCGATTTGTAATTTCAAATGCGCATATTTTTCAAGACAATGAAATTATATAGGGTGTTCCATGTGACCGCGGCCAATACCAACTTTCTTATTTCAAATGCAACCCCCTATATATTATGTATTTTCTGGATTATTCAGAGAATTCTAGACACAATTCATGCACGATGTCCTATACCTACCTATCTTTAACTATTTCGGATGTATTAAGTGTTTTCAGATTTATTGCAAAAATCAACGTTGTAAATAAAAATTATTTTATTTCACAAATTCGGTACATTACACTTAAAACCTAATGAGTAATACTGATTTTTTCTTTATTATAAAAAAAAACAAAAAAAACATTAATGTCAATGCAGGAAATGTTCAAAATGCTTGGCAACATGCTAATCTGGTGTAGAATTGTCTTCTAATGTTACTCAACATTTCACTTTCAGGCGTTTTTGCTTACTTTCTTCATATCAAGAGGTAAATGGGAAATAAGTATTGAGTGTAATGTATCGAATTTGTGAATTAAAATAATTTTCATTTAAAATGTTAATTTTTGTGAAAAATCTGAAAACACTTAATATTTCCAAAAAAGTTGAAGATAGGTAAGGGACATTGTATATGAATTATGTCTATAATTTTCTGAAGAATCCAAAAAATAAATAATATACAGGAAGGGGGTTGCATTTGAAATAAAAAAGTTGGTATTGGCCACGGTGGCATGGAACACCCTATATAATTTTGTTTTCCTGAAAAATATGCGCATTTAAAATCACAAATCGACGTGTCTGAGCGTTTTTCCTGACATCCCCTCATTTATTCGTTATCGAATTCATTCCATTTGGCTGTTACACTCTGTATATTCATTTTCAACAGACATATTCAATTTGTTTCCCTTCGAATACATCTGAAAGAATTGAAAACTCAATATAAGGGTGTTTCATCGTGTGAACGTGGTGGCCACCCTGTAAAATTTCGTGGTCAAAATCAGTGTGAAAATGTACAACATGACTTCAATAACCGTTCCTAAAATTTTTATTGTTCTTACCCTAAAGGGAAGTACCCAGACGAACAGTTACATCTCTGTGATGTTATCAGGACATATCAATTAAAGAACTTTGTTACATATCAGTTTACTGTAACGGTTATGTAACAGATCCGATAATTGTGATTCACACAAATTATGTCCACATTATATAACGATGATGTTCCTGATGTTCTATAATATCCATGTAACATATAGAGAACTTTTTTCCATATTGGTGATTTGTTGTGATTGGAGTGCTGTGTGGTGAAATCGAAATTTTTCGTTTCGATCTCTGTGAAGCTATGATATTCTCGTACCATTCGTTCGAACAATACATTTATTCGATAGAAGGCTTTGGGGATTATCCGAAAAACCTCCTATTTCGCGTGTTTTTGGTTCAACTAGTATTCTCGTTCATCATTTGGACAGCGCCGAGCAGGGAACTTTTCTGCAATACATCAAAACTATCGTTTATCCTGATTTATGTCAAAACCGAAGCTGGAATGGGACCGCGCAGCTCGCGTCGCTTCATTGCATGTAATAAAAACATCCCTTTTGTGTTGACACATGATGAAATATAAAGCGTTAAAACAGGTTCACATGAAAAATCCGTCATGCAGCTCGAGAAGTCCTCACTTTGTTTGTGTGAAATGTCAAGGTATATCCATTTATTATATAATTTTAATGTTTGTCAGAGAGCATTATTGTATCGAAGTTTAACTGGTTATTAGATTAACTGCCCGTAGGGAAACATTAAACATTGACCTGTTTTCAGCGAAGGGTCAGCGATAATTTTTCATCCATTGTATGTCTGCCCGTCGGCTTGCAGAATCTGCTTCCTTCGTCAAAAGCTTACGACCCAACACTTAAGGTAAGTAATGATGATCATTTTTTATGTTCTGCGCGGACATGTGCGAACAGAGATGTAGCAAATGTCCGTAACGACGTGACAATACGTCCTGAATATGATTAACTTGCCCATGATTACGGGGGATTTCCGAATAGGATCCCTTCAGGGTGTGGACGTTACGAAGATTTAAAAATGTCCTTTTCGTACGTTAGAGCTTTGTCATGGTTCAGTTATGGCATGGTATTGATGCTCAATACTACTGAAAGGAATTATTGATCTGTTTCAACCAAAATTGAAAAATTTTCTCATAACATCTTAATGTCATTATATCGCAAGCACAACCATTTCGACACAATCCATACAGGACTCTCTCATAATGAACGTTTTACCGGAATTGATGCAAATTATTCGCACAGTTTTTTGCGCACTCACCAATAAAAGAATTGTTCTACAGTACCGGACGAGCTAGAAAAAATACTCATACTCATTACCTTATTCCGATTAAACAAATGCTAGAATTAAGTGCAAATTATGTGTGATTTGTCTATACAGAGTGTGACAGCCAAATGGAATAAATTCGATAACGAATAAATGGTGTTGGGAAAAACACTCGAACACGTCGATTTGTAATTTCGAATGCGCATATTTTTCAAGAAAATAATATTATATAGGGTGTTCCATGCGACCGTGGCCAATACCCCCTGTATATTATTTATTTTTTGGATTCTTCAGAAAACTCATTATTCATGTACAATGTCCTATACCTATCTTCAACTTTTTCGGAAATATTAAGTGTTTTCAGATTTTTTACAATTTTACATTAGACTTCTTTTTGTGGGGATATGTCAAAAGTATTGTATACAAAACGAAACCCTCAAACTTAGACAACCTAAAAAACCGAATCACGCTTGCGATTAGATCAGTCACGCCTGAAATGTAGAGTAACGTTAGAAGACAATTCTGCACCAGATTAGCATGTTGCCAAGACTTTCGCGGCGAACATTCTGAACATTTCCTACATTGCCATCAATTTTTTTTTGTTTTTTTTTCTAATAATTAAGAAATGATCAGTATTACTTATTAGGTTTTAAGTGTAATGTACCGAATTTGCGAATTAAAATAATTTTTATTTAAAACGTTGATTTTTGCAATAAATCTGAAAACACTTAATACTTCCGAAATAGTTAAAAATAGGTATAGGACATGTGAATGAATTGTGTCTAGAATTCTCTGAAGAATCCAAAAAATAAATAATGTACAGGGGGTTGTCTTTGAAATAAGAAAGTTGGTATTGGCCACGGTCACATGGAACACCCTATATAATATTATTTCCTTGAAAAATATGCGCATTTAAAATTACAATTCGATTTGTCCGAGCGTTTTTCCCAAAACGCCCTCATTTATTAGTTATCGAATTTATTCCATTTGGCTGTTACACTATCTATGTAAGATTATCTTTATTCCACTCTTCATTGCCAGGCAAGGTAGCACAATTCTCAATATTCAATTGACTATTACGTGATTTCGGTTCAACAAACGACACAATTATATGCAGTTTATGGTTATTAATTTTTTTGAACGCACCAATAATCAAATACCCAAGAAAAGCAGACTTCTCCTCGAAATCTCTGAGAGTTTTAAATCCGGTTCTCAAGGGAACTCCTATTGCGATATCTCAGAGATCACTTCTTGATGTTACTGAGCGACATTCCCAAATAATTCTTTCTGTGAGTTTTCACATTTTTTTCTGATATAAACATAATTGGAAATTCTCAATTGCGTCATTTTTAAAATATCCCGAAAATGATAATAATAATAATTATCTCAAATGCAACCAGAATAAGAAATTTCCAGTGCGAGCTCCCAGAGATATCCTGAACGCTACCGGAAAATTGAATTCACAAAGATATCCCGAATCTAACGGAAACAAGGAATTGTCTTGTCAGAGTTATATCGGACGTAAAAAATCGTCCATTTTCGTCCAAAGCTTGAAAATAGAATGGTAAACACTTAATTATGTAAAAGGAAAAGAGGATCTGTGATAAGATAAGTGATAAAAATTTGTCTAATTTAATATTCTCTATTCACATTTATGAAGTATTTCGGTTGGCCAAGATTCAGGTTTATCGAGTTTTTTCACTTAAAATTGACGCAGGTTGGTACTCGTGAAATGTCAAATAATTCTCAGAGACGTTGCCAATGCTAATTCCTATTTACTCTTCTCAACCTTGTAAATGGAGTTAGTTCTTTTGAGGTATAACTGTGTCACAGGTTTCGTAGTACTAATACATTTTCATCCTGGAATATTTCAAGTTTTGCTGACAGGTATTTAAATGTCTGCGGTAAGCTTATTTCTTGAGAATTCTGAAAAGTGGGGAATTTTATAGGTCCGTCTGTTCGTTTAGAAGTTTTTTTTTTGCGGGTTATTCAATTATTTTTATTCTTTTTTCGAATGAACTATCACAACGTAACTATTCTGTCCATTATTCTTCAGTAAATTTGCAACACTCGATTCCTGATTTCCGTACAAGAAAATAGCATAACTGAATCTTCCAACCAAGTTTATATACGAGGAATATTTACAGTTTAACAGAAAAAAAGTTTCTTCAACATTCGCCAGGTCTTTGGAAATATTGAATTCATATAACATTTTTCCAAATTCATTATTTTCCCAAAGTCTATAAACATTTTGATGAACACTAAGACCTCTATGTGGAAAAAACAACGTTGCTCAGTTAGGTATCTGACAAAAAAATGACTATAAGGTAACATTTTGAAAATATAGACGGTGGAATGTCATGGCCAACCGGGATACCTACATTATAAAAGTGAATGAAGTATCCAAAGTTTTCATTCCATTCTTTGGGAAAAGTTGATCATTCGAATAAATTTTCGTGTGATACTGCAATGTTATGGAATATTCTTATTGTTTCATGAACGGAAAACAGCATCACCATGATATTTTCTTCGAATATTTTGGTCGACATGTCTGTCTTATCAAATGATTGATAAACAAATTTTGCAGTGAATATTTAGAAGCTTTCTCGATAGAAGCGGAGATAGTTGTATCAACGGACATTGTATTTAACAATGAGTAATGTATGTTGTTGTGTTGCTGTTCTTGTACTGACATCCCAGTGACATGAACACTTTACACGCATAGCTGGCTGTGATACTGATACTACCGAAATGTCCGATAGGTGGGCATGAAACAATAGCGTCCAATATGTATGTCAATTAGACATGGATCGTTGTTATTATTGGCCGATCAATACGTAACTTGAGAATGGACATGTCATACTGAGAGTGTTATATCCTAATCGCCCCTACGTGTGACAAGTGACAATATCTACGTCCTATTCCTCATTATAAACTAAATTGTATTTCATGGTTTACTGATAATCGTGCTTCTTATAGAGGGACTCTCTTTCATCTGTTCTCCGTTTTGGACGTTGATATTGATCACTGAATAAAAAACATTAATAATTCATTTACAGCTCTAGTATTTTCATCTCATCTCCTCTTCCTGTTAATGAGTTTTTGCGAAAATAGTTTCTTATCAGCAACATCTGGAATGCCTATTGAAGGAAATCGATCACATTCGTTATTAAGTGATTTTCTTGTGTGCACGCCAATTATTTTGGAGGGTTGCCCGAATAATACTCTGGAGTAAAGCCCGTGAAGTTAATCAGCCAATTATTGACATGGCGGTATGAGATTCCCCCAATACATCTGTGCCGAAGAATGTCTATACGTCGGTCAGTGACCTGACGGTTAAAGCCGAACTAGGGTCCTCTCCTCATCACCTAGCATTTGACAAATGACATCTTCCATCAAATTCCTCCATTCAATACCGCACAACTGTATGAATATAAATAAGAGCAAGTTTCGAAACGCAAAACCATTTGTAACATTGAAAATTATACGAAATGGAGTGACATTCAAAAGGAGCACTCGAAAGTTTGATGAGTCCCATTGTATTTACTACCTCCTCGTTCTACCTTGATGGGTGATAAATTGTTCCAGCTTTTATCACTCCGAATCAAGTCATCATATTTGTATGCAAACTTGTTGATCATTCGAAGGGCACGCATGCAAATTCCAGTTAACCGGTTCATAACTCGAGCAAATTGTTTTCGGCTTTGTTATTAATAATTTTCATTCTTGATTCTCATTGAGCTTTATACCTTTTGGTCTTTCTAACCTTAACAAATCCAAATGCCGATATTGAAATTCTTGTGTTAGTGATTGGTCCTTCAAACGATTCATTTTTCTCCCCGTTCATGATAAATACTGAAAAGTATACAGGGTCTTTCACGAGGAACCTCACCCATATTTATACGGGAAACTACTGAACGTATTTTCATGAAATTCAGCACTTATAAGTATTTCACGATGCTGATGAAATCTAAAATATTTTCAAGGCATGAGCACCTCCGGTTTTTCCGGAAATGACGTCAACTTCCGTTTTTCAAATTAGAACACCATTTTTTTATTGCAGAAATAGATTCCTTAGAAAATTTCAAGTTATCTTGATGTAACATTTTTCAGTTTTGGTTGGAAAATTCTCTCTGAGCGGGAAAATTCGAAAAGAAAATCGAAAATAGAGCTCCGCTGAAACAAGAATAACTTCGAGGTTTTTGGATGGAAAATTTTCATTTTTGGGATTTTTCAAGATGTGAGATTGATGTATCCACTTTAAAAATCGAAATCACGATTCATGATACAGGGGGTGAAAAAATCGCTTTCAAAGTTAGGGATGACAAAATCGTGAAAAATCAATTTTTTCAAATTAAAACCCCATTTTTTTATGGCAGATATTGAATCTACGTTGAAAAATAATGTGAGTGTATGCATCACACCCTTGCCCTAAAATGGATATTTTCTGAGCTAATATCCACTTTAGGGCAAGGGTGTGATGCATACACTCACATTATTTTTTAACGTAGATTCAATATCTGCCATAAAAAAATGGGGTTCTAATTTGAAAAAATTGATTTTTCACGATTCAATATCTGCCATAAAAAAATGGGGTTCTAATTTGAAAAAAATGATTTTTCACGATTTTGTCATCCGTAACTTTGAAAGCGATTTTTTCACCCCCTGTATCATGAATCGCGATTTCGATTTTTAAAGTGGATACATCAATCTTACATCTTGGAAAATCCCAAAAATGAAAATTTTCCATCCAAAAACCTCGAAGTTATTCTTGTTTCAGCGGAGCTCTATTTTCGATTTTTTTTCGAATTTTCCCGCTCAGAGAGAATTTTCCAACCAAAACTGAAAAATGTTACATCAAAATAACTTGAAATTTTCTAAGGAATCTATTTCTGCAATAAAAAAATGGTGTTCTAATTTGAAAAACGGAAGTTGACGTCATTTCCGGAAAAACCGGAGGTGCTCATGCCTTGAAAATATTTTAGATTTCATCAGCATCGTGAAATACTTATGAGTGCTGAATTTCATGAAAATACGTTCAGTAGTTTTCCGTATAAATATGGGTGAGGTTCCTCGTGAAAGACCCTGTATAGAAATTGGTGAAAAAATTTCAGCTGTTGGGACAATTGATGTGAAGAATAAAACCCGTGCACGTGGCTCAAGAACAGTCTGGCCCCCATGGCCCCCTCCTAAATACGCCAGTGGTGGTGATTTGGCTGATGTTATTTCCCATAATAATGGGAAATAACATAAATAACATAAATAACGGCATATCTTCCTCTTCATAATGAAATAAAAATCCGATCATTTATTTGAAAAAAATGGCATTCTTCTTTGTTTGCCAAAATAACACCTCCCATTGAAAAACTTTGTAGTTTCGAGTGAAATCGAAACAGTGCACTGATGAGTTTGCTTCTTTCATTGGAAGATCCCAGCGACTTAATCCAGGACTGTTGAAGCTTCTCCAGACGAACAAGGTATTTGTCGGATTTCATGCAACAGTTCGCCAAATTCTTGGTCCAAAGGATAGAGCTGGTGTGCACAATGTAATACACATTATACCATAGATAGTTGCAGCGTTACAGATATAAGCTTTTGATCCTGTATAAGGGTTCAATTACCGAATCCATTGGGAGGATGATATCGGTCGAGTGATTCTGAATAGTCCTGATTTGACTGAACTGGACTACAGAATTCCTCCTCCAGGCTTTTGATGCCACTTCACTGTCCCTGAATAGTTTGCCGATCGAATATTCTGACAACTCGAGGAACGTACAATTATTAATATGTACAGCCTTCCCAATTAAGTGCTCGGAATACAGGGTCCTGCAATAATCCGTTCCTCTTCCATAGCTGCCGAACTACACATCTCAAAATTTCGGTTTCTTGTAATTCTTTTTCTGCATCTCAAGAAATTATGGATAGCCCTGTATATTTTATGTATTTTCAATGATCTTCTCTATCTCTTTTAACTCGCAAAGACTTCGAAATATTTTTCCAACGTTGCAGACCTTATTCAGAGAAAACTGGATAAAGTTGAGCGCATTCCGCTGAAACAACTGAAACAGTTGCAAAAACAAGACGTAACAAGTTATATTCCCTTGAACATTGGCATCCTCAACTCCAATATACACTGAAAAGTTGAAAGAATTGAGGAAGTAAAGATGAAGCTCCAGAAAAATCCTCTTCACCTTGAATTATTAAATTTTTGCTTTGCACCTCAGTGATTTCGACAATTTTAATAATTTGAAAGAAGAAAAATTGTCCGATGATGCTTCCAGTTGCACGAAGAGTGCACAGGAATTTAGTTGGGAAGCTGCAGGTCCCTTTCGAACCTACAGGGGATTTGAAGTGAGGGAACCCTCTCCCTTTGCTAATTTCACATAAGAGTATGAATCCCTCTTATGGCTCTAAATCATACTCACACCGGTTGCATGGGAAGCCTACATACCCAGTGACATACATACTGCAGTCGCCATGGCAACACATGTCGGCATTCAAAGTGCAACCCTTTTCATTTCCGCTATCAAACAATGCCGATGAAATTGATTTTTACGGTGCAATAGTGGTTTGGTTGGGCTGGGCCTTTGGGAGTTTATTTATCCAGGATTTGAATGACTATCAACAATGGAAAGATACTGCAGGATAGTTCAATTTATCAGCTGGACCTCAACAGGCGCCAAAAAAATAATTTTCAAGGCTGACATGATATATCAACATAAAAAGCGTCGCCTCAAAATTACACAAAGATGTCAAACCTTTTTTTTTTCAAAATGATTCTGGATATTTTGATGTAAATATCAACTTTTGCATTAGGAATGTTGATATCTACTTTTTGAGTATATAAACATCATTTTCTAAAAAGCTTGAAGTTCGCCAACGATTTTTATAAATAAGTGGACGATAACCCAGAATGAAATATTTCAAAGCAATATGTTTGTTCAATTTATAATCAATTTTTCTACCATATCAATAAACTGGTTTGGGTGATATCGTCTGTTCTTACATAAAAATTAAGTAAGCGATAGTTGTTTTTTGTAGTTACAATAGGCATTTAATAATAAATGAATTGTGAAGAGCTGCTTTGACCTGTTCAATCCCTTGATATTTTGTGTTTTTCCCATTCTGATATTTGAAAGAACCTGACAGGAACTGGTTTCGGAGAAATCGTCCGCGCTTACAAAAAATTAAGAAGCGATAGAGTTGTTGAGGGCGGCATCAACCTGTTTATACATGCTTTGAGTGAGAAGACGATGGTAATTTCGTTTTTCTCCATTCTAAAATTTGAAACACCCTTCTTATTTCTCACTGAATAGTATCAATTATGTTATGGTGCTTAACAGCATGCAGGTTGCGTAACATTCTGATAAATTGGTAATATGCAAATTATCCAATCCATATGTCCTCTCCATAAACCTAACTACCGAGACAATAATGTCGGGACAGTGCCGCGTTATAAAATTTCCACCCCATTTATTTTATGGTATCGATACGCGGATAGGCGACACTGTGCTAATTAAATTTATAGTTTGAATAAAAATATGAAGTCGTTGATTCAGTTTCAATTGGGCGTGATGGCAAATGATGAGGAGGGCTATAACTACCTTTTTCACATTTTTACGACAGTCCGAATGGCCCTAAGATGGTGTTAAATTTTTGCTAAACAAAAAGATAATCTTTTCTGGACGTTGAGGGATATTCCGTGATATAATTTGTAGCGTTGGGTTCGAGTTGAAAGTTTTTCCTACTGATAACTGTCATGTTTGCCAAATGTTCAAATTGGGAGAATTATTTTAGGACGATACTTTTTTATTGCGAAATATTATTTTTCCGGCAATGCTTCTTTCCATCGCAGGTGACAATCTTGACAAATTCTCACTTGATGCAAATTGTATATTTTCATATGACGAACATATCGAATTAACTATTCATTTTAAACGAAGTTCATTATTAATAACTGCTCAAAAAAGAAAAAAGCCTAACAAAATTCGTTCAGCTCACACCAAATGACTATTGAAATAAACTGCTCCACATGAGTTAGGGATATTGACTTAAATTGCAGAAAACTATAGTTAAAATAAGATTTTTGTGCTGAAAATTCATATTGATATGATTTCAAGTTGAAAATTAATTGTAGCCTTTAGGTCTGCTGCATATACAGGGAAGTTAAGAAAAATCGAGTGAAACAACGAAATTTTATTCCCAGAGAATTCAAGCATTTTAAGACTATTAATGCAATGAATGGCCTCCACGGACATCAATAACAGCTTGACATCTTCTTTGCATAATACACACGAGGTTGTTGAACATTTCTTGAGGAATTTGGTTCCATAAACGGGGCAGAAGCTCTCTCAGATCATTTAAGGATTCTGAGGTAGGTTGATGATTATCTAATCTTCTTTGGAGCATATCCCATGCATGTTCTATGCAATTCAAATCTGGTGAGTGCGGAGGTATTGGTAAATGTGAAATACCAAGCTCCTCGCGCGCATTCTCAACTATGTCTGCACATTGCGGTCCAGCGTTATCGTCTAGAAATTGAAAAGTTTCACCAATAGCAGCGTGAAAATTTGGCACAACATTGTCAATGACATGCTTTCTATAGTGTGAGGCGGTCATATTCCCAGGACAAATGTGTAGATCTGTGCGCCCGTTGAAACATATCCCGGCCCATACCATAACACTACCCCCTCGGAATGGATGGATTTCTTGGACATAGCGACGATTACGGGATATGCGGGGGATTTTCCATACCCTTATTCTTCGAGAATCTGAAAATCGTTCATATCTGGATTCATCAGTGAAAAGGACACTACGCCATTGATCGTTCCAATTGATATGTTGCCTTTCCCATTCCAGTCATTCACGCTCATGGTCACGTGTTAATGGAACTCCTCTTAATAGACGTCTAGAACCTAAATTCACCTCTCTCAAACGTCTTCTGATGGTTTCGTTGGAAACTTGGACCCTATCTGCATTTTTAAAAGTATTCCGTAGCATTATACACGTAGATGCAGGGTTTCTCCTCGCCGAAACGGTGATGAAACGATCCTGAGCAGGTGTTGTTTTTCGTCGCCCACCAAGTGACCAAGCCTTGGTCTTCCCAACACGGAACCTGTCTCCCTGAACCTATTCCAAAGTCGAGATATCACACTGTTGCTGACTTGGGGCCTTTCCGCTACAACAATCTGAGTAAGGCCACCGTGTAGCATTCCGATAGCCCTATTAGCCTCAGCGTTTGTTAATTAACTCATTTCAAATCGGAGCCGTTGATAAACAGACTTCATTTCAGAATAAGAACATTCATGAAGCATGCAAAAAACCAAACTTCAGGAAGAAGGCGAACAGATTGACGAAATGTCTCATACTGATTTTTATTGGATCGATACAAGTTGTTATTGAGTAGATTTCCCAGCGATTTTAAAAACGATTGAATACGATATCCCAAACTCTTGTGGAACAGTATATCAGGTTATGGTCCTAATGGGTTTTGTCAAATAAGGACCTACTTGGAGCTCCAACTGGTCTCTAGATTTATACACTGACAAAGGAAAATTCACCAATCACTCTGTCCTACTGATAGATGAAAAGACGTTAACGATTTTCATTCCTATCAGTAGCGCTATTTAATACTTCAGAGATAGACTAGTAGAGCCTCTAGATCTACCTATTAGGTACTTATCCTTATCGGTAGATCGGTGATTTTATAGGCGAAATGCCAAAGTTTGATCAATTTTCCTGAAGAAATGGGGAAATTACGGGAAATATGAAAACCGAGCTATTTTGCACTGACTTCTCCTCTTTCGATCCGTATATTCACATCACGGCCAGGATATCTGTGAAAAAAGTTTCATCGATTTCAAAATTACCATTTTTGCCGGTTTTTTTCGCGATTTTCGCGAATAAAAAAAAATACTTTTAAATCGCCTAGAGACGTATGAATCGATTATTTCTCTTTGCGACAGTATGAAAATTTTCTCACTTTATCGAAGCTTCGCTGCGGTTTTGAGATTCTTCTGGACCCACTTTTTCGACAGATTCCCTTGATCGGTATACAGAGTTACAAATTCAGTACAGTAGATGAGTAGAAATAGAATGAATATACCGACCCCTAGTTATGTTTACCTCAAGTTTGTTCCATGATTCCATAAGAATTCTCAAAAAAGTTGAATTATTTCAAATTTATTTGGCTGCCATTTTATTTCGGACAAATTGCGAAAATTCTCCTTGATTCCGTTCTTTCGAACTCCTGCTCTTGACAGTAACTCGACATCTCGCTATATTTCAACGTTCGAATTTATTTATAGGTTCAATTTTACTGCTCTCCTACCCGAGAGCCGAGAGCAAAGAACACTTTTCTTCAGCCCCGCGTGCGACAATAAATAGCACAATCGAACGATTTAATAAAACGGAGTGAATTTAAAAACGCCATTAACGTGTCCGCCAATACGCTTTGCATGCGCACATAAATCTGACATTCAACGACTTTAAAAAATCCCGAATTGTGCCATTAGTGTATAAACTATCATAAATTTGCGATTGGTGAACAATCCGCTCGCGTCCTGGGACCTCGGAGGCGCTTTTAAAGTAAGTGCTTGACGACATTTGAACGCGGCCAAGTATGAAGTTTATTTGCCGTTTTTAAATCTGCCCGCCGGAAATACTGGCGTTGCGGGCATGGGACTGTTTTATTTCGAATGGGGTAAGCATTTTGGGGGTTGCACCCCACCGCGTCTTCGCGTATCACCCGCACATAATTATCAGTTATCGCTCATGCGTGAAAACACTCGCTCCTTATGAAGCTTTTCTTCTCCGAACATATTTACAGCTACGCCTCGTGCTTGTCGATTTTTATTTCATCAGGGGTGTGAATTTTCATCCCCTACCATGCCTAACTTGATGCGTTCGAATTATTCGTCAAATATGCTTTTGGTCTCTGCTAGAAGTTCTCACATTCGTAATTCGACAGAAGATTATTCGAAAAAGTGACTCAAAGCATTTCACTTCATCCTATCAAGTTCTAATGATCTTCCATTTATCAAAACAGATTCATCATCACAATACAAACACCCATGAAATGATGAAAGGAATGGGACCCAGTACAGATCCCTGAGGCACTCCACATTCACTGTTTAACATTGCTGACATATAGCATCCTTGTTATACAACCGATGGGCGATGACTTCTAACCAAATATGATCTCAACAGCCTCCGAATAATTCCTCTGAAGCTAAAGCCATAAAAATTCAATTTCTCCAGAACTGTAACAGATACAGACACTATCAAAGGTCAAAGTTCAAGATCATAAGATGTTCACCTCTATCCATTGTTTCAACTGCCTTAAGCATTACAATGAAAGCTGTCATTGTGCTCTTAATTCTGCTACATCCATTAACGACTGACATTTGGTGAGACACACTGTATTCTCCCTCACCAAATTATATGATTTTTTTCGAGCATACTAAGTGACGAATCCCACATAGACCCTCTTACAAGTTTCACACTCTATTTGCATATTAACATATGAAAACATTCCTATTTCCATACTGGGAAGTACTTGAAATCTTGGTCACCTCAGTTATCTCAACCCTTTGACAGTGCTCAGTACCGTCTCGAATTCTTAATTTGAACATGGAGTATGCTCCACATGTAAACATCATTCACAATGAAAAGAAACCCATATCAAAGTTTGAAAAGGGTACACTTGAATCGTTTTTTTCCTCATGAGATTCTCATGTCATAGTTGTGGAGATATACTTCAATTTTTTAATGATATGTTACTGGATCGAATCAATAGAGAGTAAACTCTATGGGAAGGTTGTGTTCAAAGTATATTTGTCTGAGATTTGCCATGCACCATTGCTCATCTACATTGACTGCAGTTATAACACACTGTAATCAGTATCGGGCTAAGATCTGTATCAAGCTAAAGATCTGTATCTAGCAATTGATCTGTATCGTGCTATAGATCATTATATCGGGCAATAACTGTATGCGCTATATATTTATATTTACCTATCAATCTGTATCGGGCGATCTGTATCTAGCTATTGATCTGTATCGGGCTATCGAACTATATCAGGCTATAGTGTCCAGCAATGGATCTGGATCGAGTTATTGATCTGTATCGAGCTATAACTCTGTGCGATATAAACCTGTATTTAGCTATTGATCTGTATCGGGCTATAGATCTGTGTCCAGTAATGATCTGTATCGAGCTAAAGATCTGTACCTCGCTATTGATCTGTATCGGATCATATACATGTATATGTATCGTGCTTTAATCATTATATCGGGCTATAACTGTGTGCGCTATAGATTTGTATCTACCCATTAATCTGTTTCGGGCCATAGATCTGTGTCCAGCAGTAGATCTGTATAAATCTGAAGTTCTGTATCAATCTAAAGATCTGTTTCTAGCTATTGATCTATATCGGGCTATCGAACTATATCAGGATATAGATCTGTGTCAAGCAATGGACCTGTTTTCTGCAATCGGTCTGTGTCGAGCTATTGCTCTGTATCGTGCTATAGATCTGTACCTAGCTATTGATCCTTATCGGCCATATATCTGTATGAGGCAAGAGATCTGTATCTTGCTATTGATCTGTATCGGGCTATAGATCAGTATATTGGGCTATACATGTGTACGCTATAGATCCGTATGTGGCTTTTTATCTATATCCAGCTATAGTTCTGTACCAGGCTTTAGATTTGTGTTGTGTACAGCATTAGATCTCTATCGAGTTAAAGATCTGTATCTAGCTATAGTTCTGTATCGGGCTATACAGGGTCTTTCACGAGGAACCTCACCCATATTTATACGGGAAACTACTGAACGTATTTTCATGAAATTCAGCACTTATAAGTAATTCACGATGCTGATGAAATCTAAAATATTTTCAAGGAATGAGCACCTCCGGTTTTTACGGAAATGACTTCAACTTCCGTTTTTCAAATTAGAACACCATTTTTTATTGCAGAAATAGATTCCTTAGAAAATTTCAAGTTATTTTGATGTAACATTTTTCAGTTTTGGTTGGAAAATTCTCTCTGAGCGGGAAAATTCGAAAATCGAAAATAGATCTCCGCTGAAACAAGAATAACTTCGAGGTTTTTGGATGGAAAATTTTCATTTTTGGGTTTTTCAAGATGTAAGATTGATGTATCCACTTTAAAAATCTAAATCGCGATTCATGATACAGGGGGTGAAAAAATCGCTTTCAAAGTTAGGGATGACAAAATCGTGAAAAATCAATTTTTTCAAATTAGAACCCCATTTTTTTAGGGAAAGGGTGTGATGCATACACTCACATTATTTTTTAACGTAGATTCAATATCTGCCATAAAAAAATGGGGTTCTAATTTGAAAAAATTGATTTTTAACGATTTTGTCATCCCTAACTTTGAAAGCGATTTTTTCACCCCCTGTATCATGAATCGCAATTTCGATTTCTAAAGTGGATACATCAATCTTACATCTTGAAAAATCCCAAAAATGAAAATATTCCATCCAAAAACCTCGAAGTTATTCGTGTTTCAGAGGAGCTCTATTTTCGATTTTTTTTTCGAATTTTCCCGCTCAGAGAGAATTTTCCAACCATAACTGAAAAATGTTACATCAAAATAACTTGAAATTTTCTAAGGAATCTATTTCTGCAATAAAAAAATGGTGTTCTAATTTGAAAAACGGAAGTTGACGTCATTTCCGGAAAAACCGGAGGTGCTCATACCTTGAAAATATTCATCAGCATCGTGAAATACTTATAAGTGCTGAATTTCATGAAAATACGTTCAGTAGTTTCCCGTATAAATATGGGTGAGGTTCCTCGTGAAAGACCCTGTAGATCATTGTATCGGACTATAGATCAGTGTATCAGACTATAGATGTGTGCACTATAGATCTGTATCTGGCTTTTTATCTTCATAGGGCTCAGATCTGTATCAGACTTCAGAACAGTGTCTAGCAATAGATCTCTTTCGAGCTATAGATCCGTACCTAGCTACTGATCTGTATCGGGCTATAGGTAGATCAGTATATCGAGCTATAGATGTGTGCGCTATAGATCTGTATTTAGCTATTTATCTGCATCGGGCTATAGATCGGTATCTAGCTATTGATCGGTATCGGGCTATAGGTCTGTGTCCAGGAATGGATCTGTATCGGAAAGACAGACAAAAAACGAAAAATGTTTTTGAAACGTGTTAATTAATGCATACTTCAGTGCTAAATCAGTTTAGCTTTCGAAAGTTTATGTCTTTATAGACCATGCATTGATTCGGACGTTCGTGCCTTACTTATTATGGAAATGCTTCAAAAGACAAAACATATTTCGTGAAGGGAATTCTGAAAGGGTGATACTTGAAATTCGTCCACTAACAGAACAATGATGCCATTCTCGATACATACTAATAATAGAATTATCATGTAACGGTGAAGCACAAGAGACATCTAATTGTTTGTATATTGCCTATTTGCATTCGATAAATTTTGTGAAGTGCTAACCTATTCAACGTACGGGCATTCAATTGAAAATTTCGCAATTCACTGATGATTTCAGTGTTACCCCTTTCCTGAATATTAATAAGCTTATAAATATTCATAAATATTTATTGTCTCGTTTTGTGGCCAAATTGTTTGGTAATGGGTAAAGCCAATTAAGAAACAACGAACAATATTTGTGTATGAGTTGGGGGGAACATTGTGAAAGTAGAATACCGTATTGTTATTCTGTTTCTGGAGCAACTGGGGCAACTCAACTGAGTTGGTATTTGTTGAAAAGCTATTTCCTTTATCTCCGCTCATTAACTATTCACCATGGATGTGCTATAAAGAGATGCATTTTACGGAAAAACCATGTGCACTTCCTTGAACATTAAATTATTTCAGTGCTGTTTCGAAGCAAAAAAATAGATACAAATTAACAAATACAACAAGCTGTTATTTGGATAAAAATATTTCACCTCGTTTTCCACATGAATCCAGGCCTAATGACACAATCCCATTAGGAATAATTAACAATTACAATACCACCCCAACCTCACCAGCGTGAGCCATTTAATAATTCATCATCAGGTGTCGAGTTCGGGACCAAATATTTAATTGGTGTGTTTCCGGTGTTGTAGGCGAGGAGGACTCGCTCTTCCATTAACAACAGAACAATGCCACTTGTCGATAATGCCATGATCTTTCCAAAAGAAGACCAAAGGGGCGCCGCATGGTGTGTACTAATGTAATAGAATCGTGTCCCCTCGATGCTTAAAATTAATTAAAAGATTCAGATGGCTCCATTCAAGACCGGAATGATGTACCCTTAGGAATCAGTTTTTCAGCCCCTATCAATTAGTTACATGTTCAGTAGCTTTATGGAATATGTATTTCATGTTTCTTGGACGATTGCTTCTAATGAATTCCATTATATCACGCTTCAGATTAGCGGGGATCGCGAAAGCGATTAATGACTCTAATAGAAATGCCTTTCTGCCTTCTCTACTCGATTAATTGGGGTTATAATCATCAATAGGGTTGTAACGGAGCTCCGCAAGTTTAGAGCATAATAAAAAATAAATCTTATCTTCTCACTTTACTTTTCGAGTGAAGATATCGGTTCTTTTTAGAATGATAGAACTTTCGATAGGGATAACTGTGATATGACAGAAGAAAAAAAGCAATGTTGTTTTGACATTTCTATTGAATCTGCATGAGGCAATCCAAACCACGTGTTTTTTCCACAATTGTCAACCTCAAAACGTTTCTAACAGGTCGCTGGCTTGCAATACATGAGGTGAATTTTATTATCTTATGCATTTCATGAGTGAACAAGTGAGTGTTCATGATTTGTAATATCAAAAAATTTACTGAAGCAACACTGAAGAATAAAATTTCACTCAATGATATGATATGATTACAACTTTTAGTATTAGTATTGTGAGCCCGAAGAGATTGAAGAGAAAATATTGGAGAAGAAATATTTATCAGAGCACTAAACCTGTAACTTCTTTATCCTCTTATATGATATAAATTTTAATATTCATCAGTTTTACATTTTACATTAACTGAATACTGCTTATTTCAATGTCTACGAAGAAATATTCACTTTAGTTTCTTATCCTCGATATTGTCAAGTATTGATGACTGCTGACCAAATTTCCCTTTGTTTCCTAGTGAGTCACTTGATAGGTGTATAATACAGCAAATAACACACACTGGGTGTTCCAAAATATTCAAGAAAATCCTCTTGATATGTAAGACTTGCACATCTAACTTTAGCACACATTTATGGAATTTTTCATTGGAAAGGCACTTAATTGAAATAATTTTCACTGGTCTGATATTCCTAAGAGTAGGATTGACTGGAAATATCGAAAACATTTCAATATAAACAATTTTTTAAGCGAAAATACGGTTTTAATGTCTACATGATCAAAGCTGAATTCTCATTGTTTGACCACCAGCACTAACCTCAAAAAATATTTGACAGGTCGTTGGATTGCCTAATTGACAAATTATCATAGAACGACTCACGCCGCAAAACAACGTTTACAAATTGTTGAAATTTATTTTCAAAATCAGTGTTCTATTCGCCAAACTTATAGAGCACTTCGAAAAATTTATGGTTTACATAATCGTCCATTAGAGCTGATTATTCGTCGAACTAGTCGGTAGATTTCGGACAACATTTTCTGTACTCGATGCAACAACAACAACAAGATAAAGAACTGTACGTACAGAAGAAAATATCGCTGCTCTAAGTGATAGTGTGAAGGATGATCCAGATTTGTCAATTCGTCGACGTTCACAAATAGTTGGACTCTGTGCATAGACCACATGGAAAATTTTGCGTAAAGATCTTGGTCTACACCCATATTGGTACCAACTGGTTCAAGAATTGAAGCCACTTCACCATAATAAGCGTCGTTTGTTGGTTGATTGGGCCCTAGAACAGCTTGAAGTTGATCCACTCTTTTTTCGAAAAATTGTGGTTAGTGATGAAGCTCATTTCTGGTTGAACGGCTACGTAAACAAACGAAATTGCCGTATATGGAGTGAAATGATTTCTCAAGAAGTTCCAGGTTCCATTGGATCCTGAAAAATGCACTATATGGTGTGCTTTACACGCTTGAGGCATCATCGGTCCATATTTCTTCAAAAACGATGCTGATGCTAATGTTGCAGTGAATGGTGCTCAATACAGATCGATGATCAATGATTATTTGTTTCAAAATTTGAATGGTATCGACTCAGAAGTGTTTTGGTTTCAACAAGATGGTGCCACACCTCATGCTGCTACCGTAACAATTGATTGATTGAAAGAAAGATTTGGCGATAACATTGTTTCGAGAAATGGTCCAATTAATTGGCCTCCAAATCAAGCGACATAACTCCAATGGATTATTTTCTTCGGGGTTATGTCAAGTCATTGGTTTATGCTGATAAATCAGAAAAAATAGACGCTTTTGAAGCCAACATAACTCGTGTTATTGCTGAAATAAGGCCTGAACTACTCAAGAATTTCATGAAATAATCTTCAAATCAAATAAATAAAAAATGAGAAACAACAAATAGCAGGATAGGACTAGGAAAATAAACAGATGTTCAAGTTTTTTCACATTCGTGGCGACGTTTCGCAAAGGTGTCCCTCCGCTTCTTCAGGCCAAAAACATGTATCATCTTGACGAATTTAAAAGTAAAAACCACAAACATTCGTCAGAAAGAATAGCATCAAGAACACCATGAACAACATAAAGCTGTTGAACCAAAAACAATACGTCAGCTCCCAAAAGAACTCTATCAACATTCAACAATCAATAATGTCAACCAAAGGATTCTTTGGTCAACCAATTGATTTTTTGGTTGACATTATTGATTGGTGAATGTTGTTAACGTTTTCTATCTCAGAGTTCTTTAGGGAGCTGACCTACTGTTTTGGTTCGACTGCTTTATGTTGTTCATGGTGTTCTTAATGCTATTCTTTCTGACGAATGTTTGTCGTTTTTTACCTTTTTAATTCGTTAAGTTGATACATTGTTTTGGCCTGAAGAAGCAGAAGGGGCACCTTTGCAAAACGTCGTCACGAATGAGAAAAAACTCGAACATCTGTTTTTTTTTCTAGTCCTATTTCCTGCTATTTGTTGTTTTTTACAAAGAAAATGGAGGACGAAAATTATTATGACAATAAATAAAAAAATTGCCTAAAATGTGAATTTGAATGTGTTGTATTTCATTAAGTTCTATCACTCTAAAAAAACACCTGATGGTTATAACGAAGGTTTTGTTGGTGTGAAGATAGCAAAATCCCTTTAAGCTTGGTATCACCTTGTTCTGGGTGAATTATCTGTGAAAGAGAGTTTTTAGGGAGAACACATTGATGTGTTCGTACATAACGTACATTTTTATGAAATGATTGATTCTTGTTTCTTCCGAATATGGCTTCCATAGCGTTTTAAAAACATATAATTCTTATTGCGAAACCCTTTACCACGCTCGAGGTCCAAGTGACTATATCGGAACCCATCGCAGTGGCATAAATAACCGAAACCGATGGAGCACACGCTGAAAACATACGTTACCCCTGTCCCCGACAATGGAACCACTCGCGACAGTGATAATTTCGAAAGTCGACAATTTCTCCATGCCGGAAACCGGAAGAATCCGGAGTACATGAACCCTGTAATGGCCGAGATGAATGAATTGCTGATTTAGGGCGGCCGGACGGATAAAGAAAGGACAAGGAGCTGGCCGGCGTCTTCTTGCGGCCTGTTAGCTACGCCATGTTGAATTATTGATGTCCGTTTGGCTTACTGGGACAATTTGATATATGGTATCAATTGGGAACAGGAGACGGTAAATAAACCCTATTCCGTCACGAACAGAAAGAGAAATCACCCTCTTGGGGTAGATGATATTCTTAAAATTACATTTAAAATTGTTATAGCAAACCCCTGGAGGGTGATTCCGACGTAATCGACTGGTTTGCTTTTTACGGAATATGCCGTGGATTTTGATCATCTGAACGGGCCAATATGGCTTGTGACAGAACTGATTTCGAATGGGGCCGCCATTTACCTGATAAGATACCAGGCCATTAGCATAATGCACGAAATAACAGGTCGCCTGGTTATATATTATGTGGATATTGACAAATTTGAGAACACTCGAGTCCACTGTTCTTCGATGGATCGTTTTCCAGGAATCAATTGGCTTTAGTGGACAATGACGTATCTATCCATCTCCCTATCTAATTATCTATATCTCTATTTATTTATCTATCTATCTATCTTTCTATCTATCCGTCCATATATCCTTCTATCTACAGGGTCCTGCAATAGTGCGTTCTTCCATATTTTTTCTCGATTTTTTCAAATAGAACACCCTGAATTTCTTTTCACAATGATATAGAAAATTTAATACCTTACATTTTCTCAGGATTATTTTAACTCCCGCATCCAGCAGACACGAAAAATGATATCGCAATTGGAAATTTTATTCAAATATTAACATAATAAAAACTAACGGGCATTCAAAAGGGGTTAAACAATGAAATAAAACTAAATGAATAATTACCTATTGACAAACTTCATAACCTTCCCAGAATCATACTTCCTGAGCATCATCATAAAAATTATATTTCTTTTTCTCACAAGCAATACATATTGATCACGTATTCAACCTATTATATCAGTTTTTTTGGAAAGCCGATAAGAACTGATATAATACGTTGAATACGTGATCAATATGTATGGCTTGTACGGAAAAGAAATATCATTTTTATGATGATGCTCAGGAAGTATGATTCTGGGAAGGTTTTGAAGTTTGTCAATAATTATTCATTTAGTTTTTTTTCATTGTTTTACCTCTTCTGAATGTCTGTTAGTTTTTATTATGTTATTATTTGTTTTATCATTTTTCGTGTCTGCTGGATGCGGGAGTCGAAAAAATCTATCAATCTATCTAACTATCTATCTATCAATATATCTTTCAATCTATCAATCTATCTATTCATCTTTGAAGTTTTTCAACAACGGAAGGTTCCAAAGATTTCGAAGAAATCTGAACTGTTGACGGTTTCAAGAAATTTCTTTTTAACAACATGAACATGAATCTATCTATCTATCTGTATTCCCAACTATCTATCTTTCTTGCTATCTATCTATCCATCTATTCATTTTTGTATCTATCTATCCATCCGTCTATCTATCTACCCACCTATCTACAGGGTCTTTCACGAGGAACCTCACCCATATTTATACGGGAAACTACTGAACGTATTTTCATGAAATTCAGCACTTATAAGTATTTCACGATGCTGATGAAATCTAAAATATTTTCAAGGCATGAGCACCTCCGGTTTTTCCGGAAATGACGTCAACTTCCGTTTTTCAAATTAGAACACCATTTTTTCATTGCAGAAATAGATTCCTTAGAAAATTTCACGTTATTTTGATGTAACATTTTTCAATTTTGGTTGGAAAAATCTCTCTGAGCGGGAAAATTCGAAAAAAAAATCGAAAATAGAGCTCCGCTGAAACAAGAATAACTTCGAGGTTTTTGGATGGAAAATTTTCATTTTTGGGATTTTCCAAGATGTAAGATTGATGTATCCACTTTGGAAATCGAAATCGCGATTCATGATACAGGGGGTGAAAAAATCGCTTTCAAAGTTAGGGATGACAAAATCGTGAAAAATCAATTTTTTCAAATTAGAACCCCATTTTTCTTATGGCAGATATTGAATCTACGTTAAAAAATTATGTGAGTGTATGCATCACACCCTTGCCCTAAAGTGGAAATAACTCAGAAAATATCCATTTTAGGGCAAGGGTGTGATGCATACACTCACATTATTTTTCAACGTAGATTCAATATCTGCCATAAAAAAATGGGGTTCTAATTTGAAAAAATTGATTTTTCACGATTTTGTCATCCCTAACTTTGAAAGCGATTTTTCACCCCCTGTATCGCGATTTCGATTTCTAGAGTGGATACATCAATCTTACATCTTGAAAAATCCCAAAAATGAAAATTTTCCATCCAAAAACCTCGAAGTTATTCTTGTTTCAACGGAGCTCTATTTTAGATTTTTTTGTCGAATTTTCCCGCTCAGAGAGAATTTTCCAACCAAAACTGAAAAATGTTACATCAAAATAACTTGAAATTTTCTAAGGAATCTATTTCTGCAATAAAAAAATGGTGTTCTAATTTGAAAAACGGAAGTTGACGTCATTTCCGGAAAAACCGGAGGTGCTCATGCATTGAAAATATTTTAGATTTCATCAGCATCGTGAAATACTTATAAGTGCTGAATTTCATGAAAATACGTTCAGTAGTTTCCCGTATAAATATGGGTGAGGTTCCTCGTGAAAGACCCTGTATATATCGATCAATCTATCTATCAATCTTTCTATCCATCAATCTGTTCTATACTCTATACAGTCTATACTATACTAAAATGATAACTTGGTGGACCGGCCCGAGAAGAATTCAGCTGCAATACGGTGAGGATATTCTTATACGGTCGAAAAGAGGAATAATCGATTCATACGTGGGTAAAATTTCGATTCTCTAGGCAGTATAAAAGTATTTTTAAGTAATTCGCAAAAATCGCGAAAAAATCCGACAAAAGGGGCCATTTTGAACTCGATAAAACTTTTTCCACAGATATCCTGGCCGTGATATAAATATACGGATCGAAAGAGGAAAAGTCAATGCAAAATAGCTTGGTTTTCATATTTCCCATAATTTCCCCATTTCTTCAGGAAAATTGATCAAACTTTGACATTTCGCCTATAAAATCACCCGAGTTCTACGATGAGGATAACTGCATAGAAGGTAGATCTACTGGCCCATACTAGTCCATCTATATCTATGTTAGTAACTAACTATCAATCTATTCATATATTTATCCATCTTTCTATTCATCTATCTAACCATCTTTCCATCCATCTATCTATCCATCTTAATATCTATCTATCTACATATTTATCGATCTTTTTATCCATCTATCTCATAGACTTGGTATAATAAGTCTATGATCTATCTAGTCATGCACCCCATAATTCATTCCTCCAGGCATACATTACACCGAAATTCCCCAGTAGCGGGCGTTCAGATGTTCGTTTTGAAAATGTTTTTTCTCAAAAAAAAAAGTTTGATTCATACTGAGTAACAAGAATTCTTGATAATAATTTCATAATTTCACATTTCCATAAACATTGTTTGCAATCTGACTAATTTGAATCGTTAACTGAATATTTGTGTATGAAATGATTTTTTTTATTGCCTGTAGCAAATTTATAGTGTATGTTCGTTCTTATCACTCGGCTTTTTACGAGTTCGATTAAACCCATTCCGATAATCCGATAGCAAAAAAAATCGATGAATTCACTAATGTGCTGAGGTATACTGCAACTGGTCCTAATTAAGAGGATGGACACAAATTGAAAGTAGTGCAGAGTGAAGGCGGTAGCCTGTTATCCTAATAGCCTAATGACTTGCACATTACCGCCACTTTATATCCCCCCTAGCTTCCCCATCCACTCGAAATCTGCTACTCTGCCATAATGACTTACGTTCTTCTAATGTGGGAGATTATTCAATTCCAAAAACGGAATTATCTCGATTGATTGATGATCGTTTCGACTTAACTTTTCCTCTCTTTGTTGTAAAACTTGTAAATATCGCTACTATGGGATGGCACTTTGGAAATGTCATAACTGATGATAGCTAATGGATGGGATAATGGATGAATTCGATCGGCAGGGCCGTATCCAAGAAGGTTATCAATTAATTTCTAATAGGTATTAACATCGATGTTTGCTCTCCATTCTTCATCCCCTGGGGTAAACTATACTGCTCCACAAGAGTTAGGGATATCGTATTCAATCGTTTTTAAAAGTATGTAATCTTCGAGAAAATCGCTGTAAAATCATTTAAAACTCAATAACAACTTAAATCGATCCAATAAAAATCAGTATGAGACATTTCATCAATCTGGTCGCCTTTTTTTCTGAAGTTTGGTTCTTTGCATATTCTTCATGAATGTTCTTATTTTGAAATGAAGTCAGTTCATCAACGGCTTCGATTCCTGAAAATGCCAAGACGTAAATTAACAAACGCTGAGGCTAATAGGGTTATCGGAATGCTACAGGGTGGTCTAACTCAGGTTGTTGTAGCGGAAAGGCTCCGAGTCAGCCAAAGTGTGATATCTCGACTTTGGAATAGGATTAGGGAGACAGGTTCCGTGTTTGAATGACCAAGGCTTGGTGGGCGACGACAAACATTACCTGCTCAGGATCGTTTCATCACCGTTTCGGCGAGAAGAAACCCTACATCTACGTGTAGAATGCTACAGAATACTCTTCAAAATGCAGATGGGGTCCAAGTTTCCATCGAAACCATCAGACGACGTTTGAGAGAGGTGAATCTAGTTTCTAGACGTCAATAAAGAGGAGTTCCATTAACACGTGACCATAAGCGTCAAAGACTGGAATGGGCAAGACAATAAAATGATTGGAACGATCAATGGCGTAGTGTCCTTTTCACTGATGAATCCAGATATGGACGATTTTCAGATTCTCGAAGAATAAGGGTATGGACAATCCCGCGCATACCCCGTAATCGTCGCTATATCCAAGAAGTCCATCTATTTCGAGGGGGAAGTGTTATGGTATGGGCCGGGATATGTTTCAACGGGCGCACAGATCTACACATTTGTCCTGGGAATATGACCGCCTCTCACTATAGGGAGCATGTCCCTGACAATGTTGTGCCAAATTTTCCCGCTGCTATTGGTGAAACTTTTCAATTTCTAGACGATAGCGCTAGACCGTACCGTGCAGCCTTAGTTGAGAATGCGCGCGATGAGCTTGGTATTCCACATTTACCAATACCTCCGCACTCCCCAGATTTGAATTGCATAGAACATGCATGGAATATGCTCCAAAAAAGATTAGATAATCATCAACCTACCCCAGAATCCTTAAATGATCTGCGAGAGCTTCTGCCCCGTTTATGGAACCAAATTCCTCAAGAAATGTTCAACAACCTCGTGTGTAGTATGCAAAGAAGATGTCAAGGTGTTATTGATGCCCGTGGAGGCCATACATTGTATTGATATTCTTAAAATGATTAAATTCTCTTGGAATGAAATTTCGTTATCTTACTCGATTTTTCTTAACCACCCTGTATACGCGGCAGACCTACAGGCTTCGAATTAATTTGCAACTTGAAATCATATAAATATGAATTTTCCTCACAAAAATCTTATTTTAACTATATTTTTTTGCAATTTAAGTCAATATACCTAACTCATGTGGAGCAGTTTATTCACGGTAAATAATCAATTTGATCTATACAGAATGTTCCTAAATAAGTGTATCAACGGTCAACTGTAGGAGACGAAAATATTTTTTCTCTTCCATTTTCCTTCCAAGTCTTCGTTTCCGAGATACAGGGTGTCAAAAATTTATATTTCTTTCAGTTTTTTGCTAATATAGAAACCGTTTGTATTATTGAATTTGCACAATCATCTATTCGATCTCCTTCTTTTTGAATAAAATGAACCCATGTTCACATTCAGAAATCAACTTTAATTTGTCCGTGCACCCCCCGAATCGCAAATTGGGGTTAATCGACGAACCGACAGGGAAGAACGTTCCTATTTGTATTGAACATCTGGAAAAACACTTGAGCGGGACGTAAGTGTTGTTTCCGACACAAAAAGTCCGATGTTATTCCAGTTTCTGATTTTGCCGATAAATGGTTGTACGAAATGGGGGTGGCGTTTGGAGGAGACCTAGTATTAGTGTGGTTGGAAGCTCATCAAAGGACAATGGTGCATTAGAACGTGTTTGTATTTATAATAGCAGTCAGTAAGTGCGATGCTTCGAGTATTATGTAAATGTGAGATGAAAGCTATCGGAGCCCCTTTGTCCAAACAGCATTATTATGCAAGCTGGGACGAGAACTGCAAATTTCTAATGAGATAATTTATGGATTGTTGTTTTGACCCGATAAAACAAATAACTAGATCGCTCCTGACTGTTGAGTAAATGTTTTGATGCTTTACAGGAGAACTACTTCAGATCAAAGTATCTCTTGAAAATGTCAAAGCTCAGGATCAAACTCATTGCCTAATCCATAACATAAACAGCTCGATTAAGCCCTAATTGACACTGAGGGGGCCATTACTGTGATAACTGTGATCCCTTTCATCTGGCCCGAAAAAGCGGAGCGGTTTTCCTGCATAAAAGTGTGGGTGGTTCCATTAACAAAACAATGAAAAGAGGTCTGAAAAAGCTGCAGAATTCAAGTTCAGGTTTATTCGAAGATCGAAGATTCCCTTTCGGTCAACTATCAAATACGGCTACTGAGAGAAATGCGGTGCGTCAACGTCTTTTCATCTCTCAGTATAGGAGAGAGTGATGGGTAATTTTTTCTTAGTCAGTGAATAAATCTAGAGACCAGTTGGAGCTCTAAGTAGGTCTTTATTTGACAGAACCTATCGAGACCATAACCTTATATTTCAATAATTAGGAATTTCATGTGAGCTGAACGAATTTAATAAAGGACTTTCTGGAAATAGTTGGTAAATTCTATTTGTTCACCATGAGCAACTCAAATATCGTCAGCAACGAGCCATACACTGCGCAAAAAAATTAACAAACATTCTGAAAATCTCAATTTTAATGAAAGTTAACTCTACATTGACTTTATAACTTATTCTTTATGTTCTCTCGGGAAGGTTTTGAACGAAACAAGACACATTAAATGGAAGAAAAATTCAGGATTTCACCGAATCTTATGTGAAAGAAGAGAAATGAACAATTTTCAAAATACTGAAATGCTGATAAGTGATTTAATACTTGGTATTTCCACCCCTTCCGTTAATTACAGCTCGGCAACGACGGTTCATAATCAAAATGAGTGATCTTAAAATGTTCTGATCTAATCCTTCCCAGATTTCTCCGAGTTGGATTCCTAAGTCATTAAGAGTAGCTGGATGATTTTCTGAACTTCTCAGCCTTCTATTGAGGTTGTCCCAAACCTGCTCAATCGGATTGAGATCTGGACTTCTTGCTGGCCATTCCATTCGAGAGACTTCAACCCCTTCAAGGTACTCCTGAACGATGCGCGCACGATGGGGTCTGGCATTATCGTCCATGAAAATGAAATTTTTACCAATGTATGGGGCAAATGGCACTACATGCTCTTCAAGAATGTTCCTTATATAGTCATCAGCATTCATAGCTCCATTATCAACGACCATTAGGTCTGTGCGAGCAGTCAAAGATATTTCACCCCATACCATAATCGATCCTCCCCCGAAACCAGTAGTTTTCAAGAAATTGCACTGAGCATATCTTTCATGTGGACGTCTGTATACAAGGAAACGTCGATCACAATGGTAGAGGCAGAATCTAGACTCATCTGTGAAGAGAACTCTTTCCTAATCGGCCTCTTCCCAATGGATATGCTCTCTCGAAAAATCCAAACGCGCCCTTCGATGGGCTGGGGTAAGAGCTGGACCTCTTGCCGCGACACGAGGCCTTAAATCATATTCTCTGAGGCAATTTCTTATTGTCTGAGTGCTAATTTGCACCTCATGAGTTTGCTCAAGATGATTTTGAAGGAGGCGAGCGGTTGCAAACCGCTGTCTCAACGAAGAAACTCTCAAGTGACGTTCTTGAATGGCAGTTGTTACCCGTGGTCTACCCTTTCCTAGTCTTCGGACATTCATACCTGTCTCCCTGACTCGCTGCAAGATTCTGGACACACTTGTATGGGAAACTCCAAACCTTTCTGCAATTCTTGTGTATGTCCACCCTTCTTCTCGCAAAACTACCGCTTGGGCACATTCCTCTTGGGTCAAATTGCGTGTTTCGCGTTGCATAGCGATCGAGTTTAGAAAATCAAACGAAAGAAAAACTATTGATCACTAGAATTGATCGAGAACAACTGATTTTAGAATGGAGCCAATACATTCAAAATCTGATAATATCATCTTTTTTTATTCCTGCTGGGAGAAAACATCTGTATTGAAGAAAAACGTTGAAAGTGGATAACATATGCATGCATAATTCTGATGAAAAAAAAATATGATTGAGAACACCTTCAGTTTTAGACTAAATTTGAGATTTCTATAATGTGCGTTCATTTTTTTGCGCAGTGTAAGAGAATTATTTTCAGAAAAATGATATTTTTCAATAGAAAAAACTTTATCGGATTCATAACTACCCAGGATATAAATGATGATGAATATCCAAATTAGTTACAGGCAGTGGATAAAATTGACGAACGGTTATAGTTATCACTATCAGACACTTCATAGAGGGGTTGAATATACCTGCCCTTAAACTCATAAAAATTGAATGTTTGTTTGGAGAAAGCTAAGCCAATTTTGAAAATGTAAATGAACAGGGGTTTTCAACTGCCATCTAGAAAACACACAACTGGCAGTCTGCCAGTGTAGTCAATATGTTTCAATTCGCCGACAAATAGTCGATAGCGGAAGGGACGTGCTGAGTAGAACAACTGCATATACGGAAACCATTTTTTCCGTCGCTCCAAATTTATATCCAGAGAATTCGAAGGGTGGCTTTATTGGAAGAGATTTGTACGTACTTCTCAAGTTTTCCATGAGGCACACAGCGTCTGGTCTAACGTGTCGTCAACTCTGAATGAAGACAATTTAATCCGGGACGCAATAAGATGAGGTTCCGTATCGGAGAGGTTTTACGTTCATATATTGATATTGCACGTGGATGGCAGGGGTGGGATCGGTGTTTATGGGGGTTGTTAGCAGTAAAGTGTAACACTGGAGGGCTTCATTTCGCCCATCAAATGTCGTAGGAAACGGCCGACATGACGGCCTGGCCATGGACGTATGCACATAGGGGCAGTAGGGGTGAGCTCATGCCGCAGGGAAAAACGACAGAGTTAATTTTTACTCCTGTAACGTACTTCCGTTCTAAAACGTCAGAAATTCATACCGTATACCATAGTCATCTTAATACTTGTTAATTAAACATACAGAGTGTAATATTATATATTATATTATATTATTTCAAATGCAACCCCCTGTATATTATTTATTTTTTGGATTCTTCAGAGAATTCTAGACACAATTCATGCACAATGTCCTATACCTATCTTCAACTATTTCGGAAGTATTAAGTGTTTTCAGATTCATTGCAAAAATTAACGTTTTAAATAAAAATTATTTTATTTCACAAATTCGGTACATTACACTTAAAACCTAATAAGTAATACTGATAATTTCTTAATTATTAAAAAAGAAACAAGAAAAACATTAATGTCAATGTAGGAAATGTTCAAAATGCTCGCCGCGAACCTTGGCAACGGCTTATCTGTTTTTGTTTTTTTTAATTTCTTCTCAGTAATGGTTCTTCTCAGTTTTTGCTTACTTTCTTCATATCAAGATGTAAAGGGGAAATAAGTATTGAGTGTAATGTATCGAATTTGTGAAATAAAATAATTTTCATTCAAAATGTTAATTTTTGTAAAAAAATCTGAAAACACTTAATATTTCCGAAAAAGTTGAAGATAGGTATAGGACATTGTACATGAATTATGTCTAGAATTTTCTGAAGAATCAAAAAAATAAATAATATACAGGGGGTTGTATTTGAAATAAGAAAGTTGGTATTGGCCACGGTCGCATGGAACATCCTATATAATTTTATTTTCTTGAACAATATGCGCATTTAAAATAACAAATCGACGTGTCCGAGCGTTTTTCCTAACACCCCCTCAGGAGGCGTGATGATGACAGCTCTGATAGGGGGCACAATAGGCCTTAAGGTCGCAGTGAACTGTAACCCCTTTTCACTATAACTAACTATAACTATAACACCCCCTCCATTATTCGTTATCGAATTTATTCCATTTGGCTGTTACACTCTGTATATTCATCAGTATAAAATCTTCTGAGTACAATACAGTTGTTCATGCGAATTTACAATTGTCTTTCAGCTCTAATTTACTGCATGAGAAAACCGTTTCGGTCCACCTTCGAGTGAGCAGAGAATGACTTGGCCTGTCGCCTGACCATCTACCAGAACGCAAGCTTTAGTTTTATTCCTTTCCTTTGGTGCCATCGACTGATGTTCGGCAGGGAAACCACAACATGACTCTGGCCCAATGAAGGAAGTTGCTCCTCTCTTTTCTTGCCAGCCGATCTCCTTTTCGTGACCAAGCACCCAAAGAAGGTTGACTTGAGTATCTCCTTCTAGTACGATGAGTGACATCAAGAACTTCCAGATTGATCTAACCAACGGGAAGTCAAGACTCAAGAGCTTATATAGGGTAGCTGTTACTGTCGAGTACTATATTTTTCCGGTGTTTGCATTCCGTGCAATGCAGAATGCACTCTTTCAATCAGAGCAGTGTTTTCAACCTTTTTCATGATGCGACCCCCTGGTATAAAAGAATATTTCGCAACTCCCCAACCCTTCGCTTTTTTATCATTTATGTTCGTGAATGTTACAGTGTTACAAATATTCATTCCATACATCGATGAAAAGTTAGCCACATCCACATATACACTAAAAGACAAGAAATGGCGAATGGAAAAAAATTCATAACTCAGTGAAATGACAAGGTATTGCAATCAGATTTGAATGTGAGTTTGATGGGTTGATGATGAATTGAATCCTCTTTCATTTGGAGACTTTCAAGACTCAGGGAAGCAGTTGTGGGGGTTGTTGGGGGTGTTTTCTGACAAAAATCATAACTTGACGAAATGGAAGTGTTTTTCGATTGGTTTCTAATATGTGTTTCTTGAATGCCGAAAGAATGAAATGCAATACCCCTCATAGTCTGTTAGGTTTTGAGATTAGAGGGGTTGTTTATGAAAAATGATGAAAAAAAAATCATATCTCGGATAAATGGAAGTGTTCCACGTTCAGATTCAGAATATGCTTTTCGTGAATGCCGAAAAAATGGAATACAATAAACCCTAGTTTGTTTGCTCCCAGGTTTGGAGATTTGGGGGGTTTTTAATGGAAAATTATGAAATAAAATCATATCTCGACGAAATGAGGGTGTTCCACGAGCATATTCGAATATGTGTTTTTCGAATGCCGAAGGAATGAAATACAATAAACCCCATAGTTTGTAAGCCCCCAGGTTTGGAGATTTGGGGGGTTGTTCATGCAAAATGATGAAAAAAATTCATATCTAGACGAAATGGAAGTGTTCCACAATCATATTCGAATATGCTTTTCTTGAATGTCGAAAGAATGAAATACAATAAGCCCCATCGTTTATGAGCCACCAGGTTTGGTGAATTGGAAGGTTGTTCATGAGAAATGAAATTTATATTTCGACGAAATGAGAGTGTTCCACGATCAGATTCAAATATGTGTTTCTTTACTGCCGAAAGAATGAAATACAAAAGACCCCATAGTTTGTTAGCCCCCATGTTTGGAGATTTGGGGGGTTGTTTATGAAGAATGATGAAAAAATGCATATATATGAGGGTGTTCCATGAAAGAAGAATTGTGTCATTTGATTAATCCGAAACAAGCACAACCTTCTCTTACTAAAGTTCTGTCGACCTCTGGCGACCCCCCAGGGGGTCGCGACCCACAGGTTGAAAAACACTGAATAAGAGTAACCCATAAGTATCGGGTGTTTTTTTTAGAGTGATAAAACTTTAAATTGAATTAAAACACATTTAAATGAAGATTAAGGCCATTTTTTTATTTGGAAGATAATTTTATGACATTCATGTTTTTAAATTGTCAATGCTTACTGAACAGAAATGTCAAAACAACATACCTTCTGTCAAGTCACTCTAAAAAAAAACACCCGATATTAACAAGACCATATTACTGGGAAAATGTATGGAATAAATGAGAACATGGTCCTTCTGCTTGCGTCCTGCTACGTCCATGCTGTTCGGCAGTAGCTTCCCTTTCCGATAGTGGATAAGAGAAATGCGGGCATATTTCGCGACTATCTCCACCGACCGTTAAATAAAACTGATATATAAAACTATTCGGATTTATAGCAGAATTAAACAGCTTCATTTAAATATATTTCGGATACTTTATGGGGCCGATACTAAAACTAAATCATAAAACGTTCCTGCATGCTAAGTAGTTCGACTGCTCGAGATTCAATCATCGTAAAATACTCAGCAGGGTCTTTGTTATAATGGAGCTTATTACATACATTGTGTTCAGGCGTACCTTAACTGCTTAACCCCATTTCGTACTCTCCATAAACGGTTTATTGCCAGATGTACAGACAGCTTGAAAAATCTCGAGGAGATATCTTTCCTCCTGGATCCCATATATTCTGTCATTGATGGCGCACTCTTCAATAAGAAGTGATCCAGGTCTGTATCGACAAATTCCAGAGAGGACTCCGATAAACTATACAGTCATGATTGGAGACTGTAATGTTTTAGTTGCAGCGAATGTCTATCAATATCGACATAAGTCATTCCAAATACTTCTGATTTTTTGAGTTGAAATGTTCAGAAATTTTGTGACCGTGTATGTCACAGTTGAAGCTCTCATTTCTTGACATTCGACATGCAGAAACTACGCCATTAATTGAAACTTCAAACGCTTCAACAACGCATTGAAATTATAAAAATTCATTATAAAATGGTGAAAAGGACCCCGCACTTTTCTTATGGCCAATGGCGTTCCGTCAAATGTTCTAATTTTTTGGTATAATGTAGTACTTGATCTACTGATCAAAAGTGTTCATGCCCCAACTCAATCCTATGACTAGTTTTTGAGATACAGGGCGTTGGAGTTGAAAATTACCCACTTTTACTACGCGCGTATCTCGAAACAGAATCGAATGAGCTTCAATTTTGGATATTTTCTGAGTTAATATCCACTTTAGGGCAAGGGTGTGATGCATACACTCACATTATTCCTTAACGTAGATTCAATATCTGCCATAAAAAAATGGGATTCTAATTTGAAAAAATTGATTTTTCACGATTTTGTCATCCCTAACTTTGAAAGCGATTTTTTCACCTCCTGTATCATGAATCGCGATTTCGATTTCTAAAGTGGATACATCAATCTTACATCTTGAAAAATCCCAAAAATGAAAAGTTTCCATCCAAAAACCTCGAAGCTATTCTTGTTTCAGCGGAGCTCTATTTTCGATTTTTTTTTTCGAATTTTCCCGCTCAGAGAGAAATTTCCAACCAAAACTGAAAAATGTTACATCAAAATAACTTGAAATTTTCTAAGGAATCTATTTCTGCAATAAAAAATGGTGTTCTAATTTGAAAAACGGAAGTTGACATCATTTCCGGAAAAACCGGAGGTGCTCATGCCTTGAAAATATTTTAGATTTCATCAGCATCGTGAAATACTTATAAGTGGTGAATTTCATGAAAATACGTTCAGTAGTTTATAATCGTCAGTCGTTGACGTAACCTAGGAGTATAGAATCCTCCTAGACTTAACTGTAAGAAACGCCATTCTATAGTACGAAGAGAAGACGTCGAAATGACAAATAAGAAGGTTATGTTTTTATTTATATTTTGTAGGCGTGGTTGCCACATCATTATTCGTTTTTTCAGAAAATGAGTATAATATCAACTTTAATGAAAATTAAGTTGTTATATGACGATGTTTCAAAAACATTATAGTGATCACATCAAATATGATACGATTACAGAATATATTCATGAATAAATTCAGAGATTTCACAAAGACTTGACAACAGCGGCGTGTCACTCAGTTACTCTGGGCTTTGTCCCATCTATCACAAACTTCAACCAATCATATTACAAACTGAGCCACTGACGTCACAGCAGAGGGACGTTTGAATTCACGCGTGTTGAAATCATATTTTCAATATCGAATAATTAATCAGTTCTTCAAAATTCAGTGTGAATAAATGGTTACAAATGTGTTATAATGTCATGGGAAGAAAAGAGCATATTTTGAGGTACTGGAAACCCCCATTGTTACGGTAGCAGCATGAGATGTAGCACCATCTGGTTAAAATTAAAACGCTTCTAGGTCTAACGTCGAGATGGCTTAGTCAATTTTGAGGAGATTTTAACAGGTAGAGGTAGAGAAGGAGGTGGGAAGTAATTAGGGGTTATTTTATACCAGAATTAAATAAGGTTTTCGGTACAAAATGTAAGAATTGGAGCATGTGGACAAAGTCACGGATAACAAAGGGTTTTTATTGATATCTTGATTGATATTCCCTTCCACATTTTCCTTCCCTGGAATATTCTGCCGATGTCATAGGAGGACAGTATCGTTGATTTCGATATACAGTTTTTTAGGGGGATAATATGCAGGTACATGAATTTAAATCTGGTCAAAGCATCGTCGGAATCCAAATCCGCTAATTTTATTTGCGCCCTGACCATGAATACATTAAAACCAATAGGTGCGATTAATGATTCGCGAATCCTCTTCCGTTTGATCCTTGGAAAATGAAAAATGAATCCAAGTGGAACACTCGCGCAGTCCGCAAACCATGAGCCCCATAAATCAGAGGTTAAAAATGACGCCTCTCGTTTGAGCTGACTTATACGTGTATTAAAAAGCTCTCGAACTCACAGCAACAATACAGGGCTTCCATTATTTTTCACCGATGGTTGTAATAAAAACATTCTTAGTTGTATTGCAAGGAAAGAATTGTGTTGAGTATGTATATGACTTTTCGAATTGCTGGTTATAGCAATGAACTTACATGCTATAAAATGAAGACTTTGAAGTATTTTATGTATTACGTGATGTCCCGAATGTTCCGAGAATTAGATTGCGTTTTTTCTCAGAGCTGTTAAAGTATTTCTTACATTTTATGTCGGACCATAAATCATTGTTGATGAGTGCGATAGTGTTACATCCGTCAATTTTATGTCAACTGGGTTTTTACAGGCAATTATCTGAACATGTAGTAATTCAAGAATGCTAATCCTTTTGTAATTTTCGTCGATACTAACATCGAACAACAAGTGCATCCGCCATTTTGAGTCCTCGAAACAATTTGACCAATAAAACGGACTCGATGCGTAAAATGTTTTGAATTTTGTAATTATGTTGGTTAGGGGACTCAATAAACATAATTGTACCACTTCTATATGTTGTAATGCGCCCAAAGTGACCCTTTCAATTAACAGAATTCGATTTAATTAACAGGATTTTCATTTGGTATAAGTGGAATGAATTCTTTCGAAAAAATCTCACTGAATTTGGTAATAGGTCTTAAATAGGAATTAGATGAATTGATTTTTTTTCATCTCATTGATGTTAATTCTGATGACATTGAACTCTTTCTCTAACCAATTTCAACGCTATTAGATAAACAACGAATTTTTGTTGAGTTGATTCTTTCGATGTCAAATGAGTGAGATCGTAAAGGTTGAGAATTGAACAAAAAAATTTGAATGGAAAGGAGAGAAGCAATTATTTATTATACAGGGTCTTTCACGAGGAACCTCACCCATATTTATACGGGAAACTACTGAACGTATTTTCATGAAATTCAGCACTTATGGATATTTTCTGAGTTGATATCCACTTTAGGGCAAGGGTGTGATGCATACACTCACATTATTTTTTAACGTAGATTCAATATCTGCCATGAAAAAATGGGGTTCTAATTTGAAAAAATTGATTTTTCACGATTTTGTCATCCCTAACTTTGAAAGCGATTTTTTCACCCCCTGTATCATGAATCGCGATTTCGATTTTCAAAATGGATACATCAATCTTACATCTTGAAAAATCCCAAAAATGAAAATTTTCCATCCAAAAACCTCGAAGTTATTCTTGTTTCAGCGGAGCTCTATTTTCGATTTTTTTTTCGAATTTTCCCGCTCAGAGAGAATTTTCCAACCAAAACTGAAAAATGTTACATCAAAATAACTTGAAATTTTCTAAGGAAGCTATTTCTGCAATAAAAAAATGGTGTTCTAATTTGAAAAACGGAAGTTGACGTCATTTCCGGAAAAACCGGAGGTGCTCATGCCTTGAAAATATTTTAGATTTCATCAGCATCGTGAAATACTTATAAGTGCTGAATTTCATGAAAATACGTTCAGTAGTTTCCCGTATAAATATGGGTGAGGTTCCTCGTGAAAGATCCTGTATATACAGGGTGGAGCGTAATGAATAGATAATAAGGTACTTCTGGTAGACGACTTCCTGACGGTTCAGAAAATATGTCTTATGTTTTGTAAAACTCCCTGGGTATTCGAGATATTCGACATTTTCGAAAATTCAAAACAATTACACCATTTGCCACCCTTATTGGTGGCAAAACACGAAATGAGGAAATTTTTTGGTTGTGTTTTTTGGATAGTATTCCTAGATAGATGCGCTATCGAATGTAAGCAATGATTTTCGAGGCGCATGTAAAGAATTTTTTTAAACGAAGATCTAGCTCAAATTTCATGTGTTGCTCATTTTTTCCTAGAATTAACCTGACGTGGTGCGGAAAACTTATGGTCACCTGAATGCTAAATTGAGTAGGAGATTGCTTGTCACATTGAGTCTCCGAAATTGTATAACTCATTGTATTTCCAGCATTTATTACATAACAAAGTACTATTACAATGAGTCAAAAGCTCTTTTTCTCATTCACAAAAGTGCTAAAATTCACTTCGTCACCCGAAATTAACTTAAAAATATTGATTTTATAACTGTGAAATTCAATCATGAAAGGAAACGAATAATGAATTCAAAATATCGTTTTATCAGATTGTATTTAACGGAAAGGGTTCAAAGTGGAAACCATGAGCTCTAATAAATGTTCTACATCTTCTACTGAATGTGATACGAAGTTCATTATTGCTAAAATTTTCAAAACAATGTTTACATTAAACTAAGCCTAGACTCATTTTAATGTAACAGTTATTATTACAGAATTTTTTCATTGTTGATATAGTTGCATTCATGAAATTCTAGTTACCTTCTTTATAACGACGACCCAAAAAATGTTCCAGTTTTACGAACCGTCTCTGCCAAATTTTAACCCGGACTTAGCGAGAAACAATCGGCGTTATACATATAAGTAGCGCATCGACGGGAGGCATTCATTCAGTTAGAGACGAGCGACCAGTGAAAATAAATAGTGCCGAATAAATCAGTAGAAATAAATTGTACAGACTTTTGTTAGAATAAGTTCATTCGTTATTAATTATTAGTGTTATAAGTAGTGTAAATAAATAGTTTATTGAAAAAAATGTAACGTTTTCTTCGTTATAGAAACGTCCGGGTTCAATTAAACTATTTATTTACACTACTTATAACACTAATAATTAATAACTAATGAACTTATTCTAACAAAAGTCTGTACAATTTATTTCTACTGATTTATTCGGCACTATTTATTTTCACTGGTCGTCTCTAACTGAATGAATGCCTCCCGTCGATGCGCTACTTATATGTATAACGCCGATTGTTTCTCGCTAAGTCCGGGCCCGTCAGTGAATTTCAATTATTTCAATGCGTTTTTGAAGCGTGTATCGTTAATTATTTAATAATGGCGTAGTTTCTACTTGTCAAATGTCAAAAAATGACAGCTTCAAAAGTGACATCTACCGACATAGCGGGCTATTCAAAATAACACCTCTTATTGGAAAACCTTTTATCACTCGTCTCTAATGCCATCTGAGATTCTTGAGAAATTTGCCAACTCTCTTAGTGAGATGATTCACCGACGAATGTTGAATCTCATTTTCTCAATTTTTTCAATATGAATTTCAAGAGTGAAAGCCCCAATCATTTCAATTCTCTGTATAAGCCAAGTGAAACTACTCAATATTCAGTTTGGCGAATCATTCCAAATGAAAATCAAATATGAAAGATTTGAATTTGGATGGGCAGATCCCAATGAATAAAAAGTGATATTTGAGATCTTTCCTACAGAGCATATCCCCGGCAACCATGTTCGAAAGAATGATTCATTTCGTACGAATGAATTTAGGAGCATAAATTGAATTAAGGTATCAATTAATCAAATTGAACGATAGAACTGTATATTGTCGGATGTTTATGAAAATTCAATTAATCACTGGGTGCCATACAGCCAAAGGGCTGCTCTTCTAATCAATAACAGTAATCTCCGGAGGTAATTTAACAGTATCACACACGGATGACTCTGCGTTGAACGCTCTCTTTCCTCCTCTTCCTTTGGGCTCGGGACCTTTGAGTGACAACTGGTGCAGGAATTAAATGAAATGTCACTCAAGATTGTGGCGCTCTGTCTCTGGAATACGCCCAATCCTTGTAGCTCGTCACAGTTCGCCAATAAATCAGTAAGTTATTTTCTGGACCCTTTCGGAATGATTCGGACGACCAAAATGTTTCATTGCGTGTTTTTCTCGGGTGAAGATCGGTGACCATTCGACCCTTCGTTCGCTTAATTGAAAGCCATACGGTCGACAATGTTGATTGAATCAGGGAACCACAGCAGACTCATCGTTTGGAATTCTCGATAGTATTTCCAAATAACATGTTCAAGTTGGAACAGTGTTTCTTTTGTTCGGTCAGAGTGTTAATAATGATTTATTCTATTTCAAGACTTTGAAGACTTCATCGTATGTAACGTGGTCAAAACGAGAAATCAATCACTTCAAATTTGAAGCATAGGTGAATTTATTTGCATTGGAAGAATGAGAAAAAAAATTTAAACAGAATCACTTCAAATATTCCAAATGCTTGTCGTTCACAACTTTACAATACAATGCAAACCTATCAATCTATTTACTTCAGACTGATTAGACTAGAAACCATAGAAATCATAATATATATATACTCACTTAAGAGTATATTATGATTTTTGTGCTAGAAACGGTAATCCGAATTCACATTTTCATTCTATTTGATACCACAGAGTTCAGAGTTGATACTGCGAATGGACTACGTCAGTAACGAAGAATATCCGCACATCAGTGGTTTCACCCCTGTTCCTCGCCATCAGTTCGCCTCTCTACTTCAGTTCGCTTAGTCCGAACTCAGTTCGCTCGCCTGAACGCACGTTAAATTGGTATCCATAAAGTTCCGTGAGGAAAAGGACTCTGATTAGTACAACACTACGCGAAGCCAGAAGACCAGCAGATAAATCTCTCCACTCAGCATTAACACTGCGTACCATTCTTTCCGTGTTTACTTTGCGGTGAATTATTGACTTTTATGAAGTGTGTTTCAAATTGCGCGTTTTTTTTTTAGAATAAATGAAACACATAATTTGCATTCATTTTCAAAAACTTTTATTGGTAGTTGAAGTATCAGTTATGACATTTATGTACTAAAAATAATATCTGCCAAATGGCCTCCTCTTGCAGCTCTACAGACATCCACTCGTTTGTTAAAATTTTCAATTACATTTTGACATAATTGACGATCTATCTCACTAATGACACGAATAATTTCATCCTTTAGTTCAGTAATCGATTGTGGATTATTCTTATAGACCTGGCTTTTCACACAACCTCAAAGAAAATAGTCCAGCGGTGTCAAATCACATGATCTTCGTGGCCAAAGGACATCACCGTTTCTGGAGATTATTCGTCCAGGAAATTTTTGTCTAAATAAATCAATTGTGTCATTTGCAAAGTGAGGTGTAGCGCCAATTTGCTGAAACCAAATTTCCTCTGAACGATATATATAATTTTCATTTGTGCGAATTATTTCGAACAAGAAGACTGTTACAAGTGGCGTGGTTATTTTATAATACCGCAAGGATAAGTGTGCACAATTTGACATTTTTAGCAACGGATTTTCACGTCAGCTTCATTCCATATTCGTTTGTCGAGCTCGATCAATCTTATTGGAATAGGAGTCATCGACAGGATCCTGTTTGCTGATATATAGGTAACTATATTTCTATTCTGTTATTTTTGAGTGCATTCATCCTTTCATTTGTGTTGGGTTTCAATTAATTTCATATATACATACAGATACAGTCCACTAGCTCTATCCTTTTCTCACTCAGAAAATTATATTTCGAAAACTAAATTTAAATAATTGAACCACACTTCAGTTGGTTAACTGAAACTCGCCCCAACAGATATATCAGTTCATTCTTCTTTCCAAGCACTGGCGGACACATGGGGTGATAGAAGTTCAATCGATCCCTAATTTTTTCAATGAATCAATTCATGCCCCCACTAAAAAAATTCACGTGTGTGCGTCAGATGATCAGAGTGCTTATTGGAATTGAGACAAAGAATTATTGATTAAGGGTCCCTGAAAAAAAAGGAGTCAGGAACGATTTATTTTTTTCTGATTGATGGAGGGATGTATGAGTGTATAAAGATGAAAATAATAAAAAATATTCTATACGTATTGAATGAATGAAAAGGATATTCCCAATCATTTTTGGTTATTTTGTAACATTTCCACCATCAAAACGAACAGATATTTTTGTGTTTTTTCATTTCAGTATCAAACTTCAGTTATTTCGTTAATCAAAAGTCTATCTCATTTTTCTTACAGAATTTACCTTTTTTTGTATATAATATTACAACAATGCGTTGTTTTCGCGAAATATATTTCCTCCAATTTTTCTATTCGAAATGATCAATATCCATTTTTATCAAAGACAATTTATTGAGGTTTCTTTTAGCCGTCGATTAGTGAAAATTATTTGTTTCTTACAATTGTGGTTTCTATAACATGGAATTGAATTTCATTCAAATGACACGCTCCGTAGCTCCTTCCAGATGACTGGTGAAGGAAAGAGAGAGTATTATACAGCCAGTGTGAGATCTAGTTCAGGGTAGGATTTCTTGTTATATTCCCAGCGCCCCATCATTGACTATTGAGCTGAATAATCCAATAAATAAAAATTAATGCACTGCACTCCCATCTGGCGGTATACGTTTCTCATTTTGAAGGCTAAAGCCTCTTAATGTGAACTTGAAGTGCAGTAGTCTTGAACCCAATTCAATCGAAAATTTTCCAGAGAATATAATGGTGAAAATCGTCATTGACTAATTATGATGATGCAATGATTTCAGTACGGACCCTTGAAAATAGAGTTGGGTTGGAGGATTCCCTAACATGCAAATCGAATCAGACAAGGTGATACGACAGCATGCTAAATCACTTGCTCTATTGTGCACGAGTTAACAGCGGTCACACCCAACCCTTTCAGATCACCATTAATATTCTACAGGTGCCTTTCATAGATCTGTCCTCTCTACAATGCATTACTACATCTATTTTGTTCTCTGCAAACAGTAATCTGTCGTCAGTAATGGAACACGCTTGCATCTAGTTTCCGAAATTCAATTGTACCATTGTGTAGACGTGTGGCCTCAGTAAATTTTCCCCCTACCGATATTCTGACGTACTTCAGCTGACAAGTGGACAGCGAAAATATTTACGAGGTGGCCTGGTTTGGGAGCTAAATTACTGCTTTATCTGACACTCTCGAAAAACAATAGCGAACACTGACATCACGACTGAAAAATCTATCGAGGGGAAAGAAAGAACCACTGATATGCAGAAAACATTTTTAATTTGTGTACATACTCACTTTATTGTCCATTGATATTTGAAGGTTTTAATCAGGTTCAAATTATGGCACTTGGTTATTTCGATACTTAAGAGAGCTATTTCCTTACGGACCTGGGTTTTATCACCGGAATATATTTTTTTATTGAAAAATGTATAATTTTGAAATAGTGTTTTGAAAAAATCATTTGTGTATCTGAGGGTGGCGTGGTTCAGTTGGAACAACCGTTGACTATTTCACCATTCGGAAAGTCCTGGAATCCTCCATTATAAAGTCCGTTTCAAATCATTGCATTTTTAACGGGCGGCCGACTCGTATAGAGAATGACAAATGGCATATGATCAATCAAAAACCAATTACCATTAATGACCAATATTCCGAGGTTCATGTCACACCGTTTGGGAATCAACAGAACGGCCTTCTAAGTGAGAACTGATTGCAAATTTTGATTTATACGACCAGTAGTTGCGGCTGGAACCCAAACACTGTGGCGTATAACACTCGTAATATAACGAAGTCACGTTGTGTGTCCACATTAAAAAACTCTTAAATCTTCCTCGTCCTCGTAGAAACGAATTCGCTATTAATTTTCGAGAATATGGTGCGAAGCTAACAGCTTCTTTGATGTCGATACTGATTTAACACTTTCTTAAATGAACGCCGTTTTTCAAAACTGACTGAATGGGCCATTTGAGTAGTCTTTCAGATAGAATGGGTATTTCCAGTACCTCAAAATATGCACTTTTCTTTACATGATGTAATGAAGGACAGTTTATTACACATTGTAACCATTTATTCACTCTGAATTTTGAAGAATTGATTAATTATTCGATATTTAAAATGTGATTTCAACACGTGTGTATTCAAACGACCCTTTGCTGTGACGTCAGTGGCTCAATTTGATTGGTTGAAGTTTGTGATGGAGGGGACAAAGCCCAGAGTAACTGAGAGACACGCCGCTGTTGTTAAGTCTCTGTAAAATCTCTGAATTTATTCATAAATATATCCAGTAATCTTATTATATTTGATGTGATCACGAATTTTTTCCACTCGAAGCTATTGAGTTGTTTTCAAATGTAATCAGATCCCGAATAAAAGAATGGAAAATGTTCTTTCACACGCCAGAGAGTCTTTAAATTCAATTCATAGTTCATATGTGAGCTTCATTTTATAATTGATCATCCATTGATCTGCGAGATGGGATCGGTGATATCAGTCATTTCTTTAGAGTATATCAAAATATTCTATGATGAGAATTACCAAATTTATAAGCTTAGCAACTTGGAAATTTGAAAAAAAGTAATCCTTTTCACATCTGAAGCATTCAGCATTTTCACAACCCATTAAAATAAGCATGCACCTGAACTATGTAGGTAATTATAATCAAGAAATACTAGAATGGTGAGTGAGCTCCAGCAACACGTTTCTAATACACCGAAATTTGGTCAGTCAATACAACCTTTTCCTTGTTAGTTGCTATTTCTGTTGATTGCTTGGCATTTTGATAGAATGATAAAATTAGCACTAGAATACTTTTTGATAATGTCCAAAGTTCTAGACATTTCAGAACTTTATGACTTTTTTTATGTTGATTTATGTATACCACAAAAATCTTCGAAAATGTTTACAACTCTGAAAAGATTCAGCTTATTCAGAGTAATTTCATTCACCCGATAAAAGAGTTTTTTATCTGACCAAAATCTCTTCTTCGTGCCATCCTAGAAGTGGTCGAAAAGAAATGTGAAATCATTCGATTCACTATCGTTACTATCTTTTGAATGCCTTGCAGTTATTTCATTATTATCATAACTAGAGTCATTTTCGATATTATATTCACACAGGAACCTGGCAGTTCTATCCCTCGAAGATAAGGCACAAAAATTCAGTTTCAATTCAGGAATATTTTTCCAAACACCAAAGATGAATTATTAATACATAGCAAACCTACAGAAGACTGTGATTAATATCAGGCATTCTATCAATACGACGACAATACAGGGTCTTTCACGAGGAACCTCACCCATATTTATACGGGAAACTACTGAACGTATTTTCATGAAATTCAGCACTTATAAGTATTTCACGATGCTGATGAAATCTAAAATATTTTCAAGGCATGAGCACCTCCGGTTTTTCCGGAAATGACGTCAACTTCCGTTTTTCAAATTAGAACACCATTTTTTTATTGCAGAAATAGATTCCTTAGAAAATTTCAAGTTATTTTGATGTAACATTTTTCAGTTTTGGTTGGAAAATTCTCTCTGAGCGGGAAAATTCGAAAAAAAAATCTTAAATAGAGCTCCGCTGAAACAAGAATAACTTCGAGGTTTTGGATGGAAAATTTTCATTTTTGGGATTTTTCAAGATGTAAGATTGATGTATCCACTTTAAAAATCGAAATCGCGATTCATGATACAGGGGGTGAAAAAATCGCTTTCAGAGTTAGGGATGACAAAATCGTGAAATTAGAACCCCATTTTTTTATGGCAGATATTGAATCTACGTTAAAAAATAATGTGAGTGTATGCATCACACCCTTGCCCTAAAGTGGATATTAACTCACAAAATATCCATTTTAGGGCAAGGGTGTGATGCATACACTCACATTATTTTTTAACGTAGATTCAATATCTGCCATGAAAAGGTTCTAATTTGAAAAAATTGATTTTTCACGATTTTGTCATCCCTAACTTTGAAAGCGATTTTTTCACCCCCTGTATCATGAATCGCGATTTCGATTTTAAAGTGGATACATCAATCTTACTTCTTGAAAAATCCCAAAAATGAAAATTTTCCATCCAAAAACCTCGAAGTTATTCTTGTTTCAGCGGAGCTCTATTTTCGATTTTTCGAATTTTCCCACTCAGAGAGAATTTTCCAACCAAAACTGAAAAATGTTACATCAAAATATTTTGAAATTTTCTAAGGAATCTATTTCTGCAATAAAAAAATGGTGTTCTAATTTGAAAAACGGAAGTTGATGTCATTTCCGGAAAAACCGGAGGTGCTCATGCCTTGAAAATATTTTAGATTTCATCAGCATCGTGAAATACTTATAAGTGCTGAATTGCATGAAAATACGTTCAGTAGTTTCTCGTATAAATATGGGTGAGGTTCCTCGTGAAAGACCCTGTATAATATCATATAATATTTTCATTCCAAGCAACTTCAATGTGCCACAACAAAATGTTTTGTTTTGTTTTCAACATGAAGTGAGGTTAGTTGTCGGCCATCTAAGAACGTCAAACGTTTCAATCCTCTGTTCAAATCTGTATATTCACCGTTTGAGTCAATCCAGGGTTGAACCCGAGGTTGGATGTTTATAATACGGAAATCGACATTCTACGGCGGATTTCGGCTTAACTGAGGATTGAAATTCTTTTATAAAACCGGCCCTAAATCAGATGGACCGTACTATCGATTCAAATACAATCAGCATGCATTTTTCTGAATTTTATGTTTTTTTTTTCAAATTTCCTATAGCTCTCGAAATATCACCTATTATATTTGGGAAGACCCTGTATTTCATTACAAACTTCAGGCTTGCACTCTACTTCTCTCACATTGCTTTAGAGTCCTTTCACAGACGGCCGTAATCAAATTGAGTGTTGTCGCTAAACGATCCTTTATCCTGGAAAAACCTCATCATGAGAAGATACCCATTGTTTTTTTCCGACAGATTGTGCAGTGACAAAAGAACATGAAATACATAAACCCATAGCATCAATTCCACCAGTAAACGACCGGCGAGCCGGAACTTCCCCCCCTAAAAAAATATCCCCGATCTCCCAAAGCGTGAACGCTCTCCAATGAATGACTCGTTAAGCCGATAGTGTCTGAATATGGGAAAATATTTCGTCAGTCGTTAATTTGATTATAACTGCCGATGCGTGTAGGATGCCGATGGAATTTATTGCGACTTCGTGGGGCTATGACGAAAAAAACACGAAAAGGGAACAGGGAGAAAAAAGTGTTTCAGGAAGTCGGAATAATGGGAATCTGCATGAACGATAACCAGGAATGAAAACATATCACCACTCATCAAATGTTATTTGTTAGGGTCCACATGTCTGTCGGCGAACACAGTAATCTGGCCCTCTCCTGTGACATTATATGAATGCGTATATGCATCGTACGCTAGGAAATTGTACGTATCATTAGGTCCGCCCTAATCAAATACGTCTATCATCAAATACATGCCAATCATGAATGGCAATTTACTAGCGCGGCATGGTTATACGCCATTGCTGGAGAGGTATGTCGCCCCATCAGTCCAAATACCCCCCGATATGACTCCCAGCCGAATTACGCCAAATTATTTATGGCATTCCATTTACAGTTTTTTTTTTCGACAATTATTTTGATGAGACAATCCTTGTCCCGCAGTTTTAGTTTCGTTCGTCGCTCGATTCCCCCCAGGTCCGATTTTTCATTTAGGTACGTAAAGAGCGAGGCGACAATTTGATTTAATTATAAACGTGGATCCAATTATCGGCTGGCCGTAAATGAGATTGCACCGACAAGTCTGCCGAAAATTTCGCAATTCCACGCTATCATGACGAGGTCTCCAATATTCACACAGCATAGATAAGCTACGAAATGGATGAGAAATATTGAAGAAAAATATGAATCAGACAAAAAAACAGGTTCCCGCAAAACAGTCAAAAATGACAGCTCCTCGAGATTTACGAAACTACATGTAAGGGAATATTGAGTTCTTCATTCAGGTGTTTCGAATTTCTTCTTAGCTCTCCTCTTCATAAATTTGGCCATGGTTTTCTGTTTCGTACCTAGGTTAGTTTACCAAGGTTGTTCTATACTCTGTTCAAGTCTAAGAAGGAGCAATAGCAACATGTTTGGCGCAGCGGTAGGAGGGCCTTCGTATAGTTACTACTTTCCGTCCAGAGTCGAATCGAGGAGATTCCACACAATCGTTCAGTTTATTTATCCATGTCTTATCCAGATAATGAATTTTCCTGCCTTGTTCCCTTAATGAGCGGATTTTCTTCAAAATAATCTCTTCTCCACAAAATTATTCCATCCCTATCTATCAGTAGACTATCACGACCACGTTTTTTGAACTTGAATTCCATTTTTTCAATAATTTATAGAACGTTGTTCTTTTTGTAATTTTATCTGTCATTTCAACGTTCTGAAGTTCATCTATTTCGCCTCTTTTGTTTTAGTGTAGACCATCTCGAGTTATTTTTTGCTCAGGCTTTGGGTTTCAATCCGCTGATTTCCTTGTCCTAATAAACTGCTCCACATGAGTTAGGGATATTGACTTAAATCGCAGAAAAATAAAGTTAAAATAAGACTAGAGATTTTAAGACTATCAGTACAATGTATGGCCTCCACGGGCATCAATAACAGCTTGACATCTTCTTTGCATACTACACACGAGGTTGTTGAACATTTTTCTTGAGGAATTTGGTTCCATAAACGGGTCAGAAGCTCTCTCAGATCATTCAAGGATTCTGGGGTAAGTTGATGATTATCTGATCTTTTTTGGAGCATATCTCATGCATTTTCTATGCAATTCAAATCTGGTGAGTGCGGAGGTATTGGTAAATGTGGCATACCAAGCTCCTCGCGCGCATTCTCAACTATGGCTGCACAGTGCGCTCTAGCGTTATCGTCTAGAGATTGAAAAGTTTCACCAATAGCAGTGTTAAAATTTGGCACAACACTGTCAATGACAAGCTTCGTATAGTGTAAGGCGGTCATATTCCAAGGACAAATGTGTAGATCTGTGCGCCCGTTGAAACATATCGCGGCCCATACCATAACACTTCCCCCTCGAAATAGATGGACTTCTTGGATATAGCGACGATTACGGGGTATGCGTGGGATTGTCTATACCCTTATTCTTCGAGAATCTGAAAATCGTCCATATCTGGATTCATCAGTGAAAAGAACACTACGCCATTGATCGTTTCAATTGATATGTTGCCTTGTCCATTCCAGTCTTTGACGCTTATGGTCACGTGTTAATGGAACTCCTCTTAATGGACGTCCAGAACCTAGATTCACCTCTCTCAAACGTCGTCTGATGGTTTCGATGGAAACTTGGACCCCATCTCCATTTTGAACAGTATTCCGTAGCATTCTACACGTAGATGTAGGGTTTCTTCTCGCCGAAACGGTGATGGAACGATCCTGAGCAGGTGTTGTTTTTCGTCGCCCACCAAGCCTTGGTCTTTCCAACACGGAACCTGTTCTCCTGAACCTATTCCAAAGTGGAGATATCACACTTTGGCTGACTTGGAGCCTTTCCGCTACAACAACCTGAGTTAGGCCAAATGTAGCATTCCGATAGCCCTATTAGCCTCAGCGTTTGTTAATTTACGTCTTGGCATTTTCAGAAAACTCGTTTCAAATCGAAGCCTTTGATGAACTGACTTCATTTCAAAATAAAAACATTCATGAAGCTTATGCAAAAAACCGACCAGATTGACGAAATGTCTCATACTGATTTTTTTTTGATCGATTCAAGTTGTTATAAGATTTTAAATGATTTTACAGCGATTTTCTCGAAGATCACATACTTTTAAAAACGATTGAATACGATATCCCTAACTCTTGTGGAGCAGTATATTATCAATAAAATGAAAGATATTGACGTGCAGGTGTCTTCATTATAAAAGAGCACCAGCTTTGCTCTGAGAGAATGAATGAAAGTAGCAAAATTTCGTTCCATTGCTGAACTCAGTTCATCTGAGTGCTTGCAATATCCCAGATACCACCCGTCAGTCTGGCAGGTAATCATAAAACTCATGATGACAAAGTTCATAACCCCGGCGACGTCCGTAAAGGACTTATTGAATATTCAATGAGATTCAAGATTCAAAAGCCATGCATTGTAAATTTTCCCTTATACATCGAACAAGCCTTCTTCGCAGGATAAATTTTTAATGCATAATGAGAAGAAGTGAGGAGAAAAGCGTAAGCGCTTGTAACATTTCAATCTCCTGCAGACAGGCGAAAAAGAATGGACGGATAAGATTGATAACTGAACGAATTCTATCGGGAACATTAGCCGGAATACGCTATCCGGTCTGGATTGCATACACATAGTCGACACGATTTGATACGTGCGTGGATGGTTGACAGAGTAATCCATCATTGCTGCTGCCCAGCGCTACCCTATATCCGCAATACAACTCTTCGATTCACATAAAGTTACACGGCTTTCATATCTCCTAATATAATTTGTTTTGTGTATTCAATCAGATTGCGGGTCAATGAAACTTCTTCAGGGTTGGATCCAGAAATAACACTGCTGGTTACTGATTGATTGTCACCATACGTTCCCTCTTCTTTCCGTTCACAAGAATACTCTCGACCGGAAAGTATTTCACAATTCATAAGTTCTAGAAGAGAGTCTCGTAGAGATTGCAGTTTTCGGAATTGTCAGCATTACGAGTATATATTGAAAAATTCTACTATATAACCAAACAAAATTTCAATGTCAAAATATTTCATTACACAACATATTCTCCTCTTAATTGAATACATTTATTACAGCGAACCTGCAACATCTCTAGACCTTTCAAAAAAAATGTTCCTTCTTGCTCTGCAAATCAGTCAAATACAGTTTTTATTACCTCCTCGTTGCTAGAAAATTTACGACCTTTTAAACTTTTCTTCAGTTGAGGAAAGAGATGATAGTCGGACGGAGCCAAATCTGGTCAATAAGGGAGGTGTTCTAGTAATTCTAACCCTAAATCATGCATTTTTTGCATGGCAACATGAGATTTGTGCACTGGGGCGTTGTCCTGTAAAAACATAACACCTTTGGATAGCTTTCCGCATCTTTTTCCTTCAATGTTTTACCGTAGAGTGGTCATGTCGAATAGTAATCGTCAGTTATTGTTCTACCCTCATCCAAAAAATCAATCATGATAACTCCATGGCAATCCCAAAAAACTGAAGCAAGAACTTTTCCAGCAGATTTTTGGACCCGAAACTTCTTAGGTCTTGGAGAACCAGAGTGTCGCCATTCCATCGATTGTTGCTTTGTTTCTGGATCGTAGAAATGTACCCAAGCCTCATCCATTGTAACAATTCGTTTTAAGAAGTCTACATCGTTTTCAAATCGAGCACAGATCGAACGCGAACACGCTTTTGGTCTACATTCAAACATTTGGGGATCCATTTTGCAGAAATTTTTCTCATGTCCAAATGAACGCGATCGTATCAAAACTCCAGTGCTTCAGATATCCGTTTTAGCCCAATTTGACGGTCTGATAAAATCATGTCATGAACTGCATCGATATTCCCGGGACTGACACAGGAACTAGCCTTCCCGATCGGTCATCATCTTCAATGGAAAATTTACATCTTTTGAAGCTTGCAGTCCAATTTTCCACGGTTGCATACGAAGGACATTATCACCAAGGGTGTTAAGCATATCTTCGTAAATCTGCTTACCTCTTAACCCTTTCAAATACAGGTACTCGATGATGCCTCGATACACCAATTTTTCGATTTGTACAATTTCGGTGGACATATTTTTTTTAAATTTATTGCGTAACTCTGGTTTACTTTTTTGACGTCGAACTTCACACTGACACTCCTAATGAGTTTTCGTTCGTTGATTTGGTATCGCAATATTTTGCTTATGCATGGAACTGGTCTAGGCTAACTAGATATCAATACATCCTCGTATACCGTGGTTTTCCGAGACTAAATAATATAGGTGGTACATTCACATTCAATCCTGCTCTTACATTCGATAAACTCAATCTAGTGAGATAAAAGTCCTCTGCATTATTTCAACATTCTCAGCAACAGATTCTCAAGCTAATCGTTAAGGGTCTACGTCCCTGAAAAAAAGGGAGTCTGAAACGATTAATTTTTTTTCTGATTGATGAAGGGATGTTTTAGTGTATGAAGATAAAAATAAAAAAAAAATATTTTATTAGTATTGAATGAATGAAAAGGAAATTACCCATCATTTTCGGTTATTTTGTAACATTTCCACCATCAACACGAACAAATATTCTTGTGTTTTTTCATTTCAGTATTGAAGTCTATCATTTAGTTAATCAAACATCAAAAACACAATAATATTTGTTCGTTTTGATTGTGGAAATGTTACAAAATAACCAAAAATTATGGAAAATATCCTACTCATTCATTCAATTCTTATATAATATTTTTTTATTATTTTTATCTTCATACATTCATACATTCCTCCATCAATCAGAAAAAATAAATCGTTTCCGAGTCCCTTTTTTTTCAGGGATGTAGACCCTCAAACTGAGGTTCCGGGCTGAATGGCAGTTGAACGTTGTTACGAAACTGGCCCTGAGTTATACCAATTGAAAATGGTTTCCTGAGCACCATTTTCCAACACTAAGTTTCCTTTGTACTCAGTACTCAGCTCGTGTACGAGGTCGTTTATGTTGATGAGGAACATTAGCGGATCTAAAATGCTACCCTGTGTCACACCTTATTTCAGCCACATGTAGCTCTCTAATGATTTCAGTTGTTTTTCCTCCAGTGCAAAAACGGCAATCGCATCTGACTAGGTAACAAAATACCGGATATTATTATCGAAAAATTCCAATTGTCCAACCCGAATTGTTCCTGTTGGATAATCTCCATTGTTCACACTGGAAAAATTTGGCAGTGCCATAGTATCACCGCGAATGTGGATAATCACTCATTCTGGTTGTCCATCAAATTCAATGGCTTTAGTGGAATGTCGATTATTGTTTTCGAAATGTACAAATTGAATCGTATCGAAAAGAAAAATCGTTTCCAGTTCCACGCTGCAGGTGCTCTCATTAAAATGATGTCGCTGATTGATGTATGGTATTTAGGGGTAATTTATCCCTTTCAAGTCCTCTACTATGAATTCCCTATCCGCAAATGCCACTGGTGTTTCGAAGCATTGCCCCCTTTATTCGCCGTGCGATTATATCGATTTCTCACCAATTATCCGAATTTTTCGTATAGGTTTGCTGTACTAAGCTAGCATTTGTCATTATTGGCCACGAATAGTACAATACACACAGATAAGCCTACTAGATGCCAATAAATATAAAGATATGATCATAAAAACACTTCATTGCATATTACACCTCAATTTAGACGAGGAAATTTGTTCAGAAAATCGGGAATAGTGTCCTGAATCGTTTAATCTAACAAATGTTAAAATTGAGCCCCGCCAATTTCTAAAGTTTTTGACCCATCTTTTCGTGACCTTATAGTTTGAGACCCACACTTGCCAAGTTACACACTCCTAAAAAAAATTGACATTTGATTTTTTTTCGATTGGGAAAATACACTGCGCAAAAAAATTAACGCACATTATGGAAATCTCAAAATTATTCTACAACTGAAGGTGTTCTCAATGATAATTATTTTTATCAGAATTATGCATGCATATGTTATCCACTTTCAACGTTTTTCTTCAATACAGATGTTTTCTCCCAGCAGGAATAAAAAAAGATGATATTATCAGATTTTGAATGTATTGGCTCCATTCTAAAATCAGTTGTTCTCGATCAATTCTAGTGATCAATAGTTTTTCTTTCGTTTGATTTTCTACACTCGATCGCTATGCAACGCGAAACACGCAATTTGACCCAAGAGGAATGTGCCTAAGCGGTATTTTTGCGAGAAGAAGGACATACACAAGAATTGCAGAAAGGTTTGGAGTTTCCCATACAAGTGTGTCCAGAATGTTGCAGCGATTCAGGGAGACAGGTATGAATGTCCGAAGACCAGGACAGGGTAGACCACGGGTAACAACTGCCATTCAAGCACGTTACTTGAGAGTTTCTTCGTTGAGACAACGGTTTGCAACCGCTCGTCTCCTTCAAAATCAGCTTGAGCAAACTCATGAGGTGCAAATTAGCACTCAGACAATAAGAAATCGCCTCAGAGAATATGATTTAAGGCCTCGTGTCGCGGCAAGAGGCCCAGCTCTTACCCCAGCCCATCGAAGAGCGCGTTTGGATTTTGCGAGAGAGCATATCCATTGGAAAGAGGCCGATTGGGAAAGAGTTCTCTTTACAGATGAGTCTAGATTCTGCCTCTACCATTGTGATCGACGTTCCCTTGTATACAGACGTCCACATGAAAGATATGCTCAGTGCCATTTCCTGAATACTACTGGTTTCGGAGGAGGATCGATTATGGTATGGGGTGGAATATCTTTGACTGCTCGCACAGACCTAATGGTCATTGATAATGGAGCTATGAATGCTGATGAGTATATAAGGAACATTCTTGAAGAGCATGTAGTGCCATTTGCCCCATACATTGGTGAAAATTTCATTTTTATTGACGATAATGCCAGACCCAATCGTGCGCGCATCGTTCAGGAGTACCTTGAAGAGGTTGAAGTCTCTCGAATGGAATGGCCAGCAAGATGTCCAGAACCTCAATAGAAGGCTGAGAAATTCAGAAAACCATCCAGCTACTCTTAATGGCTTAGGAATCCAACTCGGAGAAATATGGGAAGGATTAGATCAGAAAATTTTAAGATCACTCATTTTGAGTATGAACCGTCGTTGCCGAGCTGTAATTAAAGGTGGATTTATACAGCAACTAAAATAAAATAAGAACTAAAATAAAATAAAATAAGAATGTTCACTTCATGCATTTCAATGACAGCGTTTATACAGGAAATAAGCTAAAATAAGGAATAAGAATTAGAATAAGAGATGGTCAACTTTTATCTTTTTCGCTTATTTTATTTGGAAAATGATAGTGCGCATGACCCAAATCCACTCCCCAATCTTTTCCGTATTGACACTTCTGACAAGTTCTAGTTTTCTAACCTATAACTTAATGAATATTTTTTTAAATCATTGTTGATAATTATATTTAATATGGATGACCAGGAAATCATGATGGGAGCGATGTTGTTATTGATGACAAGTACCTACTGCGATTATCGCCTTGAATAAAAGGCGGAAGTATTGTCAAAAAATCTGCGATTTGATTGGTTCATTCTTATTTCTTATTTTATTCCAGTGATCTCTATAAACCTATGTTGTCTGCTCTTATTTCTTATTTTATTTTATTTTAGTTCTTATTTTATTTTAGTTGCTGTATAAATCCACCTTTACGCAAGGGGTGGAAATACCAAGTATTAAATCACTTATCAGCATTTCAGTATTTTGAAAATTGTTCATTTCTCTTCTTTCACATAAGATTCGGTGAAATCCTGAATTTTTCTTCCATTCAATGTGTCTTGTTTCGTTCAAAACCTTCCTGAGAGAAAAAAATAAGGTATAAAGTCAATGTGGAGTTAACTTTCATTAAAATTGAGATTTTCACAATGTGCGTTAATTTCTTGCGCAGTGTGAATAAAAATCATAAAAATGACAAATTATAAAAAATAAACACAAAGTGAATGAGAACAAACCCAAAATATGCTGGTAGAATCTAAAGTCTTCGAGTAAACAACGATGCGATAGGGTTTTTATTAAAACAAAAATAATAAATTTTGTAATTGAATACAAGATTCAACATATTTTCACGTAGTTGAAAAAAATAAAAACTAAATTTCAATCCCTTTCTTCAGGACGGTATATCTCTTAGGAGGGTTTCAAGATATAAATTCATGAAAAAATTCCTCTTATTTAAGACCAAAGATTTACATCCAATAATTATTGTACACATACCAATTTTATTTTTATTCGTAGAAATAAAATTTCCAAAAAATGTTCAGGAAAGGAGAGTACCTAGTGGCATCTGCCACTTTTCGTGTATTGATTAATTCCATCGAACTTTTTCGTTCTTCGTGATCCATGTAAAACGTTTCTGTGTAGTCTGTACTAATTATGATTACAACGAAATATCATTTTGCTGTTCAGACTATGTATTGATTCCATCAGGTATTCACGAATTAAGTCACCGTATCTTGCTGAGGATCAATCCAACATTTTTCAATGTCCATTTAATGTCCTGAATGAAAACACATGTTTCCTGCACATACGTACGAATTAAATAATTACCATTCCATTTTTCGATAAAATCATTCATGTTTTTGTGACGATTTCACGGAATCTAGACTGGCAAACAAAACATTTGTTCATTGCTCATAGGGAATAATGTTTGGAGGAGAAATATTTCAGCAAATATGATTATACGTTAGCATTCTGAAGGATTTTCCAATAAGAGGTGTTATTTGATCAAAGAAAATTGCCATTCTTTTAGATAAATGATTATTGAAGCGTGAATCGTTTATTTCGGTTAATGCCGGGGTTTCTACTTGTCAAATGTCAATAAATGACAGCTACAAAAGTGACATCTACCGACATAGTGAGCTATTCAAAATAACACCTCTTATTGGAAAACCCTTAACCTGTATGTATATTCATCTAGAAGAGGTCAGCGACAGCATTTTCTAAGGATATCTCACTATATCCAATTTTTTATGGGAAGTTTATTGATAATACATAATACATAATACTCGTATAATAGAGCAGTTAATAGTATAAATATGATATATAATGTAGTGCAGGCTGGGACAAATGAAAATTACAAAACGTATTCTGAAAATAAACTGCTCCACAAAAGTTAGGGATATCGTATCCAATTGTTTTTGAAAGTATGTTATTTTCGAGAAAATCGCTGTAACATCATTTAGAACTCAATAACAACTTGAATCAGTATGAGGCATTTCGTTAATCTGGTCGCCTTTTTTCTGAAGTTTGGTTCTTTGCATATGCTTCATGAATGTTCTTATTTGGAAATGAAGTCAGTTTATCAACAGCTTCGATTTGCAACGAGTTTTCCGAAAATGCCAAGACGTAAATAAACAAACGCTTAGGCTAATAGGGCTATCGGAATGCTACAGGGTGGCCTTACTCAGGTTGTTGTAGCGGAAAGGCTCCAAGTCAGCCAAAGTGTGATATCTCGACTTTGGAATAGGTTCAGAGAGACAGGTTCCGTGTTTAAAAGACCGAGGATTGGTGGGCGACGAAAAACAACACCTGCTCAAGATCGTTTCATCACCGTTTCGGCGAGAAGAAACCCTACATCTTCGTGTAGAATGCTACGGAATACTATTCAAAATGCAGATGGGGTCCAAGTTTCCATCGGAACCATCAGATGACGTTTGAGAGAGATGAATCTAGGATCTAGACGTCCATTATGAGGAGTTCCATTAACTCGTGACCATAAGCGTCAAAGAGTGGAATGGGCAAGGCAACATATCAATTGGAATGATCAATGGCGTAGTTTTCTTTTCACTGATGAATCCAGATATTGACGATTTTCAGATTCTCGAAGAATAAAGGTATAGACAATCCCACACATACCCCGTAATCGTCGCTATGTCCAAGAAGTCCATCCATTCCGAGGGGGTAGTGTTATGGTATGGACTGGGATATGTTTCAACGGGCGCACAGATCTACACATTTGTCCTGGGAATATAACCGCCTTACACTATGGGGAGCATGTCATTGACAATGTTGTGCCAAATTTTAACGCTGCTATTGGTGAAACTTTTCAATTTCTAGACGATAAGGCTAGACCGCACCGTGCAGCTATAGTTGAGAATGCGCGCGAGGAGCTTGGTATTCCCCATTTACCAATACCTTCGCACTCACCAGATTTGAATTGCACAGAACATGCATGGGATATGCTCCAAAGAAGATTAGATAATCATCAACCTATCCCAGACTCCATGATCTGAGAGAGCTTCTGCCCCGTTTATGGAACCAAATTCCTCAAGAAATGTTCAACAACCTCGTGTGTAGTATGCAAAGAAGATGTCAAGCTGTTATCGATGCTTGTGGAGGCCATACATCGTATTGATAGTCTTAAAATGCTTGAATTCTCTGGGAATAAAATTTCGTTATTTCACTCGATTTTTCCTAACCACCCTGTATACGCTGCAGACCTATAGGCTAAAATCAATTTGCAACTTGAAATCATATTAATATGAATTTTCATCACAAAAATCTTGTTTTAACTATATTCTTTTGCAATTTAAGTCAATATCCCTAACTCATGTGGCGCAGTTTAAATATAGATATACAGTGTGCACATGAATAGTTGCGAAAAAATTTACGGTTTGAGTCCTTGTCAAACAATAGGGTGGGTCCGTCATATGAACTTCTCTTTTTTAAGCCTTTGCGGATTAGTTACAGACTCCTAAAGATGTCGTTCAAAGAACAGTTCGTTTTTTATTTAATAATATGTTTATTTCATGGAGAAGCTCTCGAGTATTTCCAAGGGTGCCAGAGGCATGAAATAGTGCGAGCAGTGTGTTCTGGAGATGGTATCTAATCCGATACCCCCCATACGAGGCTCTTTTCCCTTTTTACCCCGGCGACCACAAATTGATGGTGAGAACTGACAACTGTTGGCAAACTATCTCTGTCTACAATAAACCACTTCTATCATTCTGACCACGTCATAAACCAGTTGATCGCTGATCCAGCGATATGAAATAATTTCCACTGGCACCGATTGGTTTTAACAGAAAATTTCCCAGCGGTGTTGTATGGAAATGCATTCTGGTGCGTTAATAAATGGCTTTCATCGGCGATTTACAAGTGATGTCGACATTGCTGCATATTCGTAATCGGTATTATATACACAGAGGATCCGATTGTGTACAGACAGCAAGTCAGGGGTAAAATTACTGATAGGTCTGGGAGTTGGCATTCGCGGAATGGGGTGCTTTTGAATTGACCCATAGCTGTCAGATTTCATCGAATACAGAAACTCAGGAGAGAACATTATTTGTCAACGAAATGAAATATCCAGATATAGGGATTCAGAGAGGTGTGAATGGCCTCCAAGGTCACCTGGCCTAACACCTCTCGTTTTCAATACACGGTCTTTATTTCCTGACCTCACCCAAAATTATGGTCAGAACAAGTCAAGTTACAGTACCTATGTAATCCGGGAAGCAGAGAAAATTTTGTATATTTCCATGCCTTTGTACTTCCAGTTTTACGGAAAGTAGCTTCCAACTTCGTCTTTTGAAATGACATGCTCAGTAAATTATCACAGTTTTGCATTCCCCATGGAATTTTGATGTGATTTTAATAAAAGGACAATCACTAATATTCCAAAGCTTTCTATACTCTGTTCGAATGTAAGAAGGAGCAATAATAACATGTTTGGCGCAGCGGTAGGAGGGCCTTCGTAAAGTTTCTTTCCGTCCAGAGTCGAATCGAGGAGATTTCACGTATTTTCACATATTCATAGAACGTTGTTATTTTGAAATTCGGCAAACTGTCATCATCATTCACGATTTCTAGAACTTTAGAAATCGTTAGGATTTCATTCCGGAAAAAAAAAACCGTGGACAATTCTTCTGATAAGGTTCATATCGAAATCGTCAACCGAATCGATTATTTTTAACCCCTGGGCTCACCTCTTAGGTGGCGTCAATGTTTTATTCTCTTCATATTCTCTGAGAATTCTGAGTACAGCTGAATCACCCACCCCTGAGGATTTTGAAACAATTCCTACTCTTTTCGATAAATCAGGATGTTCTTCCAATTCTTTTCGAAAATGTTCAAAATTATCTCTTTACCTTCAGCAGAGAAATGCAACCTTCTGGACCTTTTTCGTGGTGGTCCCCACATATCACCCTCAGTTGCAGTATCCGTTTCTGAATTCGACATGGTTCTTTAAACACCATATACACTTTGTCAAAAGATTTTCCAACACAATTCACTTTTCACAACAAAATCTATAAACACTTTGAACAGCAAGACCTTCACAGTAGCTCTAGGTATTTTAACTGGTCTTGTCAATTGAAAACTTCAATATTTATGCGAATCAAAATGGCTTTAATCCATTAAGGAAAAACACCAAACCTAGTGTTTCCCGGAATTACCTTGTCGGAATCTTGAGCAACCGACAAAGAGTTTCGTACAAAATGATAGAAAATTGTGGACCGAAACTATTTAAATATATTTCGGATATTACAAGTAAATGACCATTATAAATTTGAACAGAGATCTTTTTCGAGTCTTGTCAATTGAAAACTTGGATATTTATGCAAATCAAGATGGCTTTCACCCATTAGGGAAAAAGACGCAAATCTGGTGTTTCTCGGAATTACTTTGTCGATATCGTGTAATATTTCGACCCAAATCTCTGAAACTCTGGTGTTTCCTGGAATTACCCTGCCGCAATCTCGAGCATCCGAAAAAAAAATTATTTAGTAGATAATAATATAAAAACAAAACAAAATAAAAAAATAGGGTACGTCGGATATAAAATGTTTATGACAGTTGGAAATCATAACAGAAATTTTGCACTAGAGTTTCTGAGGAAAAATGTTCTAACGAGGGAATTGTTGACTCAAATTACTGAATAATTTCTATCCAGTACCATCGACAGTCCGAGTACGATCCTGGCAGTCTCTTAGGGCGGTCGAAGAGAGCGTTGTTATCACCGTTTGACCAATAAGAGCTTCATTGTGCGCAAACCAGACGATTCTGTTTGTTTACAAAGCTCCTTCTTATATTTGAACGGACTATACAGGGTCTTTCACGAGGAACCTCACCCATATTTATACGGGAAACTACTGAACGTATTTTCATGAAATTCAGCACTTATAAGTATTTCACGATGCTGATGAAATCTAAAATATTTTCAAGGCATGAGCACCTCCGGTTTTTCCGGAAATGACGTCAACTTCCGTTTTTCAAATTAGAACACCATTTTTTTATTGCAGAAATAGATCCCTTAGAAAATTTCAAGTTATTTTGATGTAACATTTTTCAGTTTTGGTTGGAAAATTCTCTCTGAGCGGGAAAATTCGAAAAAAAAATCGGAAATAGAGCTCCGCTGAAACAAGAATAACTTCGAGGTTTTTGGATGGAAAATTTTCATTTTTGGGATTTTTCAAGATGTAAGATTGATGTATCCACTTTGAAAATCGAAATCGCGATTCATGATACAGGGGGTGAAAAAATCGCTTTCAAAGTTAGGGATGACGAAATCGTGAAAAATCAATTTTTTCAAATTAGAACCCCATTTTCTTATGGCAGATATTGAATCTACGTTAAAAAATAATGTGAGTGTATGCATCATACCCTTGCCCTAAAATGGATATTTTCTGAGTTAATATCCACTTTAGGGCAAGGGTGTGATGCATACACTCACATTATTTTTTAACGTAGATTCAATATCTGCCATAAGAAAATGGGGTTCTAATTTGAAAAAATTGATTTTTCACGATTTTGTCATCCCTAACTTTGAAAGCGATTTTTTCACCCCCTATATCATGAATCGCGATTTCGATTTTCAAAGTGGATACATCAATCTTACATCTTGAAAAATCCCAAAAATGAAAATTTTCCATCCAAAAACTTTGAAGTTATTCTTGTTTCAGCGGAGCTCTATTTTCGATTTTTTTTTCGAATTTTCCCGCTCAGAGAGAATTTTCCAACCAAAACTGAAAAATGTTACATCAAAATAACTTGAAATTTTCTAAGGAATCTATTTCTGCAATAAAAAAATGGTGTTCTAGTTTGAAAAACGGAAGTTGACGTCATTTCCGGAAAAACCGGAGGTGCTCATGCCTCGAAGATATTTTAGATTTCATCAGCATCGTGAAATACTTATAAGTGCTGAATTTCATGAAAATACGTTCAGTAGTTTCCCGTATAAATATGGGTGAGGTTCCTCGTGAAAGACCCTGTAGTTATTTGAGCTTTCGGTTGAGTTATAGCGGTTGACATCTGTATAAAGGCGAAAATTGATTTGTTGCTGAAGTTATTCCTCCGCAAACATCATACCTACTAATTGGATACTCATGCTATACGTTCTTTACGGTGATCGAGTAAACGTGGAAGAACTTGATCGCAAATTGGTTGATTTCTTGCGGCACATTTACTAGCTTGTAGGCAACACTATATCAATATTGATCGATTGGAATTGCAGATGACAACCGATCATCTTGAAGGAGGAAATCATCAGCCACCATCAAGGAAACGCTGAAATAAATGTAACCGAAGCTGTCGTTTCCGCGTAAAACTTCCAACTTGATAACAACGAAAGTGAAATGTTATTATGGCGGCTGTAAAGTATGTCAAACGTCCATATAACACTTACGTAACATACAACATACTTAACTTACTGTCGAGAACGTTTCTTGTGCTCACGCTTCATCGTCTTCATTATTTACCTATTCGATTGCTTCCCGACGATATACTACTAGACATAATCAGTAGAATGAAATAAGCTTATGTTGAGCTCTCGTTGTCCCTTTCTTCATATACAATCGTCGAATATTCATGGAATATTTGTCAGCAAGAACAAAATATTTCATGAATATTTCGTCGAAATATTTGGGAAATAAAGGTTTGTCCGACCGTTTCTTACTTTTGAGCTATACAGGGTGTTCCTAAATTGAACGTACAAACGAAAAGAGGAAATTCCTTGAGTAACTTCAAGAAAAAAAGTCCCATAAATATGGGGTCGCAAACGTTTCGTTTTCGAGATACAGAGTGTTGAAGATTGAATTGAGTTTTTTTGATGAGCAAATGTTAATTCGAAAAAATGTAAAAAAAAATTTGTTGTTTTACTAAACTTTGCGGTCTCTTGTAGATTTTTCGTATCGATTCTCTCGAAATCCTTGGAAAAATCCAAATTAGGTATTTTGAGAAAATCGTAAAACATTTTTTTCTTGAAATCGGTGTGAGATACGACAAAACTACAGAAAAGCGAAAAGTTTAGTATCATAATAAAGCCCACCAAAAAAAAGTTCTGGAAGAAAACAGTGTTCCAGAAAAAATATCACCCTGTAGATCTGCTATCGAAGTATCAGGTGGTGAGAATTCTCGATATAAAATCTATGCCAAATTTCAGTTGAATATCTTGTGAAGTGTATGAGAAAAAAACACTCTGTATCTCGAAAACGAAACGGTTGCGACCCTATGTTTATGGGACTTTTTTTCTTAAACGTCGAGCGCCTTCTAGTAATTTTGGGACATTTGTTGGCTTTTTTACGGTTGCAATTCTTTCGCCGACATATTTCGAAAATATCGAATCATTAGGCCAAATATTACTGAACGATGGAATCTTAAGTCGAAATATTACTGAAATATTGAATCTCTCGCCGAAATATTTCTGAAAGATTGAATCTCTCATCGAAATATTACTGAAAGATCGAATCTTCCGTCTTCCGTCGAAATATTACTAAGATATTAAATCTTTCATCGAAATATTCCTGAAATATCGAAGCTTTCGCCGAAATATTTCTGAAAGATTCAATTTTTCAGAAATATCACATCTTTCTTCGAGATATTGCTGAGAGACTGAATCATGAATCATTCTCCGAAATATCACAGAAATATTGATTATTTCCTCGAATTATCGCTGAAAGATTGAATTTTGCGTCGAAATATTACTGAAATATTGAATGTCTCGCCGAAATATAGTGATTTTGAGACTTTTGCTGGCCTTTATTCGGTTGCAATTCTTTCGATATATTTCGAAAATATTGAATCATTAGTCGATATATAACGATTGAATTTTTCGTCGAAATATTACTGAAATATTGAATCTTCTGCCGAAATATTTCTCAAAGATTGATTTTCTCGTCGAAATATTACTGCAATTTTCGATCATATTTGGGTTGATCTTTGGAGCGATATTTTCTTGGTAATTTGCGACTTTGCGAGGAATATAAGCCGATCTTCCAAAATTAGGAAAATGAATCGACTGGTCCTGAGTGAATGATATCTCTTGAGTTGACTTGATTTCGAGCTCATGATGGAGTATTCATTTTGCTCTGTAGTTTTAACGCTTAGGCGTCACTTATTGACAAAGCGTACCTATTTAAAATAAATATCCTTCATTACATAAACTGAGTTTTAATGGAATACGTAATTTCTGCTTAGCCGGAAATACCCTTTGAAGAAATAAAGCACTGATAAGGTCTAATTACTTGTCATGTTCTTTAGTATCGAATGCTCAAAGATGTTTTTTCAAGTGAATATTCTGTTTTTATCATCTGCCCGCAAATGAAAATTTTGAACCTCTGACCCATTTTCAAACGTGTTCGATAAGACCTGGCTGAATTGTGAATTTTTCGAGAATATTTGAAATTCTGAAAGCAACAATCGCTAAAATAAATCCCCAAATACTAACATGGTGAGAGAAAAAACACAAAATCGATGTGTGCGGGTTATAAGAGCCAAATTCCATTTTTTGATGTCAACTGAGGTAGGGATGAAACTCGAATATTCCAGAAGAGGCAAATCTGGACGTGTCCAAAACTGAAAAAAAATCCTCTCACAATAATACTTTTATTGCATTCCCGAAGAAGCCGATTTCTGCCTGAAAATCCCATCTTTCCTATCTAGTCCTTTTCGATGCTAACCCTCAATCCGTGAGAACCACCCAGCAGTTTTTTATTCCACAAGAGACATTATCTTTTCGCCTATTCCAAGGCGAAACATCGGATCAGCAAACTACAATCCCGTTTCTCGGTCTGCTAACACCAATCCCATGGGCCAAAGCTCAATTCGGACAACCACCGAAATCTATGCTACTAATGCATCGTTTTGCTGATAACTTTCACTTTTACGAGGTCCGCAAGTCTCCCAATAGCAGAGCGAGCAGACAGGTACCTCGTGAAATAAACTACAGAAACTTCAGTCTTGCAATGTCTTATGAAACAATCACTGGCGTCAATAAGTAGTTAAACGATGTCTACCACGGGTGAAATAGTTAGGCGGGTGGTGATTGTGATGTGCGTGGTGATCATTTTTTGCACCGATTACTCAGGGATGATACAGAGGCTTTTAGGAAATAATAAAACGGAAGAAACAAGTCTTAGGCCTACCCCAACGAATCCTGGATACGGCGATAGGAAGGCTCAAATATTCATCGATGCCGAAATAGAGCATGACTCTATCAAGAATATAGGTTAGTAGTGCCATTCTCTTCGTTGAAAACATTATTAAATTTGGGTCACTCGTGTTTTTGAAATCGAATTATTAACATTTCATAGCAGATTGAATCAATATGAGATTATGTTTGATACACCCACAAATTTCTGACAAGAATAAAAATTGTCTCATATTGGATATTTTAGACTTGAAAATGCCTCAAAACTATAGGACAGAATTGGCAAATCTCATTGATTTTCATTCCTTCAACTCGGTAAATTTCACATCAATTGGTTACGACGAAAAAAATTTAGAATCAATTCATTGAATATAATGAAAACTTCTCTGTTATCTGGTCGTTCATTTAATTGGCAATTCTAAAATACTCATCCAAATACCTGAGTATTTGCGTATAACGTGCCCTTAAGGGTCTACGTCCCTGAAAAAAAGGAATCACAAACGATTTATTTTTTTCTGATTGATGAAGAGATGTATCAGTGTATGAAGATGAAAATAATTAAAAAAATATTTTCTAAGTATTGAATGAATGAGAAGGATATTCCCATCATTGTTGGTTATTTTGTAACATTTCCACCATCAAAACGAACAAATATTTTTGTGTTTTTTCATTTTAGTATTGAAGAGTATCATTTGGTTAATCAAACGGCCATCTCATTTTTTTTTTCAGATGTCACCGTTTATTCGTGAATAATAATTAGAACAATGATCTGTTTTCGCGGAATTTATCTCCTTGAAATTTTCTATTCGAAATGCTAAATATCCATTTTTATTAACGACAATTTATTGAGGTTTGTTTTAGCCGTCGATTAGTGAAAATTAATTGTTTCCCGCAATTGTGGATTCTAACATGGAATTGAGTTTCTTTTAAATGACACGCCCCGCAGGTATCTCCTCCCAGATGACTGGTGAAGGAAAGAGAGAGTTTTATACAGCCTGTGTGAGATCTAGTTCAGGATAGGATTTCTTGTTATATTCCCTGCGCCCCAACATTTTTTCTATTAAGCTGAATAATCCAATAAATAAAAATTGATGCACTGCGCTGCCATCTGGCAGTAAACGTTTCTTATTTTGAACTCTTTCGTCGAAATATCACTGAAAGATTGAATCATTCGTCAAAATATTACTGAAAGATTGAATTATTCGTCGAAATATTACTGAACAAATTTATGTACTACCCAAATTTCAACCCTATCGGATATTCAGTAACAGGGTTTTTCGTGATTTTTTTGAATAATAGACATTCGAGGTGTTATCGCTCTACAGTATTCCTAGATCAAATCAGAATTAGACCTGAGATACAACAATTTTCAACGGGTCTGAAAAATCATGAATAATGTGCTTCAAGAGTATCTTCAACGAAAGAATTTATCTGTTAAAATATAAAATCATAATTCTTTTCTAATTAGTGTCGTTATCAGGGAATTCAACGTAATTAAATTACTCATTCCATGAAAACAGTTTGATTAGGTGAACACAAACATTATTTCTCCATCTTGTTCGATCATTATTCATTGGAATGCATTGAAAACTCGATTGTTTCATTTTAAAACAAAACTGGTTCGAAATTAACTACATAATATAAAGAATATTCAAATTTTTACATAAATTAACTAACTGAGAAACACTCGATAACCTCGTGAGTCAGTTTTATCATCAAACAATAACAACATTCGCCTTTAAACAAATTTATTCTTCATTGTTTTGTTGGAACTCTGAAAATCGAGGTGATGATTACATTTTACTTTTCATGGGCGACAAAATGTTCCTCTAAGTTCTTCAAAATCTGTAGGTATTCAACAGTGACTATCCTAAATTACACGAATTCATAGAGCCCAATTTTATCGTTTTCATCAATCTTCAAAAATGGTGGGGGTTGGAAAAAAACTTCGGTATAAATTCATAGTGTATAATTAGTTAATTAGGTTGATATGGATATGTAAAATAAAATCCCATATGGTGCACATCCATGGTACCATATGAGTAATGAGCATAGTAATTTCAAATTAAAATATTATTTTTGCACAAATGTTGCTATTTGTATGATTCATCACTGTTAAAATTAATTTATATAAGGCAGCTGACAGATGTCAGATAAATATTTTTTTACATTGTGTATTGCAATTCGAAACAGAAATTTTGAGGGTACCAAAGTTAATCTGACAGTCTCAAAAAAGACAGATTGCAAATTGCTTCCTGTACCTGAAGAATTATTGCATTGTTGATTTTTAAATGTGAGCCTGGCAACTAGCAGAATCAACTCCCATTTCCAGTTCTCGAAAACCTTGATGTAAATAAGAATGTTTGAGATCAAGGTAAAGCAGTTTCGCCATCAATAAACGTGAGAGTCGGAGTAACAATATTTGAAAAATCCTCCACTCTATTATGGTGTTGCAGTTACGGACTCTTGATTTCAATATACAATTCCGCAAGACTGAAGAATAAATTTATTCATTTTCAGAATATAATACGCAGGGGAGTTACTCAGGGTTCTGTACTAAACATATGTTCTATCTCAATTATTGAATAACATATTCTCATCAAACTTCCACTCGAATATAAATGTTCTTCGAAATATATTTCGAAATGAGTACCATGAAGTAGATAAAATGCCTGGTACTATCGAATATGGAGTAATTCTTAATTTCTTTTTATCGAAGCATAAAATTCATTTTGCTTTCACTAAGACTAACAATAACTGTTAAATGTTGGTACCATGGATTGCTGAGCTCAATTACATGAAAGTTCTTTGAATCAAGTTCAATTTTCATACTTCTGAACACAGTGATTGTCTTCTTTCCAATCAAATGAATAATTCACATAAACCATATATAATGAACTCAATGCGATGGAACGAATATTAATACTACTCAATTTGCAGTCTAATCTCAGTTTGAACATTCACTGACATCAACAATGCATATCAGTCCTATGTAGAAAATATGACTATAGTATGACGAAGCATCTAAGCAATCTTTCTTTCTTTTAGTTTGTCACAGATTGAAAATCTTGCTCATTTTAATGGATTCTTTATCTTCTGAGAAAAGCGATTATATTGTTCATAACAGTTTTCAAATGACAAACTATTCAACCTTGTTTTAAGACCAGTTTTTCCATTCTTCTTTTGAAATCAATCCGTTATTTAAGTTCAAAGTATCATGAAATGATGAAATGTAAACCATGCCCCGGCCAAATAATTGAGCCCTTGTCATTATTTTCAGGTACTCCAACATCCAAATCGCAAATTCTGCAAACAATCAAAAATGCCTGTTTGCCAAAACTGATTTGCGAATTGAATGCAACACCAGAAAAAGACAAACTGAGCGAGACTGAGAAATCCCTCTTGACACTGCTGAGGTTAGTACTTTTACCTTCATATTTCCAGATATAGATCTGGAATATACATATATATATACATATACATATACGCACCCTGTATAGACAAGGTGCGGCAACTAGTTCTCCCACATTTGAAGGAGCTGATGAAAAAATTCGAAAGAAGATATCAGAAACATTCTTTTTTATTTCAAAAGCCTACATAATAAATTTTTTTCATCATTTATGTCTTGGAATTAGTATCATCCAAATGACTGCCTCGGCGAGCAACGCACATGTGGAGTCTTCCGCAGAAGATTTCCATTACTCTCTTCAGCATAGCAGTTTCAATTTGGATGATTTCCTCCTCTTTTGCCTCTTTCAAGTTATCAAGGGTCCTAGAGCGATCTTTGTAGACCTCATTCTTTGGATCTTCATTCTTGACTCGAAAGAGGCAATCAAGAAAGAAAGAAAAAAACTTGATTATGTAAGCTAAAGCATTCTTTTTTCGTATTTTTTAAGAGTTCCTTCAAAAGTGGGAGAACTAGTTACCGCACCATCATATCATCAGCAATTCTCCGTGAGTTCAATTGGAATTGGATATTATTAAATTGAAGATAAAAATAAAAGACCTGACTGAATAAACAATCAACTGAGAAGAAAAATTTGTTTTATAGGATGCACCACCGAATATTTTTTCCATTATTTACCTGGATTGGTAATAATATACACTTCAATATGATTATGACGTGAATGCTATCATACAGTATGGTGCAAATGAAAGGAATAAATTCGTTATTTCGTCAGTCGGCGACCTTAGGGAAAAATCCCGAGACCCGTCAATTTTTATTTTTAAACAGGCTATTCACTAAAATTTTTAAATTGAAATGTGGGTGTTGTAATACATTATTTGAAAGGTCTTTTAAATACCTATTAAGCCATATCAATATGTACACTGAACAGTAATTGATCTGTGTATTCAAGGGCGGATATAGTTCTTTTTCATGGGAGGGGTAATAACGATCATGGAGGGGGGTAAATTGAAAACCATTAAATCAGGTACACAAACCACCTTATTCTCAGGTTTTGTATCACCAGTACCAGCCCCCCCCACCCCCTGTAAATCCGCCCTTGTGTGTTGTATTGTCCTAAATATTATTGATGAATTTTCAACAGATTCCTTAATAAAATTTATTATATTTTGGTATGATGTATCTATTGACACACAAAACTAAATTTCTCATTGTATTTTGACTGAAGGTAAACAATTTGAGCACTTAATTTAGGTTTCGTTGTATTTAGTGAATAATAAATATTAAATATTTATTGGAATAATAAAATTTTATTAATTTTTTGAACGAATACAAAAATCAATTACTGTACATATATTGTATACTGTATATTGCAGGCGGGGACTAACTGATACTGATATCAATCTTATTCTAATTTTCTCAATAAGTTCTTCAGTTGTCCCTGCCTGCAATATATTTAAGCATATTCATATTCTATTATGAGTATGATTAAAAGCCCAGTTAGCGAGAAGAACATTGCATAGTGAATCCTTTACATTACACACACAAAATTATATTGATTGAGTATTGTTCTTATTTTTTTTTAATTATATGAGTATTTTGCTTATTTTTTCTTTTCAGATGAGGGTTTTCGCACTCGTGTTTTCTGTTTTCCTCATATAATCCTTGAATAACCTGTTTATTTCAAAGTTTTGAGTTTCATCAATAAATGACCTGATCTGTAAAAAATGAGATCTAAATAGTTACTGAAGGCAACAAAGTAGGAGTTACAGATGATGAGGATTTATCGATGTAGATTCAGTTTCAATTTTCTAAAACATAAAGATAATTTTGAACTCGACGAAGGAAATCATGATCGATTCAGATTTCCTGTACAATCCAAAGAAAGAAATGAATATTCAAAATCTAACAATTCGTATAGATTTCAGCTGTGAATTACATAGAGTGTGTCTTTGACTGTTCTACTTCTTTTAACTATGGATTCCTGTCACCATTTTCCCATATTTTTTTTACAAATTTCCGCTTCATTTGAAAAGATGAAGAATGTTGAAAATCAAATAAGAATACTCCATTTGTCGATTATCACCGACAAAGACAAGGTGAAACTTGACTTTCTTCAGGCAATAAACCAATAGGTTCACTTATCGACAGTAAATCGATCAACCATAGTTTCGTCCTCATTTGGACTCGTCAGGAACGAATAATTCCAATGGGGACGAAGCCAAGGTCGATCGATTTCCTGTCGATAGGGGAACCTATTGGATGATCGCCTGAAGGGAAACTAGTGAACCATTCACACAAATAAGCCATGAAAGAGCACAATTAATTGAACCGATCTTCTATTATGCAATTATCTTCGTAACCAAATAATTCATTGCACTTGACTAGAATAATCCTTCCTCATTCAGCTATTACACATGAGAGAGATGAAAGTCTGACTGACTCGATTCTGATATTACTTTCACTATGCTGTAATACCCGAAGTAAGGCACCGACTTGAGCTACCTACTTCTTAAGTAGGTTCTGTTGAATAATGTATTCTGTACAATCTACATCGTCTGCCTTCACGATAATGTTATGTTTTGCTTCTCGAGTTTGTGTGTTTGAGAAGTTACGATACTTGATTATTTTACGTTTGAATTCAGAACAAATAGCATGTGACCTTGCACAAAACATGAATCGATAATTCGACACGTCCGCTCGTGGCGAGGTGATGGATATGATTTGGTTGTGTTGATATGATTTAGTAGATTATTATTTATTCGTACTACTCGATGAGCGAGACCCTCAAAACTTCGTCTGGCCATGTCCTTTCAAATTTCCTTCAATAACTAACGGTTCATCGACATGAATTTTCTCATAAACGTTGACCAACCTATCTCGTTTCAATGAAATGGGTTGAATTTCGGAAAGTCTTCGAAATGCATATACAGAGTGTAACAGCCCAATGGAATAAATTCGATAACGAATAAATGAGGGGGTGTTAGGAAAAACGCTCGGACACGTCGATTTGTAATTTTAAATGCGCATATTTTTCAAGAATATAAAATTATATAGGGTGTTCCATGCGACCGTGGCTAATACCAACTTTCTTATTTCAAATGCAACCCCCTGTATATTATTTATTTTTTGGATTCTTCAGAAAATTCTATACATAATTCATGTACAATGTCGTATACCTATCTTCAACTTTTTCGGAAATATCAAGTGTTTCCCGATTTTTTACAAAAATTAACATTTTAAATGAACATTATTGTATTTCACGAATTCGATACATTACACTCAATACTTATTTACCTACCATTTACCTCTTGATATGAATAAAGTAAGCAAAAACCATTACTGAGAAGAAATTAAAAAAAACAAAAACAGATTTGTTTATTCTCATAGCCTTAGTAACACGTTGTCTGTTGTTTGCTGTTTGCATGACAATAAGTGATCAGTGTAAGTGCTATTGTCTTTTGAATTTCGATAACTGTACGTAATCATATTAGAAAAATGGTTTATACAACAGAAATGCACAAAATAACCATTTTTCAAATGATTGGTTATGGAGATTACACACGGACACAAATGGAAGTTTCTCGCTTATTTCACGAAAAATTTCCAAATTTGCCGCCTATATCCCAAGAATCAATTAGCAAAATAGAAAAGCAGTTTCGAGAGCTTGGTCATGTATAAGACAAATAGAAAAAATTGCTGCCAATGCAGTAAGTGATGATACGAAATTGGATATTATGCTCGAGTTTCAAGAAAGCCCACATAATTCTATTCGAAAAGTAGCCCCGCTTTTCACCGTCAGCCACACGTCAATATTTCGAATATTAAAGGAAAGTAAGATGCATCCCTATAGAATGATGGCAACTCAGGAGCTCATAGAAGACGATTTTGATAGGAGAACGCATTTTTGTGAGCAAATGATGGCAATGTTAGATAACAATGTGATCCAATCAGAAAATGTTTTGTTTTCTGATGAGAGTACATTTACACTACACGGTCATGTTGATCGTCCAAATTGCCGCTATTAGTCTGATGAGAATCCTCACTGGATGAGAGAAGAACATACGCAATATCCTGAAAATGCTAATTATTGGGCAGGAATTGTTGACAATCATATCGTAGGTCCCCTTTTCATTGACGGCAACTTGAATGGAGAAAAATATTTAGAACAACTCCAAAATAATGTCGTACCACCTTTGATGAACTTATATCCTGATCCAGCAAATCCACAAGTTCCTGCCAATATAATATGGCTTCAGCAAGATGGAGCAACTCCCCATTACCAAATCAATGTCCGGCAGTACTTGAACCAAATTATTCCAAATAGGTGAATAGGGAGGCGCGGATCGATAGAATGGCCAGCTTGATCTCCTGATCTGACACCATTAGACTTCCTTATGTGGGGATATGTCAAAAGTTATGTATACGAAACGAAACCCTCAAACTTGAACGACCTAAAAAACCGAATCAAAGTTGGTATTCGCCACGGTCGCATGGAACATCCGTTATAATATCATTTTCTTGAAAAATATGCGCATTTAAAATCACAAATCGACGTGTCCGAGCGTTTTTCCCAACACGCCCTCATTTATTCGTTATCGAATTTATTCCATTTGGCTGTTACACTCTGTTTATGATTTCTGTTTGAGCTCATATCTTTATGCAATCCAGCAATAGGTAGACTTCATCTGCTACATCTATTTCTCTTTATATAGTTCTTCATTCTTGAAATGAAAATGTAGATGGTTGGTTGAGAGGAGGTTTCATTGTAGTGCATCCTTAAGGTCTATTGTGCCTATCCTCTCCATTATGTAGTCCACAGCTCGCCCTCCAGTGCTGGAATTCTAATGGGATAGCTTCAGTGAGGTTTCTTCCTCGTTTCTACCAGTTTTTTGTCGAAAGCATTCCTCGCGTTGGCTAGCAATGGACAGGCATTCCGTCACCAGGTGGTTCGGAGTTTCCTCTTCCCCCCCCCCCCACGAAATCTGCACTCGTCGTTTTCTGCTGGAATAATTCTCATTAGGTGCTTGCTGAGGCACAAATGCCCTGTGAAGAATCCAGTGGGGAGGTGTAACATATTCTTGCTAAGATCTAGATATCGGGTGTTTTGTTAAGAGTGATAGATTTTTGATAGGAATAACTTTGATTTGACAGAAGGTAGAAGCCATGTTGTTTTGACTTCTCTGTTCAGTGAGCATTGACAGTTTATCATGGAAATACTCACGCCGCAACAACGTTTACAAATTGTTGAAATTCATTTTCAAAATCAGTGTTCTATTCGCAAAAGTTATAGAGCACTCAGTGAAATTTATGGTTCACATAATCATCCATCAGAGCAGCTTATTCGTCGAACTATCGATAGATTTCGGAAAAAGTAGAAATGGCATCCTCGAATTCAAGAATTTCAATTATGAATCAAAGACTTCGGAAACTTTTATAATCAACTCGTATATCAATCTAGCAATAAATGATCTCAAACATTCCTTATTTTTTCGTAGGGATACTTCTATAACAACTAAAGCAGAGCTGACCTCAAAATATCATTTCGCCGCCCATATGGGACAACTAATAGCAGGAGTAGATGGAAACGGTTGTCATAACTTTTATCCAACCTGCCCATTTCCAGGGTTGCAAGTATTACAGATGATGAAGAAAGTGAGGATGAGGTAAGGGAATTCTTGAATTCTAATCAATTCACATTAATGTAAACATCCTTTTCAGAATGACTTAATGGCTTATTAGGAAAATCGTAATATTTTTCAAAATGAAGACTGTCGAATTTTATTAGAAATGTAAGCATTCAAGATTAGCGAAAAAGGGCCAATATCTGAGCCTATATTATCATGATGTTTTTATTATTTTATGTATGTGATATTAGGTTAAGAAATGGTCTATAATATAGACCAATTATCAATTATACAAATACCTCTGTATTAAAAATACATAATTCAATTAATTTTGAGAGTTTATTTTTTATTCCTCTGTTAATTTCACATGGAAATTGAAAAAAAATCATTTTCTCCATCCTTCTTCATCTACACTTGTATCCCGGTGAATAGACAAAAATCCTATAGAATTCCTCATGGACTAGAAAAGGACGTCCAGTGAAAGGAATACAATATAGGAATCCATGAGTGGATATCCGATAGATAACCTTTTCCAGCTCATTCCCACTCAGAACAGAAAATAATGTTCAATGGATATCCATAAGAGACATCCAGTGACTTTTCATGAGATTACAACCCATGGATTTACAATTAACCACCTATTCAAAAACTCGGGTGGAATGAGGTCCACATGAATCGCCAAAACACCCAGAGTCTTTTCTTCTTGTTCTGGTGCTCTAAGTAGAACCTTATAAAGAAACAATGAAATCAGTGGAAGATTCAGACAAAGCAACTCAAAGCTTGGAGCTTTTTTGAGTTCCTCAGGATAAAAACAGTTCAAACCACTACCATCTTAAGGCTCGTCGTATCCGGAAGTAGCAGTTTACCTACAAGCCTGGAGGTGATCTCCATCTCCAGACTTGTAGAAAAACTACAGTACGTAAATTCTGGTTTGGTAAATCTAGACCTTAACAAGAAGAAGCTAAAGAAAAAGCTTCTGCTGAAGAAAGATGATATTTTTCTCGAGAAATCTGGACCCAAATATCTCTCTGGTCAACAGGCACTGGAACACCCAGAGAAATTCAAACCAAGAACTAGGAAAGCCTTGGAATGAAATTCTAAAAAAACTTTGGTAACTTCAAACCTGACTCTGACTCTAGGGGTACCTTTCCTGGAGGATCTGATTGCCACAAATATGGCTGTTGTTCCCGAGAGGTTTCCAGAATCAAGGGCTGAAAACAGGAGACTGTAGAATAATCAACGCCCAAATGTACGTTTAGAATTCTGGGGCTCCTGCTAAACAAGGTTCTTCCGTTGCTCCAGAGCCATTGGTACTCTTACTGAGCGACCAAACTGGTGGTTGTGCAATAAGGAAGGAGAAACAGCTTTATTCAACATCTTCAAATGTTAAACCACGACCCACTGTAGACGAAATAGTCCTGACACTGTATATTCTGGAGAAGGTTCCAAGTAGAATGGCAGGTTAATAATCAAATCAATTAATACGTCTTCATCACATAGTTGACCGCAAGGACAACACAAAATTCTCACAAGTTACGATGAAAATTGAAAATATCACTCTCCTACTGTCTCTGCCAGATTCTACAATCTGGGTAGGATAGGTGAGTGAAGTCGAAAATATGAAATTAACCCCTTTCAAAGTTGGCATCTTCAACATATGAATCTAAGGCAAGGTTAAAGTACAAATTCTTGAATCTTTGGATAGATTTCCTAATAATAATTACCTGGAAAAATTATTGCGTTTGTCCCAAATAACAAGTAGTAAGTAAAATGCATGAAATTATTTTAAGTGAAGTACACTGCGCAAAAAAATTAACGCACATTATGGAAATCTCAAATTTATTCTACAACTTAAGGTGTTCTCAATATCTAATAATTATTTTTATCAGAATTATGCATGCATAATTATGTTATCCACTATCACTTTCGTATTGGATATTATTAAATTAGAGATTAAAAACGAAAGACCTGACTGAATAAACCATCAACTGAAAAGAAAAAACAAGATCTATATTCAATACATACATACATGTATGAAAATTTGTAAGTGATAGGATGCAATACCGAATGTTTTTTCCATTATCTACCTGGGTAGTTAATAATATACACTTCGATATAATTATTACGTGAATGCTAAAATACACTGCGCAAAAAAATTAACGCACATTATGGAAATCTCAATGATATTTATTTTCATCAAAATTATACATGCATATGTTATCCACTTTCATTGTTTTTCTTCAATACAGATGTTTTCTCCCAGCAGGAATGAAAAAAGATGATATTACCAGATTTTGAATGTATTGGCTCCATTCTAAAATCAGTTGTTCTCGATCAATTCTAGCGATCAATAGTTTTTCTTTCATTTGATTTTCTACACTCGATCGCTATGCAACGCGAAACACGCAATTTGACCCAAGAGGAATGTGCCCAAGCGGTAGTTTAGCGAGAAGAAAGGTGGACATACACAAGAATTGCAGAAAGGTTTGGAGTTTCCCATACAAGTGTGTCCAGAATGTTGCAGCGATTCAGGGAGACAGGTATGAATGTCCGAAGACCAGGACAGGGTAGACCACGGGTAACAACTGCCATTCAAGAACGTTACTTGAGAGTTTCTTCGTTGAGACAACGGTTTGAAACCGCTCGCCTCCTTCAAAATCAGCTTGAGCAAACTCATAAGGTGCAAATTATCACTCAGACAATAAGAAATCGCCTCAGAGAATATGATTTAAGGCCTCGTGTCGCGGCAAGAGGCCCAGCTCTTACCCCAGCCCATCGAAGGGCGCGTTTGGATTTTGCGAGGGAGCATATCCATTGGGAAGAGGCCGATTGGGAAAGAGTTCTCTTCACAGATGAGTCTAGATTCTGCCTCTACCATTGTGATCGACGCTCCCTTGTATACAGACGTCCACATGAAAGATATGCTCAGTGCAATTTCCTGAATACTACTGGTTTCGGGGAAGGATCGATTATGGTATGGGGTGGAATATCTTTGACTGCTCGCACAGACCTAGTGATCGTTGATAATGGAGCTATGAATGCTGATATGTATATAAGGAACCTTCTTGAAGAGCATGTAGTTTCATTTGCCACATACATTGGTGACAATTTCATTTTTATGGACGATAATGCCAGACCCCATCGTGCGCGCATCGTTCAGGAGTACCTTGAAGAGGTTGAAGTCTCTCGAATGGAATGGCCAGCAAGAAGTCCAGATCTCAATCCGTTTGAGCAGGTTTGGGACAACCTCAATAGAAGGCTGAGAAGTTCAGAAAATCATCCAGCTACTCTTAATGACTTAGGAATCCAACTTGGAGAAATCTGGGAAGGATTAGATCAGAACATTTTAAGATCACTCATTTTGAGTATGAACCGTCGTTGCCGAGCTGTAATTAACGCAAGGGGTGAAAATACCAAGTATTAAATCACTTATCAGCATTTCAGTATTATTCAGTTCATTTCTCTTCTTCCACATAAGATTCGGTGAAATCCTGAATTTTTCTTCCATTCAATGTGTCTTGTTTCGTTCAAAACCTTCCTGAGAGGCGAGAGAACATAAAAAATAAGTTATGAAGTCAATGTAGAGTCAACTTTCTTCAAAATTGAGATTTTCAGAATGTGCGTTAATTTTTTTACGCAGTGTATTATTATTTGCTGTTTTTTTTGTACTATAGTGTAAAAGGTTATTGGGGTATCAGCCGTTTTTTTCAGAAAAACACTTTTTCCTTCTGCTCGAGCTAACGAGAATTTAATTCATTATGAGTGATTCGCAATTACTTTGGCAGCATAGGCCTAATATCAGACATATCTATCATTCTGTCAACTAATCATAATGTCATAATTCAGTTCCTTCGAAGACCAGTTGAAATCGGCCAAATTAAAATGGCCATGTCATAAAATGTATTGACTGCCATCGGGATCATTCTAAACGATTCAGTTCTGTCGAATGTGGGCTGTGCATTATTTTAATTGAAATAATTGATCACACATGGGTTTCGAGTGTCGCGCTACTATTTCTAATTTCAATCTGCATAACGAATGATGACTGCAAATTAAACTGGTTTCATTTCATCACACTACCAGCGGCGGTATTGAGTTCTGGCGATAAACAAAATAATTTCCCGAGTGATGCAGGTGCAGGCTTTATGGAGTTACGCTTTCAACGCGAAAGTGGACGAATTCATACAATTGTTTTCGTTATTAGGATGCCAAAATTAGATTACTCCAGCGATGAGGGTATTTTGAACCGTATTCCTACGGGAGATTCGTCAAACAGAATACAGTGCAGTTTACATCGAATGTAACGAAGGCAGTTTTATGAGTATGGCACTGACTAAATTTTTTCTCGATCCATATTGTTTCTGTAGTTGATTCGGTACTCCCGTCTTCATTATCAGAGCCCACTTGCATCATCTGCAACACAGGAACTCCATCTCTCATGGGCACATGGATCTTTTGTTCTCTACCCTTCTCATTCATTGAAACCCAAGGAGGTCGTCAATGGTGTTGATGAGATCGACAAAATCCTTAGGAGCCAGGGCCTTTACCTCGTGGGTATCCAGGACCGGTTTCACCATGTGAATGGTTCTTAGACCAGCCAGATCTAGACACTTGCCTACCATGTGTTCAGCTCTTGCTGCCTCTGGTCCACAGAGCCCACAAATCTCATCTGCTGACTTTCCCATACGGTACAAATGATGTTTGTACCGACAGTGACGTACCATCACCGGAAGCTCAGCTCGTGACAGCTTTAGGTATAGATCGGTGAAATCATTACGGATTTCTTGGACTGAGTAAGTCCAGGAGTGTTTCTCCAGAGGGTTATTCTGTTGTCCAGCTGACTACCGTTTGTTTCATTACACCCAAGCTCATTTCAAAATGTACCTGGTATCATACACATATAAAAAGCTTAAAAAGACCCTTCTTCGTCCAACATAACGCAAACCAGATCATCAATCAAATCTTCATCACTCAATGAAAAGCTGGAATCAAGAGGTAATGGTCTCCCAAAATCCATAAACACCAAGACAAGTGGCATGAATTTCCAAATACACTGTACAAAAAAAATAACGCACATTCTGAAAATCTCAATTTTAATGAAAGTTAACACTACATTGACTTTGTAACTTATTTTTTATGTTCTCTCGGGAAGGTTTTGAACGAAACAAGACACATTAAATGGAAGAATAATTCAGGATTTCACCGAATCTTATGTGGAAGAAGAGAAATGAACTGAATAATACTGAAATGCTGATAAGTGATTTAATACATGATATTTTCACCCCTTGCGTTAATTACAGCTCGGCAACGACGGTTCATACTCAAAATGAGTGATCTTAAAATGTTCTGATCTAATCCTTCCCAGATTTCTCCAAGTTGGATTCCTAAGTCATTAAGAGTAGCTGGATGATTTTCTGAACTTCTCAGCCTTCTATTGAGGTTGTCCCAAACCTGCTCAACCGGATTGAGATCTGGACTTCTGGCTGGCCATTCCATTCGAGAGACTTCAACCCCTTCAAGGTACTCCTGAACGATGCGCGCACGATGGGGTCTGGCATTATCGTCCATAAAAATGAAATTTCCACCAATGTATGGGGCAAATGGCACTATATTCTCTTCAAGAGTGTTCCTTATATACTTATCAACATTCATAGCTCCATTATCAACGACCACTAGGTCTGTGCGAGCAGTCAAGGATATTCCACCCCATACCATAATCGATCCTCCCCCGAAACCAGTAGTATTCAGGAAATTGCACTGAGCATATCTTTCATGTGGACGTCTGTATACAAGGGAACGTCGATCACAATGGTAAAGGCAGAATCTAGACTCATCTGTGAAGAGAAATCTTTCCCAATCGGCCTCTTCCCAATGGATATGCTCTCTCGCAAAATCCAAACGCGCCCTTCGATAGGCTGGGATAAGAGCTGGGCCTCTTGCCGCGACACGAGGCCTTAAATCATATTCTCTGAGGCGATTTCTTATTGTCTGAGTGCTAATTTGCACCTCATAAGTTTGCTCAAGCTGATTTTGAAGGAGGCGGGCGGTTGCAAACCGTTGTCTCAACGAAGAAACTCTCAAGTAACGTTCTTGAATGGCAGTTGTTACCCGTGGTCTACCCTGTCCTGGTCTTCGGACATTCATACCTGTCTCCCTGAATCGCTGCAACATTCTGGACACACTTGTATGGGAAACTTCAAACCTTTCTGCAATTCTTGTGTATGTCCACCCTTCTTCTCGCAAAACTACCGCTTGGGCACATTCCTCTTGGGTCAAATTGCGTGTTTCGCGTTGCATAGCGATCGAGTGTAAAAAATCAAACGAAAGAAAAACTATTGATCACTAGAATTGATCGAGGACAACTGATTTTAGAATGATAATCTGATAATATCATCTTTTTTTATTCCTGCTGGGAGAAAACATCTGTATAGAAGAAAAAAGTGGATCGAAAGTGGATAACATATGCATGCATAATTCTCATGAAAATAATTATCATTGAGAACACCTTCAGTTGTAGAATAAATTTGGGATTTCCATAATGTGCGTTAATTTTTTTGCGCAATGTAAAAAATTGATTCACTTTCTCAAGTTGTCATACCTACTACCTCACGACCATTTGCGGGACAGCAATTTTACAGGAATCAAAAAACATCAAGGGTTTTGGACTGAATCAAACATACTTCGTTAGATGGATACTACATTTTGTTCGCTAAATCAGAAGTTACAGCAGGAATAATTCCGAAAAATAGATCACATCAAACCGTAATTATTATAAACTATCCTATATGTCTTGGCGAAATGTAGACTCTGCAGAAGCCATAAGGACAAAGGATTGAAACGGGTCCTAAGCTGTCAATGAAGAGACGGCCCAAACTTCAGATAAAACACTCCGCTATCGCTATTTGTCACCCTCTCAACTCTTTACATATGCAGATGGACTTGAAAACAATCGCTGGTAACGGTGACGACACATAATGTGGTAATTAATGGTTGACTATTTGCAAATAGTGTGTATCTGACTGATACAAAATGCCCATCTCAATCATCTAATTATTCTTGCCGAGTTTGATAACCCTTTGAGGCATCCTGCTCCTGATGGGTATGTAAATAGGGAACCACACTAGGTTGGCCAACAATTAGAAACAGAACCGTAAAATACTCGAGATGTTTGAATAAGAGCCCGTTAAAATATCCTCTAAGGCGGGTGAAATATATGAGGTTTGCACCCCTTTCACTTTGACATCAATTTAACCTGATGGGTTGCTGAACTGTTGGCATTGTCTGTGTACCTCTCTGTCACCGTTGTCCCTGATTGAATGCACACAGGGAGGTTTCCACTAGACCGAATGAACAATTTGATTCATTCAATGATAATGTGCGGAACTGAGATTTTACATACATGCTAATCACACGTTGTGTTTAAATTTATTCGAAATCTATTCATAAATTGTTTTTGTCTAGATAATTATCATAATATTGTGTATTAACCAATAATAAAAAACAGAGAAATCAATCAAAACATACCTAATAACGGTTGATTTTTTAACTATTTTCTCTTTGGAAACACTGATTTTCACTGAAATGAAAATGAAGATCATGTCCTTCAGTTGGACCAACAAAATAAATGTGAGAAATGGACTCAAGTGTTCCTGCTAAGGAGTAACATGAGTTCTACCGTTTCAGTTGGTTGCTACCGTAGTATAAGGCTATATGGCACTGATGACGGCTAATAAGCCAGAAACCGGTATGTCATTGTCTTGCTGTGGTGGTGCCACCTGGTGGTGTACTTCGGAAGCTAGATCTTTGCTAGTCCATTTCTCACACTGATTTTTACATTTTGTGCGTTACTTTTTTTTCACTTTATTATAGACATTTTCGAATACACTAAGAAGAACATTTCATCTTTTTGCAATGATATTTGTTCGGTTTCCACTATTTTTGTGGGGGCTATGTTTATACTGACAAGCCCCGCTACTATAGAGTCAAATGAGGATTTTATGTATTTTTCTGAATTTTATGGGTTTTTTTTTTTTAAATTTCCTACAGTTCTTGAAGAATCACTCATTATATTATATTATTTCGTCTCGATTTCTACATCTTCAACTACTTTCTGTTCTTCTGTTGTCGTTAGTAAAGACTTCGGCAAATTTTTGACCATTTTTCTCAGATGAATGAAGTAATATACACTGAACCGATATTTACAAAATGGTGAATGCGCTCTCATAATACTTCGAATATCGAAACGCCAATCTCATCATTTTCGATAATATCTTCACAAATTGGTTCAGTTTTTGCTAGCAGAACTCTGACAGTCTATAGAAAACTCATTTATTTTCAAAATTCCAACGTCTTGTATCTTCGAAACAGAATGTTGAATGTTGATATACCTTCTTCCAACTGAATCCAGTGAATATAAACCATAGAAAATGAGTAGAAAAAGGCACTGACGTTATGTCAGAAGCTTCTGAACCCTTGTGCATCGATCATTTTGGAAAATAAAAGATTTTACTTGTTTTTTGCAAGTATTTCTGATTTCATCCAAAAAGATTGGTTCAAATAGATAGACAGATTTATTTAATCTCTTGAACAAAATACAAAATCCTAACCTGAAAGCGAATAAAGAGTGCTCAAAGCTGAAATGAGAGGAACTCCTGAATGCTGTAGGGTTCTATCTCAATCAGAAATTGTTTCAAGTTAGATTTGAGAGACTTAAAAATTTTTATGGTTTGAATGACCTTAGGAATTTTGTTGAAAACTGAAATTACGAGTATTCAACCTTGTGATACTAGCTCATTCGAACTACGCTCCGAGGTGCTATATGGTTATACAGAGTGTAACAGCCAAATGGAATAAATTCGATAACGAATAAATTAGGGGGTGTTGGAAAAAACGCTCGAACACGTCGATTTGTGATTTTAAATGCGCATATTTTTCAAGAAAATAAAATTATATAGGGTGTTCCATGCGACCGTGGCCAATATCAACTTTCTTATTTCAAAAGCAACCCCCTGTATATCATTTATTTTTTGGATTCTTCAGAAAATTCTAGACATAATTCATGTACAATGTCCTATACCTACAACTTTTTCGGGAATATTAAGTGTTTTCAGATTTTTTACTAAAATTAACATTTTAAATGAAAATTATTTTATTTCACAAATTCGATACATTACACTCAATACTTATTTCCCATTTACCTCTTGATATAAAGAAAGTAAGCAAAAACCATTACTGAGTAATTCTAGAATAGAAGACAATTCTATACACCAGATTAGCATGTTGCCAAGACGTTCGCGGCGAGCATTTTGAACATTTCCTACATTGACATTAATGTTTTTTTGTTTTTTTTATAATTGAGAAATAATCAGTATTACTTATTAGGTTTCAAGTGTACTGTACCGAATTTGCGAAATAAAATAATTTTTATTTAAAACGTTGATTTTTGCAATAAATCTGAAAAAACACTTAATACTTCCGAAATAGTTGAAGATAGGTATAGGACATTGTGCATTAATTGTGTCTAGAATTCTCTGAAGAATCCAAAAAATAAATAATATACAGGGGGTTGCCTTTGAAATAAGAAAGTTGTTATTGGCCACGGTCACATGGAACACCCTATATAATAATATTTTCTTGAAAAATATGCGCATTTAAAATTACAAATCGATGTGTCCCAGCGTTTTTCCCAACACGCCCTCATTTATTCGGTATCGAATTCATTCCATTTGGCTGTTACACTCTGTATAGATTATACGTGGTCGTAGATCTATTATCTGAGGTCACTTTAGAGCCACCTTTAAGACGGCTGTGGCCACGGTATTAAAGGATGAAATGGTTTATCTGGCATTATTATCGAATACTAAACTTTTTCAATTTTTCTCGAAAACAAAACAAGATGCGAGAAAAATCGAACATGAATGATAAATACAAGATCAATCAATAGGTACACAAAAGCCTAAGCAGAAACTTGATATCTCAGCATAATCTTGAAAAGTATTTTACAGAACAAGCTGATATGTTCATTATGTACATCTTTTCCTTGAAACAGAAAAATTCTTCTTCCTCTCTTCGGAGAGGTTGACAGATCATCTTGAAGTTCATCTGGAACATCTAGGAAGTGCTATACAGATGGATACGGAAATGTGTTGATTTGTAATGACTGAAAAATTCCCCATTTCAAGCTCTTGTCGTACGAAAACCCAATCCATATCGACATTAAAGAAAATCAAAAGGATTAAAATTTCCAACCCTTCTATCTATCCTCAATTCCCATCGATCGTTGACGTTAGATAAGACCATGTCGCCCTATGGAGACCAACGGTATCTGTCATCTCTGTACAGTACGAGCCTTGGTTAACCCAAGCGGTAATTTGAATCATGATGTTGACATTAAGCCCTGCAGAAGCGATCCGTCACAGCATACGCCGAATACTTTTTCCTCGCCGACAAAAGGGGAGCGACTGAAGTGAGATAATGTTTCGAATTGGCACCGGTTTCAATTCCATTTCGCATTATGCCCATCAGGATTTTCGTCTTCGAAAACCTAAAGCCCTATGACGAAATTAATTCTATTTACAAGCCATTGTCAGTTCGATGTCATGTCACTGCCTTTGTTCAGATGCAAATTTCAACAGTTTTATTTTCATTGAAGTTAAGGGGAATCAAAAGGAGAACACGTCTCATTGGACATGGGATCCTTTGAGCCCGATCAAGGATGATAGAAGGCCGTGGTTAAAATTTTGGTTCGGTATATCAACATAATATGACATTATTCACAAACATGCCTTGTTTATCTATTTTCCGAATGATCGTTATTGACTTAAAGGCACATCTATAGCTTGTATGTGTTTTTTTTTCTTGATGTAACTTTTCCTATACATTGTTGAATATCTCAAAGGATCAACAAATTATTATTACTCCGGAATTTTTTCAGAAATCAAAATTAACAACAGTTAACCATTGGATTAACAAAAACAAAAAAAAAAACATTTCAAAATCAATAATCGCATTCATTTGATGTACGTATATACAGGGTGGGGCGTAAAATGAATTATATGGTAGGAGTAATTAAGGGGACCTGGTACACGTCCGAGCTCGCGGGCTCCCTTCAAAAATTGGCCTTTTTATTTCCATGATATCTCAGTTCGTGTGCGGCGTAGACCAACAATTTTTTTTTTTTTTAATTTTAAGCTTAATTATTTCTCTAGAACGTGCATTACTCGCTTTTCTGTTTTTCTTCGTATATTAGCAAAAAATCAGGTTAGCTGCTGTCATTTCATGAAAATCTGGACAAACGGTTTTAATTCCATGATATCTCTGTCAATAATAAAACACCCTGAATCTAGGAGAGTTCAAGTTTCGAAAAAGTTAGATGCAAATCATTCTTCTCATATTTACACAAAATGAAACAAATAGATGCTGAGGAATGTTTTTTATTTTCTCACATGAAATTCATTATTTTTCTGTTCTTCTATTATACAGGGTATATTTTTAGGTGAGCCTTTTTTTTACCGGGGATAGAACTCATACAAATAAGTCATTTCACCGAAAATTTCTTATATGAAATGTTCAATCTAAAGAATTTATAAAAAAGCGGCATATGGCAAAATGATCTGTTCTACTCACTAGAATTGTTTGCAAGTTTGTTAGATAAGAAGGCAAAAAACAAGAGATGTTGATATCCACGGAGGAGCAGGCTGGGGAGCAGATTCGGACTGAGGAATTTTCAGATTAACCTAGAAACTAGAAAATATTCTAGTTTCATTGTACTTATTATACTGTCCAACTAACCCCACCTTGATGTCCAAATGCAGCTCATTGAAACATTTATAAAAGCATTATAGTTTGCCTTTTCGATATTCTTTTAGAGAAAAAATAAAAAATGAAATTTGGGCGAATAGATATTTCAAATATATTGTTGTCATATTTTTTATGTATACGTTATGTTCTCTCTGTATAAAATGCGATTAAATTTAATATCTCATCTGATCCAACATCATATCAGTTATTAATAACATCAAGATCCATACGACTGAATCATTAATTCGGCTCCAATTGTGCGTAGAATAATTTTCCATAGGCTCAGTAGGTCAAACTTGAAACTCCTGAAATTATTGTCATTAGCATATTTAATGGATGGGGATCATACGTCACGTGATCTTTGCAGTAGAGCCATTTAATCCTCTATAGCACCTAAATTGACCTATAAATATCTAATTGTGTCCCAATTATTACGTACAATTGATAATTACCGAATACGAATTGGACCGCAAATAGTGATCGCAAATAGCTATTCAATAATTGATTGAGTTGATATATTCGCAGTTGATATAATCCACTTTCGGGTTTTGTTCTGAAAGAGATTATCAGATTCATCATAATATGCGTTCTAGAAATCTGTTGCGTTTTGGAAATTTCCTCTTGGAATTCAAAAAGCTTAATATTTTACTGTCAAGAAATCATTTTATCTTGCTGCCCAGTCGACAAATCAAAGAGAGGCGTTGCGAAATATATTGAGTCTTTATTCTTCAAAAACGTTTAAGGTGCTGTTTATCTTTGGTCTGATAACCTCTAGTTCACACTGAAGTCGTTTAATTGTTCGTAATTAGTCTGATTGTTATTTTATGCTTTATTTGTTTATTTGATGCGAATGAGAATTAATGCAGATGTTTCTATCGAATTATATGCTGCTCCACGAAAGCTGAAGAATTCAGAAGTATTCAGTCCACTTACTTTCATTTATAAGACATCAAATGTTCACTCTTTTATACCTGACACTGTTTCAGACTGTCTCAGATAGACTTTTGTGGAGCAGTATATACATAATATACCTAATTTTGTCGAAAAAAAAACACCCACTTTGGGGGGTTTACACCCCTATTTTTGGAATAGCATTTTAAATTAATTTTTTTTTTTTTTAGTTGACCCTTTCAAATGATATCGATTTCTTTGGACATAAAAGTCCTACAGATGTGAAAAAAATGTTTTTTCGAAAGATAATACTACCACTTTATATTGAAGTACAACATTTCGAAAATATTCAACTCAAAAAAGTCATAAAAATATTCTTAAAAAAAATTTTAGTCAAAAAATTCACTGAATTTTTCAGTAAATCCTCAATAGTAGAAAAACTAGCAAAAAGAAGTATGATTTTTTTTTCAATTAACTATTACGCAAGGATATCAGCTACAAAACGACACCCTTATCATTTTTGTAAGTTACGTAATTTGAGAGTTATTGTTGTTCGAATATGACCTTCACGCGAGCGCCCTAAACTGTTTTTTTTGTTGCTACAAGACAAGTCGTCATAAGGGCCACTGCATGTTTACAAAGCAGAGGCGACCATTTTGAGCAATTTTTATGATAAATTAGTTATTTCAATCATTAGAATGATCAAAAGTACAGTACTGAGTTTTTATTTTATTTTATCAATTTTCATAAGGGTCATGTTCAAACAGCAATAACTCTTAAATGATGTAACTTACAGAAATGATGTGAGTTCCGTTTTGTAGCTAATATCCTTGCGTGTTAATTCATTGAAAAAAAATTATACTTCAATGTGCTAGTTTTCGTACTATTGAGGATTTTCTAAAAACTGCAGCGAATTTTTTTATGACATTTTTGAGTTGAATGTTTTCATATTGTTCTACTTTAATGAAAGGTACTAGTATTATCTTTCAAAAAACATTTTTTTCATATCTGTAGGACCTTTATGTCCAAAGAAATCGACATCATTTGAAAGGGTCAGCTTAAATACAAAAAAATAATATAAAATGGCGGCTTCTAAAAAAAGGGCAGTGAATCCCCCAATGTGGGTATTTTTATCGATAAAATTAGGTAAAATTATCGCTAAGCTCACGTACTCTTTCTGAAGACGAAAATGGCGATTTCAAGAATTCCGTCTTATAAAGAATTTGGGTCTGAGTATTTTCTGGAATATCTATGCTGTTCTTGATAACGTTTGTATGCTTGGATATGTGCCATTTCGGTGCATCCAAGCTCATCAATGATCAGATGTGGAAGGAATGTAATTTACTTATGTAAACTGGTGCCTTAGGCCATTAATCCCGTTATCTGCCCTCAAAAGTTGAACCGATCGATCAAATGTAAATTTTTGAGACTTAACGTCAACATCCCGATCCATGTGCCTTTCTATCCCCAGTACAATCATCTAGATACTTTCTTCGGTTGAGGGAACTCCTGTTCGACCAACCCCTAATAATTTAGCCGTTTTAATAATCGCAATTGTAATCCACAGACGCCCAGATCTTATCGCCATAATCACTGGTTTCCTTTTACCCGTTGTCACTACACTGACAGGATTACGGCCTTCCCCGATAATCAATTGCTCCCCAAAAGCGAAAAGATTACAAGACTTGGTCGGGTATCAACCCAAGCCTTCTCTAATAAATACATTCTTTTGTGGTACTCCTCGAATGGAATAAAAACAGACGCACACTTCGGGCGTCAAGTAACAAACACCCTTTATTCATTCCTAGTCAAATGTAGACCGAGTCACGTGGCTTTCACGCCATCGTCATTAAAGCGTGGACATAAGCTCTGCACGAGTAGCCGAAGAACAGGAGCGAACTTGTTTTCCCCTTGTTTTCAACGGAAGAAGCTTGATTTTTGGTCGCATGCAGGTTCTTTGAATTACATACACATTTATTAAAAAAGTAGCGCTTAGAATTCATATCTTCGGAATTCAGTATGTTGTAGAAAAATGATCTAATAGATCAATTCTATACAAAATTTTTAATGTATGATGGAGGAGTTTTTCATGCATCCTCCAAGAAGGGTGGAGGGTGGTTTTTTAATCGGAAACTCAAACATTTTGTGACAGAAAGAACTTCTGTTGCTGACTTGATTATTAATAATAAAAATTTATTCCCCCTTTGAAACGTCATACAAATGTAAAGTCATCGAGAATAAAACAAATACAATTATTGGAACAAAAATAAGAATAGAACAATAGCGGATTACAGTTATAAAAAAAACAGATTCACATAAAGAGACTCAAATAATAGAATGAGGCAAAAACTCTTAATTCTATACAGAGTGTAACAGCCAAATGGAATAAATTCGATAACGAATAAATGAGGGGGTGTTAGGAAAAACGCTCGGACCCTTCGATTTGTAATTTTAAATGCGCATATTTTTCAAAGAAATGGAATTTTATAGGGTGTTCCATGCGACTTTCTTATTTCGAATGCAACCCTCTGTATATTTTTTTTTCGGATTCTTCAGAAAATTCTAGACATAATTCATGTACAATGTCCTATACCTATCCTCAACTTTTTCGGAAATATTAAGTGTTTTCAGATTTTTTACAAAAATTAACATTTTAAATGAAAATTATTTTATTTCACAAATTCGATACATTACACCCAATACTTATTTCCCATTTACACCTTCATATACAGAAAGTAAGCAAAAAAAGAAGAAATCTTAAGTAACGTTAGAAGACAATTCTACACCAGATTAGCATGTTGCCAAGACGTTCGGGGCGAGCATTTTGAACATTTCCTACATTGACATTAATGTTTTTTTTTTTAATGATTAAGAAATAATCAGTACTGCTTATTAGGTTTTAAGTGTCATGTACCGAATCTGTTAAATAAAATATTTTTTATTTAAAACGTTGATTTTTGCAATAAATCTGAAAAAACTTGATACTTCCGAAATAGTTGAAGATAGGTATAGGACATTGTGCATGAATTGTGTCTAGAATTCTCTGAAGAATCCAAAAAATGAATAATATACAGGGGGTTGCCTTTGAAATAAGAAAGTTGGTATTGGCCACGGTCGCATGGAACACCCTATATAATTTTATTTTCTTGAAAAATATGCGCATTTAAAATTACAAATCGACGTGTCCGAGCGTTTTTCCCAACACGCCTTCATTTATTTTTTTTATATTTATTCCATTTGGCGTTTACACTCTTTATGTTGAGATGCTCGCAAATTGCAATTACTCCCAGCTTGTTTTCAATTATTGATTATGGTTGTAGCAAAATACTGCCACATAATCAGATTATCGACATTATCGTCCATTCCAAAGATATTCAGATATGGTGAACGGTTACTTTAACGGTCAATATCGAAATCGATTCAGTTATCCGCAGAATATAAAAATGATTATGTCCAACCATTTAACACCCCAAATCGAATTATTTTCGGCATTGTTGTTTCCGGAAAACGAAGGAATACACATCAATTCACCGAATTAATTTCTCGCCACCCCAAAAAACTACTCGTACGGTCGAAAAAAGGAGAAAATAAAAGATCCGGACGGGATCGAGATGAAATTATTCGTTCGTAGGCTTTTGTTTCCCCTTCGCAGGCCACGTGACCAGCGGGAGTCGAGATAATATGCTTCGATGATGGGTGTGTGTAGCGTCCGTATTTTGTTTGCTTCATGTATTACACATTTTTCGCACCCCCCTTCTCTGATACTTAACACGAAGAGTGAATTTGTCGAAAAGTTTAGTGACTGATTTGACATTTCTTTTGTGTCCGATGCTACGACCCTTGGAAATTAGGGAGGAGTAGATCACCACGACAGGTTCGGAGAAGTGGACTGGATTTCGTCGAAATATAATCATTATAAAAAATTGTTTCCCAAATCCAATTGAATCCGAGATCCATCAAAAAATTTTCTTCCAGGTTCCTTCAATTAACTCCGAAAGACTGAGGTCTACTTTCAAAGTGTTGACGAGGAAAATAAAATTACATAAATAATAAGTGAAAAGTATTTTCTTTATTCAGTATATTCTCCTTCAAGTTCAATAAATTTCTTCCTCTTTTTCCAATATCTGAAGTTGTCTTTTGGACTCATTTACCTCATTCGAATTTCCAAAAGTGATTCAGACAATCTTTTGTTTTCTGCTAACTGTTATAAATTGAAAACGTCTGCTCATCTTTTATTGGTTTCTCTAACTTGTGTTCTCATCCTTTATGGATGACAAAGCAAGAAATTTCTATATGGAAATGAGCCGTCCCTTCACGAACTGATCTAATCAATCAATGTTTTTCAATCAGGCAGTGTTTCTGAACGAGTCCTGAGTATTGAGATGTTCAAATTGTTTTCCATTCGCTTCTAGGCAGTAATTGAATTCCTATTCAACGTGTTTCTCAATAAACATACGTTGAAGAAGAGTTGTTTTTCCCAAGTACATAATTATAAAGGGTTTTCCGATAAGAGTTGTTATTTGGAATAGCCCGCCATTTCGGTAGATGTCACTTTTGAAGCTGTCATTTTTTGACATTCGACAAAAAGGAACCACACCATCAATAAAAATGGGGCGCATCATTGAAATATGTCATTAAAATTCACTATGAGGATTTGGCAAAGACGGTTCGTAAAACTCGAATATTTTTGGGTCGTCTTAAAGCACTTTGTCAGACCGCAATAGAGAAAATCATGAAAGAATTTGGGTTGTTGGGCCAAGTTATGGTATCCACTCACGAGGAAACCGAACCGGACACCAGCGGCAAAGATAATGAAGGGCCATAAAATCCGGCGCGTGCCATTGCAGATGCTATGAGTTCCCATGAAGGACAGCGGAATTTTTGCAGTTGTGTCAGTCACTTCTACGAAAATTTCCGTAGAATTAGGGAATTCAGAAAGTTCCAACGGCATCTCCGATTTTGTTGAATATTATTGCACTAGGTAGTTGAATTCTTATCATTTTTGCGAAGAGCCAGATATACAATTTTTTATTTTAATAAAAAAATTAAATTGCTTCATCTATTTCAATCACCTGACTCAATGCTTTCTACCGAAAAAACCTACATAACATTTCGAGAAACCCAGACACAAAATCGAAAAACTATGTTTTCCAAAATTCAACTTTATTCTCAGAATAAGAAGTGACAGAAAAACATATATTAAATTCAATAAAAATGGACCCCTACACTGGACTGATGAAACAAGAACATAATTGATCTGGTTTTTATGGCATAGTCCACTCAGCGAAACAGCAAAAAATTGCAACTACCCGCTTTGGAAAAACGCAAAATATAAATGTTGAATCGCAGAAATGTGGACAGAATGAAAGACTAATCTAGTTTAATCAGTTATGATTTTGCCGATGTTTCGGAACTATTTTGTTTCTTTCTCAAGGCTAGAAAAAGTATTTATTAATCATAAATAATAGACATACAACGAAGAATGTATACCTCATCATACAACTAATAAAATTTGTATTTAAAAATAATAATTATAACGAGTCAAGAACGAACAACGGATCTAACGTATGACAGTCAATTGAATAAAAACAAAACAATGAAATTGAAGTTACATACTTCGTTGTACGATATACATACAGGGTCTTTCACGAGGAACCTCACCCATATTTAAACGGGAAACTACTGAACGTATTTTCATGAAATTCAGCACTTATAAGTATTTCACGATGCTGATGAAATCTAAAATATTTTCAAGGCATGAGCACCTCCGGTTTTTCCGGAAATGACGTCAACTTCCGTTTTTCAAATTAGAACACCATTTTTTTATTGCAGAAATAGATTCCTTAGAAAATTTCAAGTTATTTTGATGTAACATTTTTCAGTTTTGGTTGGAAAATTCTCTCTGAGCGGGAAAATTCGAAAAAAAAATCGAAAATAGAGCTCCGCTGAAACAAGAATAACTTCGAGGTTTTTGGATGGAAAATTTTCATTTTTGGGATTTTTCAAGATGTAAGATTGATGTATCCACTTTGAAAATCGAAATCGCGATTCATGATACAGGGGGTGGAAAAATCGCTTTCGAAGTTAGGGATGACAAAATCGTGAAAAATCAATTTTTTCAAATTAGAACCCCATTTTTTTATGGCAGATATTGAATCTACGTTGAAAAATAATGTGAGTGTATGCATCACACCCTTGCCCTAAAGTGGATATTAACTCAGAAAATATCCATTTTCAAAGTGGATACATCAATCTTACATCTTGAAAAATCCCAAAAATGAAAATTTTCCATCCAAAAACCTCGAAGTTATTCTTGTTTCAGCGGAGCTCTATTTTCGATTTTTTTTTTCGAATTTTCCCGCTCAGAGAGAATTTTCCAACCAAAACTGAAAAATGTTACATCAAAATAACTTGAAATTTTCTAAGGAATCTATTTCTGCAATAAAAAAATGGTGTTCTTATTTGAAAAACGGAAGTTGACGTCATTTCCGGAAAAACCGGAGGTGCTCATGCCTTGAAAATATTTTAGATTTCATCAGCATCGTGAAATACTCATAAGTGCTGAATTTCATGAAAATACGTTCAGTAGTTTCCCGTATAAATATGGGTGAGGTTCCTCGTGAAAGACCCTGTATGCTGACACATCTTCACATATTCAGTCTCAGCCAAATTAATTTACCCCAACAAGCAAGTATACAGTGTGGAATAAAAAATTAAAATTTAAAGGTGAATACATCTACGATGGCAAACACGAAACAACATGTGGAGACAAACAATTCAGAATTTTTATCTGTTAGGTGTTTTCATTTTCGATATCATGTAATCATAAACAACACTCAAGGTATTTGTATCCTCGATATAATTCACTGTATTATTTCTTCTCATATGTATCATTTCACTCAAAATTCGTCTGAAATTTTTTTTCTAGCCTCGAGAAAGGAACAAAATAGTTTCGAAACGTCGGCAAAACCATAACTGATTGGTCTTTCATTCTGTCCACATTCCTGCGATTCAACATTTATTTCAATATGGAAACGCTGAAGAAACCTAACATTTCCTAGCATTGCAGATGGCTGGCAACGAAGCACATCGGCTATTAATACAGCGTATATTATTCATCAATTTTCACAAAATTCATGGTTTTCGTTCGTGAGACGAAAAAATTCCTAAAATTATCCGTGGAGCATGTAAAAAAACAGGAGTGATTATCCAATTCCATCCGGCGTGGAAGGACCGAAAGAATGAAAGAGCATCGTATTGTTTTCAGTCAATTGCTTCGTGCTGATCGTTAGGAATCGGTATGAATAAAAAATGAACCAGATTGATTACTTCTGCACACTTAACCGCAAAGCTTGCTCCCCTGTCCTCATTAATTCAGCTATATTCGGGAATCATGCAATCATTTTTTATGAATAATTCGATATGTACGTTTACGAAGTAATCACGTTCGCTTCATTATAGTGCTTCAGGCTATTGAAAAAAACCACACTGGGAAATTGTGGAATGGATTGGAAAACTTCCAGGGAGATGTCAGAACAGAAAACACCAAAGGGTAGGAGTTCCCATTGATGTGGGATAACTATGACGCATATTGTTGTAATGGCATGAAGGAGAATTGAAAATTTTGTGAAAAAAAGCATTATTTTTATGTATCCATTTTAATTTTTCAATTTTCTCCATATCCAGTAGTAAAAATGAGTTCTTGTGTTTCAGATAACAGATATCGATACTATAGTCCGTTCAAATATAAGAAGGAGCTTTGTAAACAAACAAAATCGTCTGGTTTGCGCACAATAGAGCTGCCTTGGACCCCCCTAAGAGACTGCCAGGATCCTACTCGGACTGTGGATGGTACTGGATAGAAATGATTCAATAATTTGAGTCAGCAATTCCCACATTAGAACTTTTTTCCTCAGAAACTCTAGTGTAAAATTTCTGTTATGATTTGCAACTATCATAAACATTTTATATCCGACGTACCCTATTTTTCGTTTCGTTTTTATATTATTATCTACTGAATAATTTTTCTTTCGGATGCTCGGGTTTGCGGCAAGGTACCATATTCCAGGAAACACCATAGTTTTAGAGATTTGGGTCGGAATCTTGCAAGATTCCGACAAAGTAATTCCGGGAAACACCAGATTCGGGTCCTTTTCCCTAATGGGTGAAAGCCATCTTGATTTGCATAAATATCGAAGTTTTCAATTGACAAGACTCGAAAAATGACTGATGGTCATTTACTTGTAATATCCGAAATATATTTAGTTTCATAGTTTCGGTCCATAATTTTATATTATTTTGTACGAAACTCCTCGTGGGCTGCTCAAGATTCCGACAAGGTAATTCCGGGAAACACCAGGTTTGGGTTTTTTCCATCAATGGATTAAAGCCATCTTGATTAGCATAAATATCGAAGATTTCAATTGACAAGACCAGTTAAAATACCTAGAGCTACTGTGAAGGTCTAGCTGTTCAACATGTTTATAGATTTTGTTGTGAAAAGTGAATTGTGTTGGAAAATCTTTTGACAAAGTTTATAGTGTTTATAGAACAATGTCGAATTCGGAAACGGATACTGAATCTGAGGGTGATATGTGGGGACCACCACAAAAAAGGTCCAAAAGGTCACATTTCTCTGCTGAAGAGAAAGAGATAATTTTGAATATTTTTCGAAAAGAATTGGAAGAACATCCTGATTTATCGAAAATAGACTTTGTTGGAATTGTTTCAAAATCCTCAGGGTGATTCTGCTGTATTCAGAATTCTCAGAGAATATGAAGAGAATAAAACTTTGACGCCACCTAAGAGGAGAGCCCAGTCGTTAAAAATAATCGATTCGGTTGACGATTTCGATATGAACCTTATCAGAAGAATTATCCACGGTTTTTTTCGGAATTAAATCCCGACGATTTCTAAAGGTCTAGAAATCGTGAATGATGACGACAGTTTTTCAAATTTCAAAAGAACAACGTTCTATAAATCATTGAAAAAAATGGAATTCAAGTTCAGTTAGAACTGAACGATTGTGTGAAATCTCCTCGATTCGACTCTGGAAGAAAAGAAACTCGACGAAGGCCCTCCTATCGATGCGCGAATTTGTTATTATTGCTCCTTCTTAGATTTGAACAGAGTATAGTCTATCATTCCATTGTTTCATCTGACAACACCGTCATTTTGAAATGTCGTCATGAGGCTTTCTTTTTCAGTATCCTTAGGATATTTTTTCGAATTCAGAAGTCAAGGAGATGACTTCATAAATGAAAAAATAAGCTCTCTGGCTTTCATTTCCTCGCAGTGTTCTTTCTAGGGTTGAAAAAACGAAATTTCTCAAAATTCTCCCCTATAAACAACTGACTTCTTCACGTCCCTTTGCCTTACCACCACCACTCAAACTTCTGACACTTCAACAGGCGTTTCTAAAAGGAGGAAACGGAATACCTATATGGAATAAAATCTACCATGTTTGTTCCGACTGGCATTCATTTTCATATTTTCGATCACAAGCCATCATCCCCGACTGCAGGGCTATTATATTGTCAGTTGTCACAAGTACCCTTACGACAAGAGCTACCCTATTGTAGTGGAGAGATTGAAAGAATATCCATGCATTTCTCCGTTCTGTTCGACAATGAAAAGCGAACTAGATGACACTAGCTGTGGGGCCAAGGATCAAAACCACACACATGTTGGCCTGACGTTACCTAAAGCGTGAAATTAAGGATAATTACTGCAGGAATGAACTGTCAATTCGAGGGGTTTTCTATGACGTTGAGAGACCGTGCTATACTGACATGCATCACTTGTGGATTTCGCGGTGCTGAGGGCGTTACCAACATCTCTTCTTTTTATAACGTCACACTGGCAAGCCTGATTATTTGCTGATTCATCTTAGAATAAGCGGAGAAGAATTATATAACAGGAGGCCAGAAAAATACGAGGTGGAGTCGGATGCGTACTTCTCTAAACTGTTATTCTGTTCCTGTATTTTGAAGTATTATTATTCGGTCTCCTGGTCTGAGTTTGAGCTGATGTTGCGTCTATCAAATAGTGAGAAAACATTTCGGTTCCACTCACTAGATCAGACATTTCCGCACAATGTGACAGGTTTACGAAGCTACTGCCTTTTGTGCATATACCACGATCTTCAGGGAAATTCGGCTTCAGCAACCGGCGATAAAATGTTCAATAGTTTTGCCAACTGCGCCGAATTTCCAGCATCTGTCTTCTACGTTCACTTTCAAACTGTGCTGCGGGTACTCATTATTCTCATCTCTTTATGTGGTAGGTTCAGAGGTGTGCATCCCTTATCTTCTGTTTCATCAGGCTATCTTCAGACTCGAGCAGTCGCTGCCATAGGTTTTTCTCCCGATTTCTGCAGAGACTTTAGATGTTCAACAGTCCTCGACTGTCATCACTTCTACGAAGATAAAACCTTTTTATTGATGCATTGGTGCTTTTTATCATTATTCTATTCTATACCATACTATAATGGTAATTATTCGGACCGAACCGAAGGAATCTGTCGAAAAAGCGAGATAGTGAGTAAATTTTTAAACGGTCGGAAAGAGGAATAATTGCTCCATACGTGGGTGAAATTTCGATTCTCTAGGCGATGTAGAAGTGTTTTTAAAAAATTCACGAAAATTGCGGAAAAATCTGACAAAAAAGGGCAATTTTAAACTCGATAAAACTCTTTTCATAGATATCCTGGCCGTGCTGTGATAAACGGATCGAAAGAGGAGAGGTCAGTGCAGAATGAGATGGTATTTATATTCATAATCACCTGATTTGCAGAGATCTACCGGTAAGGACAAATACTTCCCTTTTTTTCCCAACTTTCTTCAAGATTTTCTGGTTGTCTCTGAAAAATTATTACCTGCGCAATTAATATATAACTAATTGAGTTTTTTTTATGCTATTCGAAAAATTTTTTTTCGAAGTCACGATAATTTTTTAATGGAACTCAAATCAAAAAACTTTCAAACAGCAAAAATAAACATTCTATCAGGAAATGAACAATAATTAATAAATTTAACACTTGCAAATTATGACCAGACATGGAAAAGTTTGAATCAGTTTTTATTTTTGGTGATGCGACCGTGGCCAATACCAACTTTCTTATTTCAAATGCGACCCCCTGTTTATTATTTACTTTTTCGATTCTTCAGAAAATTCTAGACATAATTCATGTACTATGTCCTAAACCTATCTTCAACTTTTTCGGAAATATTAAGTGTTTTCAGAATGTTTACAAAAATTAACATTTTGAATGAAAATTATTTCATTTCACAAATTCGATACATTACACTCAATACCTATTTCCCATCTACCTCTTGATATAAAGAAAGTAAGCAAAGACCATAACTGAGAAGAAATAAAAAAAAAACAAAAACAGATTTGTTTATTCTCATAGCCTTAGTAACACGTTCGCGGCGAGCATTTCGAACATTTCCTACATTGACATTGATGTTTTTTTTGTTTTTTTTTTAATAATTAAGAAATAATCAGTATCACTCATTAGGTTTTAAGTGTAATGTACCGAATTTGTGAAATAAAATAATTTTTATTCAAAACGTTGATTTTTGCAATAAATCTGAAAACACTTAATACTTCCGAAATAGTTAAAGATAGGTATAGGACATTGTCCATGAATTTTGTTTAGAACTCTCTGAAGAATCCAAGAAATAAATAATATACAGGGGGTTGCATTTGAAATAAGAAAGTTGGTATTGGCCACGGTCACATGGAACAACCTATATAATATTATTTTCTTGAAAAATATGCTTATTTAAAATTACAAATCGACGTGTCCGAGCGTTTTTCCCAACACGCCCTCATTTATTCATTATCGAATTCATTCCATTTGCTGTTTTACTCTGTAGGATGTATGTCCTAATTCATAAATACGCGTTATTCAAAATATGCTTACTAAACATTATCTGAAATTCAAACAACCGAATTCTCTTCAGACCACTTCACAAGTTTTTCGTATTCTTTTTCATACATGGATAAGGATTTTTGAGGTAATAATTTATTCGCAACATCATTTGCAAAATTTTCTTGATTCTGGTGTTTAATCGATTTCTTCAAACATAATTCACGAACTCAATGCGTAATTATAAATGTTTTCAAAATTTTAAACGTGAGATTTAAATGTCAATTAACAGTCACACCAACTGCCAAGATATGATAAAAAAGTCACTAGGATGTATAATCTGAATTCTCCATTTAATTTCGACAGTTTCTCACAAAACTTGACTGAAGAGAAAATATTGTCTGATACTCGTTGCAGAAGGCAATTCCAACACTCATGCGTTCGTTTTGGAATAGGAGCCCATTCTGCAACTAGTTTTAGAATATACATACTATTAATGTTTCGATAAGGAAATTTACTATTATTTCAATACATAGAAAAAGATCATGCCCATGATTATTCTATTTTTCTATACTAAAACGGTAATTCTGTGGACCGATCCGAGGTAATCTGTCGAAAAAGTGGGTCCAGAAGAATCCAAAAATACAGTTAAGAAATTTTTATACGGTCGAAAAGAGGAATGATCGATCCATAAAAAGGGTGAAATGACGACTCTCTACTAGGAGATGTAGAAGTATTTTTAAAAAATTCGCGAAAATCGCATGAAAATCCGGCAATTTTAAACTTGATGAAACTTTTCTCACAGATATCCTGGCCGTGATGTGAATATAAGGATTGAAAGAGGAAAGGACAATGCAAAATAGCTTGGTAATCATATTTTCCATAATTTTCTCATTCCTTCAGGAAAATTGATCAAACTTTGACCTTTCGCCTATAAAATCACCTGATTTGCGAACATCTACCGATGAGGATAACCACCTAGATCTACCTAGATCTAGGGGCTCTATTAGTTATTGTTAAAACGTTCTTAGTTCTATGTAAATACCTGAAAATTGTTGGATACCGTTCCTGTTCCAAAAGCGCTTTTCGCGATTTCGTAAATGACAATAAATTGCAAGATACCATAATTATTATGAGCGTTTGAAACGTACATATTTTATCTGGACGTTACATGTCGCGTTACAAATTATCAGTTTTTATTATATTTAATTGCCGTAATTACTTATCAGTTTTATCTTGTCGAAGACTAATTGCTCAACAGTTCGCGTTTACGATGATAGTTCCGTGGTGAACAGAACTGATAAAAAATCATTGAGGACATTTTCGATTTGACATACATGAGCGATTCAGTTTTCAAGAAAAGGTTTTCGCGCTGTCATTTCTCCCCATCCCCTTCCTTCTCGGGGAGAATTTTTGAAAATATGAAAAAGTGATAGCAAAATGAAGATGAAAAAATTAGTAGATCAATAAATATATCATTTACTTATAATTTTTTTCACTAAAACGCCATTAATACAGAGTGTAACAGCCAAATGGAATAAATTCGATAACGAATAAATGAGGGGGTGTTAGGAAAAACGATCGGACACTTCGATTTGTAATTTTAAATGCGCATTCAAAATTACAAATCGACGTGTCCAAGCGTTTTTCGTAACACCCCCTCATTTATTCGTTGTCGAATTTATTCCATTTGGCTGTTACACTCTGTATAAATATTCTAAAATATGAGGAACTTATTCAATGTAACGCAGTATGGCTCAGAAATTGAAAAATGAAACATTTCCAACGTGTATTGATTGAGAAAACTGGCTACGTATAACCTCTACTTCCAAACGTAAACTTAGGGATTTTTCATGCAAAAACTTAGGGACTCAAACTTAGTGAGTACAAAGTTTATCACTTTTCCAATACGATTTTTTCAGTTCTCAATAAAAACGATGAAATTGGAAAGGATCGGAAGCCAGTGCTGATAACCACAAAACGAAAAATATAACTGAGAACAACGCTGTAATGAGTTCATTACAGTACTGTTTTTAGTACTGTAATGAACTCATTACGATACTGAAATAATAATCCTAACTGTCATTTCGTTCAAAATGGACAGAAGAGTTTGATTAGTACTATTGAGATATTCTGTTTCTATGGCAATTGTAATTCGTCGATTCAAATATTGAAAATTGAGGGCTTTCTCGAGTTTTCAATAACTGGCTGAATGGTCCCCCACAATTTGAAAGTTATCATCTACTAAGTCTTCAATTAATTCGTTTCTGAGATCCAAAAGCGGCCCTGTTAATTTTTAGTCTTCTGGAACAGAACACGCAATGACCCTCCCTTAAGTATCACCCTCACTCGCGGAACATCGGAGTTATTAAATTTCATATCTGACAATTAGAGATTTTTCAGCACAACGCCGAGAGAAGCTCGCTTTGAGCGCGAAATTGCAATAGGATAACTGAATGCCTTCAAAGGTTTCTGATAATTAAAACGCGACAAATCATAATTCATTGTCGCTCGGGCTGACATAAAGACTCAAAATGAACGTAATAATAATGGATAACAAAAGATCCTTGCAGCAAATGCGACTTCAAAGTGTATGGCAACACGTAGGATCGGGACTGGAGGCAGGACCCTTTTTTCAGTTTATCCCTGAATGCCTTGTAAATCCTAGCAGGCGTATAACAGAATAGAGGCTCACCGCGATTTTGTCATGCATCTGACATTGTTCTTTTCGCAGATTCGGAGGAAATTCAGATGGGGTGAGGATTCGTATTACATGGTCGGATGCCTTGGCAGCTCTATACACTGCCCGACGAAAGGTAGATCTTACAAAAATATAGGTTGCTGACGCTTTCGAGCTCTCGTGGATCCACTTTGTAGGTAGTGTTAATTTAAAAGCAGGAAAATAGATGAATTGGTTAGAAAATAAGTAGAAATATGACTTTTTACCTCAATTATATTTCCTTCAAAACTGACATTAACAAATCAAGGATAGGGAGATCAAAATTTCAATTATTCCCAACATTCTCCCCCCTTAACAATTTTATATAATATTGAAATTGTTAGGCTAAATCTCTCATTCATAACTATAACGTTTCAGTGCTACAATAATTTCTTCCTTCTCTTCAAAGTCTTCTAGGTCACCATTTTTTCTTTGTGGCATAATCCGAAACTTCACCTGTATACTTTTTGGATTTCTTTTTTCGAATTTCTTCATCACCAGAAGGTTCAGAATCCTCAAGTTTAAGTTTTTTAGATTTTCTGCCATCAGCCTCAAATAAATCTATTTGTATTGCTATAGAGGTCCCAACAGCATAATGTTCATTGAGATCTTTTATTTTTCTATTAATTTCATTGTCTCCAACGTCAATTCTTGATGATCTAATGTCTTCGACAATGTTTGTTCCTTTCTTCTGGTGTTTTTTCTTCTTATTTTTCGATTCAGAAGAATCATTTCGAGTCCCTTCCTCGGCGTTGCTAGATTGCTCATCTTCGGATTCAAGTTTTTTATTCTTACTTTTCTTTTGTGATAAAAAAACGTAAGCTTTATCATCCCCAAGTTCCTTCATAATAACTTCCATTTCCTGGCTTAAGAATGTCCTGTCACGGTCGCCAAATGTTAATTCAAAAGCAGGAAAATGGATAAATTGGTTAGAGAATAAGTAGAAATATGACTTTTTAACTCAATTATATTTCCTTCAAAACTGACATTAACAAATCAAGGATAGAGAGATCAAAATTTCAATTATTCCAAACATTCTCCCCCCTTAACAATTTTATATAATATTGAAATTGTTAGGCTAAATCTCTCATTCATAACTATAACGTTTCAGTGCTACAACAATTTCTTCCTTCTCTTCAAAGTCTTCTAGGTCACCATTTTTTCTTTGTGGCATAATCCGAAACTTTACCTGTATACTTTTTAGATTTTTTTTTCGAATTTCTTCATCACCAGAAGGTTCAGAATCCTTAAGTTTAAGTATTTTAGATTTTTTGCCATTAGCCTCAAATAAATCTGTTTGTATTGCTAAAGAGGTCCCAACAGCATAATGTTCATTGAGATCTTTTATTTTTCTATTAATTTCATTGTCTCCAACGTCAAATCTTGATGATCTAATGTCTTCGACAATGTTTTTTCCTTTCTTCTGGTGTTTTTTCTTCTTCTTTTTCGATTCAGAAGAATCATTTCGAGTCTCTTCCTCGGCGTTGGTAGATTGCTCATCTTCGGATTCAAGTTTTTTATTCTTACTTTTCTTTTGTGATAAAAAAAGGTAAGCTCTATCATCCTCAAGTTCCTGCATAATAACTTCCATTTCCTGGCTTAAGAATGTCCTGTCACGGTCGCCAAATGTTAATTTAAAAGCAGGAAAATAGATAAATTGGTTAGAGAATAAGTAGAAATATGACTTTTTAACTCAATTATATTTCCTCCAAAATCATAATATCAATTATTCCCAACAGGTAGATTCGCATTCGAATTCACATTATTTTCACGAAGGCTTTCACGGCCGGAGTCAACTTCAAATCTTCAGTTCCAGTTCGGAGCGGTCATTGGCCGGGGTACAACCTCCGGAATACTTCAGTTTTGATGGAGAAAATTGACCATCCAAATTGGAAACTGAATTTGAACCCGGTTGGATTTGTTAATAAGGAAATAAATTGCTCTACGAAAGAAGGGAAATCAATTTTGAAATTTTATTTCAATCTAATCATATATATGGAAGGAAATAGTCGGATGAGGACAGTAAAACAAAGGCCGATCAAATACTACCGACAACTTTGATGTTTCAGGGCATCTTCAGGGCTAAAAAAAGTCAAAACATCAAAAATTAAAGAATACAATCAACGAACACAGAAGTTACCTCGTACTCAAATTATAAGTTGGCCAAAAGAAACACAAGTGAAGGATTTCAGGATTTCTCAAATCAATATTCTTCCTGTTCTGCTCAATATACCTCTTGTCCTTGAACTACCTCAAAACGCCGAAACCCGTTATTTTTGTACCGAATCCAGTGAATTCGTTCCGTAAGAAAATGACTCACTCCGCAACAATGTTTACAAATTTTCGAAATTTATTTTCAGAATCAGAGCAGCTCATTTGTCGAACTATTAATAGATTTCGGACAACACTTTCTTTTCCCGATGCAACAGTAACAACAAGACAAAGAACTGTACGTACAGAAGAAAATATCGCTGCTGTAAGTTATAAACCAGAAACAATAGAAGCTTTGGAAGCCAACATAACTCGTGTTATTGCTGAAATAAGTCCTGAATTACTCGAAAAAGTCTGGTCGAATGCCATTCCTCAGAGCTAGTCGTGGTGGACATATGCCGAGAATTATTTTCAAAACATAAGTGTCGTAAAATTATCTTTCAAATAAAGAAATATTGGCTTCATCTTATTTTAAATGTGTTTTATTTCTATTTGAAGTTCTATTAATTACCGTAAGTACCATTCCTTCAGTGTTTTCTTTGTCGTATTTGTTTCTATTTTCATACATAATTTTTTTTTCTTTAATTCTCGTGGTGATAATAATTGGTACAGCAGTCCATTCTTCCCTTCAAGACTACTCTTGTATATTTAACAAAACTTCTATCTCTATTCTGACTTTATTTTCAATTGAAATCCCCCAAAAAATTCATCACGAAGGAACGAGAAATTTTTTTCAAAGCACGATGAAGTAGTGTCCCATTTTTGTCTGAGCAGTGTAGACAAACATGAGAAGTAGTCACTTAGTCAGGTAAACGAAAAATCTTATTATGTATTATGGCCAGGGGTGAATAATTTTCAATTTAACTGGGGATAATGCCCGAGATTACTATTGTGCTCCACCTTTGCTGTTGGGGATTCACTATTCATATTGCCCATCACTGGGGAATAAAATTGATACAAGGCCAGGCTCGAGACCAGAGTTTATCTCGTAATTGATGATTTGCGATCCGAAAACCGATACGTGTATCCTTTTCGGAATCACTGATGAAGAAAAAGATCAAATAGGATGATGTCATTGCTGTGGAAAATAAGGCTATCCCTTGTAACAGGTTCGGTGAAAACTAAAATTTTCAGCCTGCCTCGGTTTAGAATAACGAGACCAATGCTGGTTTTGATGGTTATGGAGCTTTCTTCCACACCTCATTAAATGAATTTTTGGATGAATGGTCCCTAGAAATCCATTCGAAGGAATTTTTATCAGATTAAGTAAGTAATTGAGCTTCGTATTTGTTTGTCAGAAATTGTCATTTTTACAGTTTTAAACATTTTTAGTCTTCTTATTTTCTCAGAGCAGCATCATTTGAACAACTTCGAATAAAAAAAAAACAAGTTCCATAATTTTTCCACCTGTCATGTGCAATCGTATCTACATTTGATGTGAACTTTATTTTATCTACTCCCATAGAATAATATATCCATAATTTAACTGAATTTGATCTGTAATAGTCTCTTAAACCAATAGCGAGAGGTAATGATAACTCACGCCTATAACTCACTCTAATACAAATAGGAAAAAATGAAGCTTACGAAATGAATAAAAAAGTTGGGTCAATGGGAAACTCTATTTCAGACATCAAGGTAACGTACTCGCTATCCATTTCTTTATTTTCTCAGGTCTGAATATCCAAAAATTGCATTTGGAAAACGTGAATTTTTGACGTTTTCTACGGGATTCGATATCGATTCGATTTTCGACCACAGAAATCGCTTTCGACAACTGTTGTCAATTTTGAAAATGCAGATTAATTCGAATTTTACTGAAGGAGTCGAAGATAAAGTATAGTGCTCAATTCGCGGTGATGGTCATAACACACTTGATGAATTACACCCCTCGCCTGACGGCTCGGGCTGCAAAACTCATCTGCGTGTATTATGAACATTACCGCTCATAGAACAATATACTATTATACAGTGTTTATTTCAAGGTGAGGCTTTTCTTTTGACAGGTGACAGAACTCATCATCAAAATAATTCATTTTACTGAAAATTTCTTATATACAATGTTCTATTTAAAAAATTCATAAAAAAGCGGACATATGGCAAAATGATCTGTTCTATCCACTAGAATTTTTTGGAATTTTGTTAGATAAGAAGACTAAAAACAAGAAATGTTTATATCTACAGAGGAGCAGGCGAGGGAGCTGGTTCGGACTGAGGAATTTTCAGATTCACCTAGAAACTAGAAAATATTCTAGGTTCATTTTCTCGAAACGGTATATTATAATTCATAAAAAATTTTTTTGGTAAAATGACTCATTTTGAGTTCTACCATCTGTCAAGAGAAAAGCCTCACCTTAAAGTACACCCTGTATATTGCAGTTGAAATAGAGATTAATATTCATCTCATTTCCAGAACAAATATTGTTTATTTCTTGAGAAACCTGGAGGGGGGGCAAGACTTTTGACGATGTGTGTATTACTTTGTCTTTTTCTCTATGATACATTCCGTTTATGTGATGTTATTTCCCTTTCACTGTTTTTTATAATTTTTAGTCAACGTCGATTTTTTGTATTCCGCAAAAAATGATATAGTCAAAATATTCTTCAAGACGTTGACCCGAACTTCGGATTTGTTGAGTTGTGCAAACCGTAAATAAAGAATATCTTATCATTACGTGAACTAAAAAATGACGAATTCTGACCAACATTACTGTTATCAAAGATCTGCACGTGCTTAGATTGAGGAATCTATTTTTAACAAAGAGATAGAAGATCTTTTGCGTATTGAGTTTTTGTCCGGATTTCTATTGTTCATTCTGATATCATGCATCTTTTCTTTATCTTTGTCAGTTTGGTTATACTTTTTATCCTTTAGAATGAGTACTACGAGTGTTAAGGGGAACTTAAAACTCTGTATATTCGCTGTAAAATGAAGTCTTTGATCTGCCTGTTCTTGTGAGGTTTGAAAGGAAACAAAGTTCGAAATAAATTAATTCTTATATTATCGATTAACAAATATTTATACCAGCCACCAATTCCCATTGATTTCGAACAAAATACGAGAAAGATCACAGACGAATTTCTTTACAAAACATCTTCATGCTGGAAAGAAGCGGTTGTTAAGCCTGTTTATTCCGGAGTTATCTGCCTCGAAGCCGTTCGAAAAATAAAAAGGATCATTATTTGTCTCTGCGTCGAAGCTTATTAAATTGTTGTTTTGGAAAGCCGAAGGCCTCCCAAAGTTCTCGGCCAACTCCTCTGGGGTGAATTTCAGCTCCCCTGTACCCGTTCTGTCTGGAAAAATCATCGGCGTGGGCCTGTGATCCGGGGATGGCCTCTGGTAGTTCGTTTCGAATCCGCCGTAAATATCGGGAAGTCTCTTAGGCTGCCTGAGAGGTCTCTCCCGACCATCTTCATCTCTAATTGGAAATTTGAGGGTCCTCAAGGATTCCGCATTGTGGAAATTGTTAGCAGGATATAGTTCGTTGTTGAATTGGTCGATATCATTTGGAAACTTGATTCCCTTTTGTTGACGGACGTCCGGAAATCTGTTGCTGCCGTAATCGAATTCCAAAGGCCTCGTTAGTATCCGTTTTTCTGCTTTGTTAGATTTGTAATTGTACACTCTGTAAGGATCGTATGGTCTGTAGTTGTTGTTTCCTGAAATCGAAAAATGAATGTTGAAGATTTATCTCATATCTCTTTCACGACGAAATGAGACGATATGTTTTCGCTAGTTTGTGGTTTTCGACAACATTACATCGTTACATCCTCGCTTAAACAGCTCTCTCCTGCAAAACTGTTGGCTTGCGCGAAAGCGAGTAGTAAGCTTCACAATGATCTCTTTGAAATGCTCCAAGCTTAAAAGATTCCGCCAGAGTAACTCTCTTTTGGTGTATTGGAGTGTCTACAAAGACCGTTGTTCTTGTCCAGTTCAATGAGTTTTCAATATCTGAACTGATGACATGACAGCTCAGTGCTTTGATAGTATCTTGACTGTGAGAATGGACAGCCATGTCACAGCTCCGACAGGGTCCTTACGCTCGTTGATAGTTTCCTTACAAGTCGAAACAAATATACAGGGTGGCCAAGAGATTGACGTCAAAAAGGAAAAATCAGGTCCCTCGTATCATGGGCTATTCGAATCACCCCCATGTATGTTCATGGGCGTAGATAGGAGGGGGCCTGGGGGGGCACGGCCCCCCCCAGAATCCACGGTGCCCCCCGTGAACTGAAAAACACATTTGTTTTTCCTTGCTCGTTTTCCACTGTGACCACTCAGGCCCCCCCCAGGAAAAAAGGCTAGCTACGCCCATATGTATGTTATGCGATTTTTCACGGTTTTCGAGTTCAGAATGTTTTTATGAACTTTGAGAATTTTCGACTTGACCATCTTAAAAAGGATATAAAAAAAGTACAAGACTTCTTTGTGAAATTCTTTTGTAATTTAATATCCATGAATTGTTCTTTTATACATAAAATAGCCAGATTCGTAACTTTGATAAAAATTATGGAAATGTTGGTCTTAAGTGAAAAAGTTACGTGAATTGGATTATGATTATGAATTTTCGAATCAAAATTGAAAATGTGAAAAGGCTAATTCACGGTTTCGTAATATGCTTAAAAACTGCGATCAACAGTTAGCTTTTAGAATCATTGATAAAAAATGGTACTTAAAACTCTACTTTTGCCAGAATTAGCCTACAAAGTCATCAAGGTGGAAAAAATCAAAGAACTAGACATTTACTACAAAATTATTTTTTGCCATTTTATGATTTTTCTGATTGAGTTATAATAGAAAATGCTGAAAGTTAATGAAAATCAGCTTTAGATGTTGATCAAGAAAAGTTCCAGATAAAAAAAAGAAAAGGTTTGGCAATAAATCACAAATCACAATGTGAATAAAAAGAAATTTATTTATAATATTTACAGTAGGTTTTCAAAGTGGCCACCTCCAGCCTCAATACACATTCTGCACCTTCTTAGAAAATTTTCTTTTAATCACATAAAACCTGCCCTGCTCTTTCTATCACGTTCGGCTTCTCTTAAATTAACCAAACGAAAAAATCGATTGGATTAAGGTGTTTTCTTGGCCAACATCTAAAGCTAATTTTCATTGATTTTCAGCATTTCCTATCAGAACTTGAGCAGAAAAATCTTGGAATGGCAAAAAATAATTCTGTAGTAAATGTCTTGGTTTTTGATTTTTCACCTCGATGACTTTGAAAGCTAATTCTAGCAAAAGTAGTGTGTTAAGTACCATTTTTTATCAATGATTCTAAAAGCTGACTGTTGAGCGCAGTTTTCAAGCATACTAGGAAACCGTGATTTAGCCTTTTTACATTTTTAATTTTGATTCGAAAATTCGAATCATAATCCAATTCACGTAACTTTTTCACTTGAGACCAACATTTCCATAATTTTTATCAAAGTTACGATTCTGGTTATTTTATGTATAGAAGTACAATTCATGGAGATCAAGTTACAGAAAAATTTCACAGAGAAGTCTTGTCCTTTTTTTCAATATTTCTTTTGAGATGGTCAAGTCGAAAATTCTCAAAGTTCATAAAAACATTCATAACTCGAAAACCGTGAAAAATCGCATAACATACATGGGGGTGATTCGAATAGCCCCTGACACGAGGGACCTGTTTCTTTCTTTTTGACGTCAATCTCTTGGCCACCCTGTATATCATGATTAGTCTCTGAAAGTCCTTACCTAGCCCTACATGACCTAACCCATCCAAACCTAACCTAACCTAACCGATCCAAACCTATCCGATCCAAACCTTACCCAAACTAATCTAGCCTAATCTAACCTAACCAAACCAAACCTTACCTAACCTATCCTAACCTACATATGTCATAATGCTTCGTTTTCTTCTCAATTTAGTGGGCATATACCTGGATGAAAATTTGGCGAAGATGGAGGTCTTTGAAAAGCCTGTTCTGGTGGTTGTCCATATGGTGGGTTATGTTGAAACTGAGGACTCAGTCCGCTGAAGAATCTGAAGAAGCCACCGTTGTAGTTATTGAGATATTCCACAAGTCTTTCAGGGTCTCTTGGACATTCAGGATAGGCATACATACATGTCCCAGCGTTACCCTTAGAAGAATATCCAAGCAGAGCTGCTTTTCCAAATGAGAGGATAGGATTGAGCTCCATGCCATTGAAGCCAGATAATAATCTGCAAAAATTCGAATTATCTATCCCTTTCTTTTATTTTAATTGCCCAAACGTTTTTGAGCATCTAACTTATTGGTTATTCGCAGTACAATCCTTGGATTGGTACTTCATGAGTGGTATAGTGATTCTGCATCGGGGTGAAGTGTCATTATGAATTTGACAGTAGTGACCTTGAGAGACGTGGCCATTTTTGTTTTGATCATGCGTGGGAGACGTTCATCGACTTCATGGTGGGGAGGCTGTAGATAGGTGGTGATTAGAATCTTGCAAGTTCGAACTCGTGAAAACAGAATGTTGAAAAGAAATATACAGGAAATGTAATTACAAAAGGACGTTGAAAAAAGTTGATTAGGAATTCAATAATGTAAAACCACAACAGGAGGTGGTCAAACAGGATGTTGTTGAAAAAAATCTTGGAAATGGAATCACAACAGGATGTTGATGAGATATGTGACCACAACAGAATCTGGGTAAGGAACTAGGTCATGTGAAACCACATCAGGATGTCGACAAACTGGATGTTGGAATTACCACAACAGGACGAACACTGTTGACAAACAGGATTTAGAACAGAGATTCGATCATGTGAAACCACATGTTGATAAGGAATGTGTAGGAAATGTAATCAGTAGTAATCACAAAAGGACGTTGGTAAGGAATAAGGTCATGTAAAACCATAGCAGGATGCTTATGAAAGGAAATATTCAGGAGATGAAACCACAACAGGATGTTGGCAATCAGGATGTTGGTAAGAAATGTGCAGGAAATTTTACCACCACAGGATGATGATAAGAGATTAAGTAATGTAAAATCACAGCAGGATGATGATGATAGGAAATGTACAGGAAATGGAACCACAACAAGATGTGTATGGTACGAAATGTGCAGAAAATGAAACCACATCAGTTGATAACCATATGGTCCTGTAAAACCACAACAGGATGTTGATGAAAAATGTGCAGGAAATGTAACAGGATCCACAACAACAGGATGTATACAATTATCAAGTCGACCAACAGGATGTTTCAGTAACCACAAAATGATGTCGACAAAGATGAAGTTGATGAAAAACGCACACCAAAATTAAATGGCAAGATTTTTCGACGCTTGAAGAAGAGGTTGATTGTTCGAATCCAATGATTTAGAGGTTTCTGAGTCGGAATGGAAAATGTTCTTCGAAAATAGATTCAAACGCTTTCCAAAATGTATTAGCTCTAATGGAGAATAATTCGAACAACAATAAAGCGATTATCAATATTTGTTTTAATTTGTCCATCTCAAAACTTAAGTAGTCGACCACGTACTCAAGTACCAATGAACTCAAAGGCTACATGTGTGGATATTGATTTCAGTTGAAACCGAATCCTATTCACACAAAATCCTTACTCACTGCCAAACCGTTATGAGGCCACCTACCAGATATTAAACGTAACAAATAGAAAGTACCTTGCATGACTCACCCGACTATTGAATCCATATTGACATTGAACGGTAATTTCAGACCACTTTGTCTGGCCGACAAAGTTCCTGACGTTACCTCGCACAATATCCTGGGAACGCAATGCAATTCGTCATTTCTTGTGATGGACTCCAAAGCTTCCATGAAGGATTCTCTGCTCGGCAGAAGTGACGATAACCGTCCTTGATTCTGTTGAGGGTAGTTGAATTGGGGGTTGGGGTAGCCGAACTGAGGTCGGAGGAGGCCATAATTGTGTTGATTTTGAATATTATTCACAGGGTGGTAGTTACCAAAGGTTGGATGAAGGTTTTGATTTGGAGGATTATTGATGTCGGGCGTATGATGAGTTTGATATTTCTCGAAGTTGTTGTAATGTCCTGCATAAATGGGGTAGTTTTCTCCGTATCTTGTTCCTTGGAGTCTATTTATGTGGTGATAGGTATTAGGATAATCTGAAGGATTTATTGGTTGACTGGGGTAAATTGGAAACCTCTGTCTGCTCTGTATGGCGTAGCCTGTGAGATTCCTGTGAAATCGAGATTATGAAGATATTAACCACCTCTTGATGATCTTCAAATAACTATTTCACCTTCAATAGCAAACACGAAATGTTTAAGGCATATTTGGGTTGTACTTTGAACTGACTTTCACTGAAACCTGGCTTATTTTGAGAAGGCTGATGGATTTCATTTCATTGATATATCACATATAAATAGTATCACGATAAAAAAAGGAAAATCTCAGAAAACAGAAAAGGTATAGATGTCATATATGCAAGGCCGTGCCCAGGGGGGGGTCCGGCGGGTCCGGACCCCCCCCGAAATAAAATGAATTAACACTAGATAAAATCGGCGAACATTCCAAAGATCAAAGAAATTTGAATTAGCAGGTCTTTTTTATTGCGACCTCCCCCCCCGAAACAAAAATCTGGGCACGGCCTTGCATATATGTATAATAGCTGTGATATACCGCGTTGTAATTCTGAAACAGGAAACGAATGCTTCATATTCTATTTTTTTTTAAATATTGAAATTTCCCATGTGAAAAATATACTATTGAGTTCTCATGAGAAATTTATTATACAGAGTGTAACAGCCAAATGGAATAAATTCGATAACGAATAAATGAGATGTTAGGAAAAACGCTCGGGCACATCGAATTGAAATTTCAAATGCGCATATTTTTCAAGAAAATAAAATTATATAGGGTGTTCCATGCGACCGTGGCCAACAACAACTTTCTTATTTCAAATGCAACCCCCTGTATATTATTTACTTTTTGGATTCTTCAGAAAATTCTAGACATAATTCATGTACCTATCTTCAACTTTTTCGGAAATATTAAGTGTTTTCAGATATTTTACAGAAATTAACATTTTGAATGAAAATTATTTTATTTCACAAATTCGATACATTACACTCAATACTTATTTCCCATTAACCTCTGATATGAAGAAAGTAAGCAAAAACGCCTGAAATGTTGAGTAACGTTAGAAGGCAATTCTACACCAAATTAGCATGTTGCCAAGACGTTTGCGGCGAGCATTTCGAACATTTCCTACATTGACATAAATGTTTTTTTTTGTTTTTTTTTAATAATTAGGAAATAATCAGTAGTACTTAGTAAGTTTCAAGTGTAATGTACCGAATTTGTGAAATGAAATAATTTTTATTCAAAACGTTGATTTTTGCAATAAATCTGAAAACACTTGATACTTCCGAAATAGTTGAAGATAGGTATAGGACATTCCGCATGAATTGTGTCTAGAATTCTCTGAAGAATCCAAAAAATAAATTATATACAGGGGGTTGCATTTGAAATAAGAAAGTTGGTATTGGCCACGGTCACATGGAATACCCTATATAATATTATTTTCTTGAAAAATATGCGCATTTAAAATTACAAATCGACGTGTCCGAGCGTTTTTTCCAACAAGCCCTCATTTATTCGTTATCGAATTTATTCCATTTGGCTGTTACACTCTGTATAATCAACATGATCCTTATTCAAAGTGGAAAAATATTAAAACGTATTTTTTATATGATGAGTATTCTACATTATTATTATTATTATTTCTATGTAATATTCCACTCACCAAAGAGCTTCCAAAGTTTTGAGCTGTTCACCATTCACCCCGTGAATAAGATATAATAAAGAACAGAAGCAGACAAATTTTTTTTCGAAGTCCATGTCGCGCTTTGGTGCAAAATCTCGACTGATGCAGATTCCTCACAGTGTATCGATCGAAAGGACAATTTCTTTATCGAAGAAAGTTTCATGTAGGCGAATTGTATGACCATAGTTAAGACCCACGTTTCTTAAGAATGGTGGACCAGAGTTTTGTAGAATTTCACATCCGAATAATGACCCACTTCTATGGGAAATCAGAAGAAAAATTTTTACAGAGTCGTTATACATTCTATTTGCTGTAATCATCCTTCTAACGAGTTTTTTGATATTTAAATGTCAGTGGGCTGTCAACTTCTTGAGTTATATATAAAAAATAAATTCTTTCACTTAATGCAGAACTAAATATACTGCTTCACAAGAGTTAGGGATATCGTATTCAATCGTTTTCAGAAGTATGTAATGTTCGAGAAAATCGCTGTAAAATCGTTTAAAACTCAAAAACAACTTGAATCGATCCAATGAAAATCCGTATGAGACATTTCGTCAATCTGGTCGCCGTTTTTCTGAAGTTTGGTCCTTTGCATATGGTTCATCAATGTTCTTATTTTGAAATGAAGTCAGTTTATCAACGGCTTCGATTTGAAACGAGTTTTCTGAAAATTCCAAGACGTAAATTAACAAACGCTGAGGCTAATAGGGCTATCGGAATGCTACAGGGTGGCCTAACTCAGGTTGGTGTAGCGGAAAGGCTCGAAGTCAGCCAAAGTGTGATATCTCGACTTTGGAATAGGTTCAGGGAGAGAGGTTCCGTGTTGGAAAGGCTTGGTGGGCAACGAAAAACAACACCTGCTCAGGATCGTTTCATCACCGTTTCGGCGAGAAGAAACCCTACGAGTAGAATGCTACGGAATACTCTTCAAAATGCAGATGGGGTCCAAGTTTCCATCGAAGCCATCAGACGACGTTTGAGAGAGGTTCATCTAGGTTTTAGACGTCCATTAAGAGGAGTTCCATTAACACGTGACCATAAGCGTCAAAGACTGGAATGGGCAAGGCAACATATCAATTGGAACGATCAATGGCGAAGTGTCCTTTTCACTGATTAATCCAGATATGGAAGATTTTCAGATTCTCGAAGAATAAGGGTATGGACAATCCCATGCATACCCCGTAATCGTCGCTATGTCCGAGAAGTTCATTCATTCCGAAGGGGTAGTGTTATGGTATGGGCTGGGACATGTTTCAACAGGCGCGCAGATCTACACATTGGTCCTGGGAATATGAACGCCCCACACTATAGGGAGCATGTCATTGACAATGTTGTGCCAAATTTTCACGCTGCCATTGGTGAAACTTTTCAATTTCTAGACGATAACGCCAGACCGCACCGTGTAGCCCTAGTTGAGAATGTGCGCGAGGATTTTGGTATTCCACATTCACCAATACCTCCGCACTCAGATTTGAAATGCATAGAACATGCATGGGATATCCTCCAAAGGAGATGAGATAATCATTAAGCTACCCCAGAATCCTTAAATGATGAGAGGTTCTGCCCCGTTTATGGAACCAAATTCCTCAAGAAATGTTCAACAACCTCGTGTGTAGTATGCAAAGAAGATGTCAAGCTGTTATTGATACCCGTGGAGGCCACACATTGTATTGAGAGTCTTAAAATGCTTGAATTCTCTGGGAATAAAATTTCGTTATTTTACTCCATTTTTCTTAACCACCCTGTATACGCTGCAGACCTACACGCTAAAATTAATAAGCAACTTGAAATCATATCAACAGGCGCGTATTCAGGGGGGGCTATTGGGGCTCTAGCCCCCCCAAGGCTTTCGCCTCAGGCGAAAGTCTCATTCTCATTCACCACAAAGAACTTTCAAGTAGTATACGAAAAGCCCACTAACTGAAAACTAGTCAACTCTTGCATGCTTTAATATTTTCTTATTTGTTTTTTTATAATTTCTTATAGTTGAACATTTCCTTCTTTTACTGGATGAATGCTAAGCCCCTCCAACACACTTTTCTGGGTACGCGCCTGCATATCAATATGAATTTTCATCACAAAAATCTTATTTCAACTATATTTTTTTGCGATTTAAGTCAATATCCCTTACTCATGTGGAGCAGTTTATTTGCGAATAGTCCCGAAACAAAACTCTCCTATCAGACCTGTGGGTCCATATTTGGCAGCACCTCTACAACTTATTGTAATCCATAGTTATAGTTATAGTGGAAAGGGGTTACAGTTCACTGCGACCTTAAGGTCTATTGTGCCCCCTATCAGAGCTGTTATCATCGCGCCTCCTACAGCTCGCCCTCCAGTTCCAGAGATTTGATTATTGTAATCCATAAAAATATACCAAATTTCCACCCATTCATTCAGGGGGGCAGCTGCGCCCCCACTTAGAGCTTAAAAATCCCTTAAAAACTCATGAAATGATGCATAATATACGAAAATCAGTTCATTATTTCTATTCTGATTTTTTTACCCCCCCCCCCCTAGCTCGAAGGGTGGGTACGCCCTTGTATGTATGTAATTAATACCTCCTTATACCCTGTCCAGGATTGTTGTGCGCAACTGCGAGCCACGGACAGATAAGTCATGACAAGTCTTCCGCATGCGCATTAGTGAAACGAAGTTATTGATATTGATATTTATATTACTTCCCCCTACAGGCTTTGGTGAAACCTTTCCGGTTTTCAGAGTAGGGCAGAAGTAGTTAATTGGGTGTTCTGGTGTTAGGCTTTGTTCCTTAAGCCACAAAGATCTGGTGGTTATTTCCAAGAGCGTAGTGTGGAGGAAATAGAGAAGTTGCTTGTTCCCTCGCTGTTATTCGAGGGTTTTCGATAGTAATATTAATAATAATAAATAGGAAATGCTTCTCTCAGACTTAACGATACAAGGAAGCGTTCTTGTGTGGTCAAAACTAGTCATTTTGAGCATGCCAGCTGAGTCAGAAGCAAGCCATTTGTGGCAGCGACCTCTTCCAGAAGGAACGTCAGATTTTCTTGGTACCGCGAATCACCACCAGATAAATTGGAGTATTTGTATTTACGACGCAATAATTTCATTATCGAGGTCGGCACCTATTATTCTCATTTTTTTATCGGGTATTTGAGTATCTCCGTAGCAGACGATAAAACTGTTATCGCTGAAGATTAGAGTTTCCTTATAAATGTAAACTATTGTTTCAACCTTGACGCGACGTAATATGGTGTTATTGCAACTTCAACTATGCCTTTCTTCAGGGTGATCAATTGATTCGAGTCATCTTCGTCACTTAATCAATTCGGTCTCACGATTTGTTTGTTGCCTATTTCGTTTGATCGGCGAACACCTGTAGGTATTGATGTAATGCCTGGCAATAACGAGAATAGGTTTTGTGTGTGATCGATGACTTACATTCGATTACGAAAGATTGGTGAGAACAAAATGTGCCTTCGAATGTTAAGCTGTTATATCTGCAAGGCTTCCAGGCATTTCTTCAAGATTACTTTTTAGATTTCGAGAAGGGCGGATTTACAGGGGGGTGGTAGAGGGGGTAGGAATTACTTTTCCATGAAAAAGAGCTATATCCGCCCTTGGATTTCGTAGTAGAGGAAAGTCACTAAATATGGAATACCATTTTGTTTTTGCGATATAAAGAAAAAACTTCATATTAATTAAATCAGTTTAATTTATTTAATCGTATTTATATGTAGTATTAACAGCCTCTAACACAAAAAACAAAATCACAAATGAATAACCAAATATGGAATAGGCTCAAATCAACATAACAATAACAAAAATGGACATTAATATCTTTGAGATCAATTAAATGAATATTGTGATAAATGGAAGAAGTTACATAATTACTTGCAAAAGTCACAGATCCAAGTATCAAACTCTGGACCAGCACAATCATAATGTGCCCAGAGCCCACACATCAAGCATATTCCATAATTAGACACCGACGACTGTCCATATTTGGATTTTTATACTAGTTCAAACTCTTCTAAATATTTTTTCAAGTCACAATATTTTAATGACAAAAGATCACAAAATGGTGAAATAAACAGAATACCGATATACTAAATAGTATAACACTTATGTATACAAATATAACAGCTGGTAATACTCATTTACTACTTACCTTTTCAAATTTTCTTCACAACAACAAAACAAAACACGCCTGCCACACGTTAAGCGTTTGCGCAACTGACTCGATGGTGTGATTGCGATAGTTAGTAGACCGAATAAAACAGAAGATGGTCGAATGTTCCGTTTATTACTTATAGTCTTGGAGAAATGAAGGTATTCCATATTAGGATACTATTTCATATTTGGTGACTTTCCTCTAGTAGTGTCGAAGGAACATTTTGTAATGATCTAGCCAGAGTTTTCCTCTATCGGCGTTAGCTGTACAAGCTTTCTTTCGCAAAAAAAAGTTAATTCAAACAGCTCCTTCTGGGTGTTGCCAATCAATCAATCAATCAATCAAATACAGGGTGTCCCGGAAAATTTGGGGAATCTCTCGGATTCAGACAAAACATAAAAAAATAATGATTAATCGGCATTCAGACGGATTTTTTCGAATTCCGGAATTCGAAAAAATCCGTCTGAATGCCAATTAATCATTTTCTCTTATATATTTCACAGACGTTAATCTCCAATAAAAAAATAGGATTAAAAGTTCCCATCATTTTTTTGTCCTAGCGGCCCACCCTACGGAGATACGGCCTCCTAAATGACGTCACTGGAAATCCATTTTCCTGCAATGAATTTCAAACTACTCAATATAATTTGAAGGAAATTTGATAAGATGAACAGTAATGAGGACCTTTTGAAATACTGCCCTCAAATTCGAATTAGCTCTTTTAGTTCACCAGAGGCGGACTAGGTTGTACATTTTAGTGCATACATTTTCAACACCCTGTATAATAAGGATTCTAAAAAAACAAATTCGGACAGCTTGAACAGATGAAAAAAGGTACTTATTGGCGATAAAATGAACCGTTTTCGAAAAATAAAATTACAAAGCTTCTTAACTATGCAGTTTTGGCACAGAGAGGCACGTTAACAAAAATAATTTTTTTGGAAATGTGAAGTTTTTAAATGATTTCTTATAACTAGCCTATTTATATTCAATCGTTGCAAGCTTAAGTAAGAGTACATTTCTAAAAAATAATTTTTGCTAACGTGCCTTTCTGTGCCAAAACTGCATAGTTAAGAATCTATGTAATTTTATATTTCGAGAACGGTTCATTTTATCGACAATAAATAGGAGTACCTTTTTTCAGCTTGATGTTCAAGCTATCCGAATTTGTATTTTTCGACACCTTATCATACGGGGTGTCGAAAATGTAAGCACTAAAATGTACAACCTAGTCCGCCCCTGGAAAACTGAAAGAGCTAATTTGAATTTGAGGACAGTATTTCAAAAGGTCCTTACTACTGTTCATCTTATCAAATTTTCTTTAAATTATTTTGAGTAGTTTGAAATTTATTGCAGGAAAATGGATTTCCTGTGACGTCATTTAAGAGGCCGTATCTCCGTAGGGAGAGCCGCTAGGAAAAAGAATTATGGGAACTTGCCATCTTATTTTTTTATGTTTCGTCTGAATCCGAGAGATTTTCCACATTATCGGAGACACCCTGTATATTATGAATTATATGTTGGGAGCCCCTTTCATATGGACTTGTAACTTAGTCTTCCAGATGGGTGACACAGGCCATGTATCATCAGGAACCATGACAAATCTCCAATACTCCAACCGGCAGGTCCATTATTCCGATCCCCCCACAGCATTCCAATTATCTCCTTACGACGACAATTCGCAATTGAACGAAGTTCAATACAAAAACGCGGGTGGCTGATATGAAAACGCACCTCCATGTCATCTTCAAGCAGCAGGGGGAATATGTAGGTCAGGAACCGCATTGCAAATTTACCAAGCTCTAACTTCACTCTTCTGCATTCTATTTCGTTCCATAAATCTCCTGAAACCCTTCACTCGAGTTGTATTTCAATGCTGCCTACTTAATTGGAGGAGTTGATCCCTGATAATGGATAAGGAGGGGTTCTTTTAGGTCTTTTGTTCGATTTGCTGCAGCAAAACATACGAAAACGGAATATAAAACCATAATAGACCTACCCAGATTGACAGTTTCATTCAGCTCTAAACGAGAGTCAAATAAACTCTCATTTCAACCTCCATACTGTAAAAAACTGTTGCAACATAGAAATTTTCAAAAAAGTTTGCCAAAATCAATAACGATTTTTATGTAGTATTTTTGGAGGAATATTTCATTTGTGAGGCTTCTACAAAGTATATTTTTTTTTCTTTCTATACAATTGGCGCCCACTATCGAGAAATTTTTCGTGAAAGCTTCAAACTTGAGTTCTGTGAGCTATATGTGGAGGAAATTCAACAAATAAAACAAGATGGGAAGTAATAATTTAATTTCAGTTTCTGTACACCTTACCAATAATTAATCCTAATAAAACATGACAAAAATGGAATGGTGAAAATTTACAAAAGCATCCATGAAAGGTAGATCTTTTTCATTATGAGAAGTGTTTAACATCGGTCCATATAAGTTCGCAAACATTCTTGAATCGCGAAAAATCATGTATGTATAAACGACAACTTCGAGTTATCGACATCTTGATCCACTACCTCGAAACATTATCAAATGTAATCAGCAGAATTCTGGTACTGGAAGAAACTACGATAATTGGATAGTATCGAGTGGTATGACTTTCTGAAACGACAATAAAAAGTCAAATGACACGCGTTACCTGATACGCTTATAGACTTCTAAACATTATTATAACAGGACACCATAAAACAACAAGTTTATATAGAATTAATCACTACACGCACGCCCTCTCTTCGCTAGTTGATTGCAAAACCTCGGGGAGGCAATAAAATCTCCAAGAAAAACGCTCAGAAGATAGAATTCTTTATGGTGCTCCTGCGAGTGCTTGTAGTTCCTGAAAAAAAAAAGAGAAAATTGTTATTCAATTGCAATAAGGTTGAATGGAATATTCAGGACTCGCCCACAAGATGTCCAGCTAAGATAAACACCTAAACAGGGCAAGAGATTGTGGTCAAAAAGAAAAAAACAGGTCCCTCGTGTCATGGGCTATTCGAATCACCCCCATGTATTTTATGCCATTTTTCACGGTTTTCGAGTTATAAATTTTTTTATGAACTTTGAGAATTTTCGACTTGACCATCTCAAAAAGGATAATAAAAAAAGTACAAGACTTCTCTGTAAAATTCTTTTGTAACTTAATCTCCATGAATTGTACTTTTATACATAAAATAACCAGATTCGTAGCTTTGATAAAAATTATGGAAATGTTGGTCTCAAGTGAAAAACTTACGTGAATTGGATTATGATATGAATTTTCGAATCGAAATTAAAAATTTAAAAAGGCTAATTCACGGTTTCTTAGTATGCTTAAAAACTGCGCCCAACATGTCAGCTTTTAGAACCATTGATTAAAAACGGTAGGTACTTAACACTCTACTTTTGCTAGAATTAGCCTTCAAAATCATCGAGGTGGAAAAAATCAAAGAACTAGACATTTACTACAAAATTATTTTTTGCCGTTTTAAGATTTTTCTGATCAAGTTATAATAGAAAATTCTGAAAATTAATGAAAATTAGCTTTAGATGTTGGTCAAAAAAAGTTATAGTTAAAAAAAAAGAAAAAGGTATGGCAATAAATCACACATCATAATGTAAATAAAAAGAAATTTATTTATAAAATTTACAGTAGGTTTTCAAAGTGGCCACCTCCAGCCTCAATACACATTCAACACCTTCTTAGAAAATTTTCTTTCAATCGCATAAAACCTGCCCTGTTCATTCTTAGGACACGTTCGGCTTCTCTTAAATCAACCAAACGATAAAATCGATGGGATTAAGGTCTTTTCTTGACCAATATCTAAAGCTAATATTCATTAATTTTCAGCGTTTTCTATAATAACTTGATCAGAAAAATCATAAAATGGCAAAAAATAATTTTGTAGTAAAAGTCTTGTTCTTTGTTTTTTTCACCTCGATGACTTTGAAGGCTAATTCTAGCAAAAGTAGAGTGTTAAGTACCTACCGTTTTTAATCAATGATTCTAAAAGCTGACATGTTGGGCGCAGTTTTCAAGCATACTAAGAAACAGTGAATTAGCCTTTACACATTTCTAATTTTGATTCGAAAATTCAGATCATAATCCAATTCACGTAACTTTTTCACTTGAGACCAACATTTTCATAATTTTTATCAAAGTTACAAATCTGGTTATTTTATGTATAAAAGTAAAATTCATGGAGATTAAGTTACAGAAAAATGTCTTGTACGTTTTTTGATATCTTTTTTAAGATGGTCAAGTCGAAAATTCACAAAGTTCATAAAAAAATTCATAACTCGAAAACCGTGAAAAATCGCATAAAATATATGGGGGGATTCGAATAGCCCATGACACGAGGGACCTGTTTTTTTTTTGACGTCAATTTCTTGGCCACCCTGTATAATAACATTCAAAAAACAAGATTTTAAGGCTGTTAATTGCCAGAGAGGAAAGGTAATGCCATCTTACAAACTAAACAACCTTATAAAGAAGGTTGAAAGAACACAAAGTACAACAAAAGATGGAATAATGAATTAGACAAACTTTGAGAGATGGAGGAAAAGAGATCATTTCGATGCTGACACATTCAATAAAAACAATTCAAATCCAACCCAATTGAAGACAAAGATTGATAATTGATAAAGTCCATGTTTATACAGTAGTTATAGCTTCATTTCAGGGATTGGGACAAATTTATTAATACATTCAAATATTTTGTGATTCTTTTTCAAGGCTCGTATTCTAATCTATTTGAATTTCGTCAGCTCTCATAAAATTACGTAAAAGTCAGAATGTTCAATTAATTTCTTATGTTTGAAAAAGACTCACGAAAGATTCGAAACGTCGGCAATGTATTAATAAATGAGCTCATATATTTGTCCAAATTCCTGAAATAAAGCTTTCACTACTGAAGACAAAGAGTTTATGAAAGAAGTGGAAGAACACAACAAAGGAAAATTGATAACTGAAGAAAACTATAAATTCTACGATGTCGCTACTGAGGAATTTTACTTCTCTAAAAAAGTCCTTGGACGACACTGAGATACAGAGATAGATGAAAAGTTTTTATACTCTTTTTCCTCCCCATACGTTTTTTCAAGCTGATGTGAATATATCGTATTTTTTTGAGACCAAGCAGATCATCGTGAGAAAAGGATTTATCTTCCGTGATGAATTCGCAGAGATCTTCATTTCAAATATTCGCTCTTCGAAAGAAGTGTTGACTACAGGTGGCGTATGTTTTTATCCAACTTATATTCATGCTGATCTCATGTTACTCGCGATGCTTCTCGCAACGAATTTATGCATAATAGAGTGCGTCGTTTGGGAATATCATCGCTAATCCTCATACAAGAACAGCACGCACGTATAATAATTTCAGAAGAGCTTAGATTCCGGCTAACTCCACTGCTAAGCCGTTTTTGAACGAAGAAGGTGAAGACTGTACGCCAGAATCCATCGAGATAATAGAAAACGAGGATTGCATTTTCCATTCGAGTTTATGTACCCTTTCACATATAAAATCTCTCGAGAAATAAGATGAATTGAAGCGATCTGATGTGAGGGAACAATACCGTTTGAGTTTTCAGTGATCGCACGTTTGAACATCAAAGTGTTTGATGTACTTTCTTTTCCGGGTTTTACGATTATGCGCCGATCTAAGATTGAGACGATATGATGGAATGACGATGGAAATTTTCGTTCAGAATGTCTCTATAATGCATAATCCGAAAATATCTGTTCCGTACTTGTTCAATACTCACGTTATGAGATCGTTTCTTCCTGAAACCATCGAATTGAATCAATAGCGCTTTTGTAATCAAGAGAAAAGCTATTGACTCATTGTACAGAGTGTAACAGCCAAATGGAAGAAATTCGATAACGAATAAATGAGGGGGTGCTAGGAAAAACGCTTGGACACGTCGATTTGTAATTTTAAATGCGCATATTTTTCAAGAAGATAAAATTATATAGGGTGTTCTATGCGACCGTGGCCAACACCAACTTTTTTATTTCAAATGCAACCCCATGTATATTATTTATTTTTTGGATTCTTCAGAAAATTCTACACATAATTCATGTACAATGTCCTGTACCTATCTTCAAATTTTTCGGAAATATGAAGTTAATAATAATAATAATCGCGGCGAGCATTTTGAACATTTCCTATATTGACATTAATGTGTTTTCTTTAAAATTAAGAGATAATCAGTATTACTCATTAGGTTTTGAGTGTAATGTACCGAATTTGTGAAATAAAATAATTTTCATTTAACGTTGATTTTTGCAATAAATCTGAAAACACTGAATACTTCCGAAATAGTTAAAGATAGGTATAGGACAAGGTGCATGAATTGTGTCTAGAATTTTCTGAAGAATCCAAAAAATGAATAATATACAGGAGGTTGCATTTGAAATAAAAAAGTTGGTATTGGCCACGGTCACATGGAACACCCTATATAATATTATTTTCTTGAAAAATATGCGCTTTTGAAATTGCAAATTGACCTGTCCGAGCGTTTTTCCCAACGCCATTTATTCGTTGTCGAATTTATTCCATTTGGTTGTTACACTCTGTACATTGTAATAAGAATTCATTCTATATGAGACGCTGGAAAAACAGTAATTTATATTCACGTAGTATACTCATCTATTAAATAGCAACATAACTTGACCAAGAAGATGAGCATATTGAAAGGATTTTATGCATTCATACATAAAACTCCAAGAATATTAAAAAATTATTCCATCTATGCGCGAACCGCTTTGACCTAAAATCTCTTCAACTTCACTAGAAACATCATGAAATAGATTTCTCCAATAATCATGTCTATTCGTCTTCTATTATTAACGTAAATTGATCAATCAATTTCACCAAAACGTTTTTTCACTATTCAAATTATTTATATACGTAGTTCCGACAGAATATCGAAAGTTGTTTCGATTTTAACGTGTTCTATGCTTATGTGTGGACATTCACTTTTACTCAGCATTAGGAATTGTTACTATCCCTTTTGTTTCGATGATTTCATAATTCAGTGTGGAAATAATAATGGAATTTGTTATGATTCTTAAAATTCTGACCAAGGATAAAGCATTTATTTGCATCACCAACCCATGATTATAAAATTAGAGCAAATGAATGACAAAATTCAGGGATACCAATTTTCAACGGAAACGCGTTCTTGTTTTGCCTGATGCCGAAAATGTATCGAGTGTTTTTTTTTTAAAGTGATAGAACTTTAAATTGAAATAAAACACATTTAAATTGGGATTGAGGTCAATTTTTTTTAAACATGTGAAAGATAATTTTATGACATTTATGTTTTGAAAATAATTTCCGACATATGTCCACCACGACTAGCTCTGAGGAACCGTATTCGACCAGACCAATTTTGGACAACTTTTTCGAGTAATTCAGGCCTTATTTCAGCAAAAACACGAGTTATGTTGGCTTCGAAAGCGTCTATCGTTTATGATTTAGCAGCATAAACCAATGACATAACCCGAAGGGTCCAATCAGCTTATTATGGTCAAGTGGCTTTTGTTCTTGAAGTAGTTGTATCTTGTTTGAGTGAAGACCAAGATCATTATGCAAAATTTTCCATGGGGTGGATGCACAGAGTCTAACTTGCTGTGAACGTTGAAGAATAGACAAATCTGGATCTTCATTAACACTATCACTTACAGCAGCGATATTTTCTTCTGTACGTACGGTTCTTTGTCTTGTTGTTGTTGCATCGAGTAGAGAAAATGTTGCCCGAAATCGAATCGATAGTTCGAAGAATAAGCTGCTCTGTGGACGATTATGTAAATCATAAATTTTGAGAAGATTTTGGCGAATAGAACACTGAAGTTTGACAATAAATTTCAACAGTTTGTAAACGTTTTTGTGGTGTGTGTCTTTCCACGATAATTTGTCAATGCTCACTGAAAAAAAAATGTCAAAATATGGCTTCTACATCCTGTCAAATCACAGTGATCCCTATCGAAAACTGAAAAAAAAACCTTTATAACATGCTGCCTGTTGAGTTGAGATCCTTCAAGATGAATCACGATACAATTTTCAATGAAAAATTAAATGAGTTCAAACTTTTCAATTAATCTTTGAAAAAAAATTTTTTTCTCATTTTATTATTTTTCCAGATATTACAGGTAATTGCTCAATACTCTACACCCCATTTTAATGCTCTTCACTCGATTATCCGTCTGTTATTAGTTTCTAAGTTTCTAATTAACTTCAGAGTAAGAGTGGAAAATATTCAGGTAATCTTTGAATTGTATCAGGGAAAAGTATCGCACAAACCATAGTTGAGGTCAAATTCAAATATATGAAATGCAGGTATATTTTCGAACATCAAAAATCCATTATTATTCATTATTCCTGATTACCTATTACTAATCAAGTTTCTTGAAGAGGAAGCATTTTTTTGAAGCAGGCATGGTCCATGTTATTATTATCCTTGCCTAACATGCAGTATAGATATGACTTTCGAAAGAAAATAACATTTTCCAAGATATACGGAGTGTCCGGACGTCTGGCGCCAAATTAAAACAAAAGAATTTTCTGCAAAAAACTGCAGACTTATTGGTTGATGAAGCATTCTGCATTCCCGATTCAGATTGCCGAAAATAATGGAGAAACCCCGTTCTCTACATCCCAATTTCTAGTAGACGTTACAGGTTATATTTCGAGAGCAGATTGTACTTTTCATTGCGCTGAAACGTTCACTGCAAGTACTTTAAAGTGAATTGAACCCTTGCCAAAACCTCTCCATCGTCTCATTCCTTGGAAACAGATAGAACTCCGAAACGCTGTTTAGGGCAAAACTTAACATAAACTAGAATATTATATCGCACCAATAGATTCTGTATTCCACCAGATTCCAATATCAGCGTAGCGAATAAAAATAAGAACTATCTGATAGCGTGGCTCGTATATTGCGCTATATCTACCTCCTGTGAATGGCCTCTTGTATTTATTAGGGGCCATTCCTTCTTGCTACGTTTTTCCGGATAAGATATTGAATCGGTCCGAACCGTCCGGATATGGAGTCCTAGATTTCATTCCGCTTTTATTTACCTGAAAATTTCGTCCCAATCAATGACCAATTCGCCTTTTCCTTGTGTTTTTCTTGCCTTCTCCGCGTGATGTAAACACACTTTCGTGTAAATACAGACGTTCTCTCCAAGTTCCGAAACGAGACGCTTTTCTGCCTCAATCATATCGATCATGTCGTCATATCCGATGGCCGCCCGCTTCGTTCGTCCCACGTATGTTTCTGGAAAAAAAGAGGAAAGTTACTGGAAGTTTGTATTGTCCACCTTATTTATTTCTCAGTTAGTTCACGCTGGAAACCCTCGTCACTATGAAACGGTAAATATCATAACTTTCATCGAATCGCGATTCTTTCCAGGTGATTGGACTCTTGAAAGCGAAAGAAGTAATCGAGTTTCAGAAAATAAAAACCTAAGTAGCATCTATGTGAGGTCCTTCAACTCGGTACGAGTTCGCTTCAAGCAGGCACCTCAACACCTACGTCATTGATAGGCTCCGTTCATATTAGCCAATCTGATGGGTACAATGAACGGAGTCAGGGCGAAAAGTAAACCTCATCCCGATGCACGCTTACAGCAACGCGCTACAAACTGAATCTGAGGATGTGAAACATGAAAAGTCACAAAAGTAAATTGAAGGCAATAGAAATGGAGGTGATTAAAAAGGCCTTGAGATTTTCGCGTGGGAAAAAATCATAAATGAAGAATTTCACAAAGAATATTCCAATGGATTCCTTTTGGTAGAAGAAAGAAAGGAAGACCGAAGAAGACATGAATAGATAGGATTGAAATTTTCAGAGAATCGTTGATTTAACTTATTATAACAATAAAGCTCAAATTAGCAGTGGCTCAGCAGAATAAGTGGAGGGTTTCAGAAAAAATATGACTGTAGATTTGCGATCGCAATTGGCATGTCACATGGTGTAAACTCTAATTTGTAATATACAGGGTGGCCAAGAGATTGGCGTCGAAAAGGAAAAAACAGGTCCCTCGTGTCGTGTCATGGGCTATTCAAATCACCCCCATGTATGTTATGCAATTTTTCAAGGTTTTCGAGTTATGAATTTTTTTATGAACTTTGAGAATTTTCGACTTGACCCTCCTAGAAAAAATATTGAAAAAGATGTACAAGACTTCTCTGTGAAATTCTTTTGTAACTTAATCTCCATGAATTGTACTTTTAAACATGAAATAACCAGATTCGTAACTTTGATAAAAATTATGGAAATGTTGGTCTCAAGTGAAAAAGTTACGTGAATTGGATTATGATCTGAATTTTCGAATCAAAATTAAAAATGTAGAAAGGCTAATTCACGAATTCTTAGTATGCTTAAAAACTGCGCTCAACAGTCAGCTTTTAGAATCATTGATAAAAAATGGTACTCAACACTCTACTTTTGCTAGAATTAGCCTTCAAAGTCATCGAGGTGGAAAAAATCGAAGAACTAGACATTTACTACAACATTATTATTTGCCATTTTAAGATTTTTCTGATCAAGTTATGATAGAAAATGCTGGAAATTAATGAAAATTAGCTTCAGATGTTGGTCAAAAAAGTTCTAGATAAAAAGAAGAAAAAGGTATGGCAATAAATCACACATCATAATGTGAATAAAAAGAAATTTATCTATGAAATTTACAGTAGGTTTTCAGAGTGGGCAACTCTAGCCTGAATAGGTTACATATTCTGCACCTTCTTAGAAAATTTTCTTTCAATTGCATAAAACCTGCCCTGTTCTCTCTTAGGACACGTTCGGCTTCTCTTAACTCCAGTCGCAGCTCGTCTTCACTCGAATATTCTCGGGCGTTAACAATTTCTTAGAAATAACCCCAAACGAAAAAATCGATGGGATTAAGGTCAGGTGAACGTGGGGGCCACTTGATTGGTCCGCTGCGTTAACTTGTGGTCTGGTATCCTCAATGGTGAACTAATTGGTCCATATGAAATGAAGTCCAGACTTGATGGAGAAACGTACAAAAATTTCTTCGAGCATGAACTTCCTTTGCTCCTAGAAGATGTGAGTCTTCAGCTTCGTCGAACTATGATATTCCAAAACGACGGCGCCCCGTGTCACTACGCAATGCAAGTCCGTAATCACTTGAATGAACGATACCCGAAACAGATGGATCGGACACAGCGGACCAATCAAGTGGCCCCCACGTTCACCTGACCTTAATCCCATCGATTTTTTCATTTGGGGTTATTTCAAAGAAATTGTTCACGCCCGAGAATGTTCGAGTGAAGACGAGCTGCGATTGAAGTTAAGAGAAGCCGAACGTGCAATCAAAAGAACATTTTCTAATAAGGTGTAGAATGTGGCCACTTTGAAAACCTATTGTGAATTCTATAAATAAATTTCTTTTTATTTACATTATGATGTGTGATTCATTGCCATACCTTTTCCTTTTTTTTTATATAGAACTTTTCTTGACCAACATCTAAAGCTAATTTTCATTAATTTTCAGCATTTTCTATCATAACTTGATCAGAAAAATCTCAAAATGGCAAAAAATAATTTTGTAGTAAATGTCTACTTCTTTGATTTTTTCCATCTTGATGACTTTGAAGGCTAATTCTAGCCAAAGTAGAGTGTTAAGTACCATTTTTTATCAATGATTCTAAAAGCTGACTGTTGAGCGCAGTTTTCAAGCATACTAAGAAACCGTGAATTAGTCTTTTCACATTTTTAATTTTGATTCGAAAATTCAGATCATCTTTTTAGATTCTGCTCGAAACAAAGGGAGACAACTATTCTTGACCTCACAACTGACCAGGGATCTGCATTTATCGAAACAAAATAAACGCCAAAGAACTTTTTACACTAGTTTGCACGCGAATAACACCGCGCTCTAATAATACTATTAAAGTACAAATTAAATTTGCCGGCCCTTGCAATTTACCAGGGTTTATGGTCATTTTAAAATTTGATCAACTCTGATTAGAACATTCGCGGTATTACTGTATTTAGTGAATTCCAGGTACCCCAGGCGTGTTTTCACAATGAAAATTGATACCATTTCGTGACAGTTCACGCGAATGTTGATTAACGACAGAGATAAGAGGATTTAATCGACACCGAAAATTTTTCAATCTGGAAATAAATTCCATTTCAGTCTCATTTTGCGAAAATTGCAGCAGTTGAGCATTGCCCTCTGGATCCTTCTGAGTATACCACCAGTAGATGAAGTAGTGGAACAATAGATAACTATTGAAATAAATACTATTTTTTCATAAATTCATAAAGTTATCCAATTATCTGAAATGTAGGATTTTTGGAACGCAAATTGGCTTTTCAAATTGATTTGATTGCCGTAAAATTCTGCCTGAGTATCATGAATAATCAGTAATTCTTGCAACAAATCGACTTTTTTATTTTCTATTCGTTGAATAATTTATTTCAAAATGTCATGTTCGTAATGAGTTTTCAAAATCACGATATTCTCTGCAGCTATCCGTAAGATAATTTAGAACAAATGAATACCCTGCATCTCTGTTCGATTTTATTCGACCGGCAAAAACTGACACAATAATCGAAGGTTAAATATTTAGTAACACAAATGCAAATAATTAACTTTCTAATGTCATTCGAATGCTTTAAATTATTTCTTTATATGACTTATGCTAATAGTGAAGACATCGTTAGCGGCTGATGAAATTAATTATCAATTTCAAGCAAATGTGAAATTTATTTTGGCAAAAAATATGGTTTCAATTTTAAATTCATTCACTCTTTTTCGAAAGTAAACCTTCGCGATCATTTCGAAAAAAATAATGGGAATATTTTTCGAATTCGTTCTATATTGATCTTCCTCTTGAAAAAGCAATTGGAATTATATTCAATATTTTTCAACTGAAAAATTCAAGTAATATCCCATTGCATTGTTTACAGATATCATCACAAAATTTTTATGTACTTCCTCGAAATTTCGAAACAATGGAATCATCTCAATTCCTTCATGTTATGCACACGAACTAACGGAACTACTTACTATTCGGTTGAGATAGTTATTATATGAGATACAGTTATTACATGGACATTAGCTTTACCTTAAAACGTCTTTACATCATAAATTTGAGGTGAGCATCTGAAAGAACGTATGCATTTTCCAACTGTGGGAAGAATTAATTGAATGCTGCATTTCGATTGCACAACGTGGGAAATCAGGCGGAAAATTCATTAAAGTTTTCATGAGATATATGCTCATAGCTAATAATCAGATATTTATTTTCACGAAGTTTACCGATCATTTAAATGTCATAGTTTTCGAAATAAAGACACAGGGGATAGTTCACGCATATAGAATGACTGAAAATAACACATCCTGTCGAATTAAGAACATTTTTTGATGTACCCCCATGTTTTACTTTGTTTTTTGTCCAAGTTATAGAAATCTCAATTCAACTCAATTCTTCACATAACTTCAATCAAGTATGGTATAAATTATTGCACAAATAATATAATACACTGGTAAAGTGCGAAGGAAACTCAATAAAAATAGGTTAAGGATTCCGTTTTGGGTATTTGGCAACAGAACCCAATAGAAAATATGCGATAAATTTTGCTGCTCGCATATAATTAATTCTATTCGTTGAATGACGAATGAGTTGTTTAATGACAGTAAATTCAGTAGGTAAATATAACCTGTGCATGAAGGTACAAAACGTAACGATGCGAATTGTGCATAATAAGATATAACGAAGATTAAATAAATATTGAAGATAATTAATAAAGAAAACTGCCGTTACTTTCGTATTTAAAAATCGATTAATGATAGTGTTCCCGTCGTTAAATGAGCCTCTTGCGAAAAGGGGTCATATTCGACTCAAGTTTATCTGTGAACTCACAATTATATGCTATTAGTCTCATTTGCGTGCCCCCCCCCGTTCTTACTACCATGTATAAGTTCTAATCAAAGAGGATTTTTGCCGAGTGTAAACATTTTCGCAGAAAGTTAAAAATCATTTGCTTACAGTTAACCATCCTGGATACTTAAAACCATGCAATAAGTAAACACAGATTGAATATCGGTTTTGCATGGTCCTTTTTCCAATTGTTATATCACAATAAACTTCGAAATTGATATGGGGTCATTTTTCGTTTTCATTTATTAATTCAAATTATCTCATTACAATTCTAGAGGACGAATCAAAAAAATACAAGATAAACCGACTAATCAGATCTGAATCAAGAAAGGATTTTGGTGAACGCAGTAACTATCCTTGTAAACTATATATTTCGTAAATAAATATTCTCAGAATAGGTTGAGTAAGAAAACACCAAATATAATTATGTATAAAGCAAAAATACTATTACGAATTTGTGTGAAATGATGAAAAATGGCGACAATATGTCTTTAGGTCAATGCAATCAAGGGGGTTGGCTTTGTGCAAAATGCTTAATATGTTATCGCCATAAAATATTGGAGAAAAAAAAAATTTTTATTTTCATTTCTGCAATAAACATAAGAGCCCATACCGACTTCAAATTTGAAAAATTGGGGGTTTTACCTTTCTTTCAAAGGTGTTTGAAGGTAGGGTTCACCTTCCATTCAGCCTTTCCACATTGTATTATAATAGTTGTCGATGTATGAGAAATTTTACCTTTTTTCTTCTATCAAAAATTAGTGATGTAATTCCCCAGGAGGGTAATAATTCATTTTGAAAGAATTTAATCCAATTCATTAATTAGCCTTGGGGTAGACACCCTTCTTTTGCATCTTCTTCATAAACAACAATTACAAACGACTATTCTATGTCGAAATAGTATATGCGCTATACATAAACTTCATCAACATAGAGTAGTATTCAACATGTAGTATTCTGTAGTATACTGAAACAAATGTTGCCCAAAACATGAATATATACGAAAGTTTCCAAATAAAAGTTATAACTACAGAAAAGCTTTCTGTTGTCTATTCTGGCGATGTTTAAAACTTACTAGGGTTCACTGTATAGGCCAATTTCTTGACAAAATTGGAGAGTCTGACGGCCAGTATGATGAAAGGGAATCCTACAAGTTCTACAGGTAGTTCAAACGCTGGCTCTTGCGCGTCTGCACCCCAGGGTCTGTCGGTAATCAGAAGATTCACCTGTATCACCACAAACAACCAGAAGATCGATCTAAACAATTTCATAGTGTTCTGTTACGATACTCAAGTCGAAGACACGGTTTCAACTACTAATGAAGTTCAGCATCTGTTAAAACATTAAAGTTTTATCGGTGAAAGTGACCACCACTCCCATTACTGTATCACGTATACCTTCGGTTCTTGTATGTGCTTCTGCAGTTTGATGAAATTGAAAGTAGTATGCGAGATGCCATATTCTGAAGAGTGAGATGGCGAGGCCACTTACTGGTGCCGAATTCTAATGGCTTCGACGGGTTATGCAATGATTCGATAATTTCATAACATACCATCGAATCGATTATTTGAGACTTCGAAGAACTAGGATGATGACGATTTGAATCGATGGGATTACCAAGTCAATATTTGAGAACTGAATACTTCTTGAGGTACAGGAAATTGACCCGGATGTTTATACCACTGAAACAGACGACAAATTGCAATAATATTACCATAAAAAAGAGAAACTGCAGACCATCTTCTAGAAATTCCTATGAATTCATGAGGACATCCACAGAGTGTTCATTTTTTGGAGAAACTTCCTGAAATAATCGGAATTCACTTTTTCCTATATCAATTATTATTTGAACTACACGGCGCATTACAATTAACGCACATTATGGAAATCTCAAATTTGTTCTACAACTGAAGGTGTTCTCAATGATGATTATTTTTATCAGAATTATGCATGCATATGTTATCCACTTTTAACGTTTTTCTTCAATACAGATGTTTTCTCCCAGCAGGAATAAAAAAAGATGATATTATCAGATTTTGAATGTATTGGCTCCATTCTAAAATCAGTTGTTCTTGATCAATTCCAGTGATCAATAGTATGTCTTTCGTTTGATTTTCTACACTCGATCGCTATGCAACGCGAAACACGCAATTTGACCCAAGAGGAATGTGCCCAAGCGGTAGTTTTGCGAGAAGAAGGGGGTGGACATACACAAGAATTGTAGAAAGGTTTGGAGTTTCCCATACAAGTGTGTCCAGAATGTTGCAGCGATTCAGGGAGACAGGTATGAATGTCCGAAGACCAGGACAGGGTAGACCACGGGTAACAACTGCCATTCAAGAACGTTACTTGAGAGTTTCTTCGTTGAGACAACGGTTTGCAACCGCTCGCCCAGGGACGGGCCGAAGCCAAATTTTTGGGGGGGGATAGCTTCGAAAATTTTCCAACTGTGCAAAAATGGATTAGAAAACCAACGGTTGAAGGGCGGAGTGGTATTTTGGATTGCGTGTCAATGTTTTTTTCCCGAGAGCATTAAAAATATTTAGAAAATTTTGTAGTGTAGTTTTTTAATTCTGCATTACTGGATTAACACACTCCACACTCTACAGGATTATACAGCATCTGTTATCATTATTTTGTATGTTTCGATTTTTAAGTTCAATTCCGAAGAAAAATAAATGATTTATTCAAGTGAACTGAAAAAAATCCACATACTACACACTTCACTTTGAATCTTTTTCGGTTCATTTTTGCATAGGAGCCGTTATACTTCGGCCGACGGCTACGGCACCGATTTTCTCCATTCAAAAAGTGCCTTTCATTTTTCCAAGTTCCCGCCCTCCATTTTTCACCAAAAAGCTTGATTTTTTTTAAATTGAAGATGAAGGATGTCTTGAGGGCACTCCAATTTCTTCTCTTTGATAAAATTATTTTTTCGCATGAAGAAATCGGCTACGGCACCGATTCTCCATTCAAAAAGTGCCTTTCATTTTTCCAAGTTTACGTCCTAAATTTTTAAGCTGAAAGCTTGATTTTTTTCTTCAAATTGAAGTTAAAGGATGTCTTGAGGGCACTTCGATTTCTTCTCTTTGAGAAAATCATTTTTTCGCATGAAAAAATCGGGTTGAATTTGAGAGTCTATGAAAATTGACTTCATAGTCGTTTTTCGGCGGTTGTTCATCCATTTTTTTTAGAAAATTCATTGGAGTGCCCTCGACAAATCAATTTTCTATATTTAAAAAAAAATCCATTTGGATATACACTTAATTAATGCAAAAAATTATGGAAATACTGAAAAGACTTCCAGAAACTGTGAAATCGCAGGGAACTGTCTGAAGTTCCAGGAGAATTAAAAAAAAATCGAGCTTTCAGGTGGAGATTTTAGGACGTGAAAAATGAAAATGGAAAAATGAAAGGCACTTTTTGAATGGAGAATCAGTGCCGTCGGCCAAAGTATAACGGCTCCTTAACAGATTTACGTGTTGAACGGAGATTTGATAGAATAAATAAGAATGAGAAAAAAATACTGCCTACTGCCCTACCGAGAGAAATAGCGCAAATTGGTACCAGATGGACACAGTCGATGCGGCCAAACTGAGAAATTCACAACTACCTGCTGAGGGATAACGTGAAAGATGAAAAATTGTTCATCTTTTCAAACACTTGGTAGCAATTCGGAATAAATAAAATTTATTGCTGGTTATACACATTGCACATTGGGCCAAATCTGCCAAATACTCTAAATATACTCTAACAAGAATTTGTACAATTGTCGCTATTCTCTGCATGCTTTTGTCCGGCTAAACGTGGGTTTAGTTTTACCGGTTTAATAAACATTAATTCAAATCTTCATTTAAAAAAAGTCAAATTCATTCACATTTTAAGAAAACTTTTGTAGAAATATGTATTCTAACTCCATTGAAATCTCTCCAACTGCTTCAAAATTTTGCCAACTGCTTCGGAATTTTCCCAACTTCTTCGAAACTTTTCCAACTGCTTCGAAAATTTTTCAACAGCTTCGAAAATATTCCAACTGGTTTTAAAATTTGCCAACTCTGTTCAACATTGGGGACTCTTGTAGAAATATGTATTCCAACTGCTTCAAAATTTTCCCAACTGCTTCGGAATTTTACCAACTTCTTCGAAACTTTTCCAACTGCTTCGAAAATTTTTCAACAGCTTCGAAAATACTCCAACTGCTTTTAAAATTTGCCAACTCTGTTCAACATTGGGGACTTTTGTAGAAATATGTATTCCAACTCAATTGAAATCTTTCCAACTGCTTCAAAATTTTCACAACTGCTTCCAAATTTTCCCAACTAATTCGAAAATTTTTCAACAGCTACGAAAATATTTCAACTGCTTTTAAAATTTGCCAACTCTGTTCAACATTGGGGACTTTTGTAGCAATATGTATTCCAACTCAATTGAAATCTTTCCAACTGCTTCAAAATTTTCCCAACTGCTTCAAAATTTTCCCAACTTCTTCGAAACTTTTCCAACTGCTTCGAAATTTTTCCAACCGCTTCGAAAATTTTTCAACAGCTTCGAAAATATTCCAACTGCTTTTAAAATTTGCCAACTCTGTTCGACATTGGGGGGGGATCGTCCCCCCCCATCCCCCCCCTTAGGCCCGTCCCTGCTCGCCTCCTTCAAAATCAGCTCGAGCAAACTAATGAGGTGCAAATTAGCACTCAGACAATAAGAGATCGCCTCTGAGAATATGATTTAAGGCCTCGTGTCGCGGCAAGAGGCCCAGCTCTTACCCTAGCCCATCGAAGGGCGCGTTTGGATTTTGCGAGAGAGCATATCCATTGGGAAGAGGCCGATTGGAAAAGAGTTCTCTTCACAGATGAGTCTAGATTCTGCCTCTACCATTGTGATCGACGTTCCCTTGTATACAGAAGTTCACATGAAAGATATGCTCAGTGCAATTTCCTGAATACTACTGGTTTCGGGGGAGGATCGATTATGGTATGGGGTGGAATATCTTTGACTGCTCGCACAGACCTAGTGGTCGTTGATAATGGAGCTATGAATGCTGATGAGTATATAAGGAACATTCTTGAAAAGCATGTAGTGCCATTTGCCCCATACATTGGTGAAAATTTCATTTCTATGGACGATAAGAGGTTGAAGTCTCTCGAATGGAATGGCCAGCAAGAAGTCCAGATCTCAATCCAATTGAGCAGGTTTGGGATAACCTCAATAGAAGGCTGAGAAGTTCAGAAAATCATCCAGCTAGTCTTAATGACTTAGGAATCCAACTCGGGGAAATCTGGGAAGGATTAGATCAGAACATTTTAAGATCACTCATTTTAAGTATGAACCATCGTTGCCAAGCTGTAATTAACGCAAGGGGTGGAAATACCAAGTTTTAAGTCACTTATCAGCCTTTCAGTATTTTGAAAATTTTTCATTTCTCTTCTTTCACATAAGATTCGGTGAAATCCTGAATTTTTCTTCCATTTAATGTGTCTTGTTTAGTTCAAAACCTTCCCGAGAGAACATAAAAAATAAGTTATAAAGTCAATGTAGAGTTAACTTTCATTAAAATTTCGATTTTCAGAATGTGCGTTAATTTTTTTGCGCAGTGTATAATTCTCTTTACTACGATTAGAATTCATCATTCACTTAAGTCCACTCCCTCATATGAAAAAGTCTCGAGTAAAAATTAGAACAGTGCTAAATCTCAGTTTTTAGTGAATTGGCTTGAGATAGTAGGATTATGATTTCACTAAAATTAATGATTCTTATGTGTACATGGATTATAGGTACATCATTCAATATTGCTAAGTCCCCCCTGTTTATTTTCGAGTTGAATTTGAATTTTACAATATTTGAATTTTTGAGGAAACTGCCTGACATAATCGAAATTTTCTTGTGCCAATATCTTGATTCTCTAAACTATGATCAAAATTCATCATTGACCCAAGCCCACTACCCCAAATCAAAAAGTCTCGAGTAAAAATTAGAACAGTGCAAAATCTGGGTTTTTAGGAAACTGACTTGGGATAGTAGGAATATAATTTCACTCAAATCAATTATTCTCATGTGTTCATGGTTTTTTCAACATTCAGTAAATAAAATTTTCGGATTATTTCTGAAAGGATATACTTAGGTGGCGAAACCATAACTGTGGATAAATAATACATATTTGGTGTAACGCTGACATAGTAGTTTTCTCGAAAACAAATCGACTGGTTCTATCAGTTAGATCAGAATACTCGGTATCATATTTCGTCTGCTAGAAGGAAAAATTACATCGAGTACAAGATGAGGCGATAAAAATGCTAAACATGGAAACAGTAGATAAGTTCGAGGCAGTATTGTAGCAGTAATGTGAAGTAACTTCGAGATTCTTTGTTCAGATGTCATAAAATAATTAGTTTACTACGTAAGGGACAAGTCAAATTGCTGGAGCGTTTAATATTCTGAAATATTGGACAATCATTATCATTACGAAGGATACCACTCACCGAAGGACCTCGCAAACAGGCCTCGACTGTCTATCTGCTGACGACGCATTTTGTCTCGTATATTTCAGGTAATAGGAAATAATACCAAGATGATTGTTCGGCTTGCTTGTTGCCTCTTTGTAGCACATCTGACCGCCTCTATAATGCCAGACAGTCAGATTTTAATTGTTCATAATTCAGTCGAGATAATTTCAATGAGAATTCGTGAAGGCTCAAAAGGATATAAGTAGGCTGCAGAGTTTCCAAAAGAATTGCTGAAAGTCGACCTGATGTTATCACAGCGAATTAGATCTTCACCAAAACTATAAATCATCTAGATCACAACGATCATGAAGGGTTTTCCAATAAGAGGTGTTATTTTGAATATCCAGCTACATTATTGCCTGCAGGGGGGTCCATGCCCCCCCCCCTGAGATTTTGATGGCCTTATAGTTTTTCAACACCCTCAATATTCCAAAAAATTTTTTTGCCCCCCCTGAGAAAAATGTTGCCCCCCCTGAGAAAAATGTTGCCCCCCCCCTGAGAAAAATGTTGGCTCCCACTGAGAAAAATTTCTGCGGGCCTCCATGTCCAGCTGTTTCGGTAGATGGCACTTTTGAAGCTGCCAATTTTGGACAGTTAACAAGTAGATACTACACCATTAATAAAAACGGAACGATTTACGCTTCAAAAACGTATTGAAATTATCAAAGTTCACTATAAAAATTGTGTAAATTTGTCAGAGACGGTTCGTAAAACCCGAACATTTTTGGTTCGTCGTGAAACACCTTGTGGAACCGCAATATAGAAATTGGTGGAAAAATTTGAGCTGTGTGAACAATAAGACCCGTGCACGTCGCTCAAGAACAGCTGAGAATGTAGCTGCTGTAGCCGAAAGTGTTGAAGAAAACCCAGGTTTGTGCACTCCTCGTCGTTCTTTGGAATTCGGCATTCCTCAAACGTCATTACACCGTATTTTGCATAAAGATTTGGGTCTTAAGGCTCATAAGGTTCAGTTAACACAAGAACTCAAGATGTTATTCTCCATAATCAACGGCATACCTTCCTCTTTATAATGAAAAAAAAACATTTTTCTTTGGATGTCAAAATATATTCTTTTGAAAGAGAGAATTACATACTGTTTTCTTAAATCAAACAATACATGGCATATGGCACGTGTGAAGGAATGGCGACAAGGAACAGATTATATAAAAGAATAAAATCTGTTTCCCGCTCCAAATCCAGTGTTAGCAGAGGGAATGTAAACTGGGTACCATACAATTCTGAGTATGATACACGAGAACAGATAAAAACCTCTGAAAAAATTCTGTCTCCCCGTGTATGTGTGGTGATACTGAATTTGTTCAAAAAATATCCATGTTACAGAGTTCCTTGTGCTTGAAAACAAGCCTTTCCATTGAACTGGATGCAAATATCTTGAAATTATATCTGTAACAGGAAAAAAAAAGAAAAACGAGAAAGAAGCAGTAAAAAAATACTTTAACTGCTAAAAAACCTTTTCACAAATTCCTAACTCTCTTATGGATCGGGAGGATCTTTCGATCAGGTCCGATCTTCCAAGTGATGATTCTTCTGTTCTTCAGGTGTTCGAGGAACGCTACAGGCTCCTTATGTTGGGGGATCATTTCCCATAGATTAGAGTGGTTGTTTTTAGCGAAAAATCAGGAAAAAAGCAAGAGCAAATTCAAAAAACTTCTGACACTTCATTGTCAAAATAACAACTCTCTTTGAAAAACCCTTTAGAATGGTTCGAAAAAAAATTATAAACAAAATTATATATAAGCTAAATGGATAAAGGTATGCATCAAGAGAAGTGTCAAACGAACAACGAGAACACCAAAAAATGTTCAACAACAATTTTTTTAATGGGCCTTCCTGCTCCTTCCTCCGAATGATATAGGATGTTCTATTGAACTCGGACTGTCCTTTTATTGCGTCTTCCCTAGAAGCGGGTTGGTTCAGGTCGTAAAACTCCTAATTTACATGTTTCTACAAACGCCTCTTCAAAAACAGGCCATTGCTCGCTCTCCATCGCAGAAAGAACCCATGAAACTATAACTCCTTTGAAAAATAACTACTGCAGAAATGAAATATGTTTATATTTAGTGCATGCATCCAAATATAGGGGTGCTCTTCAGATAACATAATGAACTATACTTGAATATTATGTTTGGAAGTTTTATTATTACGACTCCTAACTTATGTATGTCTTTATAGCTTTCATTTCTTGTTTATGGTAATAAAAATTGAATAATTTCGTAGCTAGTAGCTTTTTTGTTTCGATGGAAGCCGTTCTCAGCGTTGTGTTCGAACTACAAAGAGTTGTGGATGAATTTCATCATGATTAGTTGAAAATACAGTGCGCGTCAAAATTATGGAACGAATTAATTGTCTCAGAAGAAAAATATTTGGCAACAAAATCCCGAAACAGGTCAATTTTGTTCACTTTTACCAAAATTTATGCATTTTTGAAGGATTTTTGTTGGACCCTGTGCCATCTCCATCAACCCTCTAATTTTTTTGAGTAGGGAAACTGGATCATGTGGTACTTTTTGGGCAAGGTCTTTGTATCTTCTTTACAGGCATGCAGAAATTTTAAATAAATGGCAAAAGTGAAGCAAAAATTGATCTGTTTCAGGATTTTGTTGCCAAATATTTTTCTTCAGAGAAAATGAATTTGTTATACAGGGTGGCCAAGAGATTGACGTCAAAAAGAAAACAGACAGGTCCCTCGTGTCATGGGCTATTCGAATCACCCCCATGTATGTTATGCGATTTTTCACGGTTTTCGAGTTATGAATTTTTCCATGAACTTTGAGAATTTTCGACTTGACCATCTTAAAAAACATATTGAAAAAAGTACAGGACTTCGCTGTAAGATTCTTTCGCAACTTAATCTCCATAAATTGTACTTTTATACATAAAAAAACCAGATTCGTAACTTTGATAAAAATTATGGAAATGTTGGTCTCAAGTGAAAAAGTTACGTGAATTGGATTATGATCTGAATTTTCGAATCAAAATTAAAAATGTAAAAAGGCTAATTCACGGTTTCTTAGTATGCTTGAAAACTACGCCCAACAGTCAGCTTTCAGAATCATTGATAAAAAATGGTACTCAACACTCCACTTTTGCTAGAATTAGCCTTCGAAGTCATCGAGGTGGAAAAAATGAAAGAACTAGACATTTACTACAAAATAATTTTTTGCCATTTTAAGATTTTTCTGATCAAGTTATGATGGGAAATGCTGAAAATTAATGAAAATTAGTTTTAGATGTTGGTTAAGAAAAGTTCTAGATAAAAAAAGAAAAAGGTATGGCAACGTGTCCTAAGAAAGAACAGGGCTGGTTTTATGCGATTAAAAGAAAATTTTCTAAGAAGGTGTAGAATGTGTATTGAGGCTGGAGGTGGCGAGGTGTGTGATTTATTGCCATATCTAGAACGTTTCTTGACCAACATCTAAAGCTAATTTTCATTAATTTTCAGCATTTTCTATCATAACTTGATCAGAAAAATCTTAAAATAGCAAAAAATAATTTTGTAGTAAATGTCTAGTTCTTTGATTTTTTCCACCTCGATGACTTTGAAGGCTAATTCTAGCAGAAGTAGAGTGTTAAGTACCATTTTCTTTCAATGATTCTGAAAGCTGACTGTTGAGCGCAGTTTTTAAGCATACTAAGAAACCGTGAATTAGCGTTTTCACATTTTTAATTTTGATTCGAAAATTCAGATCATAATCCAATTCTCGTAACTTTTTCACTTGAGACCAACATTTCCATAATTTTTAGCAAAGTTACGATTCTGGTTTTTTTATATATAAAAGTACAATTCATGGAGATTAGGTTACAAAAGAATCTCACAGAGAAGTTTTGTACATTTTTTTAAAATCTTTTTCAAGATGGCCAAGTTGAAAATTCTCAAGTTCATAAAAAAATCATAACTCGAAAACCATGAAAAATCGCATAACATACATGGGGGTGCTTCGAAAAGCCCATGACACGAGGGACCTGTTTTTTTCTTTTTGACGTCAATCTACCGACAAGAAAGTTCAGAGCATACAATTTGCATAAATTGTAAAATGTGAAAGACTTAAAAACTTGAGACTTCTCTTGAAAACATACATGTGAAAAATAGAAAGAGACAAAGAAAATTTCGAATAATTGCTGCAACAGATACACGAAGTGAAATATTTCAGATTTTGCCTAATAGAATCAAGTTTTTCCTTACTCGTTCAAGAAATATTCTCCGATATTGTCTTCTCCGAAGCTCCTTGTGAACACTCGAATTTCACTGAAATAAAAATTTATTTTATCGGTTGTCTGCAGTCTTACTCAGAGATGAAACCCAATTTAGCGTAAGTGGAGCAGGCACCAATATTTCCAATGATTGTAAACTTCCCCTCGCATTATTAAATTGTAACCACTGACCAACCACTTCGTTTTCTGGAAATTGCGCTATCCAGTGAGGCTAATACATTTATTCGGAAGAGAAGTCGGAAGAACGTCGCTTTCCAAATGAGAACGTTATTCACTACGGTATTTGTCCCATATTCGATCTTATCTCCTTATATTAGAGATGTCCGGGAAGGAATAGAAACGCTACTCTATTTACTGCAGGAATTCGAATAAGCCACTTCGAAAATGATATCGAAACAGAGGACAATTTGCGAAATTTGAATTAGTTTGAGGCGATGTAATGCTATAAATATAATATACAGGGTGATTCCGGAGGAGACCGTCAGATTTTAGGAGAAATTTACACTAGTCAAGGAAGTTTCGAAACAATGTTTGGTTTATGGTTGGGAGCCTTTACAGGGGTGACTTGTCCGATTCGACCGATTTTTCTTTTATTCATAACTTTGGTATGGCTTGATCAATATTGATGAAATTTTCAGTGTTCAACAATTCGATTGTCTTCTTTCAATAATTTCAACACTTTTTCGAAAATACAAAGTGAAAATTATGATGAGTTTAGATCAAATTTGCAGGTTTAATCCTCCCCATGTTGAACAGAGTTGGCAAATTTTAAAAGCAGTTGGAATATTTTCGAAGCTGTTGAACAATTTTTGAAGCAGTTGGAAAAATTTCGAAGCAGTTGGAAAAGTTTCGAAGAAGTTGGGAAAATATCGAAGCAGTTGGAACAAAACAGTGGTAAAAATTTTGAAGCTGTTGGAAAGATTTCAATTGAGTTGGAATACATATTTCTGAAAAAGTTTTCTTGAAATGTGAATGAATTTGACTTCTTTTGGTGAAGTTTGAAATCAATAGCCGGTTTAATGGCTATTTCTCTCGGTCGGGCAGTAGGCAGTATTTTTTCTCGTTCATAACTATTCTATCGAATCTCCGTTCAACACGTTAATCTGTTAAGGGGCCGTTATTCTCTGGCCGACGGTACCGATTCTCCATTCAAAAAGTGCCCTCCATTTTTCCAAGTTCACGCCCTAAATTTTCCACCTGAAAGCTCGATTTTTTTTAATTCTTCTGCAATTTCAGACAGCTGTCTGCGATTTCACACTTTCTGAAAGTCTTTTCAGTGTTTCCATAATTTTTTGCATTAATTAAGCGCCTATCCAAATAGAATTTTTTTTTTTAATATAGAAAATTGATTTGTCGAAGGCACTCCAATGAATTTTCTAAAAAAAACAACCGCCGAAAAACGATTATAAAGTCAATTTTCATAGACTCTCAATTTCAAACCGATTTTTTAATGTGAAAAAATAATTTTTTCAAAGAGAAGAAATCGAAGTTTCCCCCAAGACATCCTTTAACTTCTATTCAAAGGAAAAATCAAGCTTTCAGATTAAAAATTGAGGGCGTGAACTTGAAAAAATGAAAGGCACTTTTTGAATGGAGAATCGGTGCCGTAGCCGATTTTTTCATGCGAAAAAATAATTTTTTCGAAGAGAAGAAATTGGGATGCTCTCAAGACATTCTTCAACTTCAATTAAAAAAATCAATCTTTCAGGTGAGAAATTGAGGGCGTGAACTCGGAAAAATGAGAGGCACTTTTTGAATGGAGAATCGGTGAAGTGTTTGGCAGAGGCGGCCTTAGGGGGTGGCGAACGGGGCAATCGCCCGGGGCCTCGCTCTTGGAGGGGCCTCGCGCAAAAACCCAAGCAAATTTTCTTCACTGTGAAAATTTTCATTCGAATTTTTCAAGAAGTATGATTTCGCGATAAGTTCGGGCCATCTATCGACTGGCGTTGTGCTGCGAACAGTCGTACTACATGCTATGAAGTGGTGTCCAAAAGACCAAAAATGTATTCTTGAAATTAATCCACTTGCTTATTTTTAACCTTGTGGGAGTCATAGCTGGAATCTCATCTTAGGAGATGCAGCATCATCTTGTGCTCAAGCAGAATCGTTTTTTGAGTTGCTTTGCTACAAAAGTTGTACACTCTCTTTGTCATCCCTTGTAACAGCGTCAGAAATAGCTGAGGAAAATGATAATGAAAGAAAGTTTAAAGAAATTGGAAGACGTTGTGACAAAATTCATTTTGATTATGAAGGGGAAGATGAAGCTAAAGAATTGAACGTGGAAGAGATTTTCAAGATTAATTATTTTTATGTCATTGTCGACAATTTGCGCACAAGCTGCCATCCTAAATTTCTGGCACTTAAACAGCCTGAGAGCATATTTGGTTTCATATAATAAAAAAAATTAAAGGCAATCAATAATAGTGAACTTCTGAAGCAATGCAGCGACTTGAAAATGTCCACCATGACAGTAGGAGAATCATGTGATTTTAATGGAGATGAATTATACGAAGAACTGCATATGTTCATCAGTGTATATGACAGAAACGACGATATTCGGGGCTATTCACTAAGCAAAGTTGTTATGGATAGCAACTGTAAATCGTCGTTATCCCATGCTTATTACATGGGATAACGACGATTAACAGTTGCTATCCAACTTTGCTTAGTGAATAGCCCCGATTATCTCGGTTCTGAAATACATAAGAGAAAAAAAAATAACTATCGAAATTTTCCTGAGAATTATTGCCACCACAGCTGTTATAGTTGCGCCTGCTGAAAGGAGTTTTCCGAGGCTTAAAGTGATCAAAACTAATTTGAGAAATTAGATGGCACAAGTGATCAGCTTTCAGCACTTGCTTTTCTTTCAATAGAAAATGACGTAGCTCATTCGTTGGATTATTGTGCTCTAATTGAAGATTATATAGTTTGAGAAAAAGCCGCAAACATCAATTTTGAAATTCAACATCAATTTTAAAATTCATCTTCTCCGAATTTGCTGAATTTGTGAATCTTTCTAAGTAAAATATTTTAAAACACAAAATTTATTTATTTGTAAATCTTGGGCAGTGTTCGTCAAACATGACAAAATACCTAAACCAAACGACTCGACTTAATTTCGAATCACATACTTTTCACGAAAGACAAAGGGCCTCGCAAAGACCTGCCGCCCGGAGCCTCGCAATTGTTAAGGCCGCCGCTGGTGTTTGGTAAGTGGACTTTTTTGAGTACACTTGAATAAATCATTTATTTTTCTTCGGAATTGAACTCGAAAGTCGAAATATACAAAATAATGATAACAGATGCTGTGTAATCCTGTAGAGTGTGTTAATCAGGTTGCAGAATTAAAAAACTACACTACAAAGTTTTCTAAATAATTTTATTGCTCTCGGGGAAAAACATTGACTCGCAATCCAAAATACCACCCCCCTTCAACCATTGATTTTCTAATCCTTTTATGGACAGTTGGAAAATTTTCGAAGCTCTCCCCCCCCCCAAAAATTTGGCTTCGGCCCGTCCCTGAATTGATGTTATCCCTGTGAAACTGGTAAGAGAGTTACCGGTACCTACTTGAGTTGATGGAAAACTGATTTTCCAACCACCCTAAATTTCTACTTTTCTGCGCTATTCTCGCGTTGGTTCATGACACGCATTTTTTTTCTATATCTCACTCATGCATACTATTGTTTAATATGTATTCGGTAACTGGTATCGATGTATACGAAATGTAGTCAAAATTTCCACTGATAATTTTCACCTAATTGTGTGGAGAGTTTTCAATCGCAAGATCGTGGATGGGGAAAACATACAGGGTGTCCCAGAAGGAATAGATAAGCGTGAAACACCATATAGTTGAGGTATTGGACGCTCATCATAAAATACAAAAAAATTGAATTGTTGTGTTCTCGCAAAATATTCATGAATAGAATATGTGAATATCGTTTTAATTCAAGATCATTTTTGTGGAGGAATATAATGTTTCCTAGATCTTTCCCAAATTAATTTGTCATACACGGCATGACCCTAAACAAGGGCGTAGCCAGGAATTAATTTCGGGGGGGGTTTTGAAATTTTGGTAATTGACTTTGTAAGTGCCGGGAATTGTGAGGGTCGCTTTCTGTAGCAATTATTGAACACTGAAAACATTTCGGGGGGGGTTTGAACCCCCAAAACCCCCCCCCTGGCTACGCCCTTGACCCTAAATGAGTCAGCGAATATTTGTGCCGAACATTGCTAGATTCTTCCTTTACAATTGCATTGATAAATAATCTTGGAGTTGGTATTCGTCAGGAACAATGGGCCAAAATAATAAATCTATCGCGCAAACCTCGTCTAACGATGACAACATGAGCAGTAGCCATTTGGAACCGATGAAATATGATCCAGAGATATAAATCTTCGCCTGGCCATATGCGAGTCCATTTTTGGATATTTTGAGACCACATTCTCGCTTGACGTATATCGATTGCATTCCGAAAGACCAGCATCTTTCTGTTCTAGATGTTAACATGCTTACGGCAACCTTGAATCCCAGACAGCTTGACGCCCAAACTCGCCCGAGTTATCTGACTGACGAATAAATAGCATACAACAGTTCTGGTTAACAATGCGGCCATTCTCGTCGTCTTTATGGGGCAGTATCCACTGAATCTGTGAGGGATTGACAGCTTAAACGTAAACAGAAGAGAATTTGGTCGTTTGGCAGGTGCCTAATTTTCAGGCCACATTTGTTTTCACGATCGCATCATTCTGGCAGGTCCCCTGGGGTTTAAGGATCTTAAAACATAATATGGGTTGTGTTGGGTATTTTATATGGGTAAACTGATATGGTTTTTGCATCCCACTGATTCATTTTTGTCAGCGTTCTTCGATACTTGTTGAGTGATGGCAAACATCGGATAATATACCGTAAATAATACAGCGGGACCAATGGAAGAACGAGATATTATAAAGAGATAACGAGTGCTAATGATCTTTTTTTGTGCTGATTCCTCAAGATCGATTTCGAAGTAAAATAATGTTCTTCACAATTTCGACTTCAATCTCGGATTTACGTATGCATATTGCATATTCTATAATTGCAACTTCCTTATTCAAATACAAAAAAAAAATAAACAACTTATTCTATCCCTTAAATAAAATTAAACACACTTAGGTATATCTATTATAATTGTCCTTTCACTATATTCCTGTTTTCTAGTATCAATTTTCTTAGTACTCGTTTTTCTTTCTTGTCTTCCTTTATTTTCCCCAATCTCTTTCTTCACTTTTCTTCCTGATTTTTCAATTCTCCTCTCTACTTTTCTTTCTGATTTTTCCTAATTGATCTTCTTGACTTTCCTTTCTTATTTTTCAATTTATCTTCTTGGCTTTTCTTTCTAATTTCTCCTAATTTAACTTCTTGACTTTTCTTTCTTATTTTTCAATTTATCTTCTTGGCTTTTCTTTCTGATTTCTCCTAATTTAACTTCTTGACTTTTTTTTCCTATTTTTCAATTTATCTTCTTGGTTATTCTTTCTGATTTCTCCTAATTCAACTTCTTGACTTTTCTTTCTGATTTCTCCATTCAATTCAATTTTTTATCTCCTTCAAAACATCTTGCACATTCTTGATTTTTCTAATTTAATCCGAACTATGCACAGAATCTATTTTCCATGTACAAACTTCAAATGATGTTTCTAAATCTTTCAATTCTAATTTGGCCTCAATAGATCGGAATGAATTTTGAATTTCGAAATGATATTTTGAACCATAACAGTACCTTACTGTGAGACGTATTTTACACCCAACTCCTGAAGAAATAACACAATTTCACTTATATTAAAGTGAGTAGGTAAGTATCTATTTCAGTATTGTGCCATGCCAAACTTGAGTAAAATAGCTTTCTATAATTACGTATTTCAGATGCGTTCCTAAACATTTCTCTGAGTAATACTTCGGTCTAAATTTAGTTCAAAAACTCCGTTGAATCGGTCAGTAAACTATGGGAACGAAGAGGGTTGTTAAACTTCTTGCGTAATGACAGAAGCTCAATGAATAAACAAAGAACTTGTTTTCTCGGAAATTAAAAAAATTGTATCGAGTATCTTACTTGAAGGAATGGAATTTAAAGGTACCTATATGATAAATTGCTTCCTAGTCATTCCTTTGAAATGGTTGACCTTCATATACCTCTAAATATAAATGGTTGTAAGCTGAATCATTCTACAGCAACTGTTTTCTTTATACTCGCATAACCCCGGCGTATCCACCAAATTGTATGAAGCTTAGGTGAATCAATAACGATTCGTTTTATGTTACTGATCAGTTTCTTGGTAATGAGGTGGTTTACTGGTATGAGAAAAGTGCTTTTGATGTGTGTCATGGAGCAGAACAGCAGGAATCGACAAGGATGATTGGGAAATAAAACAATGAAATTCTTTCGGCATGTTTACATCTATTTTATTTGTATCTATATAAAAGTGTAAAACTTTACGATAAGTGAAAGAACTCGGTAGTAGACGTGTGTATGGTTTAATGAAATTCCTGCAAAAAAAGCAGCAAAATATAACTCTTTCCATACATCACAAAAATAGAATACTATAGAGATATATGTTTATAAACATGTATAAAACTTAGTAACATATAGATCTCAAATAATAGTATTATACATAAGCAACTCTAACTGAATATTTTATTGGTCTCCCCAGGGTTCAATATCACGAAGGGGCCTTCTTTCAGGCCAGATTGGTCCTGTTCAGGTAATTTTCAATGTACAAAGGCGAACAGAATTATTGTTGTTTTATATTCAACAAAAATAACAGGGAATATTAGGATAGTATCCTACGTGGACTTTCGGTCTCGTAAAAAAATACAATTCTCTGCTAAAATTCTCCATAAATTTAATACGATTATATCAAAATTCTCTGAATCACATACATAGCATACAATTTTGAAAATAGAGGGAAATTGTTCGAATCTGTTATTTTTGCATTATAAAACGAGCATGAGAGAAGACTTCCTACTTACAATCTTATGGCAAAACAGTTCTTACACAATAAAATAAGTAAACACAATAAACAATAACATACTAGTACATAAAATTTACGAACAAAAAAAAAATGAGAATCCTAGCCAACGCTAAAACAAACGACTATAGTGACTAGGTTATAATCAACTACAAAACAAAACACTTTAAAATATATTTCGAGATCATGGGATCAGGAGTGATTGTAATAAACACTTCTAGAAAGAAGTGAAATTACACTTTGAATAACATCACAAGTGAATTTACACTCTTCTAATCACAGAGACGCTTTGAAGAGCCAACTAACTACACAAAAAGCATTAAACCTATACTACTAATCCTAGACTACATATAAATTGCTTTAAATTTCCAAAATATTAACTCGTTTATAATAGTTATATTTATGTCTATAATTTTGGGCGGCCTAACGGCGATTGGCCAGTCACTCCATAAATAATATGTACAAAATCAGGTGCGGGTTGATCGGCTCTTAGCGTCCAGCAATCGCCGCACCCTTTTTACAGAGATCATATGAAAACCTTAGGGCAGCGGCTGATCTGCCTCCGCAGAACTGCGAGCTGCGCCGTTCTTAACTCTACAGTTAGACTCATGGTAGCGAAAGCGAACGTCCTGCCCACCTGAACTGCCTGCTCCCAGGGCCGGCGTTAGGGGTGAAACGGCGATGGTGCCGTCTCGGGCGCCACTTTGTGAGGGGCGGCATTTCGGCCAGTTTCGGCGGCCGGGGATCGGGTTATTATTAATGGACGCCCAAGAACTTCTTTGCTGCCGGCACCGAAACTGACCGCACCGGCCCTGCCTGCCCCACAATGGCATTCGCAAATTCAATCTTTGGCTATACTGAATCCAACTCTGGCTATGTACAATTTTTATCTTACAATTTTTTTTCAGTTATCAAACAGTCCAAATCAACTATGAATATTCTTTCTAACCATATAAAATTCCTGAGAGTACCTCGACGAATCCAGACCTATCGTCGATATACTGAATGAGATCAAAATGCTTTGATAGTTACTTGTTGCTCTCTTTGGAAAGGACGATGCCCACTTGACACGCACGCATCTACATTAAATAGAACGCCATCAAGCTTATTGTCCCATATATTTCAATATATACACAACTAACAACAAAACACACCGAAAGTATATATAATCGAAAATGAAAATTTTTCGCATAATCTACATTAATAATCACTGTGTCTTTGGAAAAGGTGACGAGACTTTTAAGGTGCAGTTACCGCAGAAGATGCCACCCGACTACGCATATCACTGTAGTCGTCCAGAACTGATTTGTGGTCAAGGTACGGGGTACAAACCAGGACCACCACAACCGGCAAGAGTCCCACCTCAATCTGAAGAATGATGCTGGAGCATCCACTACATATACTGGCTCGATCTGCAAAGGAAACAATCATTATTTTATCATTCCCATTCTCTAAACCCTTCAGTAATTCCGCATAGGGTTCATTGCTTGTGTGCAAAAACTGATACGATAATAAGCGCATTTATTAACAAAGAATACCGCAAGCATTATGCGTCCTCACAATACAATAAAAATAATTACAATATAATTATCTCCAAGCGTCAATTCAAGGTTGAAAATACACGTCACAAATATCAACAGCAATTATAGGTCGATGTGATGATAAACTTTCCTTCGGATATGAAGCAGGAATAATTATCCGACATTTTTCAATTAGATTAGTATATGCATTTTTTCCGCGATAAGGAATAATTTATAAACAACGCATTGCGTTCAAGATTTGTCCTGAATGATTGACCCTGAATGCTGCAACTGCCGAACTCCAGCCACGTATCGTTGGTTGCATAAAAAAAATTTTAACGGCGGCCGTCGGACAAATCTTCAACACATTCGCTTGGTCCTCTCACTTCGCACGCGGAATATAGCCATTTTTTTTTCAAATAAACACATTTGATTTACCAAAACGCTTCAGAAAATTCTAGCTGGGTTTTCACTTGAGACCAGAATAAAAATTTCCCAAGTAAAAAAAGAAAAATTCTAATATAGGTACTCACCACTTGTTCTTGGTTTTCGTTGGAATCGTACACTTCCGATTTGTCGAAGCGTCCGATGAAATCATTTTTTGCATCGTCCAATTCTTGGGCAGTTGGAGAGTCGGACAGTCTGTGTGGGACGACGAATCTTTTGCAAGTCGCTATAGCACTTAACACGGTGTCATTCACAATAGCTCCATTCGGATTTTCCTGGTTTGCATGAGGAGTTTGCCGTCCACTGCCAGATTGAACTGCAAATAATAATTCAATAATGTTAAAGTCGCTAAAGTGGACCGCAATTACGTGCAGCATTGTAAACACAGCTGTTCCTGCTACTATATATCGATTGCACATGCAGTTTGCTAATTGTAAATACAAGGCCAGTAGTAAAAGTTGCGTTTCGCAATATATATTCTCCACCAGAGGTAAATACTCGAAGACAAAACGCGCGCGATAGAATCGTGTTTATAATTTCAATTCCGATGGAATGGATTTATAAAAATCTGAATAAATTTTAGAAACTAACCCCCTTTTCATTTTTAATAATGAAGAAATTATCGCACGTCTTGAACAATTTGTAAGTAGATACAACGAGCGCGACAACTTAATAAATTCTTAATCGCCGATAGAATGGGCGAATAAAAACCAAAATAAATTTCATAAACTGTCTCCGATATTTGTTTCAATAATGATGAAATTACTGCACGTTTTGAACTGATGCTAAGTAGATTAAACACACGCAAAAACTTTCAGTTGAATTTCAAATTAAGATAGAGCGGGATAAAAAATCGAAAAAAATTCAGAAATTCTTTGTGATATTTATTGTTTTCAGTAATGATGAAATTGATGAGCTAGTGTGGAAATATTATCAAGTATTTTAATTTACTTTGATAAAAGTTGACATGTAAATTTGCCATCACCCACCACTAAATTGACCGAGATCTGACTGAGACTCAGTATTTCGAAGATTAAATTTTTTAAACGAAGATTTAGGTGAAAATTCACGATTCGCAGTAAATTGAATTAATTCTTATAATTTCTTAAAGTTGAAATCAGATTGTGATTTAGTATTTCAAGAATAATTTTTTTTTTAGAAAATTCTGATGAAAATTCTCGATATTCAGTTAAATTAATAAATATTTCCGTGATGTAGTGAAATAATTGTTAATGGGCGAAAATAATAAAGCAAGAAACTCCCGACACTCAGTCTCCAACATAATATCCGTAGTGTCAAGGAAACCGCATCCCAGTTAATTTATGAAATTATCATGTTGAAAGTCATTGACATTTTGCAAGTCTGAACACGAAGAAAATACAGCATTATTGAAACTGATTGTTTTTGCGGCAAAAGGTCAAAGCTGCAGCTTGTGGCAGAGATCGCGCAATAATTATTCCTTCGACTGGTATATGAGATGCATGTTCTGCAAATACGTAAAGCATCTAGCAAAGCAAAAACAACAACTGAAGTTGACCCTGAACCTACATCGCGCTAGAGACAACTCGAGCAACAGGTATACCAAGAAAAGTGGCGCCCAAAATTTAAAACTTGTTTACCAAGCTTTCTCTTAGCGAACTCCTCAACATCTTATGAAAGTCAATATGATAATTCCGTGAATTTTTAACACTGGGATCGGATGAAGAGATACAATTTTCGGAATCATAAAAAATTTTTTTTTTGGTACTCACGTTTATTTTTAGCACGAAGCTGTTTATTTTCATTCCGCTGTTTTCTGAATTCCACTGCTAATCTGTTGAGCAGTAGGCTGAGTTGACTGATGATGACATCAACATCGTTATTTTCTTCCGGAAAGGCAAAGGGCACTGCCATGATGACACGAAAAATATTCAGCAAATCACTTCACTTATAAAAAAATAAAAGTTGAACGAACTACTCGAAGTCACTAAACGAATTCGCGCGCTTTCAGCAGGACACGTCCACTACGCTCGACGGCTTGGCGAGGAATACGGTGAGCACCACGGAGAAGTCGGTTTCATAGAACACACATAGACCGTCTACGCGTCCGCATCATGTTTAGAGGCTATCCCCACTCTCACACAGAATACACGATCCACATTTCTCTTGACAGTATGCACAAGGGTGAAAAGCACCTTTTTGCCGTCAGCCAATACCAGCCCTCCATAGTGCTATAGGCGTGTCCACACAAAATCCCTTGGAAAATATAACTGGAATAGGTGCTCACTTCGTATACAACATCCCAAAATAACAAAATTATATTGGTCATGTGGTGCTAGAATACACTTTTTCACTTCCTACTATGAGACAACCGTCAGTGTGTCATACTTCACCCCCACCCCCACCCCTGGAAAAATTTCAGGATTTCCAGTTTGTGATGTTACTGAAAATTGTGCATGTTGAAGTTTGATTTTTCTCAAGTGTGCATAAATTTTTTCGACAAAATATTGCAATTCTCAAGGAATAAAAATAATTATCCAAATTATTTTCGTCGAGCATGTAAGTTCTTTGGGCCTTGCTTCGCAAATTTTCTTTCAATTAAATTTGAACTGCTCCCATGAACCAATTTTTCCATCACTTCGATATTCAAAATTTCTTGTGATTTTTTTCAGTATCCTGTCATAATTATGTAAGTATTTCACTTCTACATCTCTTTGAAATTTTTCTTTCATAAACAACTATTTTCATCTTTATTCAATATATTACTGGTTAAAAATTAGTATTTCAGAAAAATTAAGTACATAATTATATGTGGCAAGAGAAAAACATACTCTACAAAAATTTAAATGGCTACATCATAGGAATCATAATAACTGTTCTCTCGATGATTGCAACCCCAGAAATAAACTTCCTCAATTATAAAACTTATTTTTCCTAGAGAATTTTCTTTCGATTAATTATTATCACATGATATTTGAATTATTTTTACAATTACAAGAAAAATTCAATTATTCCGAATTTTTTTCTAATTGTTCAGTGAACAAGAATATCAAAATTAATGAAATGAAGAGTTGTTACTTTTTCATTTTCTGAAATCCCTTGAAAAAATTTTTATTCGATAAATTATCCTCAATATATTTTTTTTTGTTATCGAAAATCGGAAAATTGGATTTAATATTTCTGGAAAATTTTCAAATGCCTAAAATAATTTCCTGAATTATATTGGGTATGCTATTTTCAATTTTCAATGCTTCCAAAATTTTTTAGTAATTCAAATTCACCTTCTGTGCAAATTTTTTTCTGACTTTTTCATTGATTTCATTTGGAACCATGATAAAAGTTTCAAAATAATCGATGTTTCAGTTTTTATAATACCACCAAATCAAAATATTCATTTATTTATACGCTAATATCTTCTTGAATGTTTTGTCTTTATTATTAACACCCCTTTCTGAATATTTTTATAACGATGAAATAGAGACAAAAAATTACATAAAAATAATCAGGAAAATATTATCAACAATATTATTTATTATATGCGGAATTTTTAATATTGGGACTCATCAAGTCATCAATTCTTCTCTAAGATTTTTATTCTTCTCTAAGATTGTTTATTGATTCGATATGAATTCGAAAACCAACAAAGAATTATTTCTAAACTGTCCCAAAATCATCTTCTGAAAGAATTAACCAAGTTAAAAAAAGAACTCGAGCAGATTGTCGGATCTCGTAAGCACAGCGCTTATATCAGATCAATAAATACATAAATGTCGTTGACATTATTCTAAACGAAATCAATATGGGTATCGTATAAGCTTGGCTTTTTTTAAAATCGATTTTCTGCATGAAAACTCTATAAACGTATGAAAATTCCTTATGAATAAAAAATATCTGATACTGAACTACGAATAATTTTTATTTATTTTGTTATCTGCAATCTGATGGTTTATTGATATTGTTGAAAAATTGATTTGTAGGCCAATGCGTCGAGTAGGATTTTCACATTGATTAATTTCGTGATAATAACAAGTCAATGGTCAGATTAATTGTGATGAATTCGAAATGAATCTATTTTTATATATCTGTCGTGCGAACATACTGGCCATCACTTATGTATCTTTATGTACCATCCGCAAACATAATTTACCACACAGGTAATATTCTGGCATGGTGAATTAATTCAATTTTGATGTTCCGCTGTTGGTGTTGAAGATAGGACCAAAGATCCGTAGCTGGATGGTCAGGTGGGAACTGTTTATATCCCAACTAGGGCAATAACCTCTCCTTTTACCCTGTCTTCGATCATTACACCATGAAAGCACATCTAAATGAAATGTTGACTCGTTTTCTGCCCTTTTCTCACTTCCCAAACCACAAACTCCGAACGCATGGATCATGTAAAAACAAAACGAATAGATTCTCTTCTATTTGTTTACGGGTAAATGAATCGTTAGGACCAATGAATTTGGAATGAAAATGAATATTATTGAAATTTTAACGATGATGAATTGTAACAGAAAAAGTTCTATTTGAATACTTTCGAAATTCATGTAAAAAATTGAATCCTTTCGAAGGGAAATAAAAAAAATGTCATTGAAAGTTATTGAGAAATTGAGAAAAATTCCTAATGGCAATGACATAAAGTCTGTCCATTCTAGCGAAAAATGGAAAAATGAGTAAATCCCCTTATCACCACTGATTTCATTTCAATGTTTCAAACACTCGATTATATCAGAAACGCCAATGCCCTTGAACCGGTATTTGGAGATTGTGATGAAAAACAATTCCTAGTAAAATGAACCTTCGATTTTTTCGAACATGAAAAAATTATGGAAACTATCCTGGAAGTCATTTTCAACCATTTTTCGGTTTCGAAGAAATTTTTGTACTGAAGAGTAATCTGTCATCAAAAAATCACACTATGAATATTTGTTTTGATTTCCTTCGATAGGGGGGCAATTGCCCCTCTTCTATCTGCGCGTGCGACAACATTCGTGAATAGATGCCTGAAATATCTGCATTTTCAGCACATTAGATCATCTCGATGCTATTGACATTGTGACCTTGAAATCCGTCAAATCCGTTTCAGTGCCGTCTTTATCAGTCAGTTACAGTTTAATCAAGTCTAGGAAATCAATTCGAAGTTTGCTATACCTGCTCCATGTCGATATAACGCATACAAATAAATCGATATGATTTTTCCTCGGAATTAAGCATTGTTATGAATAAATAGCAATGTACACAAGAAGAGGGAGATAAATAGGTTCTAATGTCAAAGAGAATTTTTGTTCTCGAGATCAATATTCGTATCGGATGGATGACACCAGTTGCACGCACTCTGCAAATCTATTTAATCAAGATATCTGATGAAAATATGGAAATCAATTCTTAGAATGATCGGCGGGATTTCTACACGCGTTGACCCCAAATTGCTGTTGACCTTTCAGCACATTGAAAAAATACATAAAGAAATTTTGAAGGAGCTATTGTGATTTGTGATTTTCACGCTCACTATAAAAATGGGGACAAAATCACAAAAGTTACATTTAAATCACTAAAATAATTATAGTTATTTCACGAGATATTTGTAATTGAATATTTCGAGGAATTTGTTATGAATTTCCAGAAAATTACAAAAAATTCTAAATTTCCCAAAGATTCACAAGAATTTGCAAAGGTTTACAAATATTCACATTTATTTTCACAAGGAATAACAATTTTTGATAGATTGTAAATTCACAATCGGATGTGAAATTACTATATGAAAGTAATTTCGCCATGATTCCTATACTGACCTAAAATAACCCATGATTATTTCTGTAAAATTCTTTTTACAGTGTACGAAATCTGATCAATGCGAACTTTTACTCGGTGGAATTACCGAAAAAGAGTGAGTCATCTAGGAAATATTCATCCGATGGAAAATGAATTATTTATTCACCAGATTCATATAATCATTACGAAACGCCTTAATTCTGTTTTTTGTTTGATCAAGTAACAATACGTGATATTTTTCAGGATTTACATTCACTTCGATTTTTGGATACCTTGGAATTCCTTGTTGCTCCTGTTGGCAATCACTTTGGGGACACAGAACTCTATACATATGAGATAGATTTGTTGTTACGTTATATTCATGAGATATGAAAATTTATGTTCACTACTACTCAATAAAGTATTCATTTTCAAATTTTTTCACCCCTTATTTTATTTTATTACCCCAATTTACCCAGAGATATTTGCACTGTGATTTTGAGAAACAAGCAGGATTGCAGCCTGAAATGTGAAATGAGTACTATGTATTTGTTTATTCATTTCTGACTCGTTCATTTTTGTTAGGTACATAGAATAGGATTCGAGTCTTCATTGAGATAAAACATTTATTTTAAATTTTAATTCAGTCATATTTTATTTATTAAAAAAAAATTAAAATTTTTGACAAAAGATTAATTTTACTTTAAAAAAAATAATTGAAATAATAATCTGAAGGTATGAGTTTTTGCACCCATTCTGGTACTCAATAAACAAAAAGCGTGAAGGCTTTAAGATATGAAAACAATTGCTTGATCTTCTCGAAGCACAATAAGGACAATTATTTGGGTAAATCATTGTATCCATTCATAGATTGACGATTGACATAAAAAAATTTAGAAGAATTGAGTCATGAACATATGCGTTCAGAAGTCATTATAGGTAATACAAATTATGCTAAATTTAAATTCGAGATATTGAGGAAATAAAATTTTAAGTATTATAACGCCGAAATCTACAATGTAGGTATCTTATTTTGAAAAGCAACAAACATAATGACACAATACAGATATTTGAGCAAAAGGATCATGCCCTAGTCTATGGAAATAAGGAGGGTATTTGAGTTTAGTTCACAATGACAACCCTAATTTTTTGTAACAGAAATACATATATAGAGCTTTTGTTGCTGAGGATCATTTGATCATTGAAGGGTTTTTTAAACCCCCGTTTCATATTTTTACTCATCATCATCATTCCGTATTTGAGCATTTCTTCACTATGAATAAAGAACGTATCAATTACAAGTTCAGTTATGTCTGTAATTATGGAATTGAGGAATAATGTCCCTCCGAAAAAGGTAATTGTAGTTACTTATTTCTGTTGCTATAAGTATAATCTGAAATTTTTGCACATGTCAACTCTTATCAACTAAATGAATTCCAATAAATGTCAAAGAATTCGAATTCAAGAAGTTTCATTATTTAATTTCTATAACAAAAGGACTATACAGTTTCTGGCACCAAAAGGTAGAATAGTCATTTAAATTAAGCTCTACTACCCTCCACCCCTTACAGTATGAAAAACTCCTCCATTAAACATGGAAAATTATTAAATTGAAAATAAAAAACACCCGTCCAAGTATTTTTCTACCGAAAAAATATTATAAAAATAAGAATTCTGTGCGTTACTCTTTAGTCACTGTCTTTGATATTTTAGAAGAGTTTGTCCTTGTTCTCTTAGTAATTAATCAATAACGGATGATTTTTTAACTATTTTCCTTTTTGGCAACACTGATTTTGACAGCTCACGTACATTTCGTGTTTTGTATCACTGTCGAACATCTTCAGTTTGGTCTATAATTTAACCATGAATTGTCTTACAAACGAACAACGCTAGCAAATCTTTGAATCTTTGAAGTTAATCGCGCGTTTCTTCCATTTTTGGTGAGTTTAATCGACCCACAGAAACGACTATTCGGGCTATTATGACTAAATTTCGCACTAAATTTACAATGTTGGACATTTGGGCTTATATTTCTGACTGGCGGATCATCTTTTCAAGGGGGGCATGAATTTTTTCAGGGGGCTTTGAATTGATCCATTGAAAATATAAGGGATCGACTGATCTATCAAGGAATTATTGTCAATTTCGAGGTCCAAGGTGGTCCATGAAATAATCTTCAAACATTCAATTATTTGGAGCGTTCTACCGATTCAAATAAATATTTTATGTATTTTCTGAATTTTATGTGTTTTCCCAAATTTCCTATAGCTCTTAAAAATCACCCATTATAATGAGCAATATTCGTTTGTTGAAATTGACCCCATGAGGTCATGATTTGATGTTTTTTTTTCCTGCTGAAATCAAAATAACTCATATTTACACAAAATAAAAAAAAAATATTATTTAATAATCATTTTTGATTTCACCATTGATCATAATACTCCAGAGATCTTCTTGGACACCTGGGAGTGTAAAATTATCCTTTTCTATATCTTGACCTAAATTTATTCATAAGTGTATCCTGCGCTCACTAAATTAAACACTCTATTTTGTACATTTATTTGGACTCCCTGTGTACCAATTTTGTGCCAATAAATTGAATTGAGAAAAAGAATTTTCTCTTTCAATTGTGAAAAAATGTCAAGACCGGGTGAAGAAGGAAGAAATAAATAAAGTGGAGGACTGGCTGACCACTGTGGGCAAATAACATTGGACAACCTCTTTCTCCTCCGTTGGGACCATCTAAATATCGTTGAATTTGACAAATCGTTGCCTGCGAGCAGGGCTCGGAAAGACACCGGAATTGTGGATAGGATAAAAGTCTGAGATATAGTGCCCCTCCAGCCCAGTAACTGCGCTGCGCTGAAAGACAGGTCAAAACCTGTCTCCGTTCGTAACTGCGTGATTGTTTTAACCAAGTTGCAGGTGTTGCACCACCTCCCACTCCGGCCCTCGAACTATACCGCACCATCTACGGGAGAAAAGGTAAAAGCCAACAGCACGCAAATTGAGACAAGGTTATATTTTTTGTTACCTGATTAGAAACTGGATTTGTAACCTAAACTCCGAGTCCCCAAAATGAAGGGTCTATTAATTCAGAAACTGTCTCGGGACGACGATGTTTCTCCAATGGCTGATCGACTTGAATTATTTCGTCCGGCCTTTTTTCATTAATATTTTGGCGCCCGCTTTTACTTCATAGACGTCCTACGAATTTTAATCAATTGATTTCACAGCTGTCTCCTTCCGCGTAACATTATAAAATCTACCATTGACTGCGCTATTAGCGTATTCGTAACGACATAGAATATGCGAAAATGCTAATTTACAGGATTTATTATCCATATTGATATTCTTTGATATTCCATGTGAACCGTTTTTTTTTCTGGGACTGATATATTTATATTCTTGTATTTCTCTATTAATCTGAAAAACTTGAATAGATCAATGAAACCAATACGCCTTCTAGTACAGGAATAAATGTGTTTTTGAAGGAAAATTATTCTGAAAAAGTTGAAAATGGCATACAAACAAGTTTATATCAAACGCCCATCCTATACAGGGTCTTTCACGAGGAACCTCACCCATATTTATACGGGAAACTACTGAACGTATTTTCATGAAATTCAGCACTTATAAGTATTTCACGATGCTGATGAAATCTAAAATATTTTTAAGGCATGAGCACCTCCGGTTTTTCCGGAAATGACGTCAACTTCCGTTTTTCAAATTATAACACCATTTTTTTATTGCAGAGATAGATTCCTTAGGAAATTTCAAGTTATTTTGATGTAACATTTTTCAGTTTTGGTTGGAAAATTCTCTCTGAGCGGGAAAATTCGAAAAAAAAATCGAAAATAGAGCTCCGCTGAAACAAGAATAACTTCGAGGTTTTTGGATGGAAAATGGATATTTTCTGATTTAATATCCACTTTAGGGCAAGGGTGTGATGCATACACTCACATTATTTTTTAACGTAGATTCAATATGTGCCATAAAAAAATGGGGTTCTAATTTGAAAAAATTGATTTTTCACGATTTTGTCATCCCTAACTTTGAAAGCGATTGTTTCACCCCCTGTATCATGAATCGCGATTTCGATTTTTAAAGTGGATACATCAATCTTACATCTTGAAAAATCCCAAAAATGAAAATTTTCCATCCAAAAACCTCGAAGTTATTCTTGTTTCAGCGGAGCTCTATTTTCGATTTTTTTTTCGAATTTTTCCGCTCAAAGAGAATTTTACAACCAGAACTGAAAAATGTTACATCAAAATAACTTGAAATTTTCTAAGGAATCTATTTCTGCAATAAAAAAATGGTGTTCTAATTTGAAAAACGGAAGTTGACGTCATTTCCGGAAAAACCGGAGGTGCTCATGCCTTGGAAATATTTTAGATTTCATCAGCATCGTGAAATACTTATAAGAGCTGAATTTCATGAAAATACGTTCAGTAGTTTCCCGTATAAATATGGGTGAGATTCCTCGTGAAAGACCCTGTATAATTAGAACTTCAACGCTCTCCAAGCATCATGTGTTTTTTTTAGAGCGATAAAACTTCAAATTGAAATAAAACACCGAAAGGTATCATTGGGGAATAGATTATATATATTATATACAGAGTGTAACAGCCAAATGGAATAAATATCGAATAAATGAGGGCGTTTTGGGAAAAACGCTCGGACACGTCGACTTGTAATTTTAAATACGCATATTCTTCAAGAAAATAAAATTATATAGGGTGTTCCATGCGACCGTGGCCAATACCAACTTTCTTATTTCAAATGCAACCCCCTGTATATTATTTATTTTTTGAATTCTTCAGAGAATTCTAGACACAATTCATGCACAATGTCATATAGCTATCTTTAACTATTTCGGAAGTATAAAGTGTTTTCAGATTTATTGCAAAAATCAACGTTTTAAATAAAAATTATTTTATTTCACAAATTCGGTACATTACACTTAAAACCTTATAAGTAATACTGATTTTTTCTTAATTATTAAAAAAAACAAAAAATCATTAATGTCAATGTAGGAAATGTGCAAAATGCTCGCCGCGAACGTCTTGGCAACATGCTAATCTGGTGTAGAATTGTTTTTTTTTATTTCTTCTCAGTAATGGTTTTTGCTCACTTTCTTCATATCAAGAGGTAAATGGGAAATAAGTATTGAGTGTAATGTATCGAATTTGTGAGATAAAATAATTTTCTTTTGAGATGTTCTTTTTGTAAACAATCTGAAAACACTTAATATTTCCGAAAAAGTTGAAGAAAGATATAGGACATTGTCTAGAATTTTCTGATGAATCCAAAAAAAAATGATATACAGGGGGTTGCATTTGAAATAAGAAAGTTGGTATTGGCCACGGTCGCATGGAACACCCTATATAATTTTATTTTCTTGAAAAATATGCGCATTTGAAAATGTAAATCGACGTGTCCGAGCGTTTTTCCCAACACGCCCTCATTTATTCGTTATCGAATTTATTTCATTTGGCTGTTTACACTCTGTATAATACATTTGAATTAAGTTTGAAGCCAAAATTTTTTTTATTCAGAGAAAATGTAATGACATTCATGTTTTAAAAATAATTTTCGGCATATGTCCACCACGACTAGCTCAGAGGAACTGCATTCTACCAGTCCAATTTTGATTAATTCAGCCCTTATTTCAGCAATAACACGAGTTATGTTGGCTTCCATTGTTTCTGGGTTATGAGCATAAACCAAAGACCCGACATGATCCCAAAGAAAATATCCATATCGAAAATTCTATCACTCTAAAAAAACACCCGATAGAATATGGATTTCTCAGTTTGTTTGAAAACATTGGGTTGTTGAATGGTGTCATGTTCAAATCGGTTGTTCCTTTTCACCATTGGTCAATGAGATTCCGTATAACAAGAATAAAAATGAAAGCAACTTCTCAACGGAAGTGTCCCTGATTCAAGCAAATGTGCGAAACAGGTACCGGTTTCAAGAAAATGGTGTGATATGAGCATTATTCAGCGTATCATCTCCCCCACTCATCCTGTATTTGTACTAAAAATACAGTTAAAAACAATTCGCCTCAAGTGAGTCACTCGACATATTGTTTCGTGTTTGCGTTTTAATTGTATTCGTGACCTAATTTCGGATTATCCACCGATATTGAAAACTGCTTTTTTTCAATCATTTCAGGGATTAATGCATTTGATCTGATCTCCACAAGTACACTTGAAGATGTTGACAGTCCTCTTGTCTCTTAAGAGTCTATACTCGTAGAATATAGTGTATTAATAGTCACACGATTCCGTAGTTTGTCACATTTTCGAGAGGAATACTCTGTATTTTTTCAATGGAAAATTGTCCAATCGTTGCATTATCATAAAGATATGAAGTGATAATTGTCCTGAGAATGACCTAATTTAGGTTAAACCGTCATATTCATCTCCAGCGTTGTTAAACTTAAACCTTAATCCAACTAAAACCTCATTTCTCAAAATGGATATCATTTATTTTCTCTGAGACTATAACGAAACAAAAATCATGAAATTTTGTAATACTTTTCTTTCTCAGCAGCTCAAAAAACCCAATGAATTATCACTACAAAAACAACTATATTTCTGCATTCTGTTTTTAAGTTAGCGGAGGACAAATAAGCTTGCATTGAAGCCCATAAATTTACTGAGAATCTTTCCATGAAGTCAAAAAATGTTTGTTGTGAAAATTGAATATTTCGTTATAAACTCGTCCGTCTAGAGTATATCAGGAACTTAATTTGGTTTGTGGACGATCCAGAAAATTTTTGGTAATGTCAAGGATAAAGACCCTGCATTCAGATACATATGTACTTTCAAAAAATGTATACAAGTCATTGCTTTACCATTGTTGTCTACATCTCTTATTATGGTTACATTCTTTCAAGAAATGATAAAACTAAAAACTAAAATCAGACACAACTGTCAAGAAAACGAGTCTGGATAAATTTTTATCTGCAGGCCACTCAAATTCATGTATGTTCTTCTTGTTCTTGCCTACAAACATTGGGTTATCGGAAATCCTCCCCAAAATTGGAAAATGTAGAGGTACCAAAAAGCTATTGCGAAATTTACCCTTGAAGCTCCCAGTTTGAGACGCACCTGACTGAAATTTTCATACTGTATTCACAGTTAGTTTAAGGCCCTGAATAAAAAGACTCGTATCATAATTAATGAGTTTAGCTACTTTAGTTCCGGAGAAAAAATAATCATAAGAGAAACGTTTTTCGAAAAAAATTCTTCGAACTTCTCCCAAATATTTTTGATCGAAGAATACGGTGATGAATTATTGCCAATGAATCTGGGATATCCTGTAGATATTTATAAGAGCATATTTAAATGAAAAAATCAAATAAAGGAATCTTTTTCTGGAATGCAAGATTATTCAAAGCTGGGATACATTATTTTATTCGATTCTAGTAGTGAATATTTGATAAATTCACAAACTTGGGGCTACTTTTGGGTTGCAACGGAAATGTCTGGTTTCGGTCATAATGCGCAAATCAACGATGCAGTTACTTTCAGGTAGCCGTAATAGGTTTACAGACCAATAAAAAGAATTTTATGAAACTCGTGAATAGGTGATTTGGAAAACGAATTATTGGCTCAGTGGATGACAAACCGCGAACTGAAAAGAGTTTTATATTTCAACAAGTAAATATGACTAGAGCTGGATCGACTCGAAATGAACATTTAAATTCATTTCATTCCAAATGCATCATTATCTTGAAGATTAGTTTATTAAGAGATAAAAAACTCGCGATTGCTGAAGCATATTCATTTGATGTATTTTTAATTCTTCTGATTCGTAAATTATATTTCAAGGATAAACAATGTTGGGATAGAGAATCAATCGAATGAATATCGACAAAAAAAAAGATATTCATGAAACTTATTTTATTTTTTGTTAATAATAGACGTTCGGTTAAACCGGAAATATCCCCTCCTGAATCGATATATTGGGTGTCGTTCTCCAACCACTCGATGCTGGATTCAACAGTGGCAATTTCACTGGAACGTGATGTCGAAGACACCAAACCGTATAAATTCGGTGGCCTAGATGTCGAGGATCAGTAAGATTTAGTTCTGTGAGTCAAATAGAGGAGGATATGCTCAGAGTTCAGGGTTATAACCTGTAAGATTATGAAACAAAAACAAAACACCAGTTTCACAATATTACATATGCAAGACGCTGCTTAATCGACTGCTTACTGAAGAAACCGTTATCCACTTTCCATCTTAACTAAATCTTCAAAGAACCGGATGGTACAGTTACACAGACGATCGAATCAACTTGTCTATTGAAATCTGCACAGAGGTTACTGTGACTAGATTATCGGACTATGCGAATGTATTATTTACTCGAAAATCGAATATTTTGGCCATAACAAGTCGAGATTTTTAATACTTTGTTTGAGAATTTTAACCTTAGTATTTTCAGAATCTGGTGAAAAATTTTGACGAGCACGATATTTTATCTTATGATCTCTGATAAAATAAAAAACGATTTATTCCTTTGAAATATATAGTTATTTCGATCAAAAACAAATCAATATAAATAAATAACATTTAAGCCAGCGTAGAAGAGCAAACTAAATAGTTCACTACGAAAAAATATTTTTCACGCAATTCTGAAGAAAAAATTATTGAAGCATTCCTTACATTGAAATCAAGTTATAAATTAATTAGCTATTGAGAATAAAGTTAGCTTATCTGATGGCTTGCTAGCATACATACATACTAGCAGATACATTTTGAATCAATTGAGTCGTAATGATCCTGTTACTTTGATGTTCACGATAATCAGTGGCGCACCCAGAGGGGGGTTTGGGGCTGCACCCCCCCCCCCCCCCCCAAAGCTACCAAAAGTTTCGATTTTTCGCAGTTCATTTGCAAACAAACGTCGAGCATTATCAAACAGTCTTCTTCAGCCCCCCCCAAAACAAAATCCTGGGTGCGCCACTGACGATAATACACACATCGTGAAAAGTCTTGCCCTTTTAAAATCTCAACTTATTGAATGTAACATAAAACTTTTTGTGTGTGGAATTTTCACCATCTTATCACACTGAAAACAATAAACGAGCTAAAAATGCCTATGCGTATTGGGCAGTTGCTTGAAAGAAGAGGTGGTAATCGGACTATTGAATTCGGACTTACATACTATAATCAATCAAAAATAAATAATCGATAAATTCAGATTTTTCTATTCTGTTCCATCCTGCATAAAGCAAAGAGTGACAGACAAAAATACAGGAATGGGATAAAGTATGGAACCAAGTAAATATCTTTCAAACGAAAAGAACGATATTTATGAAAATTTGCAGGTAAGAGCAATGGAACAAAATGCATCTGATGTAAATTTTTGTTGTTGATAATATAGTACCGGTTCAACTGGAAAAGCCATCAACTTCCTTAATTTAAATGAGACACCCTATACAGAGTCGCCAAGAGATTGACGTCAAAAAGAAAAAAACAGGTCCCTCGTGTCATGGGCTATTCGAATCATCCCCATGTATGTTATGCGATTTTTCACGGTTTTCGAGTTATGAATTTTTTTATGAACTTTGAGAATTTTCGACTCGACCATCTTAAAAAAGGTATTAAAAAAAAAGTACAAGACTTCTCTGTGAAATTCTTCTGTAACTTAGTCTCCATGAATTGTATTATACATAAAATAACCAGATTCGTAACTTTGATAAAAATTATGGAAATGTTGGTCTCAAGTGAAAAAGTTACGTGAATTGGATTATGATCTGAATTTTCGAATCAAAATTAAAAATGAAGAAAGGCTAATTCACGGTTTCTTGGTATGCTTAAAAACTGCGTTCAACAGTCAGCTTTTAGAATCATTGATAAAAAATGGTACTTAACACTCTACTTTTGCTAGAATTAGCCTTCAAAGTCATCGAGGTGGAAAAAATCAAAGAACTACACTTTTACTACAAAATTATTTTTTGCCATTTTAAGATTTTTCTGATCAAGTTATGATAGAAAATGCTGAAAATTAATGAAAATTAGCTTTAGATGTTGGTCAAGAAAAGTTCTAGATGAAGAAAAGAAAAAGGTATGGCAATAAATCACACATCATAATGTGAATGAAAAGAAATTCATTTATAAAATTTACAGCAGGTTTTCAAAGTGGCCACCTCCAGCGTCAATACACATTCTACACCTTTTTGAAAATTTTCTTTTAATCGCATAAAACCTGCCCGGATTTTTTCCACCTCGATGAATTTGAAGGCTAATTCTAGCAAAAGCAGAGTGTTGAGTACCATTTTTTATCAGTGATTCTGAAAGCTGACTGTTGTGCGCAGTTTTTAAGCATACTAAGAAACCATGAATTAGCCTTTTTACATTTTTAATTTTGATTCGAAAATTCAGATCATAATCCAATTCACGTAACTTTTTCACTTGAGACCAACATTTCCATAATTTTTATCAAAGTTACGAATCTGGTTATTTTATGTATAAAAGTACAATTCATGGAGATCAAGTTACAGAAAAATTTCACAGAGAAGTCTTGTACTTTTTTTTTAATATCTTTTTTAAGATGGTCGAGTCGAAAATTCTCAAAGTTCATAAAAAAATTCATAACTCGAAAACCGTGAGAAATCGCATAAGATACATGGGGGATTCGAATAGCCTATGACACGAGGGACCTTCTTTTTCTTTTTGACGTCAATCTCTTGGTCACCCTGTGTATCCGAAGATACTATTTCATCTAGGAATCATTACATCACCACAATTTATCCTGATGTTAACAGAAAAATAGAAGAGTTTTATATTTTTACAGATTTTGAAAGGGCTTGTTATTTTGAATTCATACATACTGAGTTTAGTGTGAAAATTTTGTTGAAACGAGGAATACAGGGCTGGGATAGAGTATGGAACCAAGTAAATATCTTTTAAACGAAAAAAACGGTATTTATGAAACTTTGCAGGTAAGTGTAATGGAACAAAATGCATCTGATGTACATCTTTTTGTTAATTATATACTTCCGGTTTGACCGGAAATGCCACCAACTTCTTTAATTCAAAATTGACACCCTATATATTTTTACAGATTTTGAAAGAGCTTGTTGTTTTGAAATCATACATACTGAATTTAGTGTGAACAAATTTGTGAAAACTGTTAGTTGTACAATAGGTGTACATTTCATTTTAGAATATTGAGAAACAAAATTACTTTAAATGTTCAAAATTCTCGCCGTTAACTTGCTGACAATATGCCATTCTATTAACAAATTCTTGAGTCACTCTTTTCAAGACTTCTCCACGTATTCATAGTTCACATTCATCAATAATTCTTTGTCTCAATTCCTCATTTTTACAATTTTTTTACACTAGACTCAGTATGTATGAATTTAAAGCTCTTTCAAAATCTGTAAAATTATATAGGGTGTCCTATTAAAATTGAAAAAGTTGATGGCATTTTCGGTTAAACCGGAAGTATATTATAAACAAAAAAACTTACATCAGATGCATTTCGTTTCATTGCACTTACCTGCAAATTTTCATAAATACCGTTTTTTTCGTTCAAAAGATATTTACTTGGTTCCATTCTTTATCCCAATCCTGTATAAATAGCAGTTGGAACAGAGGAAAATATTCATCTCATATCCAGAACATAGAATGCATATTATTTCTTGAGAAACCTGAGGGGGGGGGCAAGACTTTTAACGATTTATGTTTTTACCCTGTCGTACGAAAAAGGAAATGGATTTAGTTCTGCAATATAAAAGGGAGTCGTCAAGAAGAATATCGATGTCCTCAATCACTGAAATGCCCTACATATTTCACAAAAAAAAATCTAAGCAATTCAAAATATGTACATATTGCGTCGAAATGCATTCCATAACTCTTCCACCAAATACAAAATGCCAAATCATAAAAAATACTCTCATTGGATCTATCCTAGCAAGTTGCTTCATCAATCACACAAAATTATCATACTCTTTATCGTTTTGGTGTAGGCATCATTATTTCAAATGTAATTGCAAAAGTATATATTTATGGAAAATCTAGAATTCCCCGATCAATCACCCCACTCCAAGACAAATAACTCCAGGAAGCATTTCCCGGAACCGACTTATTTATTAGCCGGTTGTTCCACAGGTCAGAATTTGTTGTTACCCAATTTTGTGTAACAAAATACACCCAAGTTTATTGACTCCATTAAAGGCCAAGTGCCTGAATCATTATAATATGCATTGAGTCTAGACACTCCCTCTCTCAACCTCAAAAAATATTGAGGAATCCATTCGAATCTTGTTCCCAAATGTGCTAATTGACGGTTACTCCGATTTACCGTCACAACATTCCGATAAAACAAAGAAATTCCTCGATGATATATGACGTAGGACGACCGGGGCATCTCTATCTGCGTTGGTAGGAAGCTAAATAATCGGAAAATCACAAACCTCCGAATACAATTCAATCCACATTAAATATTTCCGTGAAACATTATTAGTTTATTGACTTCTCGATGCGAAATCTGGAAAATTATTCTGAGAAGTTGATATTATATTCATTCATGCTGTCCGACCTTGTATAAATGGACATCTTTATACATACATATTTCACACACAACTAACTGAATTATATGGTGGAACCCATTCTTCACTGCTCTGAATGGTAGATCACATGTACAGGGTGCTTTACAATATTGAAGAGTTCGAGAAAATCACAATTTTACAAATTATTAGTTACGGAGATAACTCCCGAACACAAAAGTAAATCGCTTGTTTCATGAAAATTTTTCAAGGGACAACAAGAAGAAAATTCCACAAATTGATTTTCTTGTACAAATCTCAGAAGAATCTCCTCAAAATGTGATATTTATTAGTCACTCTACAACAATATACGCAACTATTGAGCTGAAAGTGAACTCCGTTCGAAGCGTTGAATCTTCTTAGCTCATATAAATTTTATGAAGCGGAGATTATAATTTATTTCTCTTCAGGCTACGGATTACTTGTTCGTTCGTGTCTAGATAAGCAACTATTACAGAACCAAAGAAAGGAACAAGTAGGCCAAATGGTCGGACGCTAGGCCCTTGGGCGCATATACCCAGACTTCTTTAGAAGTCAAAGTGTAATCTCTGTTTTAAATGATTGGGTTGGTTTCTACTATAGAAGCATACAGGCTGAATTCAATGTGCAATAAATATCCCATTCGTTAGGCTGAATTTTATGTACCTCTGCTGGCTTCCTATCAGTGCATTGATCAAAAAGTTAGGTGTTTATTAGCCTTTTTGAACGCTCGTCATACTTGAACGAGGGCTGTATCGTTTCGTCACATCATTCAAATAGATAAAATGAGGAACTCAAATATCGTCAGCAACGATACAGTGACGAAATTTTCCTCTTGATATGAAAAAAGTTAGCAAAAACCATTACTGAGAAGAAATGTTGAGTAACGTTAGAAGACAATTCTACACCTGATTAGCATGTTGCCAAGACGTTCGCGGCGAGCATTTTGAACATTTCCTACATTGACATTAATGTTTCTTTTGTTTTTTTCAATAATTGAGAAATAATCAGTATTATCTATTAGGTTTTAAGTGTAATGTACCGAATTTGTGAAATAAAATAATTTTTATTTGAAACGTTGATTTTTGCAAAAAATCTGAAAACACTTAATACTTCCGAAATTAGGGATAGGTATAGGACATTGAGCATGAATTGTGTCTGGAATTCTCTGAAGAATCCAAAAAATAAATAATATACAGGGGGTTGCATTTGAAAAAAGAAAGTTGTTATTGGCCACGGTCACATGAAACACCCTATATAATATTTTTTTCCCGAAAAATATGCGCATTTGAAATCACAAATCGACGTGTCCGAGCGTTTTTACCAACACGCCCTCATTTATTCGTTATCGACTTTATTCCATTTGGCTGTTACACTTTGTATACAGATCGAAAGAGGAAAGGTCAATGCGAAATAGTTTGGTATTCATATTTTCCAAAATTCTCCGACTCTTCAGGAGAATTGATCAAACTCTTACATTTCGCTAATAAAATCACCCGATTTGCAGAGATCTACCGATAAGGATAACTAGGTAGATCTAAGGGCTCTTATATGGTTTACATAATCGTCCATCAGAACAGCTTATTCGTCGAACTATCGATAGATTTCAGACCACATTTCCTCTACTCGATGCAACAAATCAAAGAACTGTACGTACAGAAGAAAATATCGCTGCTGTAAGTGATGGTGTTAATGAAGATCCAGAATCGTCGACGTTCACAACAGTAGATAAAGCTGTATCGTCAAATGATGCAAAGTTCTTTCTGAGTCCTAACTAAAGTAACTTGATTCGAATTGAGATTTGAGTTTAATGGAAAATTTTCAATTTGATAAGAACTATTTTTTATACATTCGGAAAAGCTTTAAGATCTAGTTCAGAATATTCCCACTGCCTTGGAGCAAAATAACGATATTGTTAATTTTTAAAAATTTTGTGTAGGAAAACTTTAAGTGTGCCAAAAAAAATAAAAACGCTCCAGTGATGTAAACTTATGGTAGATCGGAAGCAGGCAGCGAATTTTCGAAAACGGAATGTACAGGGTGTTTTTTCAATCTGCAAATTCAATCTGAACTTATCATAATTCCCACCCAGCATTTTCGAAAAAGTGTTAGAGTTAATGAAAGTAGACAATCATACTGTTCTACACTGAAAATTTCATCAATATTGATCGAGCCATACCAAAGTTATGAATAAAAGAGAAATCGGTCGAATCGGACAAATCACCCTGTAGACTCTCAACAAAGGTCCCCAACCATAAACCAAACATTGTTTCGAAACTGCCTTGACTAGTGTAAACTTCTTCTAAAATTTGACGGAATCACCCTGTATATTCAATAACAAAAATCATGAATCTATTCTTCAAATTGCTTCCAAAACTTTCTTAGTCGTACAAAAAGATGCACCTAATATCAGATCTCGTACGATTCTCACTAACGTAAAATCGAGAGATTTTATCGATTTCCAGGAAATATTGCGCCCTAAATCCGGCTCTGAAATAATGCAAGATTGCATACATTGAATATTGATAATTCGGTGCATGTCAATCTGCGAAATAAATACGTTTGGTTGCACTTTAAGGTGCCTCCCAAACGTCACAGTGCGTGGTTTTGCTCCCAGAGCTCCTGATTCATTCTAGGTCATCTTGCGGTTGGGCATCCGTTTTAACGTATTGTCCTTTTATTTTGCATTGATTGTACGAAAAAAACAAATTGAAGAAAGGTAGATCACATACAGACACCATTCAGTACGATCTCCGAATCAAACTGTATTCTTTTCCATTGAAATTTAAACTTTAAAATCAGACAATTGGAGAATCCACCAAGAGAAAAAAGGGAACAGGACATAACATGTTCCTTGTTCGAACTCCTCATTACCGAAGGCAATTCAATTTTGTTACTAGGGATTTATCTATAGGTTCCATCGAAACAAATGTATCTTAATTCCTGAATATTTGGATTCTAGCCAACAATACAATATTAATTTACGACTCTATGGAGTTGAGGAAGAAATACAAATAATAAATATTATTTTATTACTCTAATGGTATACTTTGGGAGATTTATATGGCTACTTGCAAACTTGCATTCTTAATTTATGGAATTAATAAATATCATCTTTGGTCAATAGAGTAAGTACTTTGAATTTTGGAAGTTCCCCGTTTTATGAAGACACATTTGTCGGAGTCAATAATGGCATATTGTTCATACAAAAACCAACTATAGATACTAGAACACACAGGGACGTATCAAAAGAAACTTAAGGATTCTCTGCCATCATAAATTATAAGTAAAAAGTAACGCACATAATTTGTATCCTTGGTATTTACTATTATGAAGAAAAATGGTCCATTTTTGTTTGGAATTACATAGCTTTTTATGTATAATTTTTTTAAATGGTAACGGACATAATCAAATCTGAATAATGATTTTATGTCATTCTTTTCCACTGCTACTTTTTCATTTTGTATTTGTGTATGAGGATATTCTACATGGATGTTATTTATACAGAGTGTAACAGCCAAAAGGAATAAATTCGATACGAATAAATGAGGGCGTGTTGGGAAAAACGCTCGGACACGTCGATTTGTAATTTTAAATGCCCATATTTTTGAAGAAAATAAAATTATATAGGGTGTTTCATGTGACCGTGGCCAATACCAATTTTTTTATTTCAAATGCAACTCCCTGTATATTATTTATTTTTGCATTATTTCATGCACAATGTCCTATAGCTATCTTCAACTATTTCTGAAGTATTAAGTGTTTTCAGATTTATTGCAAAAATCAACGTTTTAAATAAAAATTATTTCATTTCACAAATTCGGTACATTACACTTAAAACCTAATAAGTAATACTGATAATTTCTAAATTAAAAAAAAAAAACATATCAATGTAGGAAATGTTCAAAATGCTCGCCGCGAACGTCTTGGCAACATGCTAATCTGGTGTAGAATTGTCTTCTAACGTTTCTCAACATTTCAGGCGTTTTTGCTTACTTTCTTCATATCAAGAGGTAAATGGGAAATAAGTATTGAGTGTAATGTATCGAATTTGTGAAATAAAATAATTTTCATTTAAAATGTTAATTTTTGTAAAAAATCTGAAAACTCCCGAAAAATTTGAAGATGGGTATAGGACATTGTACATGAATTATGTCTAGAATTTTCTGAAGAATCCAAAAAATAAATAATATACGGGGGGTTGCATTCGATATAAGAAAGTGGGTATTGGCCACGGTCGCATGGAACACCCTATATAATTTTATTTTCTTGAAAAATATGCGCATTTAAAATTTCAAATCGACGTGTCCGAGCGTTTTTCCTAACACCCCTTTATTTATTCGTTATCGAATTTATTCCATTTGGCCAAGGGCGGTCATAAGGGGGGGGCCATGGGGGCCATGGCCCCCCCAAAGGTGGCAATGCACTTAGAAAAAATTCTGCGTTTTCTGATTGTATTGGAATTGATGACTGATATTATGTAATTGTACAAAATGGCCCCCCCCAGAATCAAGATATATGACCGCCCTTGCATTTGGCTGTTACACTCCGTATTAAGACAATGCTAGGAAGCGTAGATTATGGTCCAGGAAAAATAATAAAAAACGTAAACTAATTAATCTGTCACTTAGAAATACTTAAGTGTCTTCAATCACTTTCTGTAAATGATTTCTGGCCGGATCATATCCAATGACATTGTGCAAACTATCCAAGTCCATCAGGTCAATAATCATAAGAAACGAATGAGGCTTCAGATAATGTTAATGTGAGTCAAATTCGAAGTGATTCTTCTAGTGGTCAACTGAGACACTTTCGCCAAAGAACAAATTGTCATTTATGTTTCTTGTTAAAACTGTTTGAGTCGGTTAATGACAATAAACCAACGGTCCATACGGCGAATACCAACTCGTCCTATCTTTATGTGAAGGATTCCATTTTCAACACAATTCACTTTCATTGTTATATGCTCTTCTGTATAGATAAATAATTTTCAGAACATATCGAAACAATTTTGTGGTGTGATACTTCGATTTCAAAATGCAAACAAACAGTTTCATAAGATTGCGGTTTCATTTCTATTGTAACTTCGCTTTGTTTATGTTTACAAGATAAAAATCTTTTTGCGCAGTTCTTGGTATCAGCATTCGAAACCCAGAAATGCCCCAAGTCTATGCAGAGATGAAACCACCAAAATTGAAATGATAGTTCTGTTACCTTGTAAATAATGATTAGATAAAATACGGAGCTTATATTGTCGATATTGATATTTATCTGAGGTCACGGTCCTCTCGCGTTTGTTGATATACGATGGAACAAATGGATTACTCAAATTTTCTCCATATCGGTCAACTTAATTTCACACAATTCGAAAATGCACGATTATTCCATGAGACTTGCTTATGCATCTTGAAAATTATGAATCAGGAAATTTGTGGACTGTAATCCAAAAGCTTTTCTAAGTGAGTTTGTCAATCAATCCAGAGTTTGTACCAACGGCATCCCCAGCCTTTAAGCTAGGGGGGGGGAATTAAGCTGGGGCGAGGGGGGCAAAAAAAATCAGAATAGAAATAATGAACTGATTTTCGTATATTATGCTATAATTTCATGAGTTTTTGAGGGATTTTTGGGATCTAGGCAGTTGCCCCCCCCCATGATTTGCTAAAAATCATTTTGGCTAAGACAAGTAAAACAAATAGCCGTATGATTTTTTTTTTATCTGAATATATCTGAATAGGAAATAGATTGTCGTAGGTGACACTTTCTTAACTTGACAATCTTCGATAAGAGAAGCGAAAATATACTGTATGTTATTTCATTGATTCACATATATAACGTGCCCAACTAAGTTCCTGCTGTTTTTCTGCTGAAAATGCAACTTTGTTCACAATGAAAATTCAAAACAAGAAAGCGCTTCGAAGTCATTTTCTTTGTACCAGTAATCAAAAAGCTGGCCAAAATGAGGTGAGACTATAGATTATGCGTTGAGTACCGCCAAGAAATTTGGACTTTTATACACTGTAAACATACTAAGTGGTGTTAGGTGTGTCATTGACCCTGAAAGAAAGTAAATCAAAGGTATAAATTACGAAACGTCTGAATCATCTCTTTGTGAATCACATCTTCTACCACTTGCGGCTATCAACCGGTAGAGTGCATATACCTGTCTAAAACGAATATTACCAATACTGCGTGACCCGGCCAGAAGTCAACTGGACAAATCATTAGGCTTTAGAGATCGTGTAAAACGATAAGCGTTTACACAAACAATCGGGTGCGATTTAAATCTCCACAGCATCTTTGTTAGAGAACGAAGCATTTGTGCAAATGACTTTGAATAGTCTATACGTCTGATACTTTTATCACAGATTTCGACGTTTTTCAATATTTCATATTTTATTAAATATTTTCAGCTCAATCCTTACTTACTACACTTTCAATTTCAAATTCCACCCTTTCATATGAAGATGATGACCCTTTTTCAACAACCCACAATAGCCATATCTCGAGGATGTTAAGTGTATATGAAACAAAATTATAACCAAGCTAGCAATTCAGATCAGAAATATGAGAAGACGGATTCCAGATAACTATAATTAAGTTCGAGATGGAACCTGTAATTTTAATTCAGAATTCTTAGTTTAGCATTCTAAAGGAAACAAAATAGATATAATTGCAGTTTTAGTAATTGTATACGAGAATGTATAACGATTATTAAAGATGTGGGAGAAGCTGAAACTATTAAACTATTAGGGGAGATCCCATTATTCTCAACCCTAAGGTTATTAGTCGCTTTTGATCGACTGATATAAGTTATTTCGGCTGAATTCGATTGAAAATGGCCAAAATGGGTCGTACTAAAAACACTGACGTTTAAATATTGAGATTATTCTTCAGAAAGTTCGCAAGAATTTTATATAGATACAGAAAAGACACACACAAAAGATTGTCTTGATTACCTTTATGGAAACATTAAATTCTAGCGAATTATAAAAAAAAACTGCCAGTATTTCTGTTATAATAGAAAGGAGTTCTTTATAGACCATTTCTTGATTTCTTAGAGAGCTGCAATCAATTGTTTAACACCCATCAAAATATTTTCGAATCGTGTTCTTATACTCGCAAATGCGAATCTATCTACTAGGATATTTACAACATCAAAGAACGAACGAAAGTTACTGACTTCACGTCAGTGCTTTTCGTGACGAGTTGGCAAATATTTAGGTTTATCAAGTTCTTTAATTGAGTCTTTAGCCTTCAAAATAAGAAACGTGTACCGCCAGATGGCAGTGCAGTGCATTAATTTTTATTTATTGGATTATTCAGCTTAATAGAACAAATGTTGGGGCGCAGGGAATATAACAAGAAATCCTACACTGAACTAGATCTCACACAGGCTGTATAATACTCCAATTTTCCTTTACCAGTCATGTGGGAGGAGATACCTGCGGGGCGTGTCATTTAAAAAAAAATTCAATTCCATTTTAGAAGCCACAATTGTAAGAAACAATTAATTTTTACTAATCGACGGCTAAAACAGACCTTAATAAATTATCGTTGATAAAAATGATTTTTATCATTTCGGATAGAAAAATTCAAGGGAATAAATTTCGCGAAAACAACACATTGTTGTAATTTTATTTACAAAAAAAACGGTAAATTCTAAAAGCAAAATGAGATGAACGTTTGATCATCTAAATGATGGACTTCGATACTGAAATGAAAAAACACAAAAATATTCGTTCGTTTTGATGCTAGAAATGTTACAAGATAACCAAAAATGATGGGGAACATCCTTTTCATTCATTTAATACTTAAAAATTTTTTTTTAATTTCCCTTCATCAATCAGAAAAAGTAAATCGTTTTTGAATCCTTTTTTTCAGGGATGTAGACCCTCAAAACTGACGCAGGTTGGTATTCGTGAAATATCGGCAATATCAAAATTATTCTCAGAGACGTTGTCAATGCTAATTTGTATATATCCTCTTTCAACTCCGTAAACCTTTAAAGAATTAGAGGTTGAACTGTGACACAGGTTTCGTAGTACTACTACATTTTCATACTGGAGTATTTCAAGTTGAGCACAAAGGTAATCAAATGTCTTCTGCAGGATTATTTCTTGAGAATTTTGAAAAGTGGGGAATTCCATAGGTCCGTCTGTTCATTTGTGTTTTTCTGTTGGGATATTGGAGTACTTTTAGTCTTTTTTCGAATGAACTATCACAAAGTAACGGACTATTCTGTCTATTATTTTTCAGTGAAATTTCAACACTCGATTCTTGATTTCCATACAAAAAAAAGCAACTAAATCTTCGAACCATGTTTATATACGTGAAATATTTCCAGTATTAACAGAGAAAAAAATTTCTTCAACATTCGCCAGGTCTTTGGCATTATTGAATTCACATAATATTTTCCCAAATTCATTATTTTCCCAAAGTAAATAAATATTTTGATCAGTATGTAGTAACTACGACCTCTGTGTACAAAGGACAACGTTGCATATATATCTGACAGGAAAATGACCATAACCTAACATTTTCGAAATATACACGGTGAAATGTGTCAGAATGTCATGGCCAACCGGGATACTTTATAAAAGTGAATGGAGTATAGTTCAATTCATTCTGTGTTTATGTCCCATCATTCTATTTCCAATCAATAAATAACATGGATATGCAAATGTCAGATTGAAATTTAGAGGTTGAACATAAAGTTCTCAATCCTTTAAGATTTGATCAGTCAGGAAAAGACTTGCATAGCAATCAATTCCACTTGTACGCTCGGAAGTACACCTGTTGAATATAAAATTCCGTAAAATTTCTTGTTGAAACACGCATAAGAAGCGAATTAATCGGAGTGAATATCTGTCGCATTCTTCGAATCTATTAGATCCAAAAGAATTCGGTGATATATCAATCGGACCAATTAATTTCACGACATTTATTCAGAAAAAACAGCCGTTAATTCGAAGATAGTCAAATGTTAGATTCAATTATCCATAATCAGTTTCCAGGAATTCGTGCTCGAAGCTCCAACTCGATGCAAATAAGAACGGAGCTTTATCTAAATATTTGACTTACAGGCTGAGAACGAAGTCCCCCAACATCTGTGTAGTGGTGCCCTACAAAGAACTTGCCTTCGATTTCTTGGAAACAGGCAGAAAGTTCTCGGAGAAAAAAGGGACAAAAGGACACCTGATCGTAGAGGAGAAGGGGGTTCACCCACCGATATCTTCTACAGCTAGAATACCGGTTTTTGGAACAGGGTTCTAGAGATAAACGAGGAGTTTATCGTCATATAACATTTTAACTGAATATCCCCTGAAGATTGTTTTCATTAGATCTTGATTAATCATTCTTCAGAACTTTGGTCCACTGGAATGAATTGATGAGGAGAACATCATTCTTGGTTAATTTTGCTAATTGTTGTTAGTAAATACAATGAAAATAAAAGATTTCGTAAATAATCGTTGTTTCTCCTATGCATTTCTCATGAGAGAATGAAAGAAATATTTTTATTCTACAGGATGTTCCTGAATTGAACGTACAAACGAAAAGGGGGAGATTCCTCATTTAAGTTTAAGGAAAAAGTCCCATAAACAACCCGCCAACGTTTCGTTTTCGAGATACAGAGTGTTTAAGTTTTAATCTTTTTCAAGTTTTTTCTAATAGTATCTACACTTTACAAGATATTGAACTGAAATTTGGCACTGATATTACATTTGAGAGTTCTCACCATGTGACATGGCAATTTCGATAGCAGATCTACAGAGTGATATTTTTCTGGAACACTATCACCTGTTTTCCTCCAGAACTTTTTTTTGGGAGAAACTGTTGATTTGAAACAATGTGAAAAGAAACTTTGTTGTTATACTGAACTTTTCGGTCTCTTGTAGTTTTGTCGTATCTGCTACCGATTTCGAGAAAAAAAATTTTTGAACGATTCTCTCGAAATCCTCGGAAAAATCCAAATTATCATAAAATTTAGTTAGTAAGCGATGGTGAATGAATTCAGTGTCAGTTTCAACACATAAAATTATTGAGCGTTTGTGTTTTGAAAAGTAAAGGTTGATGTGTAGATACTATGAGAAAAAAATTTGAAGAAAATTAAAATTTCAACACTCCGTATCTCGAAAAAGAAACGTTTGCGACCCCATGTTTATGGGCCTTTTTTTTAAGTACTTTCAATTTAGGAACACCCTATACAGGGTCTTTCACGAGGAACCTCACCCATATTTATACGGGAAACTACTGAAAGTATTTTCATGAAATTCAGCACTTATAAGTATTTCACGATGCTGATGAAATCTAAAATATTTTCAAGGCATGAGCACCTCCGGTTTTTCCGGAAATGACGTCAACTTCCGTTTTTCAAATTAGAACACCATTTTTTTATTGCAGAGATAGATTCCTTAGGAAATTTCAAGTTATTTTGATGTAACATTTTTCAGTTTTGGTTGGAAAATTCTCTCTGAGCGGGAAAATTCGGAAAAAAAAAATGGAAAATAGAGCTCCGCTGAAACAAGAATAACTTCGAGGTTTTTGGATGGAAAATTTTCATTTTTGGGATTTTTCAAGATGTAAGATTGATGTATCCACTTTAAAAATCGAAATCGCGATTCATGATACAGGAGGGGGTGAAAAAATCGCTTTCAAAGTAAGGGATGACAAAATCGTGAAAAATCAATTTTTTCAAATTAGAACCCCATTTTTTTATGGCAGATATTGAATCTACGTTAAAAAATAATGTGAGTGTATGCATCACACCCTTGCCCTAAAGTGGATATTAACTCAGAAAATATCCATTTTAGGGCAAGGGTGTGATGCATACACTCACATTATTTTTTAACGTAGATTCAATATCTGCCATAAAAAAATAGGGTTCTAATTTGAAAAAATTGATTTTTCACGATTTTGTTATCCCTTACTTTGAAAGCGATTTTTTCACCCCCTGTATCATGAATCGCGATTTCGATTCTTAAAGTGGATACATCAATCTTACATCTTGAAAAATCCCAAAAATGAAAATTTTCCATCCAAAAACCTCGAAGTTATTCTTGTTTCAGCGGAGCTCTATTTTCGATTTTTTTTCGAATTTTCCCGCTCAGAGAGAATTTTCCAACCAAAACTGAAAAATGTTACATCAAAATAACTTGAAATTTTCTAAGGAATCTATTTCTGCAATAAAAAAATGGTGTTCTAATTTGATAAACGGAAGTTGACGTCATTTCCGGAAAAACCGGAGGTGCTCATGCCTTGAAAATATTTTAGATTTCATCCGAGGGGGTAATCACGAGTGGGTATACTTGTACAAATTTGTGGATATACCGTGGATATGCAAGGATATACTATGGATATACGTGGATATATCATGGATATACATGGATATACCGTGGATATCCATTGAAATACCGTGGATATACATGGATATACAGTGGATATACCTGGATATACCGTGGATATACATGGATGTACCTCGATTCATATTCAAATGCGCATGCTCACTCCCTCATGATTTTATAGGTTATGTTCAAGGTTATTTTTCATTATTTCTCAGAGTGTAGCGGATGTCATTTAATATAATTCCGTAGTTATAGTGCCTTCGATTGTTGATGAACTGGATCATAAAAGTTCAATTTCATCTTCATTATTCCAGAAGTGAATAATAATTCCATTATACAGACTGTTTCACCATAAACTGGACAAACATATATAGCCGTGTAGAATGTAGATGACGCCGAGGAAGTCATTTTTGCCTTATGACATAAACCCCGTTTTCGACGCATAAGCGAGATACAGAGTGTTTAATGTCAACTTTGAGAAATATTCTGAAAACTGTGGTATTTTATGCGTGACATTTGAAATAACGGTTACTGGTCACATCTTAGTATTGTTTAGGGCTCAATTCAATTGTGTTGTAGAATTTGGAAGAATAAAATTCAAAATGGCGGAAAACGGATTGGAAAAATATCCATTGGTTTTCTGTTTTCTTTTTGTAGCCTTCCAAAGATTACGCTCGGAGAACTTTCATAATTTTTATTCAAAAAACTGGAAGCCGTACGAAGGCCAAAACGATGCTAATGGACTGCCAGAATGACCCGGACGGAAATATGAATTAATAAACCAAAAAATTCTCTTTCAAAAAACTTTGGTAGGATTCGAATTCTCTACGAGTATGAATTGGGTTTATTTTAATCTTATAAATTTCCGTTACCAAAGCGACGCCAGGCAATCGAAAGTGGAGAGTTCGATTCTCACCAAAGTTTTTTGAAAAAAATTTTTTTGGTTTATAAATTCATATTTCCGTCCGGGTCACTCTGGAGCTGATTAGTCTAAATTTTACCTTCGTACGGCCCCAAGTTTTTTGAATAAAAATTATGGAAGTTCTCCGAGCGTAATCTATTGGAGGCTACAAAAAGAAAACCAATGAAAATCTAGTAAGTTGAAATAGTGCTCTCCAAATTGGCAACCGAGACAAAAATCCAACTACACCACAATTGAATTGATTCCTGAAAAATACTGAGACGTGACCAGAAACCGTTATTTCAAATGTCACGCATAACTCACCACAGTTATCAGAATATTGCTCAAAGTTGACATTAAACACCCTGTATTTCGCTTATGCGTCGAAAACGGGGTATATGTCATAAGTCAAAAATGACCTGTATATTCAATTCAGATTTGCAATGGAAACAGTATTCAAAAACCTGATGGTGAATTTGCCAAAATACCTGAAAAATATTCTCAAATATGCGGGTTACGACAACTTGAGAATATTTGCTAAGCTATCAAATGATGACATAAATGTACTAGAGCAATTTGTCCTATATTATACTAAAATGGTAACTCGGTGGACCGGTCCGAGGAAATCTGTCGAATTCATATCAAGTGATTGGATACTGACATTCTGGGATCAAATTCGTTATTAAAAGAGCTATATTCTATAGCAGTCGTGGAGAATAGTATATTCTGTAAAAAGGCCAGAATGAAAATCCGATACGAGTATCGGATTTTCATTCTAATCGAGTAACAGACTATACTTTCTCCACGACTGTTTCGAAGCTAGGTAATTAATCTTTTAATACTAAGATGAATTATGGCGTTTCGAAAACCGCAATAAATATGACAATCAGAGCGGCTGACACATAGATTTATTCTCTACATTTTCAAAAGTATTACGGAATGAATATTCTTACACTGTGCGAGAATGAAATTCAGTCGAAATGCTTAAAAATATTGGTGGTAATCTATAAAGGGCGAAAACCAAGGACCAAACTGAACAACAACCGCGGTCATAACTGGTTATTTACTTGAAATCGATAAAAGTGTTGTAGACTGAATATTACATATCAAGTGATGGAATACTGACATTCTATGGTCAAATTCGATGTTGGAAGAGCTGTATTCTGTGGCAGTCGTGGAGAAAAGTGTTTATGACTATAGGGTAGTTCGAAATGCATGGAAATACTGTGGATTTACATGGATATGCCGTGGAAATACATGAATATACCTGGATATACTTGGATGTACGAGGATATACCTGGAAATACGTGGATATACCTGAATATATTTATATATTTGGATATATTGTACAAAATTTTGGTCCGTGATTACCCCCTCGATTTCATCAGCATCGTGAAATACTTATAAGTGCTGAATTTCATGAAAATACGTTCAGTAGTTTCCCGTATAAATATGGGTGAGGTTCCTCGTGAAAGACCCTGTATACCCAAGACAGTTGGCAATTGTTGGAAAATAATTGAACTAATTGTCAATTGATGCAAAACCCGTACAGTATGGTTGTTTTAGTTGCACAAATAAGATTTGAGTTTGGTAAAGTTCACTTCGAATTTTTAATTCAGTGCCCAAAATCGCCTGTATAGGTGAGATAGGTCAATTTTAATTTCGAGGGGGACCTCTTTCGGTTACGAATTCGTGGGTGGCAACCCCCAGAAAAATCTTGAATAGCAGTCCTTCTGACACATCATTTTGAAGGTTTTTCCGAGTATTTCCATGAATAAGCTTTAAAAACTTATCTGTTTGATGTTCGCTTCGGTGTGATGGGTCGACCAGGCACCGGTCTCCGGCAACGCTGCCAGTTTCCAGGCAAAGGGTCACTATATACTCCATTCACTTTTATAAAGTATCCCGGTTGGCCATAAAATTCTGACACATTTCACCGTGCATATTTTGAAAATGTTAGGTTATAGTCATTTTTCTGTCAGATACATAAGCAACGTTGACGTTTCTACATAGAGATCGTAGTAATTACGTATTTATCAAATGGTTTATCTACGTAGGGAGAATAATGAATCTGGAAAAATGTTATGTGAATGCAATAATTCCAAAGACCTGGCGAATGTTGAAGAAACTTTTTTCTCTGTCATTACTGTAAATATTTCACGTATATAAATATGCCTGGAGGATTCAGTTATATCCACTATTTTTTTTACGCAAATCTAGAATCGAGTGTTGAAATTTTACTGAAAAATAATAGACATAAAAAACTGTTACTTTGTGATAGATAGTTCATTCGAAAAAAGTACTCGAATAACCCGATAGAAAAACTTCTAATCGAACAGATCAGACGGACCTATGGAATTCCTCACTTCTCATAATTCTCAAGAAATGAGCCTACAGAAGACATTCAAATACCTTTTTGCAATACTCCAGTATGAAAATGTGGTAGTCCTACGGATCTTGTGTCACAGTGAAACCTTGAAAAAACTAACTCCATTCACAAAGAAAAAAAAGAGAAAATAGAAAATAGCATTAGTAACATCTCTCAGAATTATTAGACTTTCACGAGTGCCAACCTGCGTCAGTTTTGAACTTGATAAACCTACATCATGGCCAACCGGGATACTTGACAGTTAGAAGGGGGGGGTGCAAGGCTTTTGACAATGTGTGTATATTTTAGATAACCGATGGCATGATCATCATGAATATTTACATATTTTTGTAATGTACTGGGTGATTTCGGAACAACTTGATAGTGTTTTTTTGATGGAGAATGAATGTGAGAATGAGAATGAGACAAAATCTGTAAGGAGAATTTGCATCGTTTTCACAGATTGCTACTGAAGAGTCGAACATGCCGGTGTAACAACATAAAATTTCACGGTAATTAAGTTCATTCTTGTTCTATTTCAGTCCTCTCGTTAACTGCCTGAAAAATATCATTGCCGAGCCTGGCTGTGACTTGTCGGTCACCATGCAAAATAGGTACAATATAAATGATTTATATCAGAAGCTATATGTTTGGATTGATCCAAGCAAGCTGCCAAGAACGGGTCAGATTCCAATTATGAGTTTGACCCACCCTTTTCTTGTACGAAACCCAATACTCCTTCTATTGAATTGCACTCGAATTATTTCTAACTTTGGGTCAGCTGCTCGTTATTCTAGACACATAAAATAAGACCCCTTTTTTACGATCTCATTTAACAGTTTGCCTTGTTTTGTCTGCCGTATTGGTTGGACGTAAATTTTGTTTTCATAGTTCGCACGTACAGTTTTTTCTCGGGTGATGTTTGTTTTGAATTTGCTCCTTAACGAGTCAGCTCAATAAGAGGGAATAATGTTCAAATGGCTGAAAATAATTTCGCCATTAAATTCGAGATTTGGTAAGTGCTGACATCTGATTCACCCTTCGGTGAATCTGTAGATAATTCGTCAACGGGCATTCGTGTCCTTTATTCCAGTGAAAAAAGTTTTTCAAAATTGCTTCCGCATTTTATGGGACATTCAAGAAATCTAACAGAAGCACTAACCGGACGCAGAACCACTATATGCATATCATTTCCCAATAGATTCTGTTTGTTCTATCCGGTTTAACATCTAGCCTTATCTTACTGAATCTCAATACATTCCCTATTGCCTTTATCTAAAATTTCTAGGATTGCAAACATTAAGATTCTGAGGAAACCAACATAAAAAATATGTCGAAGGTCACTAATAAAGATGACGAAGATTAGTGGTCCCAGATTATTAACCTGAGGCAAGCCCAACGCAATGAGCCTATGTGATGACAAACAGCCTTCGTTCCACAAGAAAGAAAATAGCATTCGGACCATTTCAATCCTAATTTTTCGTCTTTTATTTATTGAATGGGAAGTTTGTGAAAGAAAAGCTCATAGTCGTCCTCAAGCTTCAGTCAAATGTACCCCATCATCGTCTCAAATTAAATGAGCCATGACAAAGTGCACATACTGAAAACCTCTTTGAACTAACTAATCAAAAAAATAATTATTTTTTTCTTGAAAATTTCTGCACGCCTGTAAAGAAGATACAAAGTCTTTGCCAAAAAAGAACCACATGACCCACTCCCCCTATTCAAAGGGTTGATGGGGATGGCACAGGGTGCAACAAAAATCCTTGGAAATGCATAAAAATTTGGTAAAAGTGAAACAAAAATTGACCTGTTTCAGGATTTTTTTTGCCAAAAATTTTTCTTCTGAGAAAATGAATTTGTTCCATAATTTTGACGCGCACTGTATAGTAGCTGAAATAATATTTTTTCCAATCGGCTTTTCCACATGCAATCAACGGCTTTGACCAAAACCGGTAGGATAGCACCAGTTCATAGACCACGTTGAATCACCCTGTATATTCCATGGATTCGAGGAAGTTCTGACAACCGAACAAGCATATAGAGAATAGATAAGTAACCATTCCTCAGCGTTCATTCGGTATTACAATTTAACTGCATAATATGAGTAAATACAAACAGATTACTCATGTAATTATGTTGAGTTCACGGAAGTTGATAACAATTCATATATGGGATAAGAAGTTCGCGCATCTACGATGTCACTACTATCTCTCGAAATTATCATTACACGGCGTGCTTTGAGATAAGAGCAAAATGAGCGTAAAATTGTTATCAAGGTGACCGATAAAGTAGTAACAAGATTTTTCATGTCTTTGATATGGACAAGGACGAATATACAGCCCAGTCAGGCATAGGAGCTAATCGTTATTTATGGGGAATTATTCCCTCTGAAAAAAATGTGTGATACGGTATAGTCCTTCGAATCTTCTTATTGTCTTCAGGTTTATTTACTCCCCAACCATAGTCTGCACTATACCTTGATATAATAGAATAAGGAAAACAAATTTCCTGGTGAGATACCATTCACTGTTGGGTCAAAAATTAATAGTGCTGTGCCTAGGGTGGCGTAAGGACATAGTAACAACTTGCACAAGCTACAAGCTTCTGAGTATCTCCTCGTGAGACCTAGGAGTCATAAGTATATAATCATCATCAAATTTACTTCCCCGAAATAATCGGAAGGAGTTCAACCAGACTCTACTTTCGAAGTTCCAACTTTAACAAAGTTCCTCTCAGCCATCGTTCGATATTTTATGGGTGAGAAGAGTGAGCAATACTAGGTGGAATGGTGGAAATCAGATTATCCAAATCACCAATACCTACGCAACGAAGAAAATATTATTAGGATAACTTGGAAATCTGAAGCTTTTGTCCAGACTTAACAAAATGCAGCGGAACCATTGGGTTATTTAAGACCCATTAAGTTAGATTTCCGTTTTGCTTATGCCTCCTAATTGCCTACCAAGCATAACAGATTCACTTTGAAACCTCACTTCTAGTTCATGCCGTTTTTTCGTGTAACAACTGAATATATCCACAAAGTTGGAAGTTTCTTTTGTGAATTCAGACAATATTGACAGTTCTGTCAATTAGAGGAGGCTGTGGGGAGCCAAGAGGTGTAACCGATAGGGTCTCTCGGTATACACAAACAAGACGGTGAGCTTCAAGGTCATAACGATAATTTCAGTTGAAGATTAGGATGCGGCACTATTGATCTTTATTCAAGCGGCTTCAAAAAGAGGTTTACTCAATCGAGTGCCGAAAGCCGAAGAAGATTTGGCAGTTGTGACTTCCGAAACAGAGGCTTTTGTGTGAATTAGCACGGGATACCTACAGGGAGGATTTACATTGAAAAACTTGGGTATTTGGAGATGAGGATAGTTCTTATATTCTTTTAACACGTTAACTGCCAAGGGACATTTTCAATTGGCACATTCTGACTCTTGAGACCATCTGTGTTAGATAAATTATTCTTTCAACATGAAACTGAAAAAAATGAGGTTTCATCTGATTATAGCTAGTATATTTGTTGAGGCCCTGCTCTTGTATAACAAAGATAATGTTAAAGGGTATAATACGGTTTGAACAAATGAAATTAATCATTTCAATTAATCATTTTTGTCTTGACCCAAAATCAAAATGTATTTGAAAACCTTATATGTACCTATTCATTTTCGAAGTATTGAAACTTCTCTCCTTTTATGATTTCAAGTTTTATTCACCCGATAGAAGTTCGATAAAGACGACTCATTATTTCTGATTTAACGAATTCTCATGAGCGCTTGATATCCTGTCAGTTCCTACAGTGAAAGTGGGTATGTCAGCCCCAGGAAAGGTCTAAATGATGGGTTTGGATCAGAGCTACCTGTAAAGGCCCATTATATATTAGGTATTAGGTTCTACGTCAAATTTTAATTCACGTTGTATTCGTTTCGTATGTTAACACAACAAATCACACCACACTGGGAGATTTCGATAAAATCTAGAGATTAAAATGATTAGATATTGAGTTTGAGTAGGTTATTGGGAAATTTCATAATAAAATCCAGGATTATTTCCGTATTTTTTTGCATATCTGACCCTACCGAACGATATGCGAAATGCGTTTCGGTATATTATTTATTATTATTTTTATTTTCTATTTACAATGAACTGTTATTGAATGTTGATTGTCATTTGACCTTCATATTGTGTTCTCTCTTTCGTATATTTTTCTGTTGTTGTCTTTATACATATTTGTATTTTGTCTGCAGATGCCTGAAGATTACCCTATTTTTGAGGTTGAAACTTTTTGGAGCAGACACGAAAATTTCCTTTTCATATCAAAAAACCTCCAATGAATAAGATGGATAACACATCTTATATTATTTATTGAATATAAACAACGTGTTAGATCCGTCCTCCTTTGTTGTAAATTTTGACTGGAATGTAAGTCATTCTACAAAAGAAGAGCTGTATTATTGATTTCATAAATATTATACCCTCTAATTCAATCAAAAAGTGTGCTTCTCTAACTCGAAAGAAATGAGCAAGAAAATTAATTGGAATGATTTCTGGTAGATAAAGGAGAGATGGATCTCCTATTGTAAATTGATTACAAATAGGCGACGACTGTACTTTACTGCGGTAAAGAGTTATTTAGATTAAAAACAGTACATTTCTACCATTGTTTTACGAATGGCTCTCAAGATATTTTTGTTCAGCCACTTGAGTCAGTTTATAGATTACTCGAGGGAAAAAGAATATCGAACATCTTCATGCTAAACTGAAAATAATACATTTATTATTGCACGTGCATATATAACAGATATTTAGGTGATACTATTTATAGTTGTTAGGGATTGTTTGAACCTGCTGTATGTTTGTCATAAAGGGGAATTACTGTAAACTATATTTGTAGAATCCAGATGATCGATCCCTATGTGTATCGTCGGGTCATGACCTTCTGGAAAGATTAACTGCTGAATGATATTCGGTTTATGGTTTCCAATGATGAATCTCACCAGACGAGCTAACAAATAGAATGGATGTTATTTATGCGCAAGGAGTCCTTAATTTCGAAATTTAATTATCCCAATATTTGCACAGGTCCCATTCCGTTGATATTCAGTTACTACTGAGTCTTACTAGACTCTCAATTGCAAATTTCATGAAGATCTGGTCATCACAATATTGAAAAATATCATTGAAGACAAATGCAATATCTTCACAATAAATCGCTCAATTCTGCTAGAATTTATCATGCGAATCAAAGGAACAGATAAATGAGTAACTCAGAAAATCAGTTTGTTTGTGCCCTTAGTAAAATATCAATAGTTTCGTTGCTTGTCTGGCAGGCAGCGCCGTCTTGTTGAAAGTAATCGTTGTCCCGATCAATATCATCCAATTCCGTACATAAAAAATCATTAATCATCTCTCGATAGCTCAGCCCATTCACGAGTGTTGCCAATGGCAATTCACCAGAAAGTCCGAAATATCTGACAAAAGATCCGCAAAAGTCCGACGCTTCCGTAATTATGTCCGAAAAAGATACGCTCGTTCTTCGACCAATGCAGAAGACAAAAAACACACTTTTCTACTATGTATTCTATTCCAATATTTCAATTATTTTTTCAATCTGATGAATCTGCACTAGCTTTCTCTATTAATAAGCGCGTTCGGCATTCGGCAATGACATCTGACTGGTCGGATTGATCTGAACCGTTCGTTTATTACATCCAGATTGAGGGGAGTACACATCTGGACCGTTCGGCAAGAAAATCTGATCAATCGGATGTAGATCTTTTTGCTCGATGTATTTCGACGGATCAAACGGATTTTATCCACAGAACAGAAAAGAAATTACTTTTCTGCCTTTGTCAATGGATTTTATCTGCATTTATGAGTTTCCTGCTTCGAATATTCTTGAACAGTCTGTTTAAATTTCGTGTCTTATGTTATTTGTTGTGTAGTAATAAATAAAAAATGTCGTTTGATAAAAAAATAATTATTCAAAATATTGAATCATCTCAACCAAGGGGTAGAAGTGTTGAGAGCTATAACAAAAGAATTAAAATAGAACCCAGACTACCTCTACGGCTGAATAGACCTTTGAGCACTAATTTAATATCTGGCAAACAGAAAAAACGCTCTGAAAGCTCCGTACCGTTTGTTTATTACAGAAAAATCTGACAAATCTGTACAATTTGTGATCACGTGACTAAAAAATCCGTCCGCTCTCGGATGCTAATGCCGAACGCGCTTTATAACTCTATTAATTTTAATAGAGTCTCTGTAGCTTTATCGAGCTGTCTAGTGGCCGAAGCCTTGATGAATAGGGATGATCCTTTGAACCTGTACAATATGAGAGAAAATCCGAAATACTTCAAGATCCGAAAAAGTCCGAAATATTTCAAGATCCGAAAAAGGTACGCGAGAGCCAAAAAGGTACGCAAATCGGACAAAAGTCCGCCGATTGGCAACACTGTCACCGTAACTGTTGCTCCAGCCTCATTCTCGGACAAGTAAAGTCCCCGCCGGACCATTAACCTCAAAAAACAGTCACACGTTGAGGATAGAAAGGCTTTTCAACAATAACTCTTAGGTTTTCCGAGTCGCAGATACGACAATTTTGCTTGTTGACGAAGCCACCGAGGTGGAAATGAGCTACATCACTCAAGATGATTTTTCGATGGAATTGCGGATCATTTTCATGCATTGCAAGGACCCAATAAGCAAAAATACGACTTTGTTCAGGATCAGCCGGCTTGAGTTCTGGTGTTAACTGAATTTTATTAGCCTCAAGGGGACCTGGTACATGTCCGAGCTCGCGAGCTCCCTTCAAAAATTTGTCCTTTTATTTCCATGATACCCCAGTTCGTATGTGGCGTAGACCAACAATTTTTTTTTCAAATTGAAGCTCAATCATTTCTCTAGAATGTGTATTACTCGCTTTTCTCATTTTCTTTGTATATTAGGAAAAAAACCTGGTGAGCTGCAATTTCATAAAAATCTGGACAAAAGATTTTATTTCCATGATATCTCTGTCAACTCTCGAGATAAATGTATAAAATTTTCAGTTTACATCCGAAATAATATTTCCCAGAATGTGTATTGATCAGTTTTTTTGTTTATTGCCCCCTCAATATTTAAATGAATTATAAAGTGGGAACTTTATTGGTCATATTTTCAACCAGGTTGTTTTCCTAATATACGAAGAAAAACGGAAAAGCGAATAATACGCATTTTGCAGAATATTATTACGCATGTATGCTGAAAATTTCATACATTTATCTCGAAAATTGACGGAGATATCATGGAAATAAAATCGTTTGCCAGATTCTCATGAAATTAGAGGTCACCAGGTTTTTTTCCTGATATACGAAGAAAAACAGAAAAGCGAGTTATACACATTCTAGAAAAATTATTAAGCTTAAATTAAAAAAAAAATTATTGGTCTACGCCGCATACGAACTGAGATATCATAGAAATAAAGAGCCCAATTTTTGAAGGGAGCTCGCGAGCTCGGAAGGTGTACCAGGTTCCCTTAAGACTCAAATCTTCATGCAAAATACGAAAATACGATGTAATGACGTGTGTAGAATGCCTAATTCCAAAGAACGACGGGAATTTGACATAATTTCCATAGTAAAAATAAATAATTTCAATGGTTGTGAAAGCGTGTATCGTTCCGTTTTTATCAATGCTTCTACTTGTCAAAGGTCAAAAAATGACAGCTACCGAAATAGCGGGCTATTCAAAATAACAACTCTTATTGGAAAACCGGTAACATATCGTTAAGAAACCCAAAATAAGAACATGATGCCTCATTATTCATAAAAAGTTTCAAAATCTGAATCAAAAATCTAACACGTTACTTGGAATATATTGACCAGTGAGTTCCTCGATTGTATTTCCTGTTGAAACTCCTTCCCTGGTGTCGAATCAGTTGGGTTCAGTAGGTAAGAAGAGACATAAAACTTTTCCATTGTGCAGTGGGTTTCATGAAAGTGCTAATTTCAACCCAATATCTCTTCAGATCCCTTGGTCATTATTGACCTGACCATCCTGGGTCCTTATTTTGTGGGAATAAATTGGGGTTACTTCTTTTATATAATGGGGATCAGGTGTGCATCGGTATCCGTTCGGTACAGATCAGCGGGTACCTGCCGTCCTGCCGTATACAGGGTGAGGTGAGTCACCTACTTGCAGACCGAAGGCAGACGCAGCATTAGAGACCATGATGACTCAACCAGTAAGTGGTCAAGGCCAGCGACCAACTTCTAACGTTTATTCACCCAAAACATAATGCAGAAAAAAGCAATGATTCTCTACTACTGATTCACCCGAACCTGTTCGAAGCTACCATGCACTATTCTTTTCTGCAGCAACGACTACAATAGAGTGTTTCGCTAATGACTAATGCATCGGAGTTATGTTTGAGGTGCGTGGGAATTGGTTTATGCACCTTTTTTGCGGAAGTAACGAGTATTCGAGGCATATCAATAATCAATTGGACCAAATACTTATTTTATAGCTTCTTAGTTCGTTTGTGCGAGTTGGTTTATTGGGAACAATTTTATGATTACCCTGATGCGTCATCCAACACCCTGAAGAATTTTCACATTATGTTTTGAGAAGACGCACATTGTTTTCATTCGTTCGTTTTCTCATCATTATTGTTTTGCTTTATTTATTTTGATTTAATTCCACGAAAGGTAAATTTTCTCGAAAAATACGAAAAGCCAATGACAAGTTTGTTGTCTATTTTGAAAACGCAGTGACTTTTTGGGATGAACTAATTATTTGTCCTACACTTGATAGATCTTCATATATTTTTGTTGGTTTAGTTTTTGGAAGGTGTTTTTCCAAGGAACCAAGAAAACATTTTAGAAATATTCGATTAATTTATTATTCATTTTTAAGAACAAGTATCAATTGATAGATAACAGTATTCGTATTTCTGAAGTAGATCGTGGAAATTGGAATATTTTTTTCATTCATTTATTTATTTATTCATCAATATATTCTAGACTCTTGATCCGCAAAAATGCTAGTAGCAGAGTCTACATTAAGATTTTAGACTTTTTTAAACGAAAATAATCCCTCCATACAATCTATTAACACTGCAAAAAAAACATTGATTAAGAAAATGTTATTCGAACTCTATCGATAGTTTGACGAATAAGCTGCTCTGATGGACGATTATGTAAACTATAGATTTCACGAAGTGCTCTATAAGTTTGTCGAATAGAACACTGATTTTGAAAGAAAATTTCAACAATTTGTAAACGTTATTCTGATATTCAACTGAATTTTTATCATCAATCATATAAAAAGAATTTTAATTGAAAATGAATGAAAATATTTTACGACGATAGGAATATTGTAGAATTCCTCGAGATTCGTTGCTTGAACCACAATAATGCATGTGGTTGCATGAATTCAACAGTAAGAATATTTAGTTGAATTACTTCTTGCAACCAGTTCTTTAAAACAATTGAATGATAAGTCTAAATACTTTCAATCGCTCGTCTACTGGTATAGAGCGTAAGGTGTAGAGATGCAATTAATTCTTCACACGTACTTTACCTCACATCTTCAAGAAGGCGATGGCCAGTGTCGATAATTGCCATCTCATGGATTTATAGCCAGTAATAAATCACTGAAACAAGAGATACAATTCGTCACGCTTCTTTTGTTGTAATGGGTTTTCACAGTGAAAAAAATCAATTTCCATGTTGCTCATCGTTGTCTTCATTTATTGAAGAATTCGCTTTTAAATTCCTCTACACATTCATAGATTTATATCCTATTTATATAGGGAAAATATATGGTTAAAAAATTGTTAAGTAATATTAACAGAAGCATCTGACGATGAGGGCACAACTGCAATGGAACCCACCTTAAATCTGAAACAGAAGCACAACTGTTGAGAGTATGAAGTTTGTAAATGTAACAAAAACTGTTTAAAATACTGTAAACACAATGGAGCGTTTATGTTCGTCTGAATGTCGTTTTATAACATTATAAAACTAGATACATTGTGATAACCTCATTTGTTCATTAAAACGATATAATATTCTGAAATTCAATGTATTTTTTATTAACATAATAATGAAATTGAATGAAAAAAGCTGCAGTTTAATATCTTCTAAGACATTAATAATCTGTACATAACACAAATTTTTTTTAAAACATTCAAAAACAGATTTTAGGGAGAGCCATCGAAGAGACTTGTGTGTTCCCTTCGGTTGCTCCTAGGAGCTGACTAATCAAATTATTCACACTTCGCAAACAGTATAATTAACGTTGAATAAGCCGTTCGCCAATCGAAAAGTAGTTCATTCAGGTGCTAAATTAGAAGTCACCTACATCTGCCTCAGTGTTCTTCCCGGCATTAATTAATCATCGGTGTACTGCGATTGAGGTACCTTTAGGCAGATTTAATTATGGGTATGAGAAGACCGATTGAGATTGTTCGAATACTGCATTGGAAAATTGTCAGAATCGCACTATCGCATCAGACAATACTGACAATCGAATATCCGATCTCTTTGACGGCGATTATTCAATTATTCACTGACGATTTAAGAATAAATTATATTGTGAATCATCATATTCAAATACTAAATGGCGAATGCGCAAGGACAGTCTTTTGTGAATTTTTTGCTAATCACTAAATTCTGCAGGTGAATTGCCAGTAGAAATATCAAAACCTGCAGAATTATGTGAGGAAAAAAGTATTGATGTTAATATATAATATAATATAATATATAATATATAAATGCAAATCGTTTATCTGCATCTTTAGAATTTTCTATTCGTTCGAGAAAATCTGTTTGGGAAGATAGCATCTATTGTTGGATAGACTTCAATCAATAAATGAAAATGAAACATCTTGACAATCTCTTTTCATCAAATATGGATCACTGGAAACAGTGGAAAGATATGTTGAACTTTAAGATACCGATGCTTTTCCCTATTCTGATTTTTTCGATTTGCTTTGATCCAACATAATTTATATTATTATCGATTTTTTTTCAATTATCTGAAACACTGGAGATAAAACATTATTCTTTGCTCGTTCTCTGTACTTATTGCTCATACGTCATAAGTTATACAGGGTCTTTCACGAGGAACCTCACCCATATTTATACGGAAACTACTTAACGTATTTTCATGAAATTCAGCACTTATAAGTATTTCACGATGCTGATGAAATCTAAAATATTTTCAAGGCATGAGCACCTCCGGTTTTTCCGGAAATGACGTCAACTTCCGTTTTTCAAATTAGAACACAATTTTTTTATTGCAGAAATAGATTCCTTTAGAAAATTTCGAGTTATTTTGATGTAACATTTTTCAGTTTTGGTTGGAAAATTCTCTCTGAGCGGGAAAATTCGAAAAAAAAATCTTGAAAAATCCCAAAAATGAAAATTTTCCATCCAAAAACCTCGAAGTTATTCTTGTTTCAGCGGAGCTCTATTTTCGATTTTTTTTCGAATTTTCCCGCTCAGAGAGAATTTTCCAACCAAAACTGAAAAATGTTACATCAAAATAACTTGAAATTTTCTAAGGAATCTATTTCTGCAATAAAAAAATGGTGTTCTAATTTGAAAAACGGAAGTTGACGTCATTTCCGGAAAAACCGGAGGTGCTCATGCCTTGAAAATATTTTAGATTTCATCAGCATCGTGAAATACTTAAGTGCTGAATTTCATGAAAATACGTTCAGTAGTTTCCCGTATAAATATGGATGAGGTTCCTCGTGATAGACCCTGTATACGCACTTTGTCTTAATACAATATCCTTCCACATGATTACCTATGATAACTAAACAATCTTGAAGTAATTTTCCGAAAAAATCTCATATATACTGCTCCACAAGAGTCAGGGATATCCGGTATACAGCCGGATGAGGTCTTTTGGACTGCAGAATTATCGACTCCATCTTGTGTTAATAATAATAATAATAATAGTATTTACAACAATTATCACAGATAGCAGATCGCACCAACAATGATAAAATAAAAACACACACAGGTCAAACGCAAATCACATAGATTAATGCTGGACGGAACAAGAGTTACCTCTGACGGTTGAGCATAGCCGGCACCGGGGGGGGGGGGGGGCAGTAATGGGGGTAATCGACCCCCCCATGAGTATCGAAGACCTAAGAAAAAATTACGTTTCAAAGTTCATTTGAGGATGTTGTGTACCTGATTTAATGGTTTTCAATCACCTTACCCCCCCCCATGAAAAAGAGCTATATCCACCCTTGTGCAAGTATGTCACCTTCAGTCTTTATTCGAGGTAACATGACAGCGCTGCGTTACCTTCAAGAAATAGTGGAGCCATATGTTCTTCCTTACTCTAACCGGCTCGACAATCCAATATTCCAGCATGATAATGCTCGACCTCATGTTGCCAGAGTTAGTTTAAACTTTTTTGGAGCGATCCATGTGAATCTTTTGCCATGGCCGCCCAGATCCCCCGATCTTTCGTCTATAGAGCATGTTTGGGACATCATGGGTGGAAGGCTTGGAAATTCACCCCAGCCCCCACGGACTCTGGCGGCTCTGAGATATGAAGTACAGGTAGTTTGGGATGGTATTCCTCAAGAAGAAATAGACCATCTTATTTTTTCTCAAAATTTTACTCATTTACTCCTTGCTATACTATCTATGTTTCACAAAAAAAAAATAAACAGCGCCTTCTAGGTGTTGCAGGTTCTTTTTGTCAGTTAGTATATTATAAGTTGCCACATTCCTTCTTCTTAAAGTTCAAACTGTTCGAAACACTCTTCTCTTTTGAACAAATTATCCCATTTTGCATTGTCTCTTTGGGATTTGTAATAATCTCTAGAGTCTTTATTCTTCAGAATAAGAAACGTATACCGCCAGATGGCAGTACAACGCATTAATTTTCATTTATTGGATTATTCAGCTCAAAAGAACAAATGTTGGGGCGCAGGGAATATAACAAGAAACCCTACCCTGAACTAGATCTCACACTGGCTGTATACTCTAATTTTCCTTCGACTGTCATCTGGGAGGAGATACCTGGGGGGCGTGTCATTTAAGAGAAATTCAATTCCATGTTAGAATTCACAACTGTAAGTAACAAATAATTTTCACTTATCGATGGCTAAAAAAAACCTTAACAAATTGGCGTTGATAGAAATAGATATTTATTATTTCGAATAGGAAAATTCAAGGAAATAAATTTCTCGAAAACAATACATTGTGGTATTATTATTTATAAAAAAACGGTAAATTCTAAAAAAAAAGAATGAGATAGACATCTGATCAACTAAATGATAGACTTCAATACTGAAATGAAGAAACACAAAAATATTCATTAGTTTTGATGGTGGAAATGTTGAAAATAACCAAAAATGATGAGGAATATCCTTCTTATTCATTTAATACTTATAGAATATTTGTTTTATCATTTACATCTTTATACTCTCATACATCCATTCATCAATCAGAAAAATAAATCGTTTCTGACTCCCTTTTTTTCAGGGATGTAGACCCTTAAGCTCCAGGTAAATTACGGGTAATGTGTCATTTTCAAAGACGAATATTATCAAAACTTACTGTCGTATTCAGACAAGACCTCTTCAACAAAATATCACAAGACCCATCAAGAACATTTCGACGAGTCGAGGTGTCAGGCTTAGTACGCCACTGCTGAGAATTTTTACGGGTTGCAGAGGGTTGGGGATGGAGTATCAAATGCGAAGAGAGTGGAACAAGCTAACCCGCAGAATAATTCTAATGTAATTCGTACGTTATCATCCGTGTCCAATCGCAAAGAATCCCGATGGAGGTAGAGGTCGGCAGAAATGCCGAAGGGCCCTTCAAATTGAAGCAATTCTTCTCGACCCATCAGTGCATTTCGGCCCGGAAAAATGTCCAATTCCGTCCGGTATTTGCAGATGAGGTGATAAAAAAGAACACGCGACAATCGCGTCCAGAGCCAGCCAGTCCGACAGGCATTGATTGACCGTGTACACCCTTATGGTCAGTCCACCACCGGAGGAAGGAACAATGCCGTCTGGTAATGGACTATTTGCATTTTGATTTATACGAAGAATGGGGTAGCGGAGCTTTCCAACGGAGGGCATTACTCGTGTCGGAATTCTTTGAACGCGTTCGGATGTTTGCCGATAATTAACTTGTAGAATGACGCCGTCGACGCACCCTAATGAAAAGCCGTGGAAATGCTGCTTTTGAACAATTTTTAATTGTTTTCGCCCCTCCGAACGGATGTCCTCTATTTCAGCTCCCTACAGATTTCGTTCTCGAAAAGGGAATTGTATGATATGTGATCCACGATGTAATGGCACCCGGCGTAATCACTCATAACCAAGTAGACATTTTATACCGAATAACGAAGACAAAAATGCAAAATTAAATAAAAATCATTTTATCCCATACAACCTGGTGGCTTATTCTAACAACAGAATACAGGGTCTTTCACGAGGAACCTCACCCATATTTATACGGGAAACTACTGAACGTATTTTCATGAAATTCAGCACTTATAAGTATTTCACGATGCTGATGACATCTAAAATATTTTCAAGGCATGAGCACCTCCGGTTTTTCCGGAAATGACGTCAACTTCCGTTTTTCAAATAAGAACACCATTTTTTTATTGCAGAAATAGATTCCTTAGAAAATTTCAAGTTATTTTGATGTAACATTTTTCAGTTTTGGTTGGAAAATTCTCTCTGAGCGGAAAAATTCGAAAACAAAAATCGGAAATAGAGCTCCGCTGAAACAAGAATAACTTCGAGGTTTTTGGATGGAAAATTTTCATTTTTGGGATTTTTCAAGGTGTAAGATTGATGTATCCACTTTAAAAATCGAAATCGCGATTCATGATACAGGAGGTGAAAAAATTGCTTTCAACGTTAGGGATGACAAAATCGTGAAAAATCAATTTTTTCAAATTAGAACCCCATTTTTTATGGCAGATATTGAATCTACGTTAAAAAATACTGCGAGTGTATGCATCACACCCTTGCCCTAAAATGGATATTTTCTGAGTTGATATCGGAGCTCTATTTTCGATTTTTTTTCGAATTTTCCCGCTCAGAGAGAATTTTCCAACCAAAACAGAAAAATGTTACATCAAAATAACTTGAAATTTTCTAAGGAATCTATTTCTGCAATAAAAAAATGGTGTTCTAATTTGAAAAACGGAAGTTGACGTCATTTCCGGAAAAACCGGAGGTGCTCATGCCTTGAAAATATTTTAGATTTCATCAGCATCGTGAAATACTTATAAGTGCCGAATTTCATGAAAATACGTTCAGTAGTTTCCCGTATAAATATGGGTGAGGTTCCTCGTGAAAGACCCTGTATAAGGTAATTTTGCTTGTTTACGTAGCCGTTCAGTCAGAAAGGAGCTTCATCGCTAAACACAATTCTTCGATAAAAAAGTGAATCAACTTCAAGCTGTTCTAGGGCCCAATCAGCAAACAAACGACGCTTATAATGGTCAAGTGACTTTAGTTCTTGAACGAGTTGGATCTTGTATGGGTATAGACCAAGATCTTCACGCAAAATTTTTCATGTGGTGGATGTACATAGTCCAAATTGTTGTGAACGTCGACAAATATACAAATCTGGATGTTCATTCAGACTATCACTTACAGCAGCGATATTTTCTTCTGTACGTACCGTTCTTTGTCTCCGAGTAGAGAAAATGTTGGACGATAATGTAAACCATTAATTTCACGAAGTGCTCTAAAAGCGAATAGAACACTGATTTTGAACATGAATTTCAACAATTTGTGAACGTTATCGCGGCGTGACTCTTTCGAAAATTCTATGACTCTACAAAACATTGGGTTGTTGAATGGTGTCATGTTCAACCATCATCATCAACGTTTTATAATTCTTGATGAATAATAATAAACCTCTAAGAAGCACGATAATGAAACGTTTCATGATGGTGGAAACTAACATTAATAAAACGAAGAGAGAAATAATAACAGAAACGTAGAATATAGATTTCTCAGTTCGCTGTTGACTATTAAACGTTTATGTAACGTTTCATATTTGTATTTATTTTTTCGTTGAAGTGGCACGATAGGGCACGTTTCAAAATGGTTGCTGTATCAACAAGATGTATCATAGACGTAGAATCAACGTTCTGTTGAATTTTGGTTTCGAAAATAACGTCTAATTAACGAAGCCACGATATATAAACGTGTATTAAACGTATTTGTGTTTATTGGACAGTGGATGAAAACGAGGAAAATAGATAAGATGTCCCAGAAAAATCAGAAATGATTTTCCAGAAAATATTCTCACAATCAGAGAAGCAGATGTTCGTTTTATTTGTGGTGTGGAACCAAATAACGTTATCGAGCGAGTTCAATTTCTCCACCTCCCACAAACAGCTGAAAAGGAGGGCGCTATTATATTTCATCTATTCATGGCAGAAGATTTTGACAAATTGTCTTCGGCTCCACGAAAAATACTTTTCTACATCATTATATAACCAGGGGTGGCCGTCCGACTAAGACAAATGACATTATGGATGCATTAGATGGCTGCGGCTATACGTTGACCGGATAAGTAAATAATATACAAAAGTAACAAACCAAGATAAATGGGGCGAGTTAGCGGATCGTGAAGGCCTGCTTACCGTCGGAGTCGACAACAGCACTTTTCTGCCCTTAACGGGAGTGATATGCTGTAGCGAGCACGGATCCCCCAAGATATAACCGAACAAATTCAATCACTTTCCAATATCTGAATACCGCGCTCTTTATGGAAATAAAAGTCGAACTCTTCTCCCGACATCAATAAAAGAGAATGCTGAACTAAGTGGAAAAAGATTGAATCGGGGGAATATAAAAAACCAATTCGAGAATGTAGGTATTGTGATATAGACCATCTTTTCGTCTATTTATGAATATAGGGATATATGCTGCAAACTTTACCGGGGGAAATCATTCCTATTGCAGCTATTGAGGTACCTCACAATAATTGAATGGCAAATTATTTTTGATCGGTATTCAGACCGCACAGTTACAGGATGACCTTGTTCTTCTAACCACTCATCAGCCAAAGATCGAGTTGTCGCAAATCGGTCTCTTATGCCGGCTATCCACGAAGCGACCGATCCGAGAGTTTTATGACCTTTTATGACATTTAATGAGCCCCCGACCAATCACAGAGACTCTTTTCGTTCGTGGTCTCATAAAATGTCATAAAACGCCCGGGTCGGTCGCTCCGTGGATGGCCGGCATTATGGCCATTAGTCTAAGACGACGATCTTGAACTTCATTTGTGCCTTTCGACTTCCGATGCCTACTCTTCTTCGATTTTGGGCATTATCAAACTACGCTTGACAACATCATAACAGTAGTTGGATTTCTGTTCGTACGGTTAGCGATTTCTCGAAATGATAACCCCGCCTTCCGTAGACCAATAATTCGATTTTTTTCAAATTCACACAGTTGGCGATAATTTCCGCGTTCACGTGCTCTAGGAATTTCAACGACTAAACATCGACTTTGGATCTCCTCGAACAGCTGGTTTCTTGTAAAGTTTGAAGAATTCGCAAAAACTATATTTAAGTAACAAAAAATGTTTACATAAAGAAACCTTCACGATTTTTTTCCAAATATTAATCATTTACTCCTTGCTATACTTTCTATAGCCATATTTTCGCGTGACAATATTTTAAAATTATTTCGTCCGTTTTGAAATATTCGTGTTTAAGCGTCGAACTGGTGACGTCATCGCACCAAATGGTTCGAAATAATTTACAGCGGTTTGAAAGCAGGTAGTGGAATAGTTCGAACTGAAGTTTGAAGTTTGCAATCAGCTGATTGAAGAATATTGGTTATGTTTGTTGTATTTATTTTGTCTTCACCGTTTTTATTTTGAATATTATTCAAATATGACAGCTTTGTTTTTAGAATGCTGGAGGCAAATTATCTTGCGGAAATGCATTGTAATAACCTATGAAGGAATAAATCATTTCGAGTGGAGCAGACCTTTATTTGAGAATTCTGAAATATCATTTAGTTCTAAAAAAGTATGTATATATATTCAAATTGTTTGAATTGATATTACTAGTTCTTCTTCTTGTTCAACCAATATGAATATATTGTATATTCTTCAAGTAGCAAATCGTTAATCATAAACAGATTGGAATCTGGAATCCATTTTAAATATACAGGATTTATCCTCAGGAAAAAATCATAACTAAAAACACACACAAGAATTATAAATATCATTAAAATTATGTGCGTGGATCGTGTTTCTAACTTATGGATTTAAAAATTGAACTGACATTTCTTTCGTGACGTCACCGTTTTGAAATTGTGGCATTTCAGCGATGAATGAACTGATGACGTTCACTTCGAAATGTTTTCGAAATAGTTTTAAACCGTGATTGACGCGAAAAAATGGCTTATGTTCTACCAAAAAAAATTTAAAATTTGAACAGCACCTTCTGGGTGTTACAGTTTCTTTGTCAGTTTGTATACAAAGGCAATGATGAAATCCTCAGCAATAACACTGTCTCCGCTCACATAGTGTAACAGCCAAATGGAATAAATTCGATAACGATTAAATGAGGGCGTGTTGGGAAAAACACTCGGACACGTCGATTTGTAATTTTAAATGCGCATATTTTTCAAGAGAATAATATTATATAGGATGTTCCATGTGACCGTGGTCAATACCAACTTTCTTATTTCAAACGCAACCCCCTGTATATTATTTATTTTTTGGATTCTTCGAAAAATTCTAGACACAATTCATGCATATTGTCCTATACCTATCTCCAACTATTTCGGAAGTATAAGGTGTTTTCCGATTTATTGCAAAAATCAACGTTTTGAATAAAAATTATTTAATTTCACAAATTCGGTACATTACACTTCAAACGTAATAAGTAATACTGATTATTTCTCAATTATTGAAAGAAAACAAAAAAAAACATTACTGTCAATGTAGGAAATGTTCAAAATGCTCGCCGCGAACGTCTCGGCAACATGCTTATCTGGTGTAGAATTGTCTTCCAACGTTACTCAACATTTCAGGCGTGACTGATCTAATTGCAAGCGTGATTCGGTTTTTTAGGTCGTCTAAGTCTGAGGGTTTCGTTTCGCATACAATACTTTTGACATATCCCCACAAAAAGAAGTCTAATGGTGTCAGATCAGGAGATCATTTAAAATGTTAATTTCTGTAAAAAATCTGAAAATACTTAATATTTCCGAAAAAGTTGAAGATAGGTATAGGACATTGTACATGAATTATGTCTAGAAATTTCTGGAGAATTCAAAAAATTAATAATATACAGGGGGTTGCATTTGAAATAAGGAAGTTGGTATTGGCCACGTTCGCATGGAACACCCTATATAATTTTATTTTCTTGAAAAATATGCGCATTCAAAATTACAAATCGACGTGTCCGAGCGTTTTTCCCAACACCCCCTCATTTATTCGTTATCGAATTTAATCCATTTGGCTGTTACACTCTGTATAAGTGTACAGAATTACAGGAACACGCTATGGAATGTAGAAAATCATAACGCCACAAAGGTTTTCGAGATTTCATTGTAGCAAGTTTTGTATCAAGCATAATGAAAGAACCCGTAATTGGAAACAAATCTCAAGACGCAATGGCAGCAACCTGTCTACGAATGTGAAGGGGTATAGACCTAGAAATAAATGGTAATCAAGCTGAGGTTGTAGATCTGATGGTTTCGCTAATAATTCCCATGAAAACATGAAGCTGTGGATCTATTTCCTGAACAAATTGATCCAAACAGGATAACTGTCTTCAGCTATAGAAAAAACCATGTCTGAAGCAGCCGTTGAAGTACCAGCTAAATGCCAACTCTCAATGGTCGTTCGTACACTCCGATGGTGGTCAAACTGAAAAGGCTTTCTGAATAAACCACAGACAGCATCTTCTACTACAGAAAGTAAGTACACTCTGTTCACCTTTTGAGGGAAGAAATAAGGAGTTGAGCCCATAATCGTGAAAGTAACAGGTAAATGATATATTCATTATCTTTTGACCGTAAATTTATCCAATATATAAACAGTAATTACTATTTGAAGAATCAGTCTATGCATAGTCACGATTTAATTACCACCTCATTTAAGTGCGAGGATAATGAATAAATATCCATAATTCGTTTGTTATGTGCTCCAACAATAAAACGGTTATTGTCTTACACGTCTATTCAGAAATAATTTTATTTGCGCCCTTGTTTCTACGGACAAGAGCGTTATCATTTCGCCCCAGTCGTCGATATCATATTGTCGGATTTGGTGTAATGTGTAAAATGAAATGATAAATTCAAAACTGAACAAATTCGGCCTGCCAAAAGACATGAAAAACCATCTCTCTCTGCAGGATAAAATCTCTATTTCGAATCAAACAATTTATACGGACGTCTACTCCAAACAAAGGCGCTAAACTGAAGCTAACGATGTCTTCGCTTTTACATAAATTAAATTCGAAACGCATTGACAGTTGACATACAACCTATAACGCCTAATGATGTACTGATTGAATATTTTATTCAAAACGCCTCGTGAAGCATTCTATTGTATTCGCAATAGAGTAGAAAAATTGTTATTTTATGTTAATTGGAGTTAGTTTGCGGTTTGTCTAGCACGAAAAAAAAAAGCGAAAATGATCTTTCGAGGCAGCTGTTCATCTCAACGTTATTCTTGAAAAAATTCTCATTGAATTTGTACGGTACTTCATTTAAAACCGCAAGCACAGCAGCAAGGGGAATTTATATGGAAAAAAACATACAGAGTGTAACAGCCAAATAGAATAAATTCGATAACGAATAAATGAGGGAGTGTTAGGAAAAACGCTCGGACATGTCTATTTGTAATTTCAAATGCGCATATTGTTCAAGAAAATACCCAACTAGCAAAACTAATTCCATAAAGGCTGTGAGAAATGCTATACAGCATATCTTATAGAACCGTGAAAATCTTATTATGTGGCTATAAACCACTATACAATGTCTTTACAACCAAAAAGGGCCCCAGTTTATACAACAGATCAGTTCTTTTAGGACAATTCTTTAGTTACCTATACAACCGTTATAAGATAATCACGATAAAACTGTCCTATAAGTATGTCTTCGAAATAACTTATACAATGCATTTACAAAACCATTTGGGAACTGCTATAAAACTTTTGAATAGCAGTATTCAACGAACATTTATAGAACTACTAAGAAAGTATTTTATAATGCAGAAAGAATCGCTATAAAATAATTTTGTTCTCTACTGTTGAAATTCGGAATAGAATTGTCACAAGAATATTTTATTATGTCAACGTTTGCGTTGTGTCATGACAGAGACAATATTATAATGCAACAGGCATTATATGGCGCTGGGTAATGGAGGTATTGTATCTGTTTCAATCATATTGAACATATTAAGGATCTATATCGCTACTCCAGGGGCTAAATTTATTTGCGCAGCTAACTTTTCTGATAATTATGCATATATTGTTGATAAAAAATGAAAGCGCCTCAGTTTAGTATACATTTTATTGGTAATATTGAAAGATAAAAATTAACAAATCATGTTTTATTTGTTTAATTGTCAACTTGGACCAAAACATATATTGTGGCTGTTGTTAAAGCAGGGAAAAATCTCTACATTTCTCTGAAAAATCAATTTTCATTTCAACTTTTTACGTTTATATATGATTTTTTCACAATGGCGGCGGTTTCTGAACAGCCGACCGTTTAATAAAATGGCGTATATGATACAACACACTTAAGAGACCTTATACAATGATTCTATTTCCTTCTGAACTGTATACGATATAAAAGTTTTATTATGTTGTTTATTACAGCGCCATATAATTGCTTTTGATAGTCCCAAGAGTCATTGCTCTGTTTTGATTCTTGACCACCTTTGAATGTTGCCAGATTTTATACTACACACAACGAGTATGTATGATGAGTGATTCAACACATTGATGCGTGCAAAAATATTTTTCCAGTTATTATTAAAAAAATGTTGCCCCAGTGAAAAAATGTTTTAAGCACTCTAACGTGAGGTCAGGTTGCTTCGGCGCTCTTGTAAAAATTTTTGCGAAGTTATTCAAACTTCAAGAAATTACATCTCCAAACGATTTGTTCGTCAGAGATGAGAATGATATGAATTGTATTCTTATGGTCTATTGGTGTGAAATAGAGATGACTTTTTCAATTGAATTGCAAAACATTTTTAACTTTAAGATGCATCATAATAAAATAAATGGTTCACTTCCTATTTATTGCACCTAATATTATGAATGCTGCCTGTTGGTATAATATAACGACTAAGTGCCCAAGCTAGCAACACTGTACGTTAGATATCCGCGTTTTCCTATAGCGCGTTCGCAAAATACATAATAGAACAGAATTATCGCTTACTGGCTTGTGGTACAACAGCAAACAATCATTCAGTTATATTGAGTTTCGAATAACTTCTGTATACAGATTATTTGGAAAAACATCTTACAATTTTTTAAAAATCTTGATACTTTTTTAATGTCATTAGAACACCATTTTGTGGAGTAATTTCTAAAATTCACCTCTCTCCACCCTGTTAGACATCTTTTCATTACACCTAGATCAATGAATTGTAAAGAATCCCTAACACGAAAATCTTCTCCCATATATCATTAGAAATTTCACTAGTGCAGTTTCAGTTTCATGATGTTTTCCATTTTTTCTATTTCGGCAACCCTCATCTGTTCGCAAATCGCCGCCAGCATCAGAAGGTTTCCCAGTGCTACTATAGATTCCGATAACAAGCGGTTTAATTTCTGGGGGCCAAAATTCGCACTTTGAACTTTCATTTATTGGAAATCCGTCCATTCCTGGGAACTACATTTTCATTCTTTAACCTCTTCATAAGAGGGAATTCTGCAGTAGTTATCAGATGATTATAAAACTAATAAAGTTTAATTGTGTAATGTTCTACTTCTGCGTAAAGCAACAATCTTATTACTTTTCTTATGGAACTCTAATACAACTATCTATACAGATTCTTTTACAACCAACTTTTAATATAACGCCGCTATTATAAGTAACACAATAGCTATGCAACCGTATTATAATCTGTATAAGACTGCTTTAAAATTATTTTATAAGAATTTTATAGTACGTTATGCAACTGTTATAAAATTTGTTCACTCAGACTATTTCTCTATCGTATGATATGAGTTGTGAGAACGTCTATACAACCGCATTATAGAAATCCCTATATTTTATGATGAAATTGTCGTATTGGACGCATTAAAAAATAATTTTATTGTTTCAACCTGCGCAATATAATGATTATGAAATAATTTCGTTCTTTTAGGGGACTATTTTGCTAGTTGGGTAATATTATATAGGGTGTTCCATGTGACCGTGGCCAATACCAACTTTCTCATTTCAAATGCAACCCCCTGTATATTATTTATTTTTTGGATTTTTCAGAAAATTCTAGACATAATTCATGTACAATGTCCTATACCTATCTTCAACTTTTTCGGAAATATTAAGTGTTTTCAGATTTTTCACAAAAATTTACATTTTTAATGAAAATTATTTTATTTCACAAATTCGATACATTACACTCAATACTTATTTCCCATTCACCTCTTGATATGAAGAAAGTAAGCAAAAACCATTACTGAGAAGAAATAAAAAAAACAAAAACAGATTTGTTTATTCTCATAGCCTTAGTAACACGTTGTCTGTTTGCATGACAATAAGTGATCAGTGTGAGTGCTATTGGCTTTTGAATTTCGATAACTGTACGTAATAATATTAGAAAAATGGTTCATTCAACAGAAATGCACAAAATAACCATTCTTCAAATGATTGGTTATGGAGATTATCTACACACGGACACAAATGGAAGTTTCCCGCTTATTTCACGAAAAATTTCCAAATTTGCCGCCTATATCCCAAGGAACAATTATCAAAATAGAAAAGCAGTTTCGAGAGCTTGGTCATGTAAGACAAATAAAAAAAATTGCTGCCAATGCAGTAAGTGATGATACGAAATTGGATATTATGCTTGAGTTTCAAGAAAGCCCACATAATTCTGTTCGAAAAGTAGCCCCGCTGTTCACCGTCAACCACACGTCAATATTTCGAATATTAAAGGAAAGTAAGATGCATCCCTATAGAATGATGGCAACTCAGGAGCTCATAGAAGACGATTTCGATAGGAGAACGCGTTTTTGTGAGCAAATGATGGCGATGTTAGATAACAATGTGATCGAATCAGAAAATGTTTTGTTTTCTGATGAGAGTACATTTACACTACACGGTCATGTTAATCGTCAAAATTGCCGCTATTGGTCTGATGAGAATCCTCACTGGATGAGAGAAGAACATACGTAATCATATCGTAGGTCCCTTTTTCATTGACGGCAACTCGAATGGGGAAAAATATTTAGAACTACTCCAAAATAATGTCGTACCAACTTCGATAAACTTATATCCTGATCCAGCAAATCCACAAGTTCCTGCCAATATAATATGGTTTCAGCGAGGGTTTCAGCAAGATGGAGCACCGCCTCATTACCAAATCAATGTCCGGCAGTACTTGAACCAAATCAAATCACGCTTGCGATTAGATCAGTCACGCCTGAAATGTTGGGTAACGTTAGAAGACAATTATACACAACATTAGCATGTTGCCAAGACGTTCGCGGCGAGCATTTTAAACATTTCCTACATTGACATTAATGTTTTTTTTGTTTTTTTTTTCAATAATTAAGAAATAATCAGTATAATTTATTAGGTTTCAAGTGTAATGTACCGAATTTGTGAAATAAAATAATTTTTATTTAAAACGTTGATTTTTGCAATGAATCTGAAAACACTTAATACTTCCGAAATAGTTAAAGGTAGGTATAGGACATTGTGCATGAATTGTGTCTAGAATTCTCTGAAGAATCCAAAAAATAAATAATGTACAGGGGGTTGTATTTGAAATAAGAAAGTTGGTATTGGCCACGGTCACATGGAACACCCTATATAATATTATTTTCTTGAAAAATATGCGCATTCAAAATTACAAATCGAAGTGTCCGAGCGTTTTTCCCAACACGCCCTCATTTATTCGTTATCGAATTTATTCCATTCGGCTGTTTCACTCTGTATGGATGAATATGTGGAAACACATAGAGCGTGTTTGAGTTTGAGTGGCGGCAATTCAATATATGATAACGGTTCCGAACTATCTTCCGCATGGAGTTTTTGTGTAGTGGTCCGCAAATTTGCGTCTGTCAGGCAAATCAACAACAGATGCCGAAAAAACAGTGATCCCCATAGAAACCAATCTTAATCACCATCCGATTACCTACGTAAAAGCGAAAAAATGCAGCTTCAGGAAGATTAATATTAGAAACTCATCAACTCTGAATAATCTACGCCCCTGTTGAAACAATTTCCAATTAACCCTTCCTCTAATCTCCTATCTTTCTGCTGATCACAATGCACGAACAGACCTAAATTGGCTTGGGCATTTTTTTCCCCCCAATTTTAATGAGTTGAAAAGTTTGAACGATACGTTGAGTTTGTCGGAATCGACTGCTGGGAATTATCGATGGGAAAATATGTACAACCGCAATGAATCAACCTTCAAATCAGTACAATTCAGTTTCGGCAGCTATGGATATTTAAAAAATTGTGTACTTATGGACCTGTAGTTTTACAAATGCTCGTCGTAATAATCTTATATTGAAATTTTTGGAAATCATGAAAATTTTATGATATTCTGTGTACGAATGTTCTGTCATAGAAGAAGGTGAGCTTAGAGCTGCCACGATTTTGTAATAATGGGCAGAAATAAACTGATTATACCTGATAATAGGCTGAAGAAGCCAAATGACCAGAAACACGAAGTTGATGATCATAAAAGCAGTCGCTAGACCGCAGTTATAGTTATAGTGAAAAGGTGTTACAGTCCACTGCGACCTCAAGGTCTATTGTGCCCCCTAACAGAGCTGTTATCATCACGCCTCCTACAGCTGGCCTTCCAGTTCCAGAGATTTGATGAAATCCAGTATCTGGGACGGCTTCAACGAGGATAACTCCCCATTCCTACAAATTCTTGTCCAGAGCACTCTTTTCTTTGGCTTGCAATGGCATAGAATTCGTAATCAGGTGAATAGGAGTTTCTTTCTCCTCCCCACAGAATCTACAGTCGTCTGTGTCCGATAAACCCATTCTCAACAGATGCTTCTTCAGGCGACAAGCCAGGCCAGTGAGTAGGTGTAGTTGGTTCTTACTGAGATCCAGATATTTTTTAGATATAGCAGTTTCAAAGTTCATGAGGAACTTTCTGGAGTGACCCATCCCTGGGAAATCCCGCCAGAGTTTTTCCCTTTCGGTTTTCTCCTTCGCCATAAACTCCTTCTTATAGGTACATTTTCCTATACCGCAGAAGGGTTCTGGGCCAGTGAGTGGCGTTTGTGTGCTCTTTCTGTCAAGTGTATTGGCCTCTTCGTTTCCTACGATTCCCGAATGATCGGTACCCAGATTAAAAAGACCTTATTCTTCTTGCCTACCTCATTCAGTTTGTTCCAGTACTCCCAAATCAGCTTTGAGTCAATGACGTAGGAGCTCAGTGCTTTAACGGTAGCTTGACTATCTGTATGAATAGTTTTATCGCACTTCTGATAGATTCTTTCTTGATTTATATCTAGACATCTTCCGATTGCAAGTATTTCCTTAAGGAGGACGATTGTATCTGCCTAACGAAAGTGCACACTTGGTACTCGTCCCGTAAATCCCAGCGACAGCTCTTGTAGCGGTTTTAGAACCATCTGTATACCATTTTATTGTATTTTCTTTGAGATTATAGACGGAGAGGTTTGGGAAACCTCTCCTTTGCTCAGCATTGTACTGAAGTTGTTCTCAATGTTGACTCTTTTGATCATTACATCTCTAGGAAGGTTTGCAGATGAGATGTAGTCATTCAGAGAGGACCAAACTCTCTGATTCCTGATTCTCTCATTGCCTGTTCCTTCTTCAGATATTCTGAGGATGGCCTCATGGGCTACCCTATCAATCAATAGATGTAGAGGTGTGAGGTCTGTGATGATCTCAAGCGCCCTGGTTGGGCACGTTCTCATAGCTCCCGTGATGCACACACAGGCAAGCCTTTGTACTTTGTCGAGCATTTTCCTCGTACTTACCCGACTTGCCATAGCAATCCAGGCTACTTACTGCCCCATATGTGACATAGGTCTTACAATCATGACGTACGTCCATCGCAGTATTTTTGGGTCACAACCTCAATTCCTGCCGCATAGACGCCTGCACACCATCAGAGCCCTTGCAGCTCTGCCAGTAGCATTATCAACATGCTTATTACACAGAAGTTTGCTATCCAGTAATATTCTTAGGTATTTGACTTCAGACCGCAACCAAAACGTGTTGGGTAGAGTTTCAGTTAACCTACTGAAGTGTGGTTCAATATTATTTGAGTTTAAGTTTTCGAAATATAATCTTCCGAATGAATATAAAAATAAGGGCTAGTGGACTGTAAATGTTTATGAAATTATTTGAAACCCAACACTAATGAAAGGATAAAAGTACCCAAAATAACAGAAGAAATATAGTTTTACCTATATCAGCAAAACAGTCAACAGGATCCTGTCGATGACTCCTATTCCAATGTGAAGATTGATCGAACATGGAATGAAGCTGACGTGAAAATCCGTTGCTAAAAATGTCAAATTGTGTACACTCATCCTTGTTGTATTATAAAATAACAACGCCACTGGTAACAGTTTTTTTTTCTTCGAAATAATTCGTTTTAAATTAATGTAATTCGACTGAATCTAAAGCACTACAAACTGCGGATCACAGGAAAAACTGAAATTTTACGAATTCACGAAAAGGAAGCAGAAAATTAGCAATGAACGGAAGCAGAATTATTCACGATCAAGTAAATCAGTGAATCAACTGCATGGGTTCATGCAGCCAGAACCCATATAAAGAGGATACAAAGCACAAAAATCAAATTTTTGAGTTGGCATTAGAAGCCCTCTGGTTTATACGGAATGAGCAAATCTGAAAAGACATTAAATTTCATGCAAATTTTACATTAATTGAACGAAGAGCTGAAAAAGCTATCGAAATAGCTAGTCAACATCTAAATGCCGACTTTGCAAGGTGAGTTGATTATGTCTCCGCCGAAGAGGTGAAAAAACAGCGGGATTTCACCCCAACAGACCCAGATACCAATTGAGATAATGAAGAATTAGAACTCCACACACATAGTGAGAGAGAGAGAGAGAGAGATCCAATTGAAGGATAATCACAAAGATTCAGCATAAACAAAGCTAAAGAAGAGATATACCGATAAAAAGATAGAAGATTTATAGGCAGATGCCCGGAATCAACCAACGTACAGGAGAGGTGTTTAATCTGGTAAAAATCCGACACTACCCCAAAAGACGTAGAGTTATAGTCAGAAAGCTCACTTCAACCTTGAAGTCTATTGTGCCCCCTAACACCTTCCTTAGCTATTCTGAATATGGCCTTATTGCTTATGGGCTACTCACCAATCACTAGATGTAGAGGTGTGAGATCTGTAATGACCTCATGTGCTTTAGTTGGGCAAGCCTTTGTAACTGTGAAGCATTTTCCTGTGTTTGATGCAAGATTCACTCCTTCTATAACAAAGAAAAACAATAATCTCTATTGGATCGATGGTTTTACTGCCCCATTTCAAATGCGATTCCACCTAGATCTACTAGTCCAACTCGTTATTTATCGATCGAATAGAAAGCAGTTCCCAGGGATCAGAAATTCTGCCGATGAATCCACCTGGTAAGATGGGGCGATATAGACGAGCTCCTGCGATCATTCATTAAAGTAATACTCGGGATGATATTACCCATCCGCAGGGAGGATGCGAGTAGCGAGAGGCAAGTAGGTGAATCGTAAAAAGGCATCTAATTTGTGCGAAATTAAGTTAAAAAACTGTGGCTGAGAGGATTCAGCGCCGAATCGGATTACGCTGATTATGTTAACGGCAAGGGAGTTCGAGTCCCGAGGGAAACCTGTCATTTCCAAGTCTTGGCAAATATGAACCTGGCATGGTGGCGCTGCGGAGGGGTGGTTGGGGGGCGAGAGGGACGGGGACGTACCTTCCTACTTACCTTTAATTAATATTCCGGTTCGGAAAAACGTAATCTGTCGGATTCTTCTTTGTCGTTATTGACTGGAGCCAGAGCAGACAAGCCAAACAGAAACAGATCACCCCAGATTGGCATCTGATTAGAGCGGATTTTTTATTTTTACTCCTGGAAATCAGTTGGGGATGCGACAGCGTATCCATTATTACTCGTCGGCTTTATTTCGTCTTACGTGATTTTATTTGGGAAAATTCGGTTAAAGATTCACGGAAATTCAATTTCCACTTACTGGCGTGTCCGTGAAGTTAGCACCCACATTTTCGAAAATGAAGAAAATTTTTTTTGCATTCGTTAGTAACTATTTGTAACCTCAAAATTTTCGTTAGTACCTCAAGGCTACTCATAGAAAAACGCCGCATTCCGCTGGGTGCTAACTTCACGGGCATCCACTTCTCCATTTTTCGCGAAAAAATTCACGATCGGAAAGTCCTTCGTAAGTAACTATTTGTAAAATAAAAATTTTCTTTTGTAACCTAACCCTTACTGAAAAAATGACACCCCTAGAATGCGAAGTTAGCACCCACATTTTCAAAAATTTACAAATTTTCTATTTCATTCGTTGGTATCTCGTTAGTAACTTAGTAAACTTTCGTTTGTACCCCAAGGGTACTGGGAGAAAAACACCGCGTTTCGATGGGTGCTACCTTCACGAGAATCCACATTTTTGAAAATGAAGACATTTTCCTTTCATTCGTTAGTAACTCGTAAGTTACTTACTATGCAACATAAAAATTTTCGTTTGTTCTATTCTTTAATGAAAAAGCGACACTCCTAACATGTGAAGTCAGCACCCTCATTTTCGAAAATGAAGAAAATGTTTTTTGCATTCGTTAGCTACTCATTAGTTACTGTTTGTAACCTAATCTTCAGTGAGAAAAAGACACCTCAGATATCTGAACATGTTCAAATATACTATAGTTTTTTGCTCTCGATAGCTTTTATTTATGAACTATTTTTGACACTCAATTTAAATTTCTAACCCAATCGACAATGAAAAAACAATTCGGAAATTTCTTCAGAATACTCGAATACTATACTATTGCTCTTGATGACACTTCATCCGTAATTTTGTCATTATTTCAGTAAGGGTTAGGTTACCAACGAAAATTTTTTATGTTACAAATAGTTACTAACGAAGGACTTTCCGATCGTATTTTTTTTCGCGAAAAGTGGATGCCCGTGAAGTTAGCACACAGAGGAATGCGGCGTCTTTCTATGAGTACCCTTGAGGTACAAACGAAAATTTCGAGGTTACAAATAGTTACTAACGAATGCAAAAAAAAATTTTTTCATTTTCGAAAATGTCGGTGCTACCTTCGCATGTGAGGTGTGTCATTTTTTCAGTAAGGGTTAGGTTACAAACGGAAATTTTTATGTTACAAATAGTTACTAACGAGTTACTAACGAATGAAATGGAAAATTTGTAAATTTTCGAAAATGTGGGTGCCAACTTCGCATTCTAGGAGTGTCATTTTTTCAGTAAGGGTTAGGTTACAAACGAAAATTCTCATGTTACAAATAGTTACTAACGAAGGACTTTCCGATCGTATTTTTTTTTTCGCGAAAAATGGAGAAGTGGATGCCCGTGAAGTTAGCACCCAGCGGAATGCGGCGTCTTTCTATGAGTACCCTTGAGGTACAAACGAAAATTTTGAGGTTACAAATATGTACTTACGAGTTACTAACGAATGCAAAAATTTTTTTCTCAATTTTCGAAAATGTGGGTGCTAACTTCACGGACACCTTATTGGCAGGCTGCCATATTGTCAGATGTGATTTTTATGAATTATCATTCCCGTTAGTCTGAAGTGAATAAAATTATCAATTTTTTCTGTCTCGATTTCGCCAAAAAAATCGCATATTCATCCTGTCGCGCCATAATCACCCTGTGAAGTACGATTAAGAAATTAGAAAAAAATCGTATCGGCTCGTATCGAATTTGATTTATGTAAAGGCGCACCCGACTATTCATCGTCTACGCCCCTGTCGGATTATAAATGGATATTGTCAGAATTGATACCCCAACGATGCATATTTAAACGTCTGCAAATATAAAATAATCAGGGGTAGACGCTGGTGAGAGAGGACTTCCGGATGAATTCACAGAGCTCAATTATGAAAGATTGATTTGAGTTTTTTTCAGTCCATACATACATTAGAGATGTGGAGGATTCTCCAGGCGAATTGAATGATTATGATAGGGTGGAAATCACTGATTGTTTAGGACCATCGATATACTTCGATGGGCTATTGGATTTTAGACAACGTTATAAAAGATTCAACATCAGACTGTTACTTGGAATCCACTAATTCCACTTGTTCAGAATTCCTGAATTTGCTCCGTGAGAAGAAGGATTCTAATTCTTACAATACATACACGGGGCCAGCAGACCAGCAGATATTTCTTTAGAGCCAGCAGTGGTTTGCCAGGTTTATATACACACAACCGAACTTATATGGAATCACCCCGTTATTTGGAAAAAACGAATTTTAATTAAAAAAAAGTCGCTGAAAAATGAGAAGCAGTTTTCTCGAAACAAGTTTATTACAAAAATAATATAAATTATTAAAAGATTATTTTTATAATAGAACAGAAAATTAAAAGTGTAAATTTCTCTAAAAATAATTTTTATGTAACTGAGAATTGAACAACAAATAAAACGATTTTAACAAATCAATAATCAGTATTACCACCCCTGGCATTGATACAAGCTTGAATTCGACAAGGAATGCTTTCTATTAAGTTGTTAATTTCTTCTTCTGTAACATTTGCCCATTCCTCTAAAGCCGCTTGTATAAGTTGCTCTGCGTTACCAGGATTACCAGAATTTTTCTTTTGATCCTATCCCACAAGTGCTTGATAGGATTAAGGTCCGGTGAACTGGTGAACAAGAAGACCACTCTAAAACAGTCACACCTTCTGTTTCGACAAAATTTTTTGCAACTCTGCTGGTATGTGGAGGTGCATTATCCTGCATAAATAGGAAATAATCTCCAAAAGCACCTCGCCAGAGCCTCACTACAGGTTGTAGCACTAGATCAACATACCTAGGCCCTGTCAGAGATTGTCTAATGGGAATTAAAGGAGTTTTCTCACCGAACATAATTCCGCCCCAAAACATTACAGTACCTCCTTTGTATTTAGGGATCGGTCTTGCAGATGGAGCCTAGCTTGCCTCCCTCTACCTCTTAAAATGCGAACACGCCGGTCGTCTGATCGTAGGCCAATTCTGGTCTCATCCGAAAATAAGACATTTTTCCAATCTTCAATAGTCCAATTTTCATGCTCTAAACACCAATTAAAACGGTCATCTTTATTTTGCCTTGATAGTTCTGGAACTCTTAACGCTCTTCTCTTGAATAATTCCCGAGCGCGAAGTCTTTTTCTGATAGTTTCGACAGAAACACTAGCACCTGTAGCTTGCAAAAATTGCCTTTGAAGCTCTGAATGAGATACTGCGGGATTTCTTCTTGCTGTTTGGGCTAAAAAGCGATCCTGCCTTTCTGTAGTTACTCTTCCACGACTTCTTCTCGGCCTATTCTTTAGGGTTCCTAACTCCAGAAACCTTGCATAGGTTTTTGAAACAACCCCTTGTGTAACCCCCACCGTTCTTGCAATCTGTCTTTGTGACATACCTTGTTCTGCCATAGTAATAATCCTTCCTCTCTGGACTTCCGATAACCCCACATAAGGCATTTTTTTTAAACTTCGCAAAAAAACAAGATATAAATTCACTGCGACGTTCGAACGAAATGGTAAAATCGACACTGCAAAGCCAAATCTTATCAAGTGCTTATGAACCTAACTGTTTTTGTGAGTAAACACATGCACTTTTTATTTGCTTCTAACGAAAAAGATAACAAAATAATATTTCATCTTAATACTGGGTGATTCCATATAAGTTTGGTTGTGTGTATTTCATGTTATTATTATTTTGCGAACAGTGTAACATCTCTCAAAAATTAAAATCTGTTATTATTATTAATATTATCATTGATGTCTCTGGCTAGCCCTCCTGACAATTACTACTCATACAATTGGACATTTCAATTCTTCTCCCCCTATTGATAACCAGATTCGTTTTGTTGCCCTTCGGTCTGTCCACTTCCAATATTCATTGAAATTTTTACACTGAATGGATGTGAACGCAATTAAATAATATTCAAGCTTCCCTCACGGCGTAATTTGACCGGAAATATGACACCTACATCCGAAATGACGGAATACAAGTTTAATTCTTCTCATCCCTCGTGAAAATTAATTGAATTAACCTAAAAAAGATCCACCCCAGTTCCGGCATGAAATTCAGACACGCCGAATCATTATGAGAACGTTTTGTCCCTATTTCTCGAATGACCCGAGCCCTCGTATTCATCGTACATCAAATTGACATAAACGAATAAACAAATTCATTTTTTCGATATATAGAAAATTCGTAATGAAGCACTGTTGAAATTGTATATTATTTCTTTCACATTGGAAACTAATCACTGATATCTGATAAAAATGAACAAGAAAAAGAAATGAAAAGAATTCAGTTCGTTCGTTCGTTCGTTCGTTCGTTCGTTCGTTCGTTCGTTCGTTCGTTCGTTCGTTCGTTCGTTCGTTCGTTCGTTCGTTCGTTCGTTCGTTCGTTCGTTCGTTCGTTCGTTCGTTCGTTCGTTCGTTCGTTCGTTCGTTCGTTCGTTCGTTCGTTCGTTCGTTCGTTCGTTCGTTCGTTCGTTCGTTCGTTCGTTCGTTCGTTCGTTCGTTCGTTCGTTCGTTCGTTCGTTCGTTCGTTCGTTCGTTCGTTCGTTCGTTCGTTCGTTCGTTCGTTCGTTCGTTCGTTCGTTCGTTCGTTCGTTCGTTCGTTCGTTCGTTCGTTCGTTCGTTCGTTCGTTCGTTCGTTCGTTCGTTCGTTCGTTCGTTCGTTCGTTCGTTCGTTCGTTCGTTCGTTCGTTCGTTCGTTCGTTCGTTCGTTCGTTCGTTCGTTTATGAAGAATTGTCAAATAAATAAATCAGCTTTGGCTTCACGACTTTCGCGACGTTCAGTATCAATTTCGTATGTAATTTCACCCGCAAAGGGTTCGCTTCTGCCAATTATTCTTTCTAACGTCCAATTAGCCCTAGATTGCGGCTATTCCGGCGCAATCAATTAAAAATGAACCGGAGTGCGCGTCTTTCTTCAGAAATAATGAATTCCATCGATAAATCGTTTCAATTTGGAACCCCCCTTTCAGAAAGAGTGGCGAGAAGAGAGTAAATAATGAAAGAGGTTCGTATATGGTAGATAAAAGTATGATGGAACGGCGAACTTTCACTCTGGGGACATATTTCGATTGTCACAATGCTAGGCTGCGAAGATTGAAGCGCTACAAATAAATGTGACCGCTTGACACCCTTGCACCAAACAATGGGGCTGAAAAGTATGATCATCTAGGGTTTTCGCTTATCGCTTGGATTCGTTCGTATAACACGTCGTTCTTCAAGAGATGTAGATATACAATACGGAGTGGGCGATTATCGTATTTACATGGTTTGCAAGGAAGTGTTTTTGGTTGCCACACACAATTGAAATCGTTTCGAAGGGCATTGTCACGTTATATTCTCGACTCGTTAGGGAAATCTTTAGCTGTTTTATTAATCATCTTCTCAAGATCTCCACCCTGTTCATGGTTGATTTAGAAGAGATTGTGAATTGGGTATTTTTGGAACGCCCTTTTTTGTTTATGCAAGATACACTACGAAATTATTCATAGCCGATTAACTCTCCCTATACCAATAATGGATGGAAAGCCTGAAACACCTTTTAGTGGAGCAATTGAGTGATCAGAAAAAATTGGCTGTTTCCAATTTATTTTTCCAAACCTGTATGGAATCATATAAAGTGCCGATATACCTTAAACAAATCACAAATTTGAGCGAAGCGACAATCAAAGCTTGACGGCGAGTTCTTCAAACACTGAAATAGGCCATCTTTTAGCAGTAGCTATCATGGACTTCGACGGAGCAGATGGTTGTGAAGTAGAAAATCATCTCATCACCTGTAACCTGTTACCTTCCTTGTTTTCAAACACATGCGAATCACTGTTTATTTCTCCCGAACTGTTTATTATTTTTTTCAGCACCTCGATCCAAGTTTTCTTTCTTGCGTTTCTGTCAACCTCGTAGAATAATTACTTCTTGCACTGCTGACGTTTTACTATCAATTTTTATGAGGTATTCTTATTGAATTAGTGGTGATTTGAACTTTATATAACGAATTATTCTGTTGGATAATCCCTTAGATCTGAGGGAAAAATTAATAATCAATATTCCAATCGAATTTTCTGTATTACTTACTTACAAGTTGAAGAAACAAGAGATAGAGTTAGAAAATTTAAGTATGCATATCAAACAGAATAGGTGAAGTAACGTAGAGGAAAGTCACCAAATATGGAATACATTTTGTTTTTGGGATATGATATGAAGAAAAAACTTCATATTAATTAAATCAGTTTCATGTTTATACTAATCAGTCATACATTCATATGTAGTAATTAACAGCCTCCAATCAAATATATTAGTTATCTAATTAAAATCTAACACAAAAAACAAAATCACAAATGAGTAACCAAATATGGAATAGGAACCCATATATGGAATATAAGCTTAAATCAACATAACAATAACAAAAATGGACATTCATATCTTTGAGATCAATTAAATAAATATAACATATTGTGATAAATGAAAGAAGTTTCATAATTACTTGCAAAAGTCACAGATCCAAGTATCAAACTCTGGACTAGCACAATCATAATGTGCCCAGAGCCCACACATCAAGCATACATATTCCATAATTAGACACCGACGACTGTCCATATTTGGATTTCTATACTAGTTCAAACTCTTCTAAATATTTTTTAAGTCACAATATTTTGATGACAAACGATCACAAAATGGTGAAATAAACATAATGACGATAATATACTGAATAGTATAACACTTATGTATACAAACATAACAGCTGGTAATACTCATTTACTACTTACCTTTTAAAATTTCCTTCACGACAACAAAACAAAACACGCCGGCCACACGTTAAGCGTTTCCGCAACTGACTCGATGGTGAGAGTTCGATAGTTAGTAGACCGAATGAAACAGAAGATGGTCGAATGTTCCGTTTAATACTTATAGTCTTGGAGAAATGAAGGTATTCCATATTAGGATACTATTTCATATTTGGTGACTTTCCTTTACGTTTCCGGAAAAATATTCATAATTTTGCACGGGACAAAAAAATTCTGAAAATCGGAGAGGAGGTCCTAGAAATTGACCACATTTTCAGACCTCTGAAACTTGCGGTTATACCGGATCCTATTTCGAGAGGCACATCCGGTATATCATTGCACAATCGGATGGCTTTTTCGATGGCAATTTCTCTAATATGTCATATCTTCGGTTAAAACTCAACGGTTGATAAGTTATTGAGAATGAGAGATTTGATTCGATTGGTTATTGAGAATCTGATGGAAATAATGCGAATAGGCAGTACTATAACACCACAGGGTGTTTATGAAAAAATCATTCACTTCAAAAAATAAAATTCATCAAATCTATATTTTTCATTGTCTTATTCGATTCTACGTATAGAAAGAGGAGTTGATCCATAAACAAATCCTATACCTAAAATGAAGACTTTCAGAGTTATCACGAAAAAACTCGACATAAGCGAAAACAGCTTCCTGAAACTGAGTTAATTACTCTGTGACCTCCGGAAATCGCAGAAAGAAAGTAAAATACGTTATTTCGATGAATAATTAATACAGTAGGAATGAGTATTATAAATCCTTCCCTTTTCGAAAATTGCTGGATTTCAAAATTCAATTATATTATATTTGAATTACCCCTAAAAAATTCCAGATGTAGAATGTAAAAACAGATATCAAATACCAGTTCAAACAAGGAAGTTATTGAAAATGACAATTTCTCTTCCGATTAGACCATACCAATAAAATCGCAACATTCGCACCCAACCAAACCAAACCAGATGTTCATGATTACGGGTAACCTGAGTATAAAGACTGGTGAAAACAAAAAGCGTTCATCTTCCTTGACGAAATGAAAACTGGTAAATGGGACATATATATCACAAGGGGCACACTATTCTCCTGGAATTTCAAAAAGTTCTCTGCGAATTCACACTTTCTGGAAGTCTTTTCAGTTTTTCCTTAATTTTTTGAATTATTCGGGTACATATCCAGATGGAATTTTTTTTTTTATAAAAAATTGCATTGCCGAGGACACTCTAATGAGTTTTTTTACCAAAACATGATAAACAACCGCCAAAAACGATAATGAAGTCAATTTTCATAGACTTTCAAATTTAACCCGATTTTGTCATGTGAAAAAATGATTTTTTCAGAGAGAATGAATTGAAGTGCCCACAAGACATCCTTCAACTTCAATTTAAAAAAAGTCTTGTCGGTAGATAAATCAGGTTGATTCCCGGAAAACCTGGATATCAGATTGTGAGACCTTGAGGTTGGCTCCGATTTGACGAAACACAATGCACGGGGAGCGACTAGAAAGAAAAAAAGATTATCTTCACTTCCCATTCACTGACCAAGTTTCTTCCGTTGATTCGGAGAACCGATGCGGTTAGCTATTCTCATAAGAGCGAATTATTATGATTGAAACGTGTTTTTGAGTTTGTACGGAGAAACTGGTTGGGCCGAATGTAAACAACGTCGAAATCAACAAAGAGTTAGTGGATTTTGTGACCATCTGCGTTGGAGAGGAGGCGAAGACACGTTCAGGATTTATGTCGTGTTGAAGAAATATAAACTACCTAACTCACCCCTTGAGGGAGGTTCTCGTTGTTAAAACAATAAAACACGTGTTCGTGGGCCGATAATTATGCGATTTTCGAAACATATGGCACGCTGGGATTGTCTTTGCCCATTAAATACGCATGCTGAAAAAGGTTGGAAACCCTACCGAAGCTTATCAACACAGACGATTCTTTTCTTCATAAAAAATTAGTATTTATAAACATCTAACTAGGGTTGTCAACCACACCCATGGACGATGCCATGGGATTATTTTGTAAATATCCAAAAGTCGGTTTAACCGCATTGATCTAAAATTAATTTCTCCAGGGGAGTTTTTGTTGTCATATCGCCAAATTTAAAAAGCAATCCTAGTACAAACATCTCGACTTGACATCAGCCGGAAAATCACCCATAATAATGAGAAAATAGTACACAATTTGACAATTTCCCTTTTTTATTTAGACACTTAAGGGTTCTCTGCAGATCTTGCTGATTGACGACTAACATCCCCCTCCTCGTCTGGTGCATAAATCTGCGCGTAAAAGGGATCGAAATCTCTTCAGGTGCTTCTGCGGAAGTTGCAGAATCCTAAGATGCGTATCCGAAGCGATATTGGCCAAGTTTTAATGCCCAGTTATAATTTGAATATTAAAATCACGATAGGATATCGCTCATAAAACGTGGAGATTTTCCAGGTTATAAATGTCGTTGCATATTCTTCCGAGAGCCTCTGAAACGTCTTGAATAGCCCCAAAAATTGGATTTGCCGTTCAATAACCATAAAAGTATATGGCATTTCTAAACTCTTTGTTTAATAGCTGCGGGGTAATGTTTATCAAATAATGCAGTTAAATTGAACATTTTAAAGTCTAATACATGGCGCTATAAGGAGATATAAACCTCAGAAAGTTGTAAAAGTTCCCTCTAGATTGACCCGAGTCCCGCTCCCTCCCGAAACTAGTTTCGTATTCGCGATTCCAACTTCAGTTTTATGACACAACTCAGGTTGTTATGTGTGTGTTGACACAAAGAAACACTAGGATGACACTAGTGTTAGTTGATCCTACTTTGCTTCGTCAAAATCGGGTTGGAATAATTTTAGAATTTTCTTTAATTATTTGAAGGTATCAGAAAACCTCTCAACCAACTGAAACAAAATTTAAGAGGGCACCTTGGCGAACAAGTTCATAATCATTAATCATACATACAGAGCGTAACAGCCAAATGGAATAAATTCGATAACTAATAAATAAGGGCGTGTTGGGAAAAACGCTCGGACACGTCGATTTTCAATTTTGAATGCGCATATTTTTCAAGAAAATAAAATTATATAGGGTGTTCCATGCGACCGTGGCCAATACCAACTTTCTCATTTCAAATGCAACCCCCTGTATATTATTTATTTTTCGGATTCTTCAGAGAATTCTAGACAAAATTCTTGCAGAATGTCCTATACCTATCTTCAACTATTTCGGAAGTATTAAGTGTTTTCAGATTTATTGCAAAAATCAACGTTTCGAATAAAAATTATTTCATTTCACAAATTCGGTACATTACACTTAGAACCTAATAAGTAATACTGATTATTCCTTAATTATTGAAAAAAAAAACATTAATGTCAATGTAGGAAATGTTCAAAATGCTCGCCGCGAACGGCTTATTATTATTAGTAACTCAATATTTCCGAAAAAGTTGAAGATAGGTATAGGACGTTGTACATGAATTATGTCTAGAAATTTCTGAAGAATCCAAAAATAAATAATATACAGGGGGTTTTATTGGAAATAAGAAAGTTGGTATTGGCCACGGTCGCATGGGACACCCTATATAATTTCATTTTCTTGAAAAATATGCGCATTTGAAATTACAAATCGACGTGTCCGAGCGTTTTTCCTAAAACCCCCTCATTTATTCTATATCCTCTTCATGAAATTTTCCAAAACCAACTCGCAAAGTGGCTGCTCTATGTCCTTGATAGCCTCACGAATTCCATCTTCGAGGTCTTTAATCGACGCTGGGCTCTTGGCGTAAACCTACTCTTTCGCAAGTTGTTAAATCACAAGATCTCGGTGGCCTAATCACTCAAGATGATTTTTCGATGAAATTCCGAATCATTTTCATGCATTTCAAGGACCCAATCAGCAAAGACACGACGTGTCTGATGATCGGCCATCTTAAGTTCTTGTGTTAACTGAACTTCATGAGCCTTGAGACCCAAATCTTTATGGAAAATACGTTTAATGACGTTTGTGGAATGCCTAATTCCAAATAACGACGACGAATGGACAAACCTGGGTTTTCTGAAATAATTTCGGCTACAGCAGCAATATTCTCGATTGTTCTTGAGCGACCTGCACGGTTTTTATTCTTCACATCATCAACTTTTCCCAACATCTCAAATTTTACCACCAATTTCTGTATTGCGGTGCTTCAAGACGACCCAAAAATGTTCGAGTTTTACGAATCGTCTCTGCCAAATTTTATCTATTTTTATAGTGAATTTTAAAAATTTCAATGCATTTCTGAAGCGTGTATCGTTCAATTTTCATTAATGGCGCAGTTTCTACAAGTCAAATGTCAAAAAATGACAGCTTCAAAACTGGCATCCACCAAAATAGTGCGATATTCAAAATAACACCTCTTATTATTGGCAAACCCTTTATAAAAACTTCCATACAAGGGTATAAGAATGAAAGACGTGAATCGAAACAAAGTTTATACCATTTTATGAAATTTGGCAGGGCTCAATTCCAGCATTTGTTTAATTAAACTTTTCAGGGCACATGTCATGTTTTCTTCATCGTATTCACCCTCCTGCCTTGTCCTATTGACATTGAGAAACATTTTCTATCCAGATTAATTGAGAGGTGTTACATTTTCAGAGTCGGATATTAACTAAACGAATCATCATATCTGGAAAAAATGTTCACTGTCATACTCAGAAAGAAGGACCCTGTTCAACAGCACATCGCACGACTCATTTTTCAAATTCGAATTTGTGGGGTTGTGGTTTCTGTGCAAGGGTTGAATGATTTTTATTTGAAAAATACTAAAATTGAGCGATTTCTTCTGAAAACCCCCACTCTTTCCTTTACAATGTGACTCCCTGGATATTCAGATCTTCGCAATATATTTGCATGAGGCGAAATAACCGATTCTTCCGTTTTGCGGCATCGAAACAACGCAAACATTCATGAGGCTCATCTGTAAGCAAATGACAACCTCTGAGCCAGTATGAAATGATAGTAAAACAACGTTTTACTCACAATATCACAAAATAATGTTATTCATAACTTTCTGCAGCGGAAAAGGTCAGGGTATGCAAATGAGCCCGTTCAACCGTACACGAGGTGTAAATTTCATATTGTATGCCACTTTAATATGGATTTCCACGACATAACTTATTGAGACGTCCACCATGGGATTTTTTCTCATGAATTAAATAAGGAAAACGTATAATCAACGATTTTCTAAGCTCGTTCTCGTTCGCGAGTTAATCCATTATGCCTTATTTGTCGCAAATACTATAATCGTTTCTTGAAATACTACCAGAAACGGTGGTGTTTCACAACAGGGACATTTTCTGCATGATTGTCATTCTATAGTGATATGTAGGACTGAATCTGATCGAAAATTGATATTGCGATAATTGTTCTCTATCAACAAGTAGAGTTAAATATAGTTCACCCGAAATCACCTTGTATATATCCGATCTTTTGTCCCATTTTTAATAGGGTGCTATCTGTTTTGATAACAAGATAAATAAATGTGTTATACGAGCTCCAACAAGTTTTAGTTTATTTGTCCCGTAGTACCTTTCTGTTTGAAGAAGTCGTGCATAATTGAAAGATATCTATATTTAAATAATTTTATCAATATTTGTTCAGTAATGTTGGATAAATATTGAGATATAGTCTCAAATGAATAATCCTGAGATGAAGGAAATTAAAGGTGTGGCCACAAAATTGGATATTTATACGAAAAAATAGAAAAGACACGAGAACAAATTAGAAAAATAATGGTCATTCCTCCAGAGAACCGGAAAAACGCAGTGAATACACTGAAGTCATCAAAAATATTATGCTCAAATGAAGTATCAATATAAATGAATCCTCGTCAATATAATAATAACCCTTGAAACTAAGAGAATGATTACAGGACAACATGCCGATTTAATACTGCCACAATTGAGTTTCTAATATTTTATTAACTGCTGTGCACCGGCTTTAAATCGTGTTCAACTTGAATTATGATGAAAACGTCAGCTGCTACTGACGGGCCTTTTGAAATGCCATTATATTAGGGGGTGTCGAACCAACAATAGACCAATGTGAAATGCAAATAAACCACAAACAAATTCAGTTAATTATTGGTTTCTCTTTCATTGTCTACTCCCGAAAAATTATTATACACCTGTAATCTTCCTTGGGGAGATCTATTATTCACAGTTTTTCCTGGGTTGCTGTTTCTTGATATTCTGATCCGAATTCAGATTTCTCATCGCATGGAAAACTAATTGGAAGTTTTATAGAGGGTGTTACAATAACATCGCAATAATAATAATAATAATTTATTGATCCTTTAAGACATTTTACAATGTATAGGATAAGTCAATGAAAAATTACAATGAGGAATTCACCCAACTAAGAAAGTACATCACAAAGAAAATCATTTGTACTATAATAACATTTAGACAATAGAATATTTTTTATTTGTTTTTTAAATTTTCGTAACTCCAGCGATTTTAAAGAAAGTGGTAAATGATTAAACATTTTTATGCCCTGATATAGAGGTGAACATTCAAACTTATGTGTCCTGTGCTTTGGTACCAGAAGGATCTCGGAGTTTCTGGTATTATAATTGTGAAAATTAGATAGTCTCAGCCAGTTACTTTCATTCTCTTTGGCGTATATCAAACATTTTAGTATGTATATGCAAGGCAGGGATAGTATTTTATTTTTCACAAATATTGGCCGACAAGACGCAAGAGGAGGCATCCTGAACATCAATCTCATTATTCTTTTCTGTGCGATAAAAGCTCTAGAAACATCAACACAGTTACCCCACAATAATATATTTATGCTTTAATATATACTGCTCCCCAAGACTTAGGGATATCGTATTCAATCGTTTTTAAAAGTATGTAATCTTCGAGAAAATCGCTGTAAAATCATTTAAAACTCAATAACAACTTGAAGCGATCCAATAAAAATCAGTTTGAGACATTTCGTCAATCTGGTCGCCTTTTTTCTGAAGTTTGGTTCTTTGCATATGCTTCATGAATGTTCTTATTTTGAAATGAAGTCAGTTTATCGACGGCTTCGATTTGAAACGAGTTTTCTGAAAATGCCAAGACGTAAATTAACAAACGCTGAGGCTAATAGGGCTATCGGAATGATACAGGGTGGCCTAACTCAGGTTGTTGTAGCGGAAAGGCTCCAAGTCAGCCAAAGTATGATATCTCGTCTTTGGAATATGTTCAGGGAGACAGATTCCGTGTTGGAAAGACCAAGGCTTGGTCAGGCTCAGGATCGTTTCATCACCGTTTCGTCGAGAAGAAACCCTACATCTACTTGTAGAATGCTACAGAATACTCTTCGAAATGCAGATGGGGTCCAAGTTTCCATCGAAACCATCAGACGACGTTTGAGAGAGGTGAATCTAGGTTCTAGACGTCCATTAAGAGGAGTTCCATCAACACGTGACCATAAGCGTCAAAGACTGGAATGGGCAAGGCAACATATCAATTGGAACGATCAATGGCGTAGTGTCCTTTTCACTGATGAACCCAGATATGGACGTTTTTCAGATTCTCGAAAAATAAGGGTATGGACAATCCCACGCATATCCCGTAATCGTCTTTATGTCCAAGAAGTCCACCCATCCCGAGGGCACACAGATCTACACATTTCTCCTGGGAATATGACCGCCTCACACAATAGGGAGCATGTCATTGACAATGTTATGTCAAATTTTCACGCTACTATTGGTGAAACTTTTCAATTTCTAGACGATAACGCTAGACCGCACCGTGCAGCCATAGTTGAGAATGCGCGCGAGGAGCTTGGTATTCCACATTTACCAATACCTCCGCACTCACCAGATTTGAATTGCATAGAACATGCATAGGATATGCTCCAAAGAAGATCAGATGATCATCAACCTACCCCAGAATTCTTAAATGATCTGAGAGAGCTTCTGCCCCGTTTATGGAACCAAATTTCTCAAGAAATGTTCAACAACCTCGTGTGAAGTATGCAAAGAAGATGTCAAGCTGTTTTCGATGCCCGTGGAGGCCATACATTGTATTGGATAGTCTTAAAATGCTTGAATTCTCTGGCAATAAAATTTCGTTATTTCACTCGAAATTTCTTAACCACCCTGTATACGCTGCAGACCTACAGGCTAAAATTTATTTGCAACTTGAAATCATATTAATATGAATTTTCATCACAAAAATTTTATTTTAACTATATTTTCATGCAATTTAAGTCAGTATCCCTAACTCATGTGGAGCAGTTTATTTATGGAAATTTTGATTTTTCTGTGGATTTCGAGAGAATTGGTAGTTTTTTTTCTCGAAATCTGTAGCAGACACGGAAAAACTAAGAAACCATAAAGTTTAGTATAACAACAATGCTTCATTTCATAATTTTTCGAACTAACAGTGGCTCACCAAAAAAAGTTCTATGAGAAAAAAACTCTAAACAAATTCAAACTTCGACACCCTGTAACTCGAAAACGAAACGTTTGAGGTGCTATGTTTATGAAACTTTTTCTTTGAATCACTCTAGAAAAGGGGGAAGATACCCCTTCATTGTAATTCCAATTGAGGAACACCCTGTTTAAATGTATCCAAAATATGCTTAAAATTGGATTTGTTGAATTACGAAGTTTGATAAATGAATTTGAAACCCAATATATTGAAAAAATATTGTCAATACCCTCAAAAGAAGTTTCATCACTTCTCCTCATGAAACTATCAATAATTCATGGGTCTTTCTTCGAACATTCCCTGAAGGAGCTTCAACCTGCTCGCAGGGATAATTCCTGTAAATAATATAACACTGTTTAGAGACCTTATCATAAGAAAGGAATGTCAAGAACGTGTCAAGTGAGGAATTTATCGATCTGGCAATTCGCGTGATTCAATGTGATACACGAAAAATCATTACATTCCACGTTAGGTTTGTATTTGAGACAGATCAATACATTCCTTCCGCGAACTATTCCAACTGACCGAGTAACTCAGGAATGTGACATTAGTCTGATATTTTCCGATCGATTTCAATAGGACGGTATCATCAGGTTGCAATATTAGGAATCTTGTCGCTGAAAAGGGTGTTTGTGAGCATGTGAGCTGATGCCGAAGATTTCAAAGGGTAATTCCTTGTTCGAAATAAGGGGTAGTTTGTTGTATAAATGTTGGGTCAAAAGTTAATCGGTAGTGAGATATCGCGATTCAAAGATGACGGAAAAAGTACCCCGCACTTTTCTTATGGCAAATGGCGTTCCGTCAAATGTTCTAATTTTTTGGTATAATGTAGTCCTCGATCTACTGATCAAAAATGTTCATGGCGCCAACAACTCAATCCTATGACTAGTTTTTGAGATACAGGGCGTTGAAGTTAAGAATTACTCATTTGTACTACGCGTGTATCTCGAAACAGAATCGAATGAACTTCAACTTTTCTCAAGAAACATTTCATTCCATCCCCAAGGAGCAAGCATATAGAGGAATATGACAGACAATCGTTACGAATATAGGGTTATCCATAATTAAATGCATGCCCGATTTTGAAAGTATAGAATATGTCAGTTCTAGAGCGAAAACGTTCGCAAAATGAACTATTTCACTAGATATGTTGTTGTTACATCGAAAAAACCTGAGATACCCAGACTTTATACTGGGTGATCCATTATTATAGAAACTATTCACAATGAAGGTTAAGTGTACACCCTCTATTTTTGGGTTCATTTAAGGTGTTTGTTTGATTTCTTCAGAACCTGTCATCATGGACTTCAAAGAATACAGGGTGATTCAGGGATGAAATGAACTGTGAACCTCACGAAAATACCCAAAAACCACCTTTTTTTCATCACCCTCTATTTCAAGATTAACTCCGTTGAGATGGGAGTATTCTTTCTCCACTGTACTTGATATAAAAAAATAAATACGGCTGAGAGTTTTTATCCTCTTCCTATGACCAAATTTTTTGCTGGAATAAGAATAGACTAACACAAATAAATAATTTTCATATTACATAAAGAAAAAATCTGGTCATAGGAAGTGGATAAAAACTCTCAGTCGTATTGATTTTTTTATATCAGTTACAGTGGTGAAAGAAAACTCCCACCCCAACAGAGTTAATCTTGAAATAGAGGGTGATGAAAAAAAAAAGGTGGTTTTTGGGTGTTTTTGTGAGGTTCACAGTTTATTTAATGAATGAATCACCCTGTATTCTCTGAAGTTCATGATGATATGTTCTGAAAAAATCAAACAAACACCTCAAATCAACCCAAAAATACAGGGTGTCCACTCAACCTTCACTGTGAATAGTTTGTATAATAATGGATCACCCAGTATGATTTCTGAGTATTTCAGGTTTTTTCGATGTAGCAACAACATATCTAGTGTAATAGTTCATTTTGCGAGCGTTTTCGCTCTTGAACTGACATATTTTATACTTTCAAAATCGGGCTTGCATTCAATTATGGATAACCCTGTATTCGTAACGATTTTCGTTCATATTTCTCCATATGGTTGCTCCCTGGGGATGGAATGAAATGTTTCTTGAGAAAAATTTAAGTTCATTCGATTCGGTTTTGAGATACACGCGTAGTAAAAGATGGGTAATTCTTAACTTCAACGCCCTGTATCTCAAAAACTAGTCATTGGATTGAGTTGGCGCCATGGAGACTTTTGATCGATAGGTCAAGTTCTACATTATACCAAAAAATTAGAGCATTTGACGGAACGCCATCTGCCATGAGAAAAGTGCGCAACGACTTGGTTAGAATCCAATTCGCATAGCCTGTATTGGTTAGAAACATTTTTATTTCATGTATTTTTCTCGTAAAAGGTACCATTTCGAAATAAGAAAATAAAATGTAGTCGGGAAAGGAAAATTTCCTTCCTTATCTTAGAACTGATTCACATTTAATCTTTTAATTTCAAAACGGTACATTTTACGACAAGAATACATGAGATGAAGAAGTTTTTAACCAAATCAGACTAACCGAATTTAGATCTATACAAGTCGTTGTCTAAGTTATTCTCTGAATTTAGTTAACAAGAATGATAGTGGTAGTTTACTTCAACCCCCTCCACTCATTCTAAAAATATTGAAAATATCCATCAAATGTCATCATGCTATCGCTTTCCGTTTGTCAGATACAAAATAAAAACATAATTTTTCTGCCATCTCTTAACCGCGATATCTCCCTGTATACAGGCTGTCCTGTGAATACGAGAAAAAAAATCTTTGGCGAAAAATGGGATTAATAGTTTCTATGAACCCCTCTAGCCATGAAAGATCCTTCTGACGAAAAGGGTTGTGATGGCACAGAATCACCATTGCTCCAATGTTAACATAGTCGTTCCCATAGTCTTCAAACGACAGTGGTATAGTTGTATGGTTCATCTCCCATAAAGGTGTTGGTGTATGACCAGATCAGGACCACTGTGCGATTTCCATCCAAGTCATGTCTAACCAAGAAACGTGAGCCAACCTCATGCCTTGGAACGTCTATCGGATTGTTTACACATGTGATGTGCACATCAGATTTTGTTTAGAGTCTTTGGATTTATTCGTAGAAAGGTATTTTCAGAATGATACCGAGAAGCTGACTGCACTGTTTTGGAGACCTATCAGAGATGGCTTCAAGCACCGAAGTAATCGATTATCTATGCCGAAAACAGTGAGAGAACTTATGAATACGATGAATTTTTCACTTTTTCGGCCTTCCACCGAACCGGTCTCTTGAAATTTTTTAATAATTCGACCAATAGTGCTTTCAGATGGACGATTATGTAAACCACAAAATTCTCGTAATTTTCTGAAAACACTTTTCACAGAACGCTGATTTTCATAAAATAATTCAACAATTTGAACGCCTTGTTGTATCGTGTCCGAAGCCATTTTTATAAATGTCATACATCACACTTCTTAAATTTTAAAATATCCAGATATTCAGTGCGCCATCTACAGGTGTCCCACTAGTGCCGCAGCGGACGATATACGCGTAACGGTCTGAGTATGGCAAAATTTTTGTATGCAGACTTGTTATACTCCAAGAATAGCACAACCTAAAAATATTTTCGAATATATAGGTTGGCCCACAAAAGAGGAATAGAGGGTGACTTTGTTTTTTCAAATGGGGAACCCTATATATTCAATAGTGTTCTTCAATTCTCTGAAACTTCCTGCATGCTTTCGTATACTTTTCACATATTTTTATTCCACAGTTTTCAAAATATTGGCCATTTTGACAAAAAATGATACTTATAGAGGCTATGTTATCCAATTATATTTCACGAACTCTCGCACATACCAATAAGAGATTTATATGGATTGAAAGACAAGACTTCAAAGCATCCTAGCCAGCTATAATTAAGCATCCAGCATATGGAGTGTCCACAGAAAGACTATCAACATGACGAATTTCAAATCGATTTTTCTTCATTTTTTCAAATGCAATGCATTTAATTTTTTTCATCATTGTAATCACCATTCATTTTACTTCATTTTTTGTTAAATACATGATATGCATATTTTCAACGGAAAAGGATTTTTTTAGAGTTTTTCTCCTAAAATCACATTTACTTCCGAATTCAAAAACAGATTTGGTTTTTCTGTGGTTATTGAGAACTGTCAAATTATTCTATTCAGAATTAACATCATTGCAGCTCAATAACCACAGAAAAGCCAAATCTGCTATTTGAATTCGAAGGTATACTCCATTCACTTTTATAAAGTATCGCGGTTTGCCATGAAATTTTGACACATTTCACCGTATATATTTTGAAAATGTTAGGTTATGGTCATTGCACTGTCAGATACGCCCACAACGTTGCCGTTTCTGCTGAAAAATCGTAGTAATTACGTATTTATCAAAATGTTCCTTTGGGAAATTAATGAATTTGAGAAAATATTATGTTAATTCAGAAGACATTTAAATACATTTTTGCACAACCTGAAATACTCCAGTATGAAAATGTAGTAGTTCTACGAAACCTGGGCCACAGTTAAATCTTCGAAGAACTAACTCCATTTACAAAGTTGAAAAAGAGTAAATAGAAAGTAGACCTGGCAATGTCGCTTAATTTTCACGAGTGCCAAACTGCGTCTGTTCTAGGGGAAAAAACTTGATAAACCTAAATCATGGCCAACCGCGATACTTTATAAAAGTGAATGGAGTATATATGTGAATTTTAGGGAAAGAAACATATCGAAAAAGTTCTTAAAAATCCTATTCTGTTAAAAATATGCATATCATGCGTTCGAAAAAAAATGAAGTGGAATGAATGGTGATTACAATGATAAAAAAAAATTATATGAATTGCATTTGAAAAAATGAAGAAAAATCGATTTGAAATTCGTCATGTTCATAGTATTTTTTTGTGGACACTCCATATGCTGAAAAAACATCATTATAGCTGGCTAGGATACTTTGAAGTCTTGTCTTTCAATCCACATAAAGCTGTTACTAGTATGTGCAAGGGTTCGTGAAATATAATTGGATATCATAGCCTCTACAAGTATCATTTTTTTGTCAAAATGGCCAATATTCCGAAAACTGTCGAATGAAAATATATTGTGAAAAGTATACGAAAGCATGCAGGAAGTTTCAGAGAATTGAAAAACACTAATATAGGGAGTCCCATTTGAAGAAACAAAGTCACCCTCAATTCCTCTTTTGTGGGCCACCCGATATATTCGAAAATATTTTTAGGTTGTGCTATTCTTGGAGTATATCAAGTCTGCATCAAAAAATTTTGCCAAACTCAGACCATTACGCGTATATCGTCTGCTGCAGCACTAGTGGGACACTCGACACTCTGTATATTTGATTTGGTCTTAAGAAAAACCGCGTCATTCGAAACAACCTTTTTATATTGATCATGTATTATTCACTCGAGCGTATAGTCTCTCCAATTCAATATTTCGAATGATAATTAGGTTCCTTTGGGAAAACGATTTTTGATTTTAGGAGCATCGAATTTGGAACACCCTGAACCACCCCTCCTCACGAGAGATGCATTTGCACTTGACAATTTTTTTGTTACATCCCACAATTTCAGAGTTGTTAGGGGAAGGGAAGAATGATTCTGATTAATTTATGTATGTATTTTTTTTTGGAGTAGCCAAGTATTCGAGTTCACTTCGTCGAGAGATATTATTATAAAGCTCCCAAAATGTTATCGGAGACAGTGGATCATTTGGGGAACAATTAACTGTTACGTAAAACAAGTTAGCAAGCGGAGGAACACCATCTCACACGTGCATTGGTGAGAGGGGACTCTGATCGATGATTCACTCTTGCGGCATGTCCGGACCCAAGAAATTCACCAACCGGCGAGAATTTACCATTGGTTGGAAGATGAGGTGGTATGGACTGTTTGACCGTTCTATTTATTTTTACTTTCAGTTGATAATATCAACATATTAGTCACTCCTGCTTTATTGCGATGAAATAACAGAACCCGTTATAATTCGATGTTTTCATAATGAACGTACGAAATCGTTCTCTACAGAATTCTTGATGAGGAATAAATCGAATGGATTTTTCTTTGGGCCCTGTTTTTGAGGAACTGACGTAACTTTCAATACGTCGAAGAGGACAAAGTGAATAATTAAATTAGATCACAAATATAATCCTTTTTATTGAGAAGTGAAGCACCATAAATATCACCAAATATTCGAATGAAAACTTTCGATACGGGTACCAAATATTGAACCATTTTTCATATCTCGTCACAAAATTGGAGTTTCCGAAAAACCCCTCGTTTAATGTTCATTTTGGATTTCTGAGTTGACGTTGGATTATCAACTTATGACATAACATATCCCTAAATAATTAAATAACAAGGTGTTCAAGCTCACGACCTGAAGGATAATAATTAACAGGACGATTTTATTTTCAACATATAGAGTGTAACAGCCAAATGGAATGAATTCGATAACGAATAAATGAGGGTGTGTTGGGAAAAACGCTCGGACACGTCGATTTGTGATTTTAAATGCGCATATTTTTCAAGAAAATAATATTAAATAAGGTGTTCCATGTGACCGTGGCCAATACCAACTTTCTTATTTCAAATGCATACCCCCTGTATATTATTCATTTTTTGGGTTCTTCAGAAAATTCTAGACATAATTCATGTACAATGTCCTATACCTATCTTCATCTTTTTCGGAAATATCAAGTGTTTTCAGATTTTTTACAAAAATTAACATTTTAAATGAAAATTATTTTATTTCACAAATTCGATACATTACACTCTATACTTATTTCCCATTTACCTCTTGATATGAAGAAAGTAAGCAAAAACCATTACTGAGAAGAAATTAAAAAAAACAAACGTTAGAAGACAATTCTACACCAGATTAGCATGTTGCCAAGACGTTCGCGGCGAGCATTTTGAACATTTCCTACATTGACATTGATGTTTTTTTTGTTTTTTTTTAATAATTAAGAAATAATCAGTATTACTTATTAGGTTTTGAGTCTAATGTACCGAATTTGTGCAATAAAATTATTTTTAATTAAAACGTTGATTTTTGCAATAAATCTGAAAACACTTGCACATGCTTCCGAAATAGTTAAAGATAGGTATGGGATATTGTGCATGAATTGTGTCTGGAATTCTCTGAAGAATCCAAAAAATAAATAATATACAGGGCGTTGCATTCGAAATAAGGAAGTTGGTATTGGCCACGGTCACATGGAACACCCTATATAATATTATTTTCTTGAAAAATATGCGCATTTAAAATCACAAATCGACGTGTCCGAGCGTTTTTCCCAACACGCCCTCATTTATTCGTTATCGAATTTATTCCATTTGGCTGTTACACTCTGTATGTTGTTTTCAATAAATCTATTGTTGAGGGGGGGTGGTACACGCCCGAGCTCACGAGCTCCCTTCAAAAATTGGGCTTTTTGTGTCCACGATATCTCAGTTTGTTTGCGGCGTAGAACAACAATTTTTTTCTTAAATTGAAGCTTAATCATATCTCTAGAATGTGTATTACTCGCTTTTCTATTTTTCTTCGTATATTAGGAAAAAAACCTGGTGAGCTGTAATTTCATGAAAATCTGGACAAACGATTTTATTTCCATGATATCTCGGTCAATTTTCTGGATAAATGTATGAAATTTTCAATTTACATACGAAATAGTATTTTCCAGAATGTGTATTAATCCGTTTTTTTGTTTATTGACCCCTCAATTTTTGAATGCATTATAAAGTAGGAACATTATTGGTCATGTTTTCAACCAGGGTTTTCCCTAATATACGCAGAAAAACGGAAAAGCGAATAATACACATTCTGCAAAATATTATTCCGCATGTATACTGAAAATTTCATACATTTATCCCGAAAATTGACGGTTATATCATGGAAATAGAATCGTTTGTCCAGATTTTCTTGAAATCACAGCTCACCAGGTTTTTTCCTAATATACGAAGAAAAACAGAGAAATGATTCAATTTAAAAAAAAAATTGTTGGTCTACGCCGCATACGAACTGAGATATTATGGAAATAAAGAGCCCAATTTTTGAAGGGAGCTCGCGAGCTCGGACTGTGTGGTGGGTGGCACCAACTTTTCGGCACTACATATCATCCAGACTATTCTCAACAACAGTACTGTACTGTATCATTCCCCATTGACTGTTGATTTTTGATGATTTTTTCGTCCAGCATTGCACACCACAAAGTGGCTTCATTCAGATGTAATAATGGTGTCTTAACATTACTCCAAATTGTGCACTTCTGCTTATTGACACAAACATTCAACCGTAAATGAGCTCCATCAATGAATAAAATTTTTCGATGAAATTGTTCAAGAGCGAAGTCAGAAAATAACGTTCATGGTGGTCCAAAAGCTTCAATTCTTGTACAAGTTTAATTTTGTGTGGATGTAAACGCAAATCTTCCTTAAAATTCTTCATCTTATGGTTTGAGAAAGATTCAATTCTTGAGAACGAAGTCGAAACGATAAATTCGGATTTTCTCTAACATTTGCTGCTACCAAATCAATATTTTCTTGAGTGGATGCATTTCTCTGCCGTGCTGGTACTCCTGAATCATGTAAAAAAAATCACTTGCAAACTTGTTCACAATAGGACCAATAGGGAGTCAAAGAACCGATTAATATCGTCCATGAATTCTACTCAAATTCACAAATGAGCATTTATTTTGATGAAATGTTTAAACAATTACTAAACGTTGTTGATATGTGTATCTTTCTATATTTGATTTTTTTTTTCAAATTGTAGTTTTCCTGCTGGAAAACCCGTTAACTCTGATCCATAACTTCCATATCCTAAGAAATTCGAATTTAGGTTCAATCTGACCGATGGTCAGGGCCCCCGTAAGGGCTACTGGCGCCTGTGTGCAAAAAAGAATTTTGGCGCCCCTTAAGGCATTTTGGATTTTTTTATTGATTAGGTGGGTAGGTAGCTAGATGCTTGAAATAAATCTAAAAACTGAACTTTAGAAGTCAAAAACTAGATATTTCTTTGTAGACTAAAATATAAAACAAACAAAACACAACAGAACAAACAAACAGAATAAAATCATAACGAAATAAATAACTCAAAATAAATTCTTGTTCACAACCACTTTGAAGTATGACTATAGTAGGGTACAGAGACTATAAAATAACCGAAAACTAAAAATCACATCTTTTTTAGGAACAAAAAACAGAAAAGTTGGCTAATGTATACATATACAGAGTGTAATTGCCAAATGGAATAAATTCGATAACGAATAAATGAGGGGGTGTTAGGAAAAACGCTCATACACGTCGATTTGTAATTCTAAATGCGCATATTTTTCAAGAAAATAAAATTATATAGGCTGTTCCATGCGACCGTGTCCAAAACCAACTTTCTTATATCAAATGCAACCCCCTGTATATTATTTATTTTTTGGATTCTTCAGAAAATCCAAGACATAATTCATGCACAATGTCCTATACCTATCTTCAGATTTTTCGGAAATATTAAGTGTTTTTAGATTTTTTACAAAAATTAACATTTTAAATGAAAATTATTTTATTTCACAAATTCGATACATTACACTCGATACTTATTTCCCATTTACCTCTTGATATGAAGAAAGTAAGCAAAAACCAATACTGAGAAGAAATGTTGAGTAACGTTAGAAGACAATTCTACACCAGATTAACATATTGCCAAGACGTTCGCGGAGAGCATTTTGAACATTTCCTACATTGACATTAATGTTTTTTTCGTTTTTTTATTATTAAGAAATAATCAGTATTACTTATTAGGTTTTGAGTGTAATGTACCGAATTTGTGAAATAAAATAATTTTTATTTAAAACGTTGATTTTTACAATAAATCTGAAAACACTTAATACTTCCGAAATAGTCAAAGATAGGTATAGGACATTGTGCATGAATTGTGTCTAGAATTCTCTGAAGAATCAAAAAATAAATAATATACAGAGGGTTGCAATTGAAATAAGAAAGTTGGTATTGGCCACGGTCACATGGAACACCTTATATAATATTATCTTCTTGAAAAATATGCGCATTTGAAATTACAAATCGACGTGTCCGAGCGTTTTTCCCAACACGCCCTCATTTATTCGTTATCGAATTCATTCCATTTGGATGTTACACTCTGTATATCATATAAAAGTATCACTTTCTACTTATACTTAGGTAATAAAAAAAATATGCAGGTACTTCTTTAAAAAATACCTAGTTTACTTCCTCATAAAATCTAAAATGAAAGCTAGGTACAGTAGAAAAATAAAAAATAGCTATTATAGTAGCGATATTTTCCTAGACTTGGCTGTTGCAAATTCATCAATTACATCGCTTAAATTGATACCTACCATCAAGAATTTCTTGTTCAATTGCTAATATTGCTAGTCCAAACAATCTTTCTTAAAGTATTGTTGATCTTAAATAATTTTCAACTTTAAGAAAGATCGCTCGCCAGTCGCCAGAAGCTACAGATACAGAAGAATTCTAAGTGGAATGCTTAGGTTTGGAAGGGTCGAGATCAAATTGTTTTCAAATATATATTGTAAAATACTTAATGGGTCAGTATCATCAGGTAATGATACTGACCCAAGATGAATTTTTATTTTAGCATTAATTTTTGTTTATTTTTTTTTGCAAATATTTTTGACCCAGGATTTTGGCGCCCCTAAAAGGATAGCGCCCGTGTGCATTGCACACTTTGCACACATGGTAGCGGGGGCCCTGCCAATGGTAGAGAAATGGTAGAAAAATGGGCGTTTTTGAGCACACAAGGCATAGATCATAAATCTACATCCTGAAACTCATTAATTACACACGGAATCAAGTACATAAGTGGCCAATTTTCCGTTTCCTCAGTCCATACCCTAGTGAACTGTTTCGATTTAATGATCTTTCGATTTTTTGATGCAATTAGGTATCATGAAAATTAATGGTACTAATTTGAGGCAGCATAGCGGCTGACGCTTGTCAAGCAAAAGTCGAATGCAAATGAAACCAACTAGTGTAGCCAATTTATTATGACAAATGACTGAATTAGTCTAATATAATTTTAATAACAGACCTAGAAGAATTGACACCAAAAAAGCTGTAATAAAACCAAACGACAATCGTATTAATTTAAAGTAATACACGATTTTAGAAAACGAAATATGACTTATCCCTTGCACGCAAGCTAATTATCGAAAGGGGACATAGCAATAGTCATTTGTCTTGGGGAGAATTTAATTTGCCCATTCGATACCATGATAGATACTTAAAATAAAACATCAATCTAAGTCTTTTATGAAAATAACTAGGAAAAATTAGCGGTGTGTGATTACAGTCGTGTGTTCGTATCACGCCAGTACATTTAGGAACCCTTCGTCAACTTTCCTCGATTGAAATCGATACATAATCACTTTTTCAATGAGACTCACTAAATGGATGGATCGATAAGCTTTGAATCAGAAAATCGTATAATCATGCAATCAATGACGACATTTCAGTAGCTTTTGAGCGCTTGTTCATCCACCTTGTAGGTAGATTCACCTTGACTGACGCGTAAGAGTTACATGCGAAATTAAGTCCAGATCTCCTCACCAGAACCATGGAGGAAAGTCACCAAATATGAAATACCATTTTGTTTTTGGGATATAAAGAAAAAACTTCATTTTAATTTAATCAGTTCAACATACTAATCAGTCATAAATTTATATGTAGTAATTAACAGCTTCTAATCAAATATATTAGTTATCTGATTGAAATCTAACACAAAAAACAAAATCACAAATGAGTAACCAAATATGGAATAGGAACCCATATATGGAATATAAACTCAAATCAACATAACAATAACAAAAATGGACATTAATATATTTGAGATCAATTAAATGAATATAACATATCGTGATAAATCAAAAAAGTTACATAATTACTTGCAAAAGTCACAGATCCAAGTATCAAACTCTGGACCAGCATAATCATAATGTGCCCAGAGCCCACACATCAAGTATATTTCATAATTAGACACCGACGACTGTCCATATTTGGATTTTTATACTAGTTCAAACTCTTCTAAATATTATTTCAAGTCACAATATTTCAATGACAAAAGATCACAAAATGGTGAAATAAACATAATACCGATATACTAAATAGTAAACAACAAAACAAAACACGCCTGCCACACGTTAAGCGTTTGCGTAACTGACTCGATGGTGTGAGTACGATAGTAAGTAGACCGAATGAAACAGAAGATGGTCGAATGTTCCGTTTATTACTCATAGTCTTAGAGAAATGAAGGTATTCCATATCAGGATACTATTCCATATTTGGTGACTTTCCTCTATTGAATTCGAGGGAATTGTTTCAAAAATTTGTTCACAAATGAACATTAAAACTTAGAAATTATACAGCGTGTTACATTGAATAGTTTTCACAAATGGGTGATTATTTGAAATTATTCCTCGCCCGAAAAATGGGATTGCGGTATCGCTTATCCGAACATGAGACACGCTGATATCAAATTGGAGTTTTCATTGTTCGTTATTCCTCGTACTTCGGAGGTAGAAGTGGAAAGCTGAAGATTCTAGCACGCAGATTACAGCATATAAATGCGATTACTGCATTATTCAAGGCTATTCCCAAGAGACACTGCTTTATTTTCCAGTAGCGAATTCACCTAAATAACATCTATATTTAATTTTCTTTGTGTTAAATATAGATTGCGTAAGCTTGAAGGTTGCCTATTTCCTTGAACATGACAAAGATTTTCCCTAATTGTTAGCTACTGACGAAGGCAACCTTTTCTGCGGAATAAGTTATCGTATATTATTGAGAATTACGAGGTTTGGCCATAATGATTCACGGAATTGGTTTCTGCATTAGTTAGACCTTTTTAGCGGTTTTATGCGTCTTGATAGTGGTAACAACCTTATTGTTCGTACCTTAAAAGTCGGAATGGCATTCTTGAGTGATTATTTCTTCATTTGATCGAGTTTGCGTCTCACGATTTGTGATATCAACAAAAATTATTATCGAGATATGTATGAGATATATGAGACTGAATCTGGATATTCGTGAAAAATGTCCACCGCATTTGGCCATTAATTTATGAGAAAATTATTTTTACAATCTCCGAAAATATTAATCTGATAGAACTTGGCTTGGGTGGAACGTATTTCTCAAAATCTTCGAGAATACTGACACTGAGATATCATGTATTATTTCTTCCACAACCAAAAATAACCAAAAAGTTAAGGCAAATTTTGTCAAAATAGTTATTTAATCAACTAGTTCATTAATGACAGCGATTAATGGTCGAAATATTTATGTTAATGTTTGAGATCATTAATCGCTCGATTAATAAACGAGTTGATTACAAGATTTTTCTGTCGACCTCATCACATATTGAATATAAATTCTGGATTGAAATAAATTCTCATTTTGCATAATAGACATTTCTATGTTCATTTCGATATATTAATATTTATGCTCTCTATGGAAGAATTCGAAAAATTCATAGAGGGAATATTGGACATGTTGTAACATTCTGAATAGTTCACATTTAGATTACATTCATATCATTACCTTTGATATTCGATAAGGAACGAGTGGAGAAAGTGGAGGTTGAAGTGTTTTTCACTTTGGAACTTTTATCACCTGAAATTTCTTCTGCAGTCTCTATTTTATTTTGAATGGAGTTTTTAATATAGGGGCCCTTCTGTGACAGAAGATGATTTCCAACCAAGCTCGATAGTGCTTTGACTGAATATTTTATGTTCGGTTGCTATGACAATCATGCATTAAAATAGGTCACTTATGCGTTAAAATGAGCTTCTATTCTATGGTCGAAGGAAAAATACTATTGAACATGAGCTTGCAAAACAACTTGTAGAAATAAAACAGTTCATATATGAACTGGGCTTTCCAGCCATGTTCTTTTGAAAGGAAAATTTTCAGCAAAAAAATGGTGTGAGAAAAAATATCTTTATACTATTTCAATTCTTTCTTTCTTACTTCAGGGTTGAATAATTTCCAACATGTGTAATTTCATTGACAAATGATAATTACCAAGTTTTGTGTCCAGGAGTTTGATATGCAGGGAAAATAAAAAAGAAAAACATTCAATTTTGTTGAACTTCGGAGGGGTGTAACTTTTGTGGGGGGAAGTTTTTCAAAGAATTTTATACCAAATACCTACTTCCATTTTCCTCAAAGAATCACCCAGTAACTTTTCGGGGTAAACTGATTATTGCCCTCCTACATTTGGATAGATATTCCAAATTGATATACAGTATGTTCCTAAATTGGAGGTACAACCAAGAAACATCGGAGTCCTTGCTGAAAAATAAATTCTCCTGTGCTATTTCATGAGGAGCAATGGGGAAGGTGAATTGTTAAAAATTTTGGATTATCTCGATGCCATAAACTTCGCGAAATCTAGTCCAATGAAATCGGAAATGCATTCAGAATGGACTAAATTTCAGCAATTAAAAATCTCATTTACTTCGAGCCATGCAATCAGAATTCCAATGAGTAAATAGTAATTGGCTTCGTCAATGATCGATAATCGCAACCACCCTGAAAAAGATGTGCCTATTCTACAAATAATAGACACACGATTCAAAAAAGCAATATCAGATCTGCATTTCAGAAGAAACGGCACTCATCTATAGAAATGAATGTAAATAAAAATTTGACCAGCACCGCTGAAAGGTAAATATTTATCGACACTCAGTCTACAAGGTTAAACAAATAATGTCCGAACCTTTTGGGTGTCTCAAACCCATATGGCATCTTTTCGCAGATAAGCATAGTCTCAGAACAAAGGGCCTTGCTGAATGATTTATAAAAACATAATAGCCAGTCAACCATTTCACCACGCCCCAACCATCAATTTTCTTTCGGGTGGCTTGAATCCAAAAAATAACCTACCCGTCAATTTGACACGAATAAATAAGAAAAAGATTGCAACAATGTAAATAAACACAATTTTTCACGGTTATAAAATAGGTAGATGTTTGTCGACGGAAGTTTTCGGTTTTGAACCAAAGCAACAAAAGGCCAGCCATAAATATTTGTTATTTTCGGCTTTTGTAAGGCGCGGCGTACTTTTGTTGGTAATACATCTCTCTTTGAGGTATTCAGAGCATTATCGTAATTTGGCGACAGTAGTGTCCAACTAGAATCCATCACTAGAAGTCTGGGAGGTCTTCAGACCCAATAGAGTCAACAGCTAAGCGTGAAGCTGTCAACGTTCTAATTTCCGTCCGATTTATTGCCACTTTTGTTGCTTAAAAGATCAAAGAGCACTGGGTGAGAGAGGTAAAAGTCGGCCAATTCCACTAAGGAAGCGGGAACATTCGATATCGGTCACATGGTTCGGAAAATTGATTATTCCATGACCTTGTGTGGTTGTAACCCGACGAATGACTGCTTCGAACTGCTGAATGCGAATCTACCCACAAGGTTCCATCACCTTGTGTGTAGATTCGCATTCACCAGTTCGAAGCAGTCATTCGTCGGGTTACAACCTCCGACCAGGAAACCTCTGAAGATTGCCTACAGCAGTTGTAGGCGAAGCGTCCTATTGGTCCACGGCTAGTTAGTTGAGGACGTTCTCGGTTCAAAATTCAAAAATACAGTCATAGCCCTCGTGTAAGTGAAACGAGCGCTCAAAAAGGGAATTACCCACGCCTTATTTCCTTGCTACTTGTAACACAATATTGAATATCAATTCCGATATATTCAATAATTAACTGAATTCATTACGCTGCATAATATCAATAATTAATAAGCGCTCTGATGAGAACATTTATGTGTATGATATGACAATTATGTGTGAAAAGTATAGTCTGGGAATATCTACTGTAAAATGTGTCATTTGCATTTATTATGGGTTTGTTTGCGACATCGGCACCTTCCAAGTATATTTACAAAACAAATAGAATACACTTGATTTGTTACCGGTATTGAATGAGCAGTTCAGAATATCAATTAACGATCTGAAGGAAAGTGAATGTGAATCTACAAAGTATATGTGGTGAAGATAAAAATTCACAGTGGTGAAGATATAGGATGGTTTTTTTTGTTTGATAGAATTTTCGATGGGGATATCTGTAATTCGACAAAACTTGGAAGCCATGTTGTTTTGACATTTCTGTTCAGTAAGCACTGACGAATTGAGACTAACGCCGCAACAACGCTGACAAATTGTTGAAATTTATTTTCAAAATCAGTGTTCTATTCGCCAAATTTATAGAGCACTTCGTGAAATTTATGGTTTACATAGTCGTCCATCCGAGCAGCTTATTCGTCGGCCACCATTTTCTCTACTCGATGCAACAACAAGACAAAGAACTGTACGTACAGAGGAAAATATCGCTGTAAGTGATAGTGTTAATGGAGATCCAGATTTGTCTATTCGTCGATATTCACAACAAGTTGGACTCTTTGCATCCACCACATAATGCCTGAAGATTTTTGTCTACACCCATACAAGATCCAACTGGTTCAAGAACTGAAGCCACTTGACCGTAATAAGCGTCGGTTGTTTGCTGAGTGGGCCCTTAAACATCTTGAAGTTGATCCTTTTTTTTATCGAAAAATTGTTTTTATTGATGAAGCTCATTTCAAGTTGGAAATTATTTTTAAAACATAAATGTCATAAAATTAGCTCTCAAATAAAAAAGATTGGCTTCAATCCTAATTCAAATGTGTTTTATTTCAATCTAAAGGTCCATTCCTATTAAAAAAACACCTGATACTCAAATATTGATAAAATGACACTTTCATGAGTATCTGGAACACAGAAATAGTTAAATGCGTTATCAGATATAAACTATTTTTTTGAAGGAATTCTTGAGAACATTTTTTCTTTGTGATATTAAGGCAAAAATGAGTATGTTCAATGAAACTAAATATAAATGTTACATTTCGAAGCCAAGATAAGGCTCCTCCAGGCGAAAATTCAGAAAATAATGCTAGTTCGATCATTACTCATTATCTGGAACTCCTTTTTGTTGCCATTATTTACTGTATAGTGTATAGAATTCATTTATGCAAAAAATACGAATGCAGAAACATTCAACTGAAAAGAAAGAACCAATGATATACTAAATCAATAAAATTTTGTGTGACTACGCAATGTTTTTTTCGCTACCTACCAAAGTAGTTAATAATATGATCCCCATTACAAGTATGTCGTGAATATCAGAGTTTATTGCAGGGACAAATGAAAACAATAATATCGACATATTATGAAAATTAAAACAAGAAGTTATCAGTTTGTCCCCGCCTCCAATACTTTATAGCATTCACGTCATACAAGGTGCGGCACGGAGGGCGGACGTTTTTCAGATGGGCATAACTTTCCCCCACTGAGGACGAGAGAAGTGGGGAAGGTGCCGTTAGACTCGTGTGTTCCTAGCATTTATTTTTTTATTTACCAGTTGTCGTCATGGAGCCTTGGACGGTGGAGCATCGTGTTTTCGCCTATGATAGTTTCGTCCGAAATAATGAGTCAGTCACGGTCGTGCAGCGTGAGTTTCGTCGCCATTACTACATTCATCGGAATAGAGCTATTCCCTCTCGAAACACCATCCTTCGTTGGGTTGAATCACTTCGCAGACGTGGTGAACTGATCAACAGAAGACCAAGAGGACCTGTGCGAACAGTTCAAACGCCTGAAAATGTTGAACGCGTTCGACAAGCCATTGAGCGCCTCCAGCACTGCATCACCGATTTCGGCCACCACATGCCTGATGTGATTTTCCACACTTGACTGTCTCAAATGCTATTTCCTTGAGAATCTGATTCCGTCAATAAATGTGTTTTTGAGTAAAAATTAACGCTTTTATTATTTTTTTAAAACCATCCATCCTCCGTGCCGCACCCTGTACTTATATTGGAAAATATAATAATAAGTGCTCAGGTAGGTAGCGAAAAAAATATTGCCTGATGCATTATTCACAAAATTTCATTGATAACGAAAAGAACTAGCATTTTTCTTTACAGTTGAATGTTTGGCAGTCAGGTTTTTTGTTATTTTTGCTATTGAAAATCATTTCGAAAAATTGTTCCTGGAAATATCATACATCATACAAGATACTTTCTTTGTAAGAATTTTCTGGCGTACAATGGGCGGTAACAATAATTTTCTTATGGATTTTTTAAAGATACAACAACTATAATCTTCAATTCTTTAATAACTCGAAGTCCTGCATGGCAATATTTTCGCGGACATGATTGATTTAAAGTATATAGCTCTTGGTTTCTCTCATTCATTGTATAACGATTATGTTGAAGCTTACTCGCAAATTAGGTTGCGCAGAATGAACAGTCTTATAATAATTTGCTTATGCGTATATGGATCCTAGCGTATAATTTATTCAATTTGTGGATAATGATTGTTGATATGCTGCCCTGAAAATTCGTAGCTATCACAGGCATCTCCATCGTCAAGCGTCCTATCGCTGTCGTAAAATTAATATTTTTAAACGAAAGAAAAGCTGCGATCACACTCGGGATATGATATGGCTCCGATCGTTTGTGCTATTTATAAATTCACCACGAGTAGTACTCCTGGAAATACGGTTTGGCCGAAACCATCAACGAACGTGAAAGTCACTCATCGAAATGAAATGAATATATCATTATGTCATAAGTATGGATTAAACCCATTACAAAACCAAACATCGGGAGATAAGTGTATTTATCTCCTCGAATTTTCTTGGTTTGTTTACGATTGGACTTGTTAAAAGCACTGAAGCACGCGTACAGTGACACTAGCTGACAGTAAACAGACCCAAGTAATTTTGAAACGCACACTGACAATAATGAGATTATTATACCAGTTGCTTGAGTAATCGAAAATTCAACAAGTGTGATGGATGCTCATGCGGAGGGAGACACAATTTTCATTGATTTTTCACAAAAGAAACAGAACGCTAATTAGCTTATTCACTGAAACTCATATTACCATGTTTCTCAATGAGTAAAATGCATTATGAGAGATCTTCTCAAATGAATGATCCAAGAGCTGACGAAGAATTCTGGAAAAGTATTCTGAGTTGAAATGATGAAAAAAAATCAAGTAAAGCACCAACTTGAAATCAGAGCTTCTGAGAGCTAGTTCATCTACCTTGTAACTAGATGCGCCTTATAGGTAGATTCGCTTTCAAGAATCCAACAAAAAAAAATCGATAGCTGTCAATTGATGTTATATGTATATGAATTGATGTTTTTGTAAATTTTGATTGTTTTTGTAGAGTCCTGAGGAAGGACATAATCGATGTTCGAAATGTAGACTTACTCAACAAATTGGTTGTGTATCATTTGTAGTGGCCCCCTTTTCTTGCCGAGAACCTATAACATACTGTTTTCTTAAATCAAACAATACATGGCATATGGCTCGTGTGAAGAAATGGCGACAAGAAACAGATTATATAAAAGAATAAAATCCGTTTCCCGCTCCAAATCTGAGTGTTAGCAGAGGGAATGTAAACGGGGTACCATACAATTCTGGGTATGACACACGAGAACAGATAAAAACCTCTGTGAAAATTCTGTCTCCCCGTGTATGTGTGGTGATACTGAATTTGTTCAAAAAAATATGCTGCTATCCATGTTACAGAGCTCCTTGTGCTTGAAAACAAGCCTTTACATTGAACTGGATGCAAATGTCTTGAAATTATATCTGTAACAGGAAAAAAAGAAGGAATACGAGAAACATGCAGTAAATAAAATACTTCACCTGCTAAAAAACCTTTTCACAAAGTCCTAACTCTCTTATGGATCGGGAGGATCTCTCGATCAGGTCCGATCTTCCAAGTGATGATTCTTCTGTTCTTCATGTGTTCGAGGAACGCTACAGGCACCTTATGTTGGGGGATCATCTCCCATAGATTAGAGTGGTTGTTTTTAGCGAAAAATCAGCAAAAAAGTAAGAGCAAATTCAAAAAACTTGTGACACTTCATTGTCATTTCTGACAATATTGAAGTTACTGGAGCATTGAGAATTTTGTCTGAAAAAAATTGGTATAATTTCATACTTCTGGTAACGCGAAAAGGTTCACTGGGTACTAGGAAGCCTAATGGTACACTACGATACACGGTTTATAGAAAACAGATCCACATAGACAGATATCTGCATTATGAGCTCATCCATAACTAACAAAATCGGGGAATGGTAACACTTGTAAAAAGAACCAGACGTATGTGTGAGCTTGAATATCTGCCAGCGTTTATTTCCATTGGGTACTACTCGAGAGAATGATCGAGAAAAACAGACCATCAGAAATCTTTTTCAAGGAAAAGGCATATTCACCTTCCATTCAATCGGTAACGGACAATAAAGGCAAACTTCAGAAAAAAACATAGCATCGAACCAACACAAACCTAGGACAAGTCCTAAGGAGTGCCAAAGACCAGAGGGATCCACTTCCTGAAGCTAGTATTTGAAGAATACCTTGCGACTGTGGAAAAGTTAGCATAGGGTCTACCAGAAAAAACATTCATATGAGAACGAAAAATGGAGATAGCATTTTGTTCGTTAAATCAGAAGTCATTGAAAACGTCAAAGGTTATGCACAAAAACATAGATAAAAATAGAGCGACTCTCACTGTTCACAGTGCATGTTTACCTACCATCAGCAATACAACACCTAAACCTGTCCAAAGCGGAAGACCTTGAAGATCTTTGCGAAGAATGGTACTGCAAATGGTTTACAAAACTCAACCGGGACAAAAGTACCGCTTTTCTGCTTACACGCCGAAGAGGCCAACCATTAGGACACGTCCATATGATGGGACATGATATCTCTTGACAAGCTGATCTTCCAACAGCACACGAACTATGCCGTCCAAAAGGACAGAAAATTTTCTGCCAAATTGTCTTCGATGCTTTGTCGCAGCAAAATGACTCCTCAAAATCAACTAATTCTATGAAAGTCCATCAGGCTATAACTTACGCTGCATGAGGCTGTTGATGGGACATGGTATACCTTGACAAGATGAACTAACAGCACACGAATTATGCCATTCGAAAGGACGGAATGTTTTTCGCCATATTGTTTTCGCTGCTTTGGCGTCGCAGCAAAATCACTCCCCAAAATGAACAACTCACGCTACAGGCTGTTTAATGCACGCAATTTCTGAGCCCGTATGCGTGAGTTGAAGTTTTCCAAGGTGAGTTAGAGTTTTCAACTCTCCTTGGTTTGTCTGCAACGCCCAACTATTTCAGGAGGTGAACTCACAAACGCTGGAGGAGTTTATCCACGAAATATGACACTTCTTCAGTTTATTTAAACAACCACTATCCGATAGGGATAGAGGAGTCTCACACTGTTCACCCCCTTCAGGAGTGATGGATATCTGCTGTTCACAAAAATCGTTGGGTTACAACTTTCGACTAAGAGATCTCTGAAGATGTCTACCGTAGTTGTAGGTCAACTGTTGGTTCCCCCGAAATTCCAAATTTTCAAGATGAAGTCGGCTGTGAAAGCCTCATCAATAAAATAACAGTTGGTCCTTCGAGCCCCGTTCACGAAAATAACAAACGAAACCCTTGACAGTCTTCTCGACAGAACACGCAGTTAAATTACTCCACGCGCAATCATATATCAACCGTAAACATAACGCTGTCATCTGATTCTTATATAATTCAAAATTATGGAGACATGAGACATCTCTCTAGCTTGTAATCCTTTAAACCGTACAAGAATCACTGGCGCTAGCCGGATAACGGTAAAAATGAGTGTGGTTGTGGAGATCACTCGTGCCAGCGGATGTTCCAGTATAACCATAATTAGTGAATCGAGCTCGATAATCGATACCTATCAGACTTGTCCGCTAAAAATAACTGAATTTATTAACAACTGGTCATATTGGTTTGCGATGAATCCAGTGCTTCCTGTCTCGAACTGGGGATGACAAGTTCAATATATGACCGGAAAAAAATGGATTGGAGGATGACTACATGCTGACGTCTTTTGAATATTGATTGTCGAACAACCTGTTTGTCGCTTTTAATATCGGGCATTTCCGGGCCGACAACGTCCGTTCGGTTGATTCACAAGGTGTATAATGTATATAGGACGATAAAAGAGCTCGAAGATTTATAATCACATGTCTAATTAAGCACAACCTCAAATCACAACAAGAACCTTTCAAACATCTTCGGAGTAGATCCATTTTGATGTTGATTTGCATTCAAGAATTCAGAGAAATTTTTTTTGACCGCTGTCAAACAACTTTGACTGCAACTGTCAAATAACTCATGATTCACGATATGAAATCACAGAAATATTGGAAATTTCGAAATTTGTATTGTCAATTGTCAAGTTGAGAGATCTGGATAAAACTCTGCATGTAGCTGGAATATTAATATATCTATCATTCTCTACCTTACTACACAGCTGATTTGGGAGTGCCGCAAGAAACTAAATGAGGAAGGCAAGAATAAGGTCTTTTTGATCTGGGTTCCTGGTCATTCGGGAACCGTAGGAAACGAGAGGCCAATACATTGGCCAGAAGGAGCTCACAATCGCCACTCAGTGGCCCTGACCCCTTCTGTGGTATAGGAAAATGCACCTATAAGAAGGGGTTTATCGTGAAGGAGAAAACCGAAAGAAAAAAACTCTGGCGGAATCTCCCAGGGATGGATCACTCCAAAAAGTTCTTCCGGAACTTTGAAACTGCTAGATCCAAAAAATATCTGGATCTCAGTGAAAACCAACTCCACCTACTCACTGGTTTACCACAGGACATTGTCGCCCAAAGGAGCATCTGTTGAGAATGGGTTTGTTGGTCACTGACGAGTGTAGATTCTGTGGGGAGGAAAAAGAAACTCCTATTCACCTGGTTACGGAATGCTATGCCATTGCAAGCCAAAGGAAAGAGTGCTCTGGACAAGAAACTTGTAGGAGTAGGGAGTTATCCTCGTTAAAGCCGTCCCAGATACTAGATTTCATCAAATCTCTGGAACTGGAAGGAGAGCTGTAGGAGATGCGATGATAACAGCTCTGTTAGAGGGCATAATAGACCTTAAGGTCGCAGTGGACTGTAACCCTTTTTCACATCTAACTACACAAGTGATCGTATGCAAATGGCCCAGAGTATAAGTGGTGCGAGGAGAAAGGACTCGAGAATCACTCCAAATAGTAAACTCAACTGGAAACAGCATATCAGCAAAATTCTTTCCAAGGCTACAGCGGCCATGTGGGCATGCAAAAGCTCAATGGAAAGACTTGAGGGCTAAAATAAGATATGATTATTTTGGCCTTCAAAGATACAGAAAGCCCAATTAATACCTATGCGTCTCCAGCATGACGGACATAAACTGAAAGGGTAACCACACGCAATCGTCTGCAGACCATTCAACGGTTTGTTTGCGGTGCCGGCAATACGATTCCCACAGCAGTGCTAGGCTAGGGACTTACTCAATCTGCCTCCCCTATATCTACATGAAAGAAAATGTAGCCTGCAGGATCTCATTCAATAGCAAGTTCTACCGGGCAACTGGCTGGAGCTCATGTGCATCCTGAATCAAATACTCTAGGTAAAACTATCTGACGAATGCCAACCACTTTGGGTTCGGAAAAACCTTTGTGAGGGTTAAACGGGACATGGAATGTGTAGTGGACTAAGCGAAAATCGAAGACACAAAAAGTCAGGGTTCACTGAAGGATTAAAATCTAGCGACAAAATAGGCCTAGGGATATGTGGTCCAAAAAAGAGGATTTCTATGCCAATAGGACAAGAACCCTCCGTTCTAAAAGAAGGAATTATGGCTGTATATGTGTGAGCCAAGAGTGTTTCAGGAAGAAAATCAGAGGGGCGTGCATAAATACTTCAACAGACAGTCAATCACCATTACGAGCTCTGGAATCTAACTGCCAGTGGTCAGTGGTCACCTGGGAATGCCTCAATACCATAAAGAAACTGGCCAGAGGCAACAAATGACTTTATTATGAGTGCCAGGCACTGTTGCATTGATGACAGTAAGAAGGCTTATGCACTCGGGATAAAACATCATTGGACCTGAACCCTTCTTTGGCTTTGGAAAGGACCACTATATGGCTGCGTAACAGAAATGGGAGATGCAAAACTTGACAATCTTCTCGAGAACTTACAAGTTCTTGAAGATTTGTGTAGTTCTCGGCGTCTTACATAACCTAACAAACCGAAGCAAGTCTTCACCAAATCACCAGCATGCTGAGTTCATTATTTCTGTGAATGATTACTTGGAAGTAACTGGTTACTGCTTGTGGATTCAGGTATGAGATTGGGGACGTGATGAATGTAATGTGTGTTAGAAGATCCTTCAACCTGTTTAAGCTTTCGGGAGGTTAATTACTATTTAGTTGAATCTAACCAAACTTCAGCTCTGAAAGAATCAGGTGAAAAGCGAACCCGTAGCTTCCGTACCAAAAATGAGGTGTTGAAAACAGTTTAAAGGATGAGCCTGTACTATAGGTGAAGATTGAATCGATTGAGAGGAGCACAATATTTTTTCGCCGGAGTTTTCTTATAGGAATAGATCTTTCTGTATCCTCGCAAGAGAATCGGAGACCCATAAATTCTATTTTATCGCAAAGCGTATCATGGGAAATAAATTATCAGTGTAGCATTTCCACGAAATAAATAAATTATGACAGGGGACCGTTCGTATGAAATTGATCAGAGATACAGCCTAGAAAGAATAGGAACATATAGAAACAAAAGCCGAGGAGATGAGAAGCAATAGTAATCAATGGCAAGGGCGAAGAACTCTATTGCTTAAATCAACTGCCATAACATGAAAGAAACTGTCAGCGGGGGCAGTTAAGGGCCATCATCCCACATATCGGCGAGGTAAGACCGTCTGCGGTGATATAATAAAGCAATCTACCGAATGTGGTTGCTCTTGGCCCGGCCATAACCATAACTATAACTCAGACTTCCCCCATAATCTATACCCTCTCTCGGTCGGGTCGCGAACTATCCGGCAACAACTGTCACGCTTTTCACCTGATAAATCAATCAAGTTATTTCCAAACTTTATCCCGTTTTCATTTGGGTCGACTTTCGGCGTTGTCCACTTGATTGGTAATCGGATATTTCTTGCAGAAGTTTATATAGTCCAGTGATGAGACAATCGTGCTATTTGGAATATTAAAATCACACGAAAGAAAGGCTATGCCATTTTCAACGTTTAACGTTTCGCTTCAAAAATTTGATCAGTTATGCATTACAAACAACCATTCCTTTCGGTGAAACTGCACAACAAATGAGCAATAAAAATAGATGTTAGTTTAAAGAAGGTTTGCTCTCCTATCATCAAATGATTCGCGATTTCAATCAAAATTGTTTGGACTTGAGAACGACTACACAAGGAACTGTGGCGACTCACCGTCCACCAGTGTATAAAGAAATCTACACACGCCGCCCGCGCTTGAGCAAGTGCTCGAAAGAGAGCGCCACCCCAAGTCGAGCCAGCGTACCACGGTCCCAAAGGCTTTAAGACGAACCACGTCTTCCACACGGTACCCGGAAGAAGCACAAGAAGAAATTATGAAGAAAGCAAGGGCAATAATATCAACAGGATATTTCCCCAATAAATAAAAACAGCAAATACTATATTGATATGGAAAATAGGAAAAGTGAAAATGATAAAAGTTAAAAATATAAGTCTACTTTCGGCTCTCAGAAGAAACCCACAAAATAATACCCCATACCCAGTTTGGGTGCCGAAAAGACTTTTCTAAAGTTTGTCAACTGGCTACAATAACAGAATAAATAAAAGGAATATTCAAAGACAGGAGACGATTTTTAAAATGAAGAAAAGTCTTTCGAGAAGATGTAGCAACAAGAAATGATATACAGAGTGTAACAGCCAAATGGAATAAATTCGATATCGAATAAATGAGGGGGTGTTAGGAAAAACGCTCGGACACTTCGATTTGTAATTTTAAATGCGCATATTATTCAAGAAAATAAAATTATATGAGGTGTTCCATCCGACCGTGGCCAATACCAACTTTCTTATTTCAAATGCAACCCCCTGTATATTATTTATTTTTTGGATTCTTCAGAAAATTCTGGACATAATTCATGTACAATGTCCTATACCTACTTCAACTTTTTTGGAAATATTAAGTGTTTTCAGATTTTTTAAAAATTATAACATTTTGAATGAAAATTATTTCATTTCACAAATTCGATACATTACATACTTATTTCCCATTCATCTCTTGATATGAAGAAAGTAAGCAAAAATCATAACTGAGAAGAAATGTTGAGTAACGCTTATAGACAATTCTACACCAGATTAGCATGTTGCCAAGACGTTCGCGGCGAGCATTTTGAACATTTCCCACATTGACATTAATGTTTTTTTTTGTTTATTTTTTTTGTTTATTTTTTTTTGTTTTTTTTAATAAATAAGAAAAAATCAGTATAACTAAAACTTTGATTTTTGCAATATATCTGAAAACACTTAATACTTCCGAAATATTTAAAGATAGGTATAGGACATTGTGCATGAATTGTGTCTAGAATTCTCTGAAGAATCCAAAAAATAAATAATATACAGGGGGTTGCATTTGAAATAAGAAAGTTGGTATTGGCCACGGTCACATGGAACACCCTATATAATATTATTTTCTAGAAAAATATGCGCATTTAAAATTACAAATCGACGTGTTCGAGCGTTTTTCCCAACACGCCCTCATTTATCCGTTATCGAATTTATTCCATTTGGCTGTTACACTCTGTATAAAATGAAGATGCTTGAATTCCCACCAAAATAATTAGCGGTTTACAGGCATACTTGGACAATGAAGAATGTCGAGTGAAAATAGACGAAACGAGATCGACGAAAAATTGTAGCTGGCGTACCACAAGGATCGGTTTTAGGACCACTTATGTTCAATATTTTCATATCAGACATACCGAAAATGATGAGGCGCAAGAAAGCCTAATTCGCAGATGATACAGCTATATTTTATTCCAATAGAGTGAGGAAGCTCATGACTACAGAAGGATGTCGACAGGAATATGGATTACTATTAGAAATGAAAAATAAAAATCAACCCGAAGAAAACGTTTGTTCTTTTCGGTGCAACGAGTAGAGGGAAATATAATGTACGATTGTACGATGATTAAAAGATTGAATGGAAAAGAGAAGCTAAATATCTTGGAGTACTACTGAACGGAAAAGTAATCTTCCAAGAGGAAGAAAATTGCAAATCGTTACTGGAAAATAAGGTGAGGATAATCAAAACAGTGATAATACCAGGCATAACATATGCCAGTGCAATCTGAAACAACGTGGAAAGCTATAGAAAAAAGTCTTCAGAGTACACTCAACATATTGATCAGACCATCAAAAGGTTTGGTACCTACATGAAAAACATACAAGTAAAAAAATAACTTAAAATAGGGAATAACAGAGAAACATTCTCAGAAGTTGATTGAAAAAATGAAAGAAAATAATATTGACAATTCCTGTCAGAAAGACTGACAAGTGAGCATATCTTACGAAGTGAGAGAACTAAAGAACTATAGAAAAAGAACTCTTCTCCGGCCAACAGAATGAAAATAGGAGAAATGAGTTGAGAGGTGAATGGAAGAAATTCTGATCCTCATACAAAAACCACGGATCACGTTCGCCATCTTTAACAATTACGTCATTGGCAGGCTTCGTCAATCTGATGAGTCCGGTGAGCGAAGCTGTGACGTAACGTAAAGGAAACTATTAGGGCACATCCAGACCGTTTCACTCATCTGGTCCCGGTTCCAGTCGATAGTTCGAAGTGTTTCATTTGGGTGAGGAGTTTCTAGTTGAAGACTCCCTCTGTATACATACCCATGCACATCAATCCTTCATATTTATTTAGAGAGAAAGGGAAAACATCCCCAATCGAACCCTACATCGTATATCATCCGAAAAACGTACAGATGACCATCTACAATGTTATAAAATGCAAATGTGGCCACTAATATTCCTATGATAACCCTTCGAATCGTGACGGTTCATTTACTTCCACTGTCCCTTAAATGTGCCGGGTAGACGCATCGATGAGTAATGTGCCTTTTTGACCATAAAAATTTATCGTATACAGATAGAAATACATCTACGTTGGGCACTTTTGTTTTATACTCTTTGTTTATACTTTTTGTTTTATTACTCGATATGAGTTCAAAAGTTCAAACTGTCGAGATTTACTGCAGGGTTGTAAAGACAAACGGCGAGAACTAGGGTAGTTTTTCCGTCCAATTTCGAGTCAGTTTGTTTTGGTCACTGTGTAATAAACTGGAGGGTCCACTTACATTGTAGTGGTCAATGACCAAATCCTCCCGAACGTACTTATACATACATATACACCGGAAAACGCCATAATAGTTAAATATACTGCTCCACAAGAGTAAGGGATTTCGTATTCAATCGTTTTTGAAAGTATGTAATCTTCGAGAAAATCGCTGTAAAATCATTTAAAACTCAAAAACAACTTGAATCGATCCAATAAAAATCAGTATGAGACATTTTGTCAATATGGTCGCCTTTTTTCTGAAGTTTGGTTCTTTGCATATGCTTCATGAAAGTTCTTATTTTGAAATGAAGTCAGTTTATCAACGGATTCGATTTGAAACGAGTTTTCTGAAAATGCCAAGAAGTAAATTAACAAACGCTGAGGCTTATAGGGCTATCGGAATGCCTAACTCAGGTTGTTGTAGTGGAAAGGCTCCAAGTCAGCCTAAGTGTGATATCTCGACTTTGGAATAGGTTCAGGGAGACAGTTCTTCAAAATGCAGATGGGGTCCAAGTTTCCATCGAAACCATCAGACAACGTTTGAGAGAGGTGAATCTAGGTTCTAGACGTCAATGAAGAGGAGTTCCATTAACACGTGACCATAAGCGTCAAAGACTGGAACGGGCAAGGCAACATATCAATTGGAACGATCAATGGCGTAGTGCCCTTTTCACTGATGAATCCAGATATGGACGATTTTCAGATTTTTGAAGAATAAGGGTATGGACAATCCCACGCATACCCCGTAATCGTCGCTATGTCCAATAAGTCTATTCATTCCAAGTGGGTAGTGTTATGGTATGGGCTGGGATATGTTTCAACGGGCGCACAGATCTACACATTTGACCTGGGAATATGACCGCCTCACACTATATGGAGCATGTTATTGACAATGTCGTGCCAAATTTTCACGCAGCTTTTAGTTGAGAATGCGCGCGAGGAGCTTGGTATTCCACATTAACCAATACCTCCGCATTCACCAGATTTGAATTGCATAGAACATGCATGGGATATGCAACAAACAAGATTAGATAATCATCAACCTACCCCAGAATCCTTAAATGATCTGAGAGAGCTTCTGCCTTGTTTATGGAACCAAATTTCTCAAGAAATGTTCAACAACCTCGTGTGTAGTATGCGAAGAAGACGTCAAGCTGTTAATGATCCCGTGGAGGCCATACATTGTATTGATAGTCTTAAAATTCTCTGGGAATAAAATCCCGTTATTTTACTCGATCTTTCTTAACCACCCTGCAGACCTACAGGCTAAAATCAATTTGCAACTTGAAATCATATTAATATGAATTTTCATCACAAAAATCCCATTTTAACTATATTTTTTTGCAATTCAAGTCAATATCCCTAGCTCATGTGGAGCAGTTTATTGCAAACATTGATCACCTACACTGTTTTATAATCAGTATCGATAGTGATCTCCAGAAAGCTTACTGTTTTCAGCAAAGTTCTTACAGACCGAATAACAATGAACTTCATCAGGAGACAACAACAACAATGGTATTTCAGAAAACGGTTTCACTCGTGTGGTCTGTATTATTCTACCTGAGCACATTTGTTAAACGCCACATTTTGGTCAACAATAGGGGTTTAAATATTCTGAATAGAAATATCAGACACGTGTCGAATATTTTTTTCAGTGCTACTGGAATTCACATACCTTTTTGATATATTGTCAGGTTTTAAATGTGGTGTCTACATTTCTGATGTGATGGCCGATGACTTCCCTCGATTTCCTTGGAGATAATATGCTTATTTAACTTCCAAATGGAGGGTAGTGTAGAAGGAGTAATGAATCAAGAAAATTTGAGATGGAGAATAAAAATACAGAATTTTTTTATTACAAGAATAGGCGATAAATATTGAACAAAACCATTTTCGATAAATGGAAAATACACACAACCATACTTATATGGAATCACCCAGTATTAAGATGAAATATTATTTTGATATCTTTTTCGTTAGAAGCAAATAAAAAGTGCATGTGCTTACTCACAAAAACAGTTAGGTTCATAAGCACTTGATAAGATTTGGCTTTGCAGTGTCGATTTTACCATTTCGTTCGAACGTCGCAGTAAATTTATATTTTGTTTTTTTGCGAAGTTTAAAAAAAAATGCCTTATGTGGGGTTATCGGAAGTCCAGAGAGGAAGGATTATTACTATGGCAGAACAAGGTATGTCACAAAGACAGATTGCAAGAACGGTGGGGGTTACACAAGGGGTTGTTTCAAAAACCTATGCAAGGTTTCTGGAGTTAGGAACCCTAAAGAATAGGCCGAGAAGAAGTCGTGGAAGAGTAACTACAGAAAGGCAGGATCGCTTTTTAGCCCAAACAGCAAGAAGAAATTCCGCAGTATCTCATTCAGAGCTTCAAAGGCAATTTTTGCAAGCTACAGGTGTTAGTGTTTCTGTCGAAACTATCAGAAAAAGACTTCGCGCTCGGGAATTATTCAAGAGAAGAGCGTTAAGAGTTCCAGAACTATCAAGGCAAAATAAAGTTGACCGTTTTAATTGGTGTTTAGAGCATGAAAATTGGACTATTGAAAATTGGAAAAATGTCTTATTTTCGGATGAGACCAGAATTGGCCTACGATCAGACGACCGGCGTGTTCGCATTTTAAGAGGTAGAGGGAGGCAAGCTAGGCTCCAAGCTGCAAGACCGATCCCTAAATACAAAGGAGGTACTGTAATGTTTTGGGGCGGAATTATGTTTGGTGAGAAAACTCCTTTAATTCTCATTAGACAATCTCTGACAGGGCCTAGGTATGTTGATCTAGTGCTACAACCTGTAGTGAGGCTCTGGCGAGGTGCTTTTGGAGATTATTTCCTATTTATGCAGGATAATACACCTCCACATACCAGCAGAGTTGCAAATAAATTTTTCGAAACAGAAGGTGTGACTGTTTTAGAGTGGCCTTCTTGTTCATCGGACCTTAATCCTATCGAGCACTTGTGGGATAGGATCAAAAGAAAAATTAGAGCTCGTCAAAATAATCCTGGTAACGCAGAGCAACTTATACAAGCGGCTTTAGAGGAATGGGCAAATGTTACAGAAGAAGAAATTAACAACTTAATAGAAAGCATGCCTCGTCGAATTCAAGCTTGTATCAATGCCAGGGGTGGTAATACTGATTATTGATTTGTTAAAATCGTTTCATTTGTTGTTCAATTCTCAGTTACATAAAAATTATTTTCAGAGAAATTTACACTTTTAATTTTCTGTTCTATTATAAAAATAATCTTTTAATAATTTATATTATTTTTGTAATAAACTTGTTTTGGGAAAACTGCTCTTCACTTTTCAGCGACTTTTTTTTAATTAAAATTCGTTTTTTCCAAATAACAGAGTGATTCCATATAAGTTTGGTTGTGTGTATTATTCAATATATTGGGATAAGAAAATAAAATGCAAATTTCTCTCAATAAGATATTTTTGAAAGATTTGTAGCTTTTTTAAAGGAATTTTCCTCTGTACATTTTTATAATGATATTGAAAATCTGCTATTCCGAGATTGACCTTCTCTCTTGGCTGAAATGACTTCACGAATTGTCTAAATATGACAACGTGTGAATATTATATGGAGAAACTTATGAACAGAATATTTTCATTTTCTTGAAAACAGCATGAATGTAATATGAATGTAAATCACCTCCTTTTGACGACCGCAGCTAAATCATAACGGCTATCAGCATAGTGATACCTGCACAGAAAATGCAGTTGACAAATATTATGTCCCCGACGTGTGTGAAAATTATGTAACACGTGGTCAGCGCCCTTCTATGCTCGTCAGTTTCCAATTCCGTTACCCCACGTGCCCCCCGCAGCTACGGGCATGACACATTCAGTGGATATTCGCAGGTGTTTATATACAGGTAGTTCCTCATGAGCTAAGGTCTCGTAGAAATAATACCTCGAATCTGAGTCATCACAACATAACCGTCAGTTTCTAAGAAGTGGATATTCCCTAGACTGCTGGGTTTCTAGATATGGAGAATGATACAAAGATATAAAACATGTTCACGCCGTTTTAACCATGATGCTCTATAATGAAGGAATTGAAGATTGTGAACATGACATGGATGTGACTTTTTGATTAGATGGCGTTTCTCTAATTTCATGTTAGAAACAATTGTAATAAGAAAGATGCTCAGATTTCGATTCGAGTAGGGTTTCACGAATCACAAAGTTGACCGAAGCGACAATTAAAATTTGACGGCGAGTTCTTCAAACACTGAAATAGGCCATCTTTAAGCCATAACTTGAAATACAAACAACCAAACTTATATGGAATCACCCTGTTATTTGGAAAAAACGAATTTTAATTGAGAAAAAGTCGCTGAAAAGTGAAGAGCAGTTTTCCTAAAACAAGTTTATTGCAAAAATAATATAAATTATCAAAAGATTATTTTTATAATAGAACAGAAAATTAAAAGTGTAAATTTCTCTGAAAATAATTTTTATGTAACTGAGAATTGAACAACAAAAAAACGATTTTAACAAATCAATAATCAGTATTACCACCCCTGGCATTGATACAAGCTTGAATTCGATGAGGCATGCTTTCTATTAAGTTGTTAATTTCTTCTTCTGTAACATTTGCCCATTCCTCTGAAGCTGCTTGTATAAGTTGCTCTGCGTCACCAGGATTATTTTGACGAGCTCTAATTTTTCTTTTGATCCTATCCCACAAGTGCTCGATAGGATTAAGGTCCGGTGAACAAGAAGGCCACTCTAAAACAGTCACACCTTCTGTTTCGAAAATTTTTTTTGCAACTCTGCTGGTATGTGGAGGTGCATTATCCTGCATAAATAGGAAATAATCTCCAAAAGCACCTCGCCAGAGCCTCACTACAGGTTGTAGCACTCGATCAACATACCTAGGCCCTGTCAGAGATTGTCTAATGGGAATTAAAGGAGTTTTCTCACCAAACATAACTCCGCCCCAAAACATTACAGTACCTCCTTTGTATTTAGGGATCGGTCTTGCAGCTTGGAGCCAGCCTTGCCTCCCTCTACTTCTTAAAATGCGAACACGCCGGTCGTCTGATCGTAGGCCAATTCTGGTCTCATCCGAAAATAAGACATTTTTCCAATCTTCAATAGTCCAATTTTCATGCTCTAAACACCAATTAAAACGGTCAACTTTATTTTGCCCTGATAGTTCTGGAACTCTTAACGCTCTTCTCTTGAATAATTCCCTAGCGCGAAGTCTTTTTCTGATAGTTTCGACAGAAACACTAACACCTGTAGCTTGCAAAAATTGCCTTTGAAGCTCTGAATGAGATACTGCGGGATTTCTTCTTGCTGTTTGGGCTAGAAAGCGATCCTGCCTTTCTGTAGTTACTCTTCCACGACTTCTTCTCGGCCTATTCTTTAGGGAAACCTTGCATAGGTTTTTGAAACAACCCCTTGTGTAACCCCCACCGTTCTTGCAATCTATCTTTGTGACATACCTTGTTCTGCCATAGTAATAATTCTTCCTCTCTGGACTTCCGATAACCCCACATAAGGCATTTTTTTTAAAACTTCGCAAAAAAACAAAATATAAATTCACTGCGACGTTCGAACGAAATGGTAAAATCGACACTGCAAAGCCAAATCTTATCAAGTGCTTATGAACCTAACTGTTTTTGTGAGTAGGTAAACACATGCACTTTTTATTTGCTCCTAACGAAAAAGATATCAAAATAATATTTCATCTTAATACTGGGTGATTCCATATAAGTTTGGTTGTGTGTATTATAGACATTGACGAAGCAGATATTTGTAAAGTGGAAAATCACGAAACACCTAACTATTTGAAACTATTTCTTACCTGAATGTCGACCTTCCTTGTTTCCCAACATATGCGAATTACTGTTTATTTCTACCGAACCATTTTAAATTTTTTGAAGCACCGCAATTCGAGTATTCTCACTTTCGTTTCTGTCAATATCGTTTAGGTGAGAGAGGGTGAACAATAGTTACTTCTTGAGCTGAATTGATCAAATTTGCACTGCAATTTTTTTGACGTATGATGATCTTTGGCACGAAGCTTCGTTTTTTCATTCTTCGATTCCAAATAATGTTACAAGCTGTAGAAATCGCCAATTCACATCTCCAAATTGATAGTTATCGTGTTTAACTACGTAACATCAGTAGCTGTTTAACGATTATTCAAGACATATCAGTTTACATTTTCATTTCATTACACCTAATACAAGTTAAATAGTAAACAATTTAATTTACATGAATGCAATTAATCCTTATGAAATCGAGTGATGCCGACGAATCAAAACAAGGAAAGTAATTACACTGACATGTGTGTAATCTGTGTAATGTGTTAGCCAATTTGTGTTGTGGTTCTGTTTTGTTCTCTACAAGGAAATCCATAAATTTTCCAACCAATCCATCGAAATATATCTTTGGAGAATGCAGAAAAACTCTTGGCCTTCCTCAAACATTCAACCGTATATTGTCTTTGTTTCCTCAAATCATACCGATTATTTCATATTGATTGAGATTTCTTGTTTGAGATTTTTCTTTATAACGCTCACTCAATAATTTTGGTTGGGAATTTAAGCATTTTGAATATATATATATATTGCTTCTTGGTACCACATCTTGTCGAAAGCCTTTTCTATATTTCGTGTACGTGTAGAGTTCACCCTACTGAGGAAGCAAACTTCTCTATTGCCCTTTATTGAATAAATTTTCTGACATACAGAATAGGCCTACTTTTAACGTTCAGAATCGAAAGAATTCGAGATTAATAAAACGAACTACAATGAAACGCAAACATTGGTCCTTCTGACGAATTAGCTCCTGAATTGTATGTAAATAGCTGTGAACTGCTGAGGCAACGTCATTTATCTGAACCGAGTAAACTGGTAGGTAGAGCATGTTAAAATGGGGGTGCAAGAAGCCGGTGTAGGTGTTGATACGAAGAATTCCAACGTAATTAGTGGCGTAGATTAGCAGAACCACGCTTGATGTAATACCCGATGCCATTCTGCGTTCAGATTAACATATGCAAATTATACTCTATCTCCAGATTAATGGCCAGAGGTTTGTCAAGCTTTAATCGCGTATATCACCACCAGCGACTAGTTGTTCGCATTCGTCATAGAATTCGCCCAAATTCCAAATCGAACATGATTAATATGGTCAATCCTTTCGAGCACAATCAATCTGGAACATGCGTCATCACAATTACAAAAAATTTAAAATACTGATTTTTGGCGGATTGGCACTCTCGAATTGTTCGAAAAAATACTGCTTATATCTTTTTCTCCAACCCTTGGTTAGGGAAAATTCATATCCTACTCCATTCACTTTTATTATGTATCCCGATTGGTCATGACATTATCAAAATGCCATTTCGTCATGTATATTTTGAAAAACTTAGGTAATAGCCATTTTTCTGTCAGATGAATAAGCAACGTTGTCCTTTCTACAATATAGATAGATGTCGTAGTAATTACGTATTTATCGAAATGTTTATTTACTTCGGGAAAATAATGAATTTGAGAAAATATTATGTGAATTCAATAATTCTCTGTTAATACTGGAAATATTTCACGTATATAAATATGATTGGAAGATTCAGTTATGCTATTTTCTTGTACGGAAATCAAGAATCGAGTGTTGAAATTTAACTGAAAAATAACGATCAGAATAGTCCGTTACACCTTGTGCTGGTTTGTTCGAAAGAAGAATAAAAGTACTGGAATAACCCGACAGAAAAACTAACGAACAAATAGTTGGAATTTCCCATTTTTCAAAATTCCCAAGACATTTAAATACCTTTTTGCACAACTTGAAATGCTCCAGTATGAAAATGAAGAAACCTTCGTCACAGTTTAACCTTAAAAGAACGTTGTTTACAAATTTGAAAAGGAAAAAAATAGAAATTAGCACTGGCAACGTCTCTGAGAATCATTCGACATTCAAGGAGTACCAACCTTCTTTAGTTTTGAGTAAAAAAAACTTGATAAATCTAAATTATTGCCAACCGTTATATATTATAAAAGTGAATAAAGTATACAAGGACGAATTCAGAAGAAGGATGGACTTAACCATTGCTGATAAATATTGAGAGATAAAATCGGACAATTAATGTTCACTGTCAGGCACGTAGCGAGGGGGGGAGCCCGGGGGCCCGGGCCCCCCCCGAAATATCAAAAAAATCAGAAAATGCCTGTATATTTGACAAAATTTGCAATGTTTACTTATTGTGTGCCCCCCCCGAAAGTTGTGGGCCCCCCCCGAAACAAAATCCTGGCTACGTGCCTGTTCACTGTGTATCTTTCTATACCCTACCACGCGTCGAATATGGTCGATATTCGTACTTCTTATTATATTCGAATGAAAACAATCTTATATACCTATTGATATTTAATAAGAGTTCCGTTGGCGCCTTTACCACAAAGAAATGATGATTGATATTCAAATCACATCTTAATAACTCCAACAAAGCGTGACCAAGATAATAACGAATTCAGAATAACAAGAACGTCTACTGAAAATCAAAGAGTAATCAACAGGTTGTCTCAAAATTTAAATGATCCATGACCCCCCAGAATTATCTTTTCAGAACCAACAGATTAATATCGAACACAAGCACAAAAAAACACCTTTGATAGTAATCCAATAACGTATTCCGAATGTTGATTGCAAAGGAATTTTCAAAAATCAGTCAACCTCATTTTGTCGAGTTGAAATTTTTAAATTTCAGCAAAAGTTTATTGGGGCATTTTTAGTAACATCCGAATGAATCTAACTCGCTTTGATTCACGTCCTGTTACACTTTACTGTTATATAAATTGTATCATAACTAGAAAAATATTTTTTTCAAATGTTGGTAATAGCTTGGTCAGCCGTTTTAAATAATTTGTGAATGAGTGTAATTTATACAGATGCACATAGTATTAAGCAAAAACAAATAAATAACCCCAAATCTTTCGGCTGAAATTCACCTGAATTAATCCTGAATTAATTGAATTGAATAATTAAGGAAATAGAAAACACACTTATTATAAATTTCATATTTTCTTAGCTATATATTGAAATTTATAATTAGTGTGTTTTCTTCTTTTTTCTTATTTATTATTGATCACACACTAATGGAAGAATTCATTACTAAAAAAAAATCATCCCGAATTGTTTCATAAATAGAAATCACCCAATAAGTCGACACAAAAGCCGAAAAATAGAGAAAAAAGAAATAGATTAATGGCATCCTAAGCTGCAACATCTCATCATTGTTAGATATCAAGAGATACCACTATAGGGCGAAAAAACTTAGGAATTCCACGTGATAAAACTCTCGGGTCGCTACAAAGTGAAAATGTCCAAATTTGATTTCTCAAAAATAGTCAATATATATATTTTTGTGAGTGAAATCGAATCACAAACTGTTCACGCCGGTTGAGATACGGTTTCCTGCATAATAAAGCTGTATTGCCGGAAATCAAGTACGTTAAAGCATAATGCAGGAAGGGTTTCACGCCTAGATATGAATCGGTTCGATTTGAAAGCTCGTTCATCATTGGTTTCGTGCTAAAAGCTCCACCAGAATATAGCGGCTCACACGAATTACTAGTAACCACTTTAGTATGAGTTCAGATATCATCCTGGTAGTTCTCGAAGGGGATTTTCATTTATAGTAATTTAGGCATGCGTGTGATTATCCATGCGGTACAGGAAAGTGAAATGTCATATTATGCCCCATCTCTCATTAATCAAGGGATGTGACGCACTAACTGAACACTTTCGCCTACTCTATAGCGGTGCTGGTGCATAATGTCATGTCATGGCTGGTTTTGCCGACATCACGCTTCGTTCTATGGGGTTTGCGATGGCTAACCGCCTCCTAACTGTTATCATTCATGTCAGGGTATTGACGGGTGAAATGCCTTTTCAGTATTCAATGCATTGGCAGGGAGATTATTCGAAGAATTTTTCTGCCTGCATTCTTGTAGAGATTATGCATTGATGTTATTCATTTATTTCGTCGACAATTGCCATGCGGTAGGAAATTTCAAGCAGAAAAATTGTGAGGGAAGTTGATTAAGGACAAAATTTGCATTTCAATTTCCACTTCCGATGGTGAAATATATAGAATAATGTATTGGTCAGGTGAAAGTGTCATTTCATTCACAAAAAATATTTTTGTGTGACCGATTCATTCAAAATTTAATTTCTTTCAAATTTGGTAGGTATACTACTGGTTGGTAAAATTTTGAATCATTAAAATAAAGAGTCCCGAATTCGAGAGTCCTTCAATATATAAAATTTTTTTAAACATTGATAAAGAAAGTGGAAAATTTGAAAATAGCTCCGATATATTTTTCGACATGAATAAAAAATTTAGAGGTACGAACGAAGAGTGGCATGAATAATGGACCGCAAACGTTTCGCTTTCGGGATAAAGGGTGTACTAGGAAGTATTTGAACGAAAATTATGAAAACATTTGGAATAGATAAGGTGAACATCAGTCAGGGATCGCCAGATCCCCAGACTCGAATCGTTTAGATTTATTTATATATCGGGTGTTTTTTTAGAGCGAGAACTTTAAATTGAAATAAAACAAATTCAGATTAAGATTGAAGCCAATCTTCTTTTATTTGAAAGATAATTTAACGACATTTATGTTTTAAAAATAATTTCCGGCATATGTCCTGCAGGACTAGCTCTGAGGAACCGCATTCGAACAGAACAATTTTGGGCCACTTTTTTGAGTAATTCAGGACTTATTTCAGCAATAACACGAGTTACGTTGGATTCCAAAGTTTCTACTGTTTTTGGTTCATCAGCATAAACCAATGACTCCACATAACCCCAAAGGAAATAATCCATTGGAGTTATGTCGCATGATCTTGGAGGCCAATCAATTGGACCATTTCTCGAAATAATGTTATCACCAAATCTTTCTTTCAATAAATCAATTATTATGGTATAGTGGCTTTATAGTTCTTGAACCAGTTGGATCTTACATGGGTGTAGACCAAGATCTTCACGCAAAATATTTCATGTGGTGGATGCACAGAGTCCAACTTGTTGTGAACGTCGAGGAATAGACAATTCAGGATATTCATTAAAACTGTCACTTACAGCAGTGATATTTTCTCCTATACGAACAGTTCTTTGTCTTGTTGTTGCATCGATTAGAGAAAATGTTGTCCGAAATCTATCGATAGTTCGACGAATAAGCTGCTCTGATGGACGATTATGTAAACCATAAATTTCACAAAGGCTCTATAAGTTTGGCGAATAGAAGACTGATTTTGAAAATGAATTTCAACAATTTGTAAACGTTGTTGCGGCGTCTTTCCATGATGATTTGTCAATGCTTATACTGAACAGAAATGTTAAAACAGCATGGCTCCTACCTTTTGCCATATAGCAGTTATCCCTATCGAAAATTCTATCACTCTAAAAAGAATTTTGATTTTCTCGAAAATTTCGAGAGAATCGTTCGAATTTTTTTTCTTGAAATCGGTAGCAGATATGACAAAACAGCAAGAGACCATAAGGTTAAGTATAACAACAATGTCTCTTCCAACCATTCCTCAAACTATCAGTGGCACATCAAAAAACAGGGGACAGTGTTCCAGAAAAAATATCACCCTGTAGATCTACAATGGAACTTGCCTCTTCACATGGTGTAAACTCAAAGTTATGAAGTTATGCCAAATTTCAGTTGAATATTTTGTGAAATGCAGATACTATGAGAAAAAACTTGAAAAAAGTCAACCTTTAACACCCTGTATGTCGAAATCGAAACGTTTGCAGTACTATGTTTATGGAATTTTATTTTTTTCAAATTATGCAATGAACCTCCCCTCTCGGTTTGCTCCTAAAATTTCAGGAGGTAATCAAAGAAAAGTTAATTTGATTTGAAAAAATGCAGTGGTAACCAGCAAGATCAGAGTGAGGAAAGGATCCACCTGTGGCGTATCAGCCCGTATATTCAGCGGTAACGGGAGATGAAATAAATTACTTCACGAAACTTGACAACGTAGAAATGAGAAAATAAAGGGCTGCCACAACCGATATGATTTAGATAACAAACGGTTGTTTCAGAATTACACAGCGAGCTCCTAACCAGTAGGCGATCTTATACATGGAAAGGTAGTTATTAAAAGCTCTGCATCGCCTACTGTTTTAAAAGAACTCATTTCATACGTGCTACTTGTGTTACTCGTGAATCTGGTTCTGACCAGCCATTCAATTCATATATTATCTCTCTACCTACTGTATTCACCTCTGGGCTGTATTTTCGATACATGGCTTGTCCCGTGATTTTTTATGCTCCTTGTCTACAATAAAAAGACCCGACTGAAATATTCACTCCATCAACAGCGGCGGAGCAACGGATTTCGGCCGGTAGAAAGCGACAAATAATCAAGTGTGTCAAGTTAGTCTCTCCTCTTCGATTTTCGAAAAATTTTCGTTGAGCTCAGTTCTGCTGCTTCACGTCTTTAGATTCTCTTATATTTCATACGAATCTCAAAATTTTGCGTAGATTATAGTGTCACCTTGTGGCTTCAAAATATTCAAGATTTTGGGGTGAAGTAAGTTTTTCACTCTTGGCTAGAGATGAATACACCGAAGTTATCAGTTACATCTCTGTGATGTCATTTGCGCAGATCAAATGAGGAAGTTTGTCACATATTGGAGTTTTGTAACGGCTATGTAACTGATTCGATAATTGTGACTTATCTGTGATGTAAACTTATTATGTCCAGATTCTGTTACGGTGATGTTTCAGTTCTATAATATTAATGTAACACATAAAGCTTTGTTCCATTTTTGTGAGGTATATATTTCAGAGAGCAGGGAAAGAACACTTGTTTCATAGTTGAGATGTGCTGATGTACTCAATTTGCATCACTTTTCAATAAATTTTGATGAATTTTTAGAAGGATCTGTACCTATATTCATTGAGGCGTGATGACCAAACATCATTAAGTGATCTGTTGTCATTTGCTTAGATCAAATGAAGTAGTTTGTCACATATAAGAATTCTGTAACGGGTATGTAATTGATTCGATAATTGTGAGTTTTCTGTGATGTAAACTTATTATGTCCAGATTCTGTTACGGTGATGTTTAAGTTCTATAATATTAGTGTAACACAGTGTTCCATTTTTGTGATGTATCATTCGGAGAGCAGGGAAAGAACACTTGTTCCATAGTTGAGATGTGCTAATGTTCTCAATTTGCATCACTTTTCAATGAATTTTGATGAATTTTTAGAAGGATCTGTACCTATATATTCATTGAGGTGTGATGACCAAACATCATTCAGTGATCTGTTGTCATTTGCTTAGATCAAATGAAGAAGTTTGTCACATATTAGAATGCTGTAACGGCTATGTAACTGATTCGATAATTGTGACATATCTGTGATGTAAACTTATTATGTCCAGATTCTGTTACGGTGATGTTTCAGTTCTATAATATTAATGTAACACATAAAGCTTTGTTCCATTTTTGTGAGGTATCATTCAGAGAGCAGGGAAAGAACACTTGTTTCATAGTTGATATGTGCTGATATACTCAATTTGCATCACTTTTCAATAAATTTTGATGAATTTTTAGAAGGATCTGTACCTATATATTCATTGAGGTGTGATGATCAAACATCATTCAGTGATCTGTTGTCATTTGCTTAGATCAAATGAAGAAGTTTGTCACATATTAGAATTCTGTAACGGCTATGTAACTGATTCGATAATTGTGACATATCTGTGATGTGAACTAATTATGTCCAGATTCTCTTACGCTGATGTTTCAGTTCTATAACATTGATGTAATACATAAATCTTTGTTCCATTTTTGTGATGTGTCATTCGGAGAGCAGGGAAAGAACACTTGTTCCATAGTTGAGATGTGCTTATGTACTCAATTTGCATCACTTTTCAATAAATTTTGATGAATTTTTGGAAGGATCTGTACCTTTTTTTATTGAGGCGTGATGACCAAACATCATTCAGTGATATGTATGTTGTCATTTGCTTAGATCAAATGAAGATGTTTGTCACATAATAGAATTCTGTAACGGCTATGTAACTAATTCGATAATTGTGACATATCTGTGATGTAAACTTATTATGTCCAGATTCTGTTACGGTGATGTTTCAGTTCTATAATATTAATGTAACACATGAAGCTTTGTTCCATTTTTGTGATGTATCATTCGGAGAGCATGAAAAGAACACTTGTTCCATAGTTGAGATGTGCTAATGTACTCAATTTGCTTCACTTTTCGATAAATTTGGATGAATTTTCAGAAGGATGTGTACCTATTTTCATTGAGGCGTGATGACCAAACATCATTCAGTGATCTGTTGTCATTTGCTCGGATCAAATGAAGAAGTTTGTCACATATGAGAGTTCTGTAACGGCTATGTAACTGATTCGATAATAATTGTGAGATATCTGTGATGTAAACTTATTATGTCCAGATTCTGTCACGGTGATGTCTCAGTTCTATAATATTAATGTAACACTTATGTACACTTATGTACTCAATTTGCATCACTTTTCAATAAATTTTGATGAGTTTTTAGGAGGATTTGTACCTATATTCATTGAGGCGTGATGACCAAACATCATTCAGTGATCGGTGTTTGTTGTCGACCCCAGATGAGGGTATGGATGCCAATTTACGATTATCTGTGAATCTTTGACATCAAGCTCATTCTTACTGTCCCATTATGTCCCAAAATGGAACACAATATTCATCCCGACTCGAACCAACCTGCAGCAACAAGCGTTGCGGCAAACCGCGCCACTGTCTGAGGATATAATAGCTCTCCATCTGGGCTCTGTTGTTTTGTTTCTTCAAGTGGCCACTATGATCGATGGTTAGTTTATAATTGCTTTCTGAACACGTTTACACAGGGATCACAAAACGAAAACCTACAACGCTTATAGTATAATATAATACACAAATCATGCCACAAACCAACAATCGTGGTACATGAAGAAACCACAGTTTTCATTAAACTGTTTGGTTTTTACGAAAAAAACTCGGGTTCAATGATGTGAGAAATGCGCATCTTGATATCAATCTCGAGAATCACTGAAGGGTTTCAAGCCTTTGGATCTCCTGAAGTTTTCTGGTCGTATACTGATTGACTGAAGAAGGGATGTAGATGAAAGTTGCCATATGATATTGGACAAAATGAACTATGAAAATATTGCGTGGAGAACGCATTGCGATGGAAATGTGATGGTGCTCCATCTTGTTGGAACCATAACGTATTCCTTGGAACCTTAGAGTTTCCTTGAGCATGGTATAAATTTGTAAGTGAAGGGTTTTCCAATAAGAGGTGTTATTTTGAATAGCCCGCTATTTCGGTAGATGTCACTTTTGAAGCTGTCATTTTTTGACATTTGACAAGTAAAACTATGCCATTAATAAAGATAGACGCTTCAACCACGCATTGAAATTACTGAAACTCACTTTAGATATGGTGAAAATTTGGCAGAGACAGTTCTTGAAACTCGAACATTTTTTAGTCGTCGTGAAACACGTTGTAGAATCGCAATAAAGAAATTGGTGGAAAAATTTGAGCTGTTGGGACATCCGGGAAAATTGCTGCTGTAGCCGAAAGTGTTGAAGAAAACCCAGGTTTGTCCATTCCTCGTCGTTCTTTGTAATTAGGCATTCCACAAACGTAATCACACCGTATTTTGCATGAAGATTTGGGTCTTGAAGCTTAAAGTGTACGAAGTTAACACAAGAACTGAAGCCGGTCGATCATAAACTACTGATTGGGTCCTTAAAATGCATAAAAATTATCCGGATTTCCATCCAAAAATCATCTCGAATAATGTGGCCAATTTTCACCTCAGTGGCTTCGTCAAGAAGCAAAATTGTCGGATCTGGGGCTCGGAAAACCCAAGAGTCATTGTTGAAAAGCCTCTTTCCTCAACGTGTGACTGTTCGGTGCGGTTTATGGTCCGGCAGGGTCATTGAACCTTACATTTCGAGAATGAGGCTGGAGCAACAGTCACGGTGAATGGATTGCGCTATCGAGAGATGATTAATGATTTTTTATGGCCGGAATTGGATGGCATTGATTTGGACAACGTTTACTGCCAACAATACGGTGCTACGTGTCACACAAGCATCTTGTGATGTAACACCTTGCGAGTTCTTCCTTTGGGGGGCATGTAAAAGAGAAGGTCTACGCCAAGAGCCCAGCGTCGATTCAAAAGCTCAAAGATGGAATTCGTGAGGCTATCGAAGACATACGGCAGCCTTTTTGCGATTTGGTTACCGAAAGTTTTTTGAAGAGGATAGAGGAAAGTCACCAAATATGAAATAGTATCCTCATATGGAATATCTTCATTTCACCAAGACTATAAGTAATAAACGGAACATTCGACCATCTTCTGTTTCATTCGGTCTACTAACTATCGCACTCACACCATCGAGTCAGTTGCGCAAACGCTTAACGTGTGGCAGGCGTGGTTTGATTTGTTATCGTGAAGAAAATTTCAATAGGTAAGTAGTAAATGAGTATTACCAGCTGTTTTGTTTGTATACATAAGTGTTATACCATTTAGTAATCGGTATTATGTTTATTTCACCATTTCGTGATCTTTTGTCATTAAAATATTGTGACTTGAAAAAATATTTAGAAGAGTTGGAACTAGTATAAAAATCCAAATATGGACAGTCGTCGGTGTCTAATTATGGAATATGCTTGATGTGTGGGCTCTGGGCACATTATGATTCTGCTGGTTCAGAGTTTGATACTTGGATCTGTGACTTTTGCAAGTAATTATGTAACTTCTTTCATTCATCACAATATGTTATATTCATTTAATTGATCTCAAAGATATTAATGTCCATTTTTGATATTGTTATGTTGATTTAAGCTTATATTTCATATATGGGTTTCTAATTCATATTTGGTTACTCATTTGTGATTTTGTTTTTTGTGTTAGATTTTAATTAGATAACTAATATATTTGTTTGGAGGCTGTTAATTACTACATATAAATGTATGACTGATTAGTATAAACATTAATTTGATTCAATTAATATGAAGTTTTTTCTTTATATCCCAAAAACAAAATGGTATTCCATATTCGGTGACTTTCCTCCATGGTCCTGTAGTCATTACCTTCTTTATAATGTAATAAACATTTGATCATCAATCTCAAAAAATGGCATTTTTCTTTGAATGTCGAATGACACCTCTTATTGGAAAACCCTTTAGTTCTGAATAATTATTGCCATTCACATTGCCCTCAATAAGGAAGGGACCTATGGATTTGCATATTTCCTGCTCAAACATAAACTCTTTTAGGCAATTGCGTGTGTTCCTCTCTGATCCAGTGAGGATTTTCGGTAGATCAGTATCGGAAGTTTTGACGATTAGCATGTCCATTGAGAGAGAATGCGCACCCATTAAAAGACTACTAATTGAATGGGTTTTCTCGTGAATGATCGAACTATTGACGAGAAGTTCGATATCGAAAGCAAGAGCGACCGGCTTCGCCCCACTGGCTCGACTTCACCCCACCGGTTCGACCTCGCCTCACCGGCTCGGCTTCGCCCCGTTCTACCAGTGACAAAATGAATTAATTTGCGAAATTATTATAATCGTTTCGAATGCACCAAGGACACTTTTCAACGTCCACTTCTTTCCGGCACGAGAGCTCCAATCATTCATAAAATCAAGGGGGGGTCTTGAGATCAAGATGGCTGAGAGGCGCAACCGGAGGACTGCATAACGCGGTTGTTTTATCAGTGTCCTCACTTTGATGGAACGCTATATTGTTTGTGCGACAAATCTATCTGATGTATCATGCCCTTGACGCGAATCTCATCTTCCCTCCAAACATTAATCAGCGTGTCATTCCTATTCGAGATACGATCAAAGTGAGTGGTAAAAAATGTTATCAACGGAAAAGAAACGCCGGGGTCGAAAACACGAATCACGCTGCGAAAATGGGAAACTTTCTCCAAATGCTGAAAATATGTTTTGGCGAAGATGCAAGTCATTTTACTGATGGACGAGAATAACAATGTATTGTGACTTTTACCTAATTGGACTTGAGCACTAGTCAACTTGCTCCCTGCAAAATGAATTAGCGGAGTCCACGAAGCGAGACACAAAGAGAATTAGGGGCTCGACCATCAGAATTGCCACGGAACATCATTAATTATTTTCGTACCACCGAATCAGACAATTTTAATTCCGGCGAATATCTGGAGATCTGAACTTTTGATGAGACGGATTCCGCGTTGATTAACGCAATTTCGTTACTGTTAATTCCGAAATCGGGAACACGGAAATCCATTCGTTATCCTCCTCGTTATAATGGACGGATTTTAAAAGGCAATCCCTGCAGAAAATTTAAACGGCACGGTGACAAATGGCCTTTCTCTCGCCAGCATGTGTTTGGCTTTTTGATAGATTATGTAGAAGTTTGAAGGACCATGTTTAATAATCAGTTTTCCTCCTAATTGTTGATTTTCCAGAATAAATTCTTTCTTATCTCTGCTTTGATTTGAGACCACCACACCAAAATCTGAATACTATTTCTCATTCACACGCAAAAACTATACTGAATTTATTTGAAGAATCCAATTTCCTATTGAAATAGTAATAGGAGATAGAATTTTCGATAGGAATAACTGCGATTCGAAGGTAAAAGCCATGTTGTTTTGACATTTCTGTTCAGAAGGCATTGGAAAAAGTCACGCCACAAGAACGTTTGAGAATTGTTGAAATTTATTTTCAAAATCTGTGTTCTATTCGCCAAACTTGTAAAGCACTTCGTGCACTTCATGGTTCACATAATCGTCCATCAGAGCAGCTTATCCGTCGAACTATCGATAGATTCTGTACAACATTTTCTCAACTCGATGCAACAACAACAAGATGAAGAACTGTACGCACAGAAGAAAATATCGCTGCTGTGATAGTGTTAATGAAGATCCAGATTTGTCTAATCGTCGACGTTCACAACAAGTTGGACTCTGTGCATCCACCATATGGAAAATTTTGCGTGCAGATCATGCTCTACACCGAAACAAGATCGAACCGGTTCAAGTACTAAAGCCACTCGTCCATAATAAGAGTCGTTTGTTTGCTGATTGGTCCCTAGAACAGCTTGAGTTGGTCTACTTTTTATCGAAAAATTGTGTTTGATGATGAAGCTCATTTCTGGTTAAACGGCTACGTAAACAAGCAAAATTGCCGTATGTAGTGAAAACAATCCTCAAGAATTCCTGCAGATTCCATTGCATCCTTAAAAATGCACTGCATGGTTTGCTTTACACGCTGGAGGCATCATCTGCAAAAACGATGCTGGAGCTAATGTTAAAGTGTTTGGTGCTCGCAACATTATCGATGATCAATGATTATTTGTTTCGAAATTTGAATGGTATCGACCCAGAAGTGTTTTGGTTTCAACAAGATGGTGCTACACCTCATGATGCTACCGTAACAATTGATTTATTGAAAGATAGATTTGGCAATAACAATATTTCGAGAAATAGTCCAATTAATTGGCCTCGAAGGCATAATTCCAAAGGATTTGTTTCTTTAGGGTTATGTCAAGTCATGGATTTATGCTGATAAACCAGAAACAATAGGTATCTCGGTCGGAGGTTATCACCCGAACATTGACTGCTCCGATTTGGTGATGTTTCTCAATCACCGCCGGCGTTTCCTGTCGGTTGTTCTCCTTCCATCGGACAGGTTTAGTTTCAAAATTGTATATCACTGACAACCACGCACTTCGAACAATGAGTGCCTTCTCTTACCTGTTCATTTGATTTTGTGCTTATAGATTTTTTTATAGGTCACTTTTGGACTGCCGTATTTCCCAGAAAATTTTATTAATACAGATGCTGATTTTTTTTGCATTAGATTGATCCTTTGTTAATCATCAAAATCTATTTTCATCCATCAGAGTCGAACGGTTTAGATTTTCTGATTTTTTTCGCTAATGTCCAAATTTTTCGATTTTTCATCGTTCGTAAATCTAGAACTGTTTTCCTCACGGAAGAACTGATAGGAGTTTCTAAATCTACGACCTCGAGTTAGTGAACGAAATGACCCGAATTCAGAAAAATTTCGATTTCGACGACTCGACTCCGCCATCTTGTCCGAAATTTTTCTAAGTCCGATCGAAATTTTTTTCTTCGGAGTAAATCGACCCGGGTCATTTGATTTACTAATTCGGACACGTAGATTACGAATCTGTAATTTTAATTTTCCTGTGACGCGTAGTTCGGGAAATAATCGACATTGAGTCGAAAAATCGTGAAAAATAGAACATTTTTGGACTGCCCTATTTCCCAGAAAAATTGATTCATACAAATGCTGATTTTTTTTGCATATAGATTGATCCTTTGTGAATCATAAAAACTAATTTTCATTCATCAGAGTCGAAAAGTTTAGATTTTCTGATTTTTTTCGCGAATGTCCAAATTTTTCGATTTTTCATCGTTCGAAAATCGAAAACTGTTTTCCCCACGGAAGAACTGATTGGAGTTTCTCAATCTACGACCTCGAGTTAGTAAATAAAATGACCCGGACTTAAAAAAATTTCGATCTCGACCACTCGACTCCGCCTTCTTGTTCGAAAATTTTTTCTTCGTAGTAAATCGGCCCGGGTCATTTCATTTAGGGGAGAGTTCCCTTGAAACGGACAATTTAATTATTTTTGGTGTGAAATATTATTTCAAATAAAAAAGTTTCAAATTGTACCGTCATAATATGAGCATAAGGTTTGTGGATTCACTTTTTCAGAGAAAACTAAAAAAAGAAAAGCTAGTCACTCGAAAAAATAAGTCTAAGTTTATCTTATAAAATGTCCATTTCATGGGATGTTGCCCTTGTTTTGGACAGTCATTCCCATGAAGTGGACAATGGTACAAAAACATGAGAATACTGTCATGAAGTTCTAGGAGAATAGTTAAAATCATTTAGTAGTACCAAACAGAGAAAACATACAGTATTTTCCATGTTGAATATTGAATTACATAACATACTTTCACATCTCCCTTGAATCGGAAACATTGCAGCCCATGAACTGGACGTCAACTTCCAGTCATTTTTCAATGTCCGATTCATGGAATATGTGGTTTTTATAAAAAATCTGAAAATATTATTTCTGCAAATCGTTATATCAATGATGTAACATATCTGTCTGATAAGGGATAATCACTTGATGTTTATATGAAAAAATCGGCAACTTATCGTCATTAGAAACGTAGCTATTCACTTCGCAAATGTACGTAGGTACATATTTACTTCAACGGCAACGGATTTTTCAATGCATGCCTCGTCAACAAGACGCGAGCCACAGATTCAGCCATTTTCCAAGAGACGTGGCTCAATGTTGCGAAAATGGGATTTGAATAAAGTATGCTCAATTACTATCGGGTGTAGTAGAAAACTATAGTGTCCGGTTCATGGGCTGTCCAATTCAAAGGAACTCTCCCCTACTAATTCGGACACGTAGATTACGAATCTGTAATTATAATTTTTCTGTGACGCAAAGTTTGGGTAATAATCGATTGAGTCGAAAAATCGCTCTTGGTGGCGAAAATGACCTCCGTTTTAGCGAACAGAATGTTATGTCCATCCATCAAAGCATATTTCGTGGTGCGCACTTCTCCGTTTGATACAGTAGACAATAACGTTCGTTTTCTTTGATCTGTGTTTGAATGCTCCTATTAATAGTCCCGATGTAAACTTTCTCGCAGTCGCAAGGTATTCTAGATGTTCCGTTGTTCTTCACCGTGACACCAAATCACGAAAGTATCATACACATATAGCATTCATTTGGATGGTTTCTTTGGGGCTGTTTCAATGGTGCTCTTATCGAATTTTCCCATAGAAAAATTGATAATGGCAGGACTTGCATTGAAATTTTGAAAAACCGTAGTTTTTAACTTATAATTCAAAATAATAGTTTAAAGCAGATGAGCAAACTGAAAGTAACAGTTCTATCATTAAACGAATCATGTTCCTATGAAGACACTTTTATTATTTCCACAAACCACAAGAAAAGCTCAATATTATCCCACCCAAGCCCACACTAATCCCATTTACTGGATAAAGAATAGTACTATGAGTAAAACCCTCGATGAGATACAAAGACTTTTCTTTGTGCGCATGACTGGAGCTTCGAGAACGTGCTGAACAAGAACACTCGAATTTGCCCATGAGATCATCCCCAGAATATCTGTGGAAGGTACAGCAATGAGAGAATTCAAAATTAGAGAGCCTGGCCCTCTCTAACCAAGCACACTTCATCAGCAAACTTCAGGAAAATAAGCATCGAAGTAGGCTTCCCTACGACGTTCTCCGATGATAAAAAAGGCGTTGAACCAAAACAACAATACTGTTCGGTTGAACTGTTGCTTTCCACACATCCCCTCAACGGTCACTGATTATCACACCCCCAGACCATAATCCCAACCACTGAACATCATTACCTATATTTCATTTTAATACAGCTTGATTCGGTAATGAAGTACTTCCGGAGTCCAGCGTCGACACAAAACCAGATGGGCGGAAGGAATCAGCGTGTGAATTACCACGCACCAAGATGGTTTTTCGCTAATTGGTCAGGTTGATTACCTCGGTTCACGCATGGCCGAATAATCTTCTATTGGACAATTTGATGGCTGCCCGGAATAACAGTTAGGAAAAACAGAAAAAAAAAAACCTGTTGACAGAGAGACGAAATGGACGTGTCGACGATGCACCTGTGGGTAATGATCCATGGTCTATGTTTAGGGATCCAGGTGGGGTACTTTACGATCGCTGAAAATCCCCACTGACTTGAATACTAACGCTATTAGGCGTGCATCTATTGTAGGTGCTAACGTTCTCAGGTAATCGGTTTGGCATGGCGAATTCGGTAGAGGATCATGAGAATGAATAAAACTTTATCGATCATTTGTTAACTGCGACCCTGGATCCTTAATTTTTTGAACTTTTTGTGGTGAAACACAGCACAAAATCTGCGCGTACATGATTAATTCGTGAACAACAGAATCATATAGAAAGTCTCGTTCAGCGTGAACAAAGTGAATCAAACCTGAACTGTGATCTAAAAAAGTTATTTATGATATGAGTGTTGAAAGTGACATTTTATTTTGTGGGAGAAAAAATTTGTGAAATAAGCGGAGCAAATTGAACAATTTCACGAACAAAATAAAATCACTTTTAACACAAATACCATACAATGTTTTTTGTACAACTGCCCTATTTTGATAATGAAATGGGCGAATTTGCAATGACAATAAACTTCAAAATGCATTTTAGTATTCAAATAATCAAAAGGTTGTTGTGAATGGCAAACGTTGCCAACGTTATGGTTACTAACAAATGAGAAAAGACGCTGTCATTTGAATTCCCTGTCCAATTTTCGTCTTGGGTTTTTAATTGCTTAATATGTTTGTCGAGAGTCCAAGTATTAATAAAAGTGTCGATTTGGTTGTTCCTATGGTTAATGAAGAGTCTGCAAGAAGAGCCAATCTGGAACTCCGACCTGAAAAATCTGTTCAGCAGTACGATATGGCATATAACAATTTCCTGGTCTGGTGTAAATTGAAAAATGTAGAAGGAAACTTCAGTGAACCTGTTTTCCTGGCATACTTAGAAGAAAAATCAAAAATATGGAGTTCATCAATTTTGTGGAGCCAATTTTCAATGATAAAGTCAAGCGCCCATGTTAAAAATGGTGTGGATGTTAGTAAAAATTTCAAGGTAATAGCATATTCAAAACGGAAAAGTGAAGGATATCGTCCCAAAAAATCGAAAATTCTCACTCGTGAACAAGTTGAAGAGTTTATAAATGAGGCACCAGATGAGAAATACTTGATGGTTAAGGTTGCAACTATTTTCGGATTATTTGGAGCCTGTCGGCGTGAAGAATTGTGTAATTTATCAGTGGAAGACATCGAAATAACAAATAAATCATTGAAATCATTGGTTATACAACTTCCAAACACAAAAACGAAAGTCAGTCGTTCTTTCAGTATTATTGGAAAGAATGTTGACTATTTTCATAATCATTTGCACTGCGCCCTTTTGTCATCAAACATCGTCGTTTTTTCCTGAAGTACATGAATAATAAATGCACTGCCAATACAGTTGGTATCAATACATTTGGGAAAATTCCATCTATTGTTGCCGAATTCCTCAAACTGCCAGAACCAAAGCTATACAGGGTCTTTCACGAGGAACCTCACCCATATTTATACGGGAAACTACTGAACGTATTTTCATGAAATTCAGCACTTATAAGTATTTCACGATGCTGATGAAATCTAAAATATTTTCAAGGCATGAGCACCTCCGATTTTTCCGGAAATGACGTCAACTTCCGTTTTTCAAATTAGAACACCATTTTTTCATTGCAGAAATAGATTCCTTAGAAAATTTCAAGTTATTTTGATGTAACATTTTTCAGTTTTGGTTGGAAAATTCTCTCTGAGCGGGAAAATTCGAAAAAAAAAATCGAAAATAGAGCTCCGCTGAAACAAGAATAACTTCGAGGTTTTTGGATGGAAAATTTTCATTTTTGGTATTTTTCAAGATGTAAGATTGATGTATACACTTTAAAAATCGAAATCGCGATTTATGATACAGGGGGTGAAAAAATCGCTTTCAAGGTTAGGCATGACAAAATCGTGAAAAATCAATTTTTTTCAAATTAGAACCCCATTTTTTTATGGCAGATATTGAATCTACGTTAAAAAATAATGTGAGTGTATGCATCACACCCTTGCCCTAAAGTGGATATTAACTCAGAAAATATCCATTTTAGGGCATTTCCGGAAAAACCGGAGGTGCTCATACCTTGAAAATATTTTAGATTTCATCAGCATCGTGAAATACTTATAAGTGCTGAATTTCATGAAAATACGTTCAGTAGTTTCCCGTATAAATATGGGTGAGGTTCCTCGTGAAAGACCCTGTATAGTGAATTTCAATAATCTCAATGAGTTGTTGAAGCGTGTATCGTTCCAGTTTTATTTATGGCGTAGTTTCCACTTGTCAAATGTGAAAAAATGGGAAAATCCTTTATCAATATGACAACGTAAGAATCAAGACAAAATTTCAGAATGGATAAAAGTATATTGATCTAATTTTTAACAAGCAAATTATCCGCTGTACGAATATTTCGAGTACCTATCAATCCTACCTCTGCTAATGACTTTCTAGCGTTAGCCAACGAATGTCCGCAAATTACCAGCCACGAGGAGCGAAATGACACTGTTTATCGGTTTCGGCGTAAACTGATTATAACTATTTAATTACAAATGGTAGAAAAAGGTCGAACATGTGGCACCCCAAAACTCATTTTAAAACATGCGAAGAATGGAATCATTATGACCTGGCATTATTCATGAAAAATAGAACGCTTACCCTGCCTAATTTCCTCGTACACCTGTGTGGATTTTCGTATAATTCGATCGGCAATACGAACAATCAAACCTAGGGTGGCGCAGATGTGAAAATTTATATGGTAATTCTATACGTTTTATTTTAGTACAAATGTCGAGCTTTTTCGAACAGAATGACAATTAGGAGCTCGGTATAAAGGTCATTATCCTGTGTCAAGAAAACGAGGTGAATTTCTTCAATTGAACTCGAATGTTACTAAGATAAGTTGAAAAGGTTTGAAAAGGGAAATTTAACAGCAGGGTTCAATTGATCAAACTACTTTTTTCCTTCATGATATTTTTTGGTTAATTTTTCACAATTTTCACACTTTCAGCGATCCATATTGTTGAATAGCTTACCTTCAACTGAACATATGACGCTTCGGATGACAATTCTGTTTGGCATATGTCATTGAAACAGGGCTGTGACATCCGGACCACGAAATGGATAACCCTGTAGGAAGGTTGGAACTTTCAAAAAGAGGATGTTCAAAGTATACTCGATATGTTCATCTCTTATTTCAAGCTCCCGAACAATTGCTCATTTTGGATTAATTTCCATGACCCATTCAGAGAACTATCCATTATCTTCAAGTTTTGGGTCAGAATATTTCAAGGGAAATTCAAATGAATCTCTGGGTCAGATTTCCAAAACATGTGCATTCTCAATAATTATTTTAATTCTACAGTTTCAATTGCGGCAATTAAAATTGAAAATTCAACTTCGTTTTCGATATCTTGTCAGAGATCAGGTATTATGTCACGATTCATTACCCGCCTATTGAGACGTAAATCATAACCTGTTCCCTGATCTTATCCACATGAAAAGTGAGGAAGTTGTATTCCTCAATTAATGGAAAACATGACGATCGTAACAAACGCATAATGAAGAATTGAATTATAACATTGCTTCTTTATGGAAAGTAGTTTTTTAACGTGACATCATGGTGAACTCATCATTTCATTAAATGTGCTGAATTTCATAAAATGAACTTATTAATCTTATATACCTGATATTAATTCTTTTGAATGGAAGCAATATATACTTTTTTCTTGAATCAAATAATATTTTTCCTTATATGAGTAGTGAGACTGAATTTGTTCGAGAAATATGCCGATATTCATATTACAGAGCTTCTTGTACTTGTCAACAAGCTTCTTCATCATATGCCCCATATATCTGATATACCATAATTTTAATAAACAAATACTGCATTTTCATTATTATATCGTTCTTTTACTGAAGTGCTTCTGCTTCATTTCCATGCTTATTCATTGCAACACATATCGGGTGTTTTTTATACTTTTTACTTCAAATTGAAATAAATCACACTTGAATTAAGAAGCCAAATTTTTCTATTTGAAAGATAATTTTATGACATTTATGTTTCGAAAATAATAATTTTCGGCATATGTCCACCACAACTAGCTCTGAGGCACCGCATTCGACCAGACCAATTTTTAATTACTTTTTCAAGTAATTCAGGCCTTATTTCAGCAACAACACGAGTTATGTTGGCTTCCAAAGGGTATATAATTTCTGGTTTAACATAATAAATCAATGACTTGACATAACCAAAGAAATAAATCCTTTGGAGTTATGTCGCATGATCTTTGAGCCAATTACTTGGACCATTTCTCGATATTATGTTATCGCCAAATCTTTCTTTCAATAAATCGCTTATTATGGTCAAGTGGCTTTAGTTCTTGAACCAGTTGGATCTTGAATGGGCGTAGACCAAGATTTTCACGCAAAATTTTTTATATGGTGGATGCACAGAGTCCAACTCGTTGTGAACGTCGACGAATAGACAAATCTGGAATTTCATTAACACTATCACTTACAGCAGCGATATTTTCTTCTGTAAGTCCAGTTTCTTGTCTTGTAGTTGTTTTTGCATCGAGTAGAGACACTGTTGTTCGAAATATATCGATAGTTCGATGAATAAGGTGCTCGGATGGACGATTATGTACCTAAACCATGAATTCGCCGAATAGAACACTGATCTTGAAAATAAATTTCAACAATTTGTCTTTCCATGATAACAAAACATAACATAATTTATTAATCCTGAAAGACACTACATGTATAGGACAAGTTCAAAAAGGTGATTACAAAAAAAATATCTGATTCTAAGTTTAAGTACTATAAACTATAAGCTGAAGAATCAGATAGTTTCCCTTCTAGCTATTAGAAATATTTCGACAACACCATCGAAGATTGTGTTTAAAAGAGGATCTGCTCTCATCTAACATCAATTTTCCATTCATTTCTACACCTAGACATAAATCAAACAAAATCCTATCGGTACCGAGAGAATAGCATAATATTCCCAACAGCAGATAAGAAATAACCACGTGTTACCAAAAAACACGAGAACTTTCGACAATGGGTTCAAGGCCAAAAATAAGAGATTCCCAAACTTTGAAAATTTCTAATGGCGACTGTGGTCAAGCTAGAGCCGTGAAAATTTGGTGCATTATAGAGCTGTGATTCCTTTTCAGAAAAAAAATTTGAGATGAGTATGCGGTAGAAGGATTGGTATAAAAAATATTATATTCAGAAAAAAAAAACTTCACAACATTTGCCAAAGTTTGAAAATTTCTGAGGGCGTCTGTGGTCAAGATTGCGCTATGAAATTTTGGTTCATTTTGGAGCTTTCATTCCTCTTCAGAAAAAAAATATTAGATGAGTCTGCGATCGTAAGATTGGGAGAAATAAAATCATATCCAGAAGAATTTTTCTTTTCAAATTCCAAACTTTGGAAATTTCTAATAGCGTTTGTGGTCAAGCTAGAGCTATGGACTTTTGGTGCATTATAGAGCTTTTATTTCCCCTCAGAAAAAATTTTTTCGAAACTTGTTTCTGATCTCGGCGCTTGGTTCAGAAGAGAGAATGAACAGTAACAATCGCATTTTGCAGAAGACCAGTCTAATGATCCACAAACCTGGTTGCAATATTTTTCTCGCAATGACCTTATTTCTATATTTCCAAACATAGCGAGAGCACTGAAAATATTCAGTTTCAGTGGCATCTGGTGGAAGATCCTTTCCAAAATTAAAAATCAACAAAAATGATTTAAGATCGACCATGCTCCAGCAGAAACTAAGAAATTTAGCTATAGTTTCAATTCAACATGAAATTTCGCGAATATAAAGGCAAGAAGAGTGAAATTTTTGTAGATACATATTTGACTGTGTATACGATTTCATACTGTAAAAAAATTCAGTGTACCTATAGATGAATATTTCATCTACAATAATTTTTTCCCTTTTTTTTCCACTATAAAGAGGAAACATTGAATATAGCCCTTTTTGATCAAACTCAGGGTAAGTTTATATAGGGCGGCAAAACAGTTGTTGCACCCAGGCGCTCAAACAGTTAGCGGAGGGCTTGTGTTACATACAAGATGGCTGTGAGCAAGACCATAATAGATATCAATGAGAGAACTACGAGGCATAGAATGTTTGAGCTTATTTAGTGCGAAGTAAGCACCATTAATTTTTTACATAAAAAATCAATATGGGATGACCAGCTTAGATTTCTGTCGACATGATCATAGTATCTGAATAATTCAACTTGAGAGGTCCACTCTCTTAATTACTGAAGCCAAAATGCAAACAAACAGTTTTTTCATATTAACCATTAAGTTATTCAAGAGACACCACTTGAATAATTTGTCAATGCTTACTGAACAGAAATGTCAAAACAACATGGCTTTTACCTTTTGTTAAATCACAATTATCTCTTTCGAAAATTCTATCACTCTAAAAAAAACACCCGATATTTCCTCAATTCTTTCGACGTTTCTTGAGAAATACAGCGTTTTTTTGGTTTGTGTATTTATTGTGAATATTTTAAATAAGGGTGGATTAAAAAACCCTATCAATGCCCAGATCATTCTCAGCATCAAGAGGGTTATACATTTCTGGCACAAAAAGTTGTAAGAGGGTGTATGACCAACTTCAATTTTGACAATTGTAGTCATATGGATTTATCTCAAATTTGGACCTTTGTTATCGAACTTGAAAGCGTTGGCGTTTAGTCATCTCATTGAAATTAATCTGGAATGGTTTTTGTCAATTTTACGAGTAATTCTGTCCTCATCGACCCGTGAAATATGATCAGCATATCCGCAATAAACCTGTTTAATGAAAATTTTGAACATTTGAAATTACATTACTTATGCATTCTTCAGCAGAAAACTTCGTCCAACTAAATGACTGTAGTCAGAGGTAAGAAATTATTATTGACTTTCATTAAGATATTTTTCAATTTATTTGGCGAAAACTCGTAACTCTTTTGTAATGTGCCGTAAAATTGCCATAAAAATATTCCTCAAAATAACTTAATTGCATTTTCGTAATATTGGAAATATGACGGTTTGCGATTGCATTGTGGAGTGAATTTGATACAATAATAAAACGCGAATGCCTTATTTTATGTTCGACAATGAAATACCGTTTGCACGTTTCAAAGTTAACAAGCTGCAATAACACGTGATTTCATGCTTTTCGTATTACTGCCACCTGATTCAATTGAGTATTCCAAAATAACTTCTTCATGCTCGGCAGTCACTTGTGACACGCGAATATTCTAGCTCATTAAAAACTTCTCGAATGCTGGATACAATTTTAATTTTTCATGCAGAGATCAATGTTCTCTGTTGCAATGGCACCAAATTATGGGTTTCAGAAGTACACGAAATCCATTTTCTTGGCTTTCATTTACTGCTCACCTCGGGTACCGCTGAATTGTACCTTTCCAACCATTTTCTAATTGATTTTCTTCAGGACAACAATAAAGTCAAGTGAATAATTTCAATAAATTCTGCATTTTCTTTGCAATTTTCACACGGAATGTTTCTTAATATGGCGTAGTCAGTAAAAAGTGTAATATTTTTTTTAAACAGGAAGACATTCAGAGCTGAGATGTGGTTGGTTCTGGGCTTTTCCCTATAAACCTTATGTGTTTTCATCTGTATTTCTTCTCTTTTGCATTGTTTATGCTGAATGTCAGTAATTATTATTCAATTAGGTATCTTTAATGTCTGAAGTTCTATTTATTCTTTTTCGCAATTGGTTTATGGGTCTTGCGGTAAATTCTCGCTGTTTTGGCATCTTCAGCAGGGTCATAATCAACTACCCTTCTGAGGTCGTCATTTGGATGTTCACTAGCTCTTTCAGACTTCAGAGGTTTCTTCAGCTTTACGTTCGACAAGCAGGCCGTTTTAGCTTCGCCCGGGTAGAAATTTGTTTCACGCGGCGGTTTCATCTTCAACACTTCAACCTGCCATATCTTTTGATGTACTCGTTGTAATTGTATCATGTGAAGGGCAATTTCGTTCTAAATTGGGGATAAATAACGTATTAAGTTGGATGAGGATCAGTAACCAATTCATAAAAACACACTCCTAAATAGTGCATAATTTTGGAAAACATCTGATTACCATAAACAGGTAATAGCAAGTCAATATTGAGAGATAGATATATGCTATCGGGGACTTTTTTGTAGAACTATTTAAGAGGTACATTTCCGTCATACATTGTATCCACGTAGGTCTTACGGTTTTTGCAGCACACGTGAAAATAGGTGATTATGGCTGATTTTTTTGTGATTATTGAAATTATAGTAGGTATCCTTAACTTTTCGGGTCAAAAGTATAGCCTATGTCACTCAGGGATAATGTAGCTTTCTGAGGATGAAAGAATTTCTGAAATCGGTCCAGTAGTTTTTGAGCCTATTCGTATCGAACAAACAAAAATACAAATCTTTCCTCTTTATAATATTAGTATAGATGAATGTAGAAATTGACTCCCATTATATGTCTTTTTAACTTTGTTCATTCTTAACAAACCAGAAGGGGTCTAATGCCTATCTCAAAAATCTATTTTCTGTGCTTTGTATTTTCTCTGCGTTCTGACTGCATAGCCCCATCCTGTTGATCCATATGTAAGCTGCGGTCTGACGAATGCCTTTGTGATCCTTAACTTGTTTCTGTTCATTTGGCTTCTTCTGTCCATAATCGGGTATAGTCTGATCCTTGCCTGCATACTTAATGTGATGTTTCAATGTAAGTCTATTGTCTTATAAAACCTACTCCTAGGTATTCATCCTCATTCTACCATTCTATTTCATTATCGTCTAAGGATATCTTCGATTTCATCTTCAGTCTTCTCTTTTGAAGGAGAAATGCTTGACTATTTTTTCCATTGATTCTGATTTTTCATCTTATACACCAATGATTTATATCATCTGCAGCTTCTTGAAGTCTTTTGTGAATAATTTTTGTATTTTTGTGCCTAATTGCCTTGCCCGTATCGTCTGTGTATAGAGCAAGCAGGCTTCTTGGTATATTATGAACAACGGTAGTGCCGGCGCCGCACCGCTATGTCCTTGCATTTTATATCTGCAATATCTTCGGAAATATTCATTTAAATTACATGCTGTAAACTGCCATATTGATCTATATTGAATGGACAATGTATTTGAGGTATCAAATTGGAAAGGGATTGATGCTGTATTGCTTAAAATAACTTCCTTAATAAGCCATTTTTCCTGTAAAATGTGAGGGATAAAAAAAGGTTATTGTAGGTTATCCTTATGAGATAGACTTATACTATCGCGGACTTTTCAGTTGACATTTTTAGGAGTACATTACCGAATACATTATTTTGATTTATCTCGTGGGTTTTAGTCAGCGTTTGCAATGTAAGCGCAAAAAAACTACATCACATTAGAAACCTGAGAACTGATCAGTGTTTCTCTATAACATTATGCATGTATCATACATATAAACCTTCCTCTTGAATCACTTTATCTATTGAAAAAAGCGTTTCAGAATCCGTTGCGTAGTTTTGAAGATTTAAGCATACATAGGGACAGACAGCGAAAGCGGCTTTGTTTTATACTATGTAATGGTATATACACATTACAGAGTAGCGGTTCTGGTATGTATCCTTGAGGAACTCAAGGATACACTGCTTCTAAATATCTGAGTGATAATTGAACACGAAAGTTTTTGTCCCTCAAATAAATTCTTAATAATGTGTATAGCTTGGGTAATCATTTTATATACTAGTCCTTCATGCCACACTCTATCAAAGGCTAGTAGTACTAGTCCGGTAGTTTGTTATTCTGAAATCCTTCTGAGATATACTCGGTCAATCTCAGGGGTTGTTGTTCAGTTGAATGTTGTTTTCTTAATCCAAGTTTTTCACTTGGTATCGTCGTCAGGGCTTCTATCTCTTCATTAAGTGGACTGCCTAAGACTCTCCACAATTTCACCTAAGGCTGGGAGCAGGCTTATTGGTATAAAATTCCGAGCAAACTTTTTGTCTTTACCTGGTTTATTGAATACAATCACTTCGGCATATAAACGTGAATTACACGTGTGTTCATCGAAATAGGGATGAAATGGTACAGTCTACCCTTAGGTATTAGTCATGCTTTCCAGTAACTACAGGAATATGTACTATCAAGGTCTATTTCTCTATCGTTCCAGTGGAAGCAAATTGAGTCAGTGTTCGCTCTGAGCACACTGGCGTAGAGCTTTAACATTGTTTACCTCTTAGATAATCAATGTTGCGGACGCGAGTTTCATCATGTATTTTTTCGATACGAGATTCAGAAAAACAGAACGCAACTTTATACAATTATAGAACATATTCCACGCACACTATCATCAAAACCAGAGCCTAATGGATCAGCCGGAAGAGCTTGAATGGAATGACAGGAATTGGATGAAAATCCACAAAATAAGTGAGTGAAAAACTGCAAAAAGTAGAATGCGAACTAGAATTGACTCAATTCACTGTATGGAATCATTCGTGTTCCTCGAATTACAGGATGGTGTTACCAGAGACTCTAATTTGGTTTCCAGAATTGGGTAAATGAAGTTTGTTTGAACCAATTTGATTAGATACCAATGATATGACCCTTCGCAAGTCGTTTCACATCGTTCTCCTGAATGAATTCGTCAAAAATGACAGCAATACGTCTCGAAACAAGCCCATAAAATACTGAATTCCAGCATATGTTGACACATCGAATTAGAACTTGAATTACTAAATGTGTGTACTTATCCGCAGTCCCCTGAAATAAAAACGTTAGGGAGAGACGTTTTAATCCTGTTTGTCTAATACTTTAGAGGGAAAGAAAGCTCGCAGCATATCCAACTTTATGGATCCAAGGAGAGCATTATGCAGGAGGCGTAATTTTTAAATTTTACGACTTCGGTCCCCTCAAATTTGGAACGTTCCTTTTTATATATTTATGTTACGAGATTTACGGCTAAATAGATACGAAACAAAGGTTCACTGCTCAGGGTGTCAGGCTTTAAAGCGTGGCTACCAGATAAACTTCTTATTTCTGCTGATTTATTTATTGACCAGATAAGTCTCGAGGCTTTCAAGAGGAACTTAGATAAGGAACCAGTATGGTACCACCAATAAACGATTGATAAATTGAATGCATTATCGGTGTGTCTACGGATATAGTGGGTGGTTTACGATCTATTGCCAATACTCCTGGATACATTGTAGACGTCGTTCACCTACTAACACCCAGTAAAAAACAGATGGCAGAAATGAACTGCTTGTTGAAAGTTAAGAATGTGGATATAATTTGCGTTTTCCCTTTTGAAATATGTATTTGTGGAGTATTTCAGGTCAGAAAAAAGGGTGTTCCAACAGGAGGTGTTATTTTGAATAGCCCGCTATTTCGATAGATGTCACTTTTGAAGTTGTCATTTTTCGACATCTGACACGTATAAACTACGTCATTTAGGAAAATGGAATGATACACGCCAGGCCCGGATCTAGGGTGGGGCAAGCGTGGCGCTTGCCCTGGGCGCCAGCTTAAGGGGGCGCTAAAAACAACCAGAGGTTGAATTTTTTTTATTTTTGATTTTCTCGGAAAAATATTATTATTAAATATGACCCGACTCTGAAGTGCCATCTTGACCACTCAAAAAAAGGACAAACATCCTATCAAAAATATGCAAAATGAAATTATCGATTCAAAGGCCACCAAAGTTCGGAAAAGCATTATTAATGAAATCGAGGAGGCCAACTATTTTACTATTATGTTCGACTGTATCCCAGATGTATCTCTCACAGAACAAATGAACCAGGTTATACGATATTTAAAGAGAACGTAGTCTGGATATGAGATAAAGGCCCAAAGACTTATAATACTAAAAATAAAGGAAAGTTTTATTGACTTCTTAAAACTTGACAAGCTGGCATATAAAAAGGAGTCCAATCCAGAATTCTACATTCTCTGAATCTTGTGGGTGTCCATTCGTCTTTATCATGTTCAGAAGCAGTAAATTTATTTGGTGTTGTACAAGAACTGTATTGTTTTTTTGTTCGTTCAACCACACGATGGACAATTATGAAAAAGTGGACGAGAACAAATTTTAAAAGAAGTAGCCAAACTAGATGGACTAAACATCAAGCTGTTAATGCCTTGCTCAATAATTTACCGGGAGTTCTGAAGGCTGTGGAAGAAATCAAAGAATCCTCACTAGTCGCAGAATACAAGTATGAAGCTGGTCATTTGCTTCATGCTGTGATGGATTTTAGATTCATACTGAACCTAACAGTTTGGGATAATATTCTGCGGGAGATCAATATGGTCAACGTGGAAATTCAGAAAGGAGATATAGTTATTTCACGTTCATTATCGTTCATGCAAAGCCTTATGAAGATCTTGCAAGGAATGACAGAAAAACTTATTGAAAACTGGATCTCGGAAGCTACACTTCTTTCAGAAGAATTGGATGTGGAGCCAATTCTTAGAAATAAACGTGTTTCCAAGAAGAAGAAGCAGGTTGACGAAATGTGCGATGATGAGTCAAGAACGGATCTAGTGGGTTTATCCTCCGAAGAAATTGAGGTTGTTTTCGACAGATTATTGTCAGAAATAAAAAAAAAATTAGAAAGCGCAGAGAGTCTGCATACGAATTTCTCATTCCTCAATGGCCATGCCCTTTTAAACATGCAAAAAGAGGATCTGCAGAAAATGAGACCCTTCAAGCGCAAAAATATTGAAGCGACTTGAATGCAGTTGATTTTTGTTAGGAACTAGCGGTTTTCAGACCTGCTACAAATTCTTCACAGACAAGATCTGAAAGATGCTTTCCCTATAATGTCAGTATAGCTGACATAATATAGAATACAAGGTCTTTCACGAGGAATCTCACCCATATTTATACGGGAAACTACTGAACGTATTTTCATGAAATTCAGCACTTATAAGTATTTCACGATGCTGATGAAATCTAAAATATTTTCAAGGCATGAGCACCTCCGGTTTTTCCGGAAATGACGTCAACTTCCGTTTTTCAAATTAGAACACCATTTTTTTTATTGCAGAAATAGATTCCTTAGAAAATTTCAAGTTATTTTGATGTAACATTTTTCAGTTTTGGTTGGAAAATTCTCTCTGAGCGGGAAAATTCGAAAAAAAATCGAAAATAGAGCTCCGCTGAAACAAGAATAACTTCGAGGTTTTTGGATGGAAAATTTTCATTTTTGGGATTTGTCAAGATGTAAGATTCATGTATCCACTTTAAAAATCGAAATCGCGATTCATGATACAGGGGGTGAAAAAATCGCTTTCAAAGTTAGGGATGACAAAATCGTGAAAAATCAATTTTTTCAAATAAGAACCCCATTTTTTTATGGCAGATATTGAATCTACGTTAAAAAATAACGTGAGTGTATGCATCACACCCTTGCCCTAAAATGGATATTTTCTGAGTTAATATCCACTTTAGGTGGATAGGTACATCAATCTTACATCTTGAAAAATCCCAAAAATGAAAAATTTCCATCCAAAAACCTCGAAGTTATTCTTGTTTCAGCGGAGCTCTATTTTCGATTTTTTTTTCGAATTTTCCCGCTCAGAGAGAATTTTCCAACCAAAACTGAAAAATGTTACATCAAAATAACTTGAAATTTTCTAAGGAATCTATTTCTGCAATAAAAAATGGTATTCTAATTTGAAAAACGGAAGTTGACGTCATTTCCGGAAAAACCGGAGGTGCTCATGCCTTGAAAATATTTTAGATTCATCAGCATCGTGAAATACTTATTAGTGCTGAATTTCATGAAAATACGTTCAGTAGTTTCCCGTATAAATATGGGTGAGGTTCCTCGTGAAAGACCCTGTATAGTGCACATTGCCTACCACGTCTGCAATTTTCCATCATCAACAGCATACCTTCTTTTTTATAAAGAAAAAAAAACATCCGATTAATTATCTCAAAAAAGGCATTTTTCTTCGAATATCGAAAAAACACCTCTCATTGGAAAATCCTTCGAAAAATTTCGAAGAAGAAGAATTTCGAAAACAATCCTATAATAAATCAAACAGCTTTTGTTTGAGCAATATACGGGTGAGCAATGAACTACATATTTAAAATTCATACTTGTATTCACCCTCAAGACAAAATATGACCATCACTTGCATAAGTAACTACTTGGCATCTTATCTGCATGTTTCACCAATTCATTGAGAATTTGTTGCCAAAATTGTGGCGATAATTTGCATAAAAATCATCATAACCCAAAGTTATTGAAAAGCGTATTTTGCAATGATGAATGATCGAAATATACAAACGTCAAATGACAATTAGTGGCATTTCTATTATTTTTTTAAAGGTAATCATGACGATTTGAAATTATATGGCTTCTTCTATTGGGGAACCTTTCACAAATAACTACAAAGCCATTGTTGAAATCTGTTAACATTGTAGAAGAATAAAATTCGGATAGGATGGGCATGTTGGAAACCTGCAAATCCTGTCAGGAACAAAGACAACCACTTGTTCGTACGCTGAAGGAGTTGTTGAAATGGAAGGATACATTTTTTACAAACAGTGTTCAATTCAAAGTGATACCCCTCGCAGAAAGTTCCACAAGTGGTCCTTCCACCCCCACTTCATTTACTACGCCTTCTTATCGCATAATCTCATAGATACCTGCCCTTCTTCAACGGCCCTTGATTGGCGTCTAAATATGTGCTGGTACCATCATAACATCCATTCTCTTCAGTTATGAAACAGGGTTGATATAGTTACGGATGATCGGATTCATAGGTATTAATTATCAATGATATTGGAAGGTGTTTTTTTGAATCTAGACCCATGAACTGCCCTTACAGGATCTACGGGAGGTGGCGTTGTTTAATGAATTGTATTCAAATCTGTGAGAATCCCCTTCTAGCTACCTGCATCATCTAGAAGTATTTATGGCTATTCAATTTTAGGGTTGCACTCTGGAACCGGCCCCTATATAATATTCACTCCACATTAATCCTGATTAAACTCGAGTAAGAAAAATCACACCTTGCTTTTTTGAGGGCTCTTTGTACTCAAACGGGGGCTTCGTCCTTTCGTCACGATAGCCCCAGTCGACTAGATTCGAATCACGAATTCGTGGTCAAATTCAATCGGAATTTGATTCTACCTTTATCATTGATACTTCAGGCCACATTGATAATGAAGCTACTTCCTTCCTGTTCACCATTTTCGAGTTCATGTTTGAATGTAATAATACCTGAGTTTTGCAAAAACGTATTCAGGTAATCGAAATGTGTTTTCAACGATATCAATGATATTTTAAACTTTTTTGATAGTAAATCGTTCATTCAAGCGCATTCTTAAAAATATCGAAGTTTTTGAGAAATTCATCATAATTACTAAAGCAACCGCTGTGTTCAATCTAGATAAACAAAATTTTCACAGAAGTTATCTTACAGTATCAGCTTCTTCATCTGAAGTCTTCCTTATGCAGAATGTCTTATATAAATTTACCAATTCACTCAAATTAAATATGCGATAACTCGATGTTTTCAGACGGAACACCCTATGTATTTTTCTCTTTCATGAAATTTCTTTTTCAAATGTCTGCCTTTTTCACAAAGTATGTCCCATACTACTTGAACTGCGCTTTTTTTGAGATATTTCACATTCTTTAAAAAACGATTACTTTGTGAAAAGATAGACATTCGAAAAACTAATTTCATGAAAGAGAAAAATACAGTGTCTATTTGAAAAAATCGAGTCATCGCATATTTATTTTGAGTGAATTGGTGAATTTATATTAGACACTCTGTATGAAAAAAACTTCAGATGTTCACCGAATGAAGAAGCTGATACCTTATGCTAACTAATGTGAAAATATCGTTATTCCAGATTGAACACAGCGGTAGCTATAAGAATTATGATGAACCCCTTCAAACACTAAAAATCCCCTGAAAATGCGAATTATGTGGCAACGCTGTGACGAAATCAAAAAATTAGCAAAAAGTGTGAAGCTCTTGTTGTCCACGAACGAATTATGGCATAAAATACAGGTTTGAGAGAACTGCATATTTTTCGGTAACTTTTTTCTGACGCACCTGTATCTATTCAGAGTGTAACAGCCAAATGGAATAAAGTCGATAACGAATAAATGAGGGTGTGTTGGGAAAAACGCTCGGACACGTCGATTTGTAATTCTAAATGCGCATATTTTTCAAGAAAATAATAATATATAGGGTGTTCCATTTGACCGTGGCCAATACCAACTTCCTTATTTCAAATGCAACCCCCTGTATATTATTTATTTTTGGATTCTTCAGAGAATTCTAGACACAATTCATGCACAATGTCCTATACCTATCTTCAACTGTTTCGGAAGTATTAAGTGTTTTCAGCTTTATTGCAAAAATAAATGTTTTGAATAAAAATTATTTTATTTTCCAAATTCGGTACATTACATTTGAAACCTAATGAGTAATACTGATTATTTCCTAATTATTAAAAAAAAAACAAAACAAACATTGATGTCAATGTAGGAAATGTTCAAAATGCTCGCCGCGAACGTCTTGGCAACATGCTAATCTGGTGTAGGATTGTCTTCTAAGGTTTTTTTTCAATTTCTTCTCAGTAATGGTTTTTGCTTACTTTCTTCATATCAAGAGGTGAATAGGAAATAAGTATTGAGTGTAAGTATCGAATTTGTGAAATAAAATAATTTTCATTTTAAATGTTGATTTTTGTAAAAAATTGAAAACACTTAATATTTCCGAAAAAATTGAAAATAGGTATAGGACATTGTACATGAATTATTTCTAGAATTTTCTGAAGAATCCAAAAAAAAAATAATATACAGGGGGTTGCATTTGAAATAAGAAAGTTGGTATTGGTCACGTTCGCATGGAACACCCTATCAAATTTTATTTTCTTGAAGAATATGCGCATTCAAAATTATAAATCGACGTGTCCTAGCGTTTTTCCTAACACCCCCTTATTTATTTGTTATCGAATTTATTCCATTTGGCTGTTACACTCTGTATGTAAAATTATTTCTTGTTTGTAGATTTTTGTAAACCCTATAACAATGCCATATAAGTTTTTTCCCACAAGGTACAGTTTAGGCGCAATTTTAACCGTACGCCTTACTGGCGCACCCTGTATCGATAATTGCTGCTGTCAATTTTTGCGACAGCTGTCAAAACGAGCACTCAAAAGCTCCTGAAATGACGTCAATGCTTCAGGTATGACCCATTTCTCCACAAGAAATTGTTTTTTTTTTCGAAAGTTCAGCGCCCCGTTTGAATAATCTTCCAGTTATATGAATACGACACGGAATAGCCTAACCCATGATGGTTTTTTCGAACCATTTGACCGCTTCCAGTTCATCGATGTTCCACTGAGCCGCCTTCACAATAGAATAATTTGTCATAAGTATCATTTCATGCTACTGGTCTTGACGAAATGGCATGAACGCCTGGAGCCACATCCTAAATTGTACCTTTGGAAACTTAATTAAATCAAAATTGGATACCTCCTGAAGACTGAGAGCATGTTTCTGAAGATGTTATTTAGAGACTGAAAGTTTTTTTATGAATTTTACATCAGTTTTCGGACGTTTTGTTTTGAATCTTCGGGCTCAAATTACATGTTAGCGTTTTCGAGATTAGCCTACGGTGAAAGCAGGCTGACAACAGTCATAATTAAAATTGATTTTGTGGTTTTTTCGAACAATAAAGGATCTCCAGCATATTGGAGGGATAGCAGGGGAGGAGCAACCTGCAAACGTCTGCTATTATAGCCAGAAAACTTTAAAAATATTCTGGCTCGACTTCTGCACAAATCATCCATTCACAGTGTTCAAATAACTATACTAGATGTTTCTGAATATCATAACGAAACGAAATTCCTTTGCCTTGACTCATTGTCATAGGAATTTAGTTTGTATTAAATGCTTGAAATACAGTGGGTTACAACATTCCGGAATCCCAATGAAACACGATTGTTTTTTCTCAATTTGACCCGCAGGTACCCATATTTTTTTTCAAACCTTTTGAGTCTAGTACTCAAAAGGAGAACACAAAGGAAAACTGAGCAGACATTAGATGGTAAGGAACAACATCAGAAGAACTAACTGTGAAGAGGGGTGTGCCGCAAGGTTCCATCCTGGGTCCCCTGTTATATACGGGGTGGCCACTTTTTCAATGGGATTGTATCGGTAACTTTTAAATATACTTTTTAAATATTAAGTGTTTTCAGATTTTTCACAAAAATTAACATTTTAAATGAAAATTATTTTATTTCACTAATTCGATACATTACACTCAATACTTATTTCCCATTACCTCTTGATATGAAGAAAGTAAGCAAAAACCATTACTGAGAAGAAATGTTGAGTAACGTTAGAATACAATTCTACACCAGATTAGCATGTTGCCAAGACGTTCGCGGCGAGCACTTTGGACATTTCCTACATTGACATTAATGTTTTTTTCTGTTTTTTTTTAATAATTAAGAAATAATCAGTATTACTCATTAGGTTTTAAGTGTAATGTACCGAATATGTTGAATAAAGTAATTTTTATTTGAAACGTTGATTTTTGCAATAAATCTGAAAACACTTAATACTTCCGAAATAGTTAAAGATAGGTATAGGACATTGTGCATGAATTGTGTCTAGAATTCTCTGAAGAATCCAAAAAATGAATAATATACAGGGGGTTGCGTTTGAGATAAGAATGTTGGTATTGGCCACGGTCACATGGAACACCCTATATAATATTATTTTCTTGAGAAATATGCGCATTTAAAATTACAAATCGACGTGTCCGAGCGTTTTTTCCAACACGCCCTCATTTAGTCGTTATCGAATTTATTCCATTTGGCTGTTACACTCTGTATAGCTATTCTCCATTCGCTTTTATGAAGTATCCCGGTTGGCCATGACATTCTGACACATTTCACGGTGTGAATTTTGAAAAAGTTAGTTTATAGTAATTTTTCCTAACAGATAACGTTGTATTTTCTACATAGAGGTCGTAGTAATTACGTATTTATCGAAATGTTCATTTACTTTGGGAAAATAATAAAATTGAGAAAATATCATGTCAATTCAATAATTTCAAAAACCTAGCGAATGTTAAAGAAACTTTTTTCTCTGTTAATAATGGAAATATTTCACGTATCAAAACATGGTTGGAAGATTCAGTTATACTATTTTCTTGTGCGATAATCAAGAATCGAGTGAATTTTACTCAACAATAATCGACAGAATAGTCCGTTACTTCGTGATAGTTCATTCGAGAAAAGAATAAAAGTACTCGAATAACCAGCCAGAAAAACTTCTTAAAGAACAGACGGACCTATTGAATTACTCATTTTTCGAAATTCTTGAAGAATAAGCCCACAGAAGACATTTGAATACCTGTAGCATTGGCAACGTATCTGAGAATTATTTCGACATTGCCGATATTTCACGAGTGCCAACCTAGCTGCGTCAGTTTTGAGTCAAAAAACTTGAAAATCCTAAATTGGTCAACCGGGATACTTTATTTATAGAAATGAATGGAGTTTAGTGTTTTTATTTTTCTATATTTGATAATCTAAAAAAATAAGAATAAACGATGTTTTTTTTGAAAATTTCAACACCAGATATCTTCGAAATGTATTCTATTCAACTGATGCATTTCAAGCTCAAATTCACACCAAATCACATTGTTTGAAAATGTCTGAAAATTATTCAGAAGAGAAAAAATTCGAAAAAATATCAAGGGAAATTCAAACCGTCATCAGGTATATATGAATGAAAAATGATATGGCAAATTAGTCTCAGCCTCAACCATAAGGGGATTCATAGATTTTTTTGACAAATTCACTCCAATAAGGAGCACGTGTTTAAAGTTCTGCGGAAGAAAAAGTGGATACATTACACTAAGCTAATTAGTTATAGTTCTTATGAATTATGCAATGTCTTTCCCTTGTAACGTTCTCTCTAATCAGAGAATATTCAATTCTAAGAGCCTCATATCCACCGTGACACGGATAAAAAGATCAACTCTACTAATTGTCTGCATTGAAGTCAAACACCTGAAAAGGATTATCAAGAGACAGTGAAAAAATCTTCGAACAAAAAGTCGATCAGTATTCCCGAACTGAGCGTCCCTTCAGAAAAAAGCGCACAAAAACCGTAGTGGCAAATATTTTTGCTTATTTTTTGTTGTCAGGACGAGAAGACAGATCGACTGGTATTAACATCCATATACATTGTATTTGGGAAGGGTAAATATATTCAGGTAAGTCTGCGACCGTCCTCAGGTGTCCCTACTAGAGAGAAGAGCAGGTTGAAGTTTTTCGTCGACAGTACGTCACTTGTTCCAAACGATTTGATGTGTGGAAGCAAAACGGGTTTTGACATTTTTTTGCGAGCATTAACGGTCGGGACCCAGCGTGAAGAAGGGGGATGGGGTTGGAGTAATGATCTAGTGAAAATAATAAAAAGTTATTCGACAATAGACGCAAATTAAGTAGCATCGTTTTCTTTTGGACGCTACAAAGTGTACACAAGGATTATTCACATCGAGTTATTGAAATGAGGCTCAGATAATCGTGAGAATTATCGTCTACAGCTCAATTTATAATTGTGGGAAATCGGACACCAATCCAGTTAAAATAATTGAATGTTCTCTTTGTTGCTTTGGTGTTTTATTTTATTTTATTAGATGTTCACGCTGAGCTTGACGTGTTTTAATAAATACGAATATAATTCATATTGTACAACACATTTTTCACAAAATGAATTAACGTTATACAAATTGCTCACAACGGAAAATAAAATTGAGATAAGCTGAAACACAACATAACACGACAAATAGAACCCTAAAATACACGATAGATCATTGCATCAAGATGAGCCTTCAATCATGAAAATGATTACGATATTTAGTTGGTCAATACAGGATCCAGATAAAAATAGGAAATTTATCGACATTCTAACACTCTGATCAGATAATCAAGAATTGAAACAAATTTATCAACTGAAAGAAGTGCAATCAAATGTTGATGAAAACATCGAATAATAATTCAAATACACCGAAAAAATACCGTTATTAAACCGTATAATAAAAAATATATCATACTCTGAACAACAATCTTCATACGATTCATAATCTTCATATAATATTGGTTATTATACAGGGTGAATCTTTGATTTGTACATATATTTAACTGTAGATTTCTCTTATCAAACGAAACACTTTTTTTCCATACCATTTTTCAAAATTCAGTTTGGTTTGGAGAATACAGGGTGTCGAAAATCAATGAAAAAAAAACACTTTTCTGTTCATATCATCGGAACCGTGATTCCAAATGAACTGAATTTTGGTTGATTGCTTACTCTATTCATGGAGCATATGCCTCTATCAAAACTCATTCAATATTTCATTTATGAAAGTTAGAGCGTAGCCAACTCAGAAATCCACGCAAAAATACTATAAAACCACCTGAGAAGGATAAACGGTTCATATTTTCGAAAGAATCAATTCTTTAAGAAAATAAATGTATTCCTATGTTTTTTTCGTGGAACACATCGTTTTCGAGTTATTCCCGATTTTGCACCGATAAAATTTGACGAAAAAATAAAAAATCGAATAATCTGGATGCTTCCCTGGATTTTTAATATCACAGAAGGGTTGAAATTTATAAACTCTCTGATCTCTAAACAATGTTGTCAGAATTTTCATCAACTTTGTCAAGACTAAAATCTCTATGATAGAAAAACGTTTGATTTAGAGATATTCAATAATAATATCCCACAAATGTGGGAGATTAATTCTGAGAAGCATGGAATTATACATTTTATCCACTTCCATAGAATAATATATCCATTATTCAACTGAATTTGATCTGTAGTAGTCTCTATAAACCAATAGTGTGAGGTAATAATAACTCCCGCCTATAACTCACTCTAATAGAAATAGGAAAAATGTAGCTTACGAAATTAATAAAAAAGTCGGGTCAATGGGGAGCTCTATTTCAGACATCAAGGTGACGTTCTCGTCATTCATTTCTACATATTCTTAGGTCTGAATATCCAGAAATTGCATTTGGAAAACGTGAATTTTTGACGTTCTCTACGGGATTCGATATCGATTTTCGACCACAGAAATCGCTCTTGACAACTGTTGTCAATTTTGAAAATGCAGATTTATTCGAATTTTACTGCAGAAGTCGAAGATAAAGTATAGTGTTCAATTCGCGGTAATGGTCATAACACACTTGATGAATTACACCCCTCGCCTGACGGCTCGGGCTGCAAAATTCATCTGCGTGTGTTATGACTTACATTACCGCTCATAGAACAATAAACTATTATACGCACAGTTTCTATTAAAAATTTATTGTTACCAGTCCATGTTGAAAATAAATGACAATGAAATACAAAATTCGGATATTAATGAGGAATATCCATACAAACCACGTATCAAATTGAAAGTAATGAGAAATAAAATGATGCTTAGCACTGAATGATCTGTGGCGATGTTTCTATCTAAACAAAATACTCTTGGAGTTTCATTATTTCGACACTACACGGTTATTATTACATTAGTTTACTGAAAGTCTTCACATAATCATCACGAGATCGAAGTAAAACACTTAGAATAATCACTTTCCCCTTCTATAACAACATTGCTTTAGTCATTCACATCACGCCGGTTATCGCTATACGCATGCCTGGTTCATGGGAATATGGGGCTGACGTTTGAGATGGGTCATAGATCTTACTGTTTGTTTTGCGCGCCGGCTACCTCGCATTGCGAGCTAGCTCACCGTGTACATACCAATGTTTAAAGAGAAAATCAACAATCTGGCATCGTCTTCTCGAAAGCTCTGTGAAGTTTCATAGAAGACGGGTTAGATTAGGTGATTGACCTAGAATCCTATGACCTAGGTTAATGGAGTTAGGTTAGTTTGAAACAAATTTTTCATGAGATATTTTTGGGATATCGAGAAAAATATGAACAACTTATTAGTGTTTACAACTAATCTTCAGGAAAATCGAAGAAGGTGGTGAAAGAAATATGGCTTTTCAATTGCAGAAATAATCGTGTTTTTGATAAGAAATATCGTATTTGTAACATTCCCATTCAAGAAAAGTAAGTACTTGAGTTTTTCCTCAATGCATCATCTCAATTTCAATCGAGAAATATGAACCTTCAATCAATTCCAGAGAATCGTATCAACTAGATTGATGAAATATCCTCTTTTCAAATAAAGATGGAAATATCCGGCCAGACTGTTTGAAGTGGACACCCAGTATATTTATTCAGTATAACGCACTGAAAATCACTATCTCGTGAAAAAACCTGGCAGAATCAGTGAAATAGAGTGCCACAATTTGAAATCGAATAAGTTGAAGTATTGGCGAAAATTCATTGAACTTGTTTTTCCAAGTCGCCCACACATTTTTGATTTTTGATGTCAATAGACGATAGTTCGTCGTAGACTGATAAAGCGTATCGAAATTAATTCGAAATAACGATTACTTCCGCTATATAGTCATTAACGGCAGATAATGAAACTACCTATTCTCTTATCTCTACTAGGTCTCGACAGATCATTAGCACCAATTTTTCTGCATCGTACGATAACAAAATGACGGTGTAGAGATATTTTTTCGAAATTTGTCATAATTTATCATTCGAATGCCCATTTGAATATGAGTCCGATTAACGCATCCAATGTTACGTCGCAAATGATTTTTGTAATTTTCTCTATATGGGCGATGCTTTATGTTTTGCTAATTGGTCACTTACAATATAATTTTCTCATTCATGTGTATCGATATTAAGATCAGAATTTTTAAGAGGGTGTGGTACAATACCAGAGGGAATGTGAAATTTACATTTTCGCAGAAATTTCATGAGATGACTTAATTGAAATCCGTTTTTTTTAGGTTGGAAAAAATTTGATGATAATTTATGGATATATAAAAGAAGAAACACACCATAAATAAGTAGTGGATTGTAAATAAATACTTCTTGTCCAAAAAAAATATCTGAGCAATATGAGATATATTTTTGGCAGTTGTTAAGTAATCTATATTGTATTTATATTGTTCAGTTAGTTTTTTTTGACAGAATGAGTATATTTGTTCAAAATCCTATACTTATTTTTAATGTGTTAAGTGTTTCATATATCCATAAATTTCTTGATTATTATCATATTTTTGTCCAACCAAAAACAACAGATTTCGTGAATGTATGTAAAGCATTGTAGATTCTTGTGAATTTTTGGAATTGTCTGTGAATTCACAATAAATATTCAAAAACATTATTATATAATTACAATTATATGTGATTTCTAGAAATTTTATTCCAATTTTTTTCACAGTGTACAACTTCATAGCTAAACCGCTGATTTTATTGCACGATCAGAACGAAAGTTGCCACGAACATGTTTTGAGTTACACACGAAAAAGAGGATCAACCAGAAAGCATATTATATGTAAAATACAAGGTGCCATATGTGAGATACACAGTGGAGATACACGCAAAATGTAAATGCGTTGAACAGATCATTTAAATATATGGAAGGGGGGGCGTAGTGATGTTCACAGCACACGTGTGTGCAAAGAGCGTAGCCAAGCGTGGATTTTTCTGATTAAGTTGAATATCAACATATTGAATAGGGCATATGGTCTCTCAGGTCCGCGGTTACAAGTGCCTCAATTCAGATTATATCAAATTGGTGGGCTGCTTGGAAGAAGTCGTTTCGGTGCCACTAGGACCCTTCGATTAGATATCTTATGTCTTCTGGCTTCGAAGTGTTACGAGTGTAATGGTAGGCATTTTGGAATAGTCAATCAATTTGTGCAGGTGGAGTATGTTTCGAATTATGATAATGAGATTTGGAATAATTACCACCCTCAACCGTCAGATCAGTACAAAAATTTAGGAATCTAAACATTTTTCCCCGAATCAGCACTGCGTTGATCAACTCCTTTTTCCTTTCTAACAGAAAAAGTCTCTCACTATGAGTTAGGTTCCCCTAGTAAGGGATGGTTCCAATGGGCATTTCCAGTCATACTCAGAAAAAATATATTTCGACATATTGAATTCTCACGTAATTCATGATTTTTTCAAAATTTTTTCTTCATCAATATATACCCTTAAAAAATATCGAAAACTCAAAAATAATCTACCGAATTCAAACAATCAGAAGAAGCGGGAAATCGTATGACGTCAGTGGCTAGAGAGATTTTTGATTGGTTGTACTCGTCATGACGTGCTGCTGATATAAAAATGACAGCATTGCCAAATCAAAAAAAGAATTAGACTGAAAAAGCCCTTGCTTTCACTTCACTAATAATATCATGATATAATGTTGGTTTTGGATGTTTTTCTTTTATCATCATGACATTTTCATTTGTACTCCATAAAGCTTCATAAATCATTCAATTTACGACCTCCTAATTGAAGATAAAGAGGGTTCAAGTAAGCAGATAGGTGAGAAATTCAATTAAAAATAATTATCCGTAGTCTACACAGGTAAGAATTGGTATATATAGGCCGGTCTTCTAATTTGGGAAGCATTAATGAGTAGTAAGAATAATTATCGATTTGGCAACTGTGTATAGGGACGATCTGGTTGTCAGTCGTCGACCTAGGAGTACCTACAGAATACTTCTAGACTTAACTGTAAGAAACGCCATTCTATAGTACTCAAAGAAGACGTCGAAATGCCGAATAATGACATGAAGGTTATGTGTTCGTTTATAATTTGAAGGCGTGGTTGTCACATCATTATTTATATTTTCAGAGAATGAGTATTTTATCAACTTCAATGGAATTTAAGTTGTTATATGACGATGTTTCGAAAACATTATAGTGATCACATCGAATAATAATACGATTACTGAATATATTTATGAATGAATTCATAGATTTCACAAAGACACAACAGCGGCGTGTGTCTCAGTTACTCTGGGCTATGTCCCCTCCATCACAAACTTCAACCGATCATATTACAAATTGAGCCACTGACGTCACATCAGAGGGACGTTTGAATTCACACTTGTTGAAATCACATCTTCAATATCGAATAATTAATCAGTTCTTCAAAATTCAGAGTGAATAAATGGTTACAAATGTGTTATAAACTGCCCTTCATTACGTCATGTGAAGAAAAGTGCATATTTCGAGGTAGTGGAAATCCCCATTGTCCAATTTTCGAAACTCCCGCTACTCGATCCTCTTATGCTCTCGAATTTTGTCTTGGTTAACTCTTGTATGTACGCATTCTTCTTCTATCTTCCTTCGGGTCATAGTCCACTAATCTCCCAAGTTCTTGATTCGGATGTTCTTCCAATGTCTCGAATAACTTCTCAGCTTTTTTCTTCATGAATTCGGCAATGGTTTGCGAATTTAAATCTCGATAGATATGTCGGTTTCTGACGAACCAAGGTGCGTCCATAGCACAATGCAGTAACTTCTTTAGACATGTGGCTGCTTCTACCTATCATTGGGTAGTCTGTCCATCGCTGCCTTGATTCAAAATGATTAAAAAAATAATCCAAACCATCAGCCCCATATACAAAAAATCTAAGGACATTGCGAAAGAATTCGTCTAAACCGAACCGAGAACCGAACAAATAACAAAGGGGAAAAAGACCCATTGAAAACACTAGTGGCCTAAACATAAGGACTACATGTGATCCAATAAAAGTGGAAAGTTCGAAGAATAAAACGACTCCAAAAGAAAAAGAATAAATCTTCTAACAACGGCAAAAACAAATCTACCTATTACAAGGTGAATCTACCGAAAAAGTAGATCTACCTAAAAGGTGAATCTACCTAAAAGGTGAATGAACGAGAGCTCGAAAGATTTCGAGTCGTTTTTCAGGTATAGCGTTCTCTCCACTGACGTATCTTTACAGAATTATGAAAATAACGCATTTGACAGCAGTGAATATTTCTATCCCCATTGTGTACTTATCGAACCACGCACGAAGAGATATTAATTAATCGGTTTCCACCGCCATTATGGACCCTCCACTCTTCCGATTCCTCAAATGACTCTTGCCAATATCATTCGGCAATCCATGGTACAGCTAATTGAAACAGCATAAAAGCACCATTCTAATTACAGTAATTAGTTATGAAGCAAATGGTCCCATAGAGCACGCATACAATACTCGCATTTAGGGCGATCCACACATTTATTGTTAACAATTACATACTGCACGGTTCGACGGGCAAGTTCCTAAAAGACCTTACAACAGTTGGTCAATTATAATTTTACAAGTGGAAAGATGGATTATTCAAATTATACGGAAAAAACATTGTTATCTCTCTTTTTACCTAATTGCGGGAGGTATATAGAATGATACGGAGTCGAAATAATTTCCTGTAGAGATTTCTGGCTTTGGGTTTCATTTAAAGATAAATGTTATGTACGCGTATTATTATCATTACATTCGAACATCTTCCCCTGTATTGTTTTGGTTATTATGTAACGGAACCCAGGATGCATAAAACATCAATTTAGTATCGTGACAATCTGACGCCTTACATCGGATTCTTCTGCCTATTGGCAGCTCTTCAAGCACGAAAACAAATCTACAGATTCGAAGGATTGAAGGTTCAGTGGCCACTATTATTACATTTCCTTGTCCTGATTCCTCTCAGACGAGCCAACCCGTATATTTCTTATCCCATAGTGATTGGAAAAATTTCCCGAAATATGTCGAATGATTTTATTTGTGGGACATCTTTGAGGTTTCAACGAGCAACCCTCTATGAGGGGGCGCTTCAACCCCTCAAAATTGTCTAGGGGATGAGTGGTACTTCATTTGAAAGGTCTTGGAAGCCTCTTTATAGCGGTGTATGCAACACGTAAATTGCATGAACCGTTTTCGCCAATATAAGATAAGAATAACGTTGCATAAACGTTGGATATAACACTACTCAACAACCTGAAGCTTTCAGAGAACTGAAAAATATGCATACACTTCTTTTCACTAATCAACGTTTTCCCAACTAAGAATATCAGCGTTACCAAATAGTGCATTTCTAGGTTTTGATCTGGTCGAATGTAAATGGATAATAGTATATTGTTCTATGAGCGGTAATGTAAGTCATAACACACGCAGATGAATTTTGCAGACCGAGCCGTCAGGCGAGGGGTGTAATTCATCAAGTGTGTTATGACCATTACCGCGAATTGAACACTATACTTTATCTTCGACTTCTTCAGTAAAATTCGATTTAATCTGCATTTTCAAAATTGACAACAGTTGTCAAAAGCGATTTCTGTGGTCGAAAATCGAATCGATATCGAATCTCGTAGAAAACGTCAAAAGTTCACGTTCTCCAAATGCAATTTTTGGATATTCAGACCTGGGTAAATGAAGGAATGGATGGCGATAACGTTACCTTGATGTCTGAAATAAAGTTCCCTATTGACCCGACTTTTTTATTCACGTCGTAAGCTACATTTTTCCTATTTGTATTAGAGTGAGTTATAGGCGTGAGTTATTATTACCTCACACTATTGGTTTATTTATAGAGACTATTCCCAATAAACACAGTAACCATTAAGAAACGTTGTATTTTTTAGGTAACGTCACTATATTTCATCGTTGAAAAAACGGTAAAATGTCGTTATGAAATACGTTTCTTTTTAGTTTCATCGTAACGTTTTCCTTGCACGTTGATTCAACGTTGCAAACCTCATATGTAAAATACCGTGATATAACGTTATTATTAAGTTTCAACGTAACGATGTATTTTCGTTTCGGAAATAACGTTGATGGTATACGAATTCTCAACGTTGATGTTCATGCCGAAATACCACAAATAAATAACGTTCATTTCAAGTGTCGAGGTAACGTTGATTTTAGGGAATAAAAATACCTTGATATAACGTTATCATTAAGTTTCAACGTAACGACGTATTTTCGTTTCGGAAGTAACGTTGATGGTGTACGAATTCTCAACGTTGATGTTTATGCCAAAATACCACAAATATTCAACGTTCATTGCAAGTGTCAAGGTAACGTTGATTTTAGAGAATGAATTAATCTTGAGTAAAAATATTTTTGAATTGTTATTATTTGAATTTCAGCATAATTTGTCCTAAACTAAGGAAACTCATAAACCTTTCTCATCTACATCTTGAAAAATATTCTAAAAACTCTCAAGATATTCAAATGTTTTTTTCATGGATATGAAAATAAAGAACAGGAAATGAATTTTGATCCGAATTTTGAATAAAGTATCATCACAGGAAATGTTTCTCATTGGAGATATAATTTTGGTCAGATGTAAAAGGTGTTATTTCTGTGGACTCTGGTTATTTATGATAGGTGAAAAATTTGAGAAATATTCGAGAAATATTCCTCCTATTCCTTATCTATTCAAGTCTACAATAATTTCAAAATGCTGACAATTAAACACAGATTCTTCACTATTTTCTATTAATAAAAAAATAAACAGAATAAGTATGAAAGAAAAAACAAAACTACATATAAATATAAAGAGAACAAACAAAAAAAATATATAGATTTTCAAATGTATTGAAAAAAATTTTTAAATTCGATTTTTTTTCTCTACTTAATGCAGCGTTCTTGAGCCTTTTCTTGGCAATTTTCAGCCAATCTTTCGTTGCGTCTGCAATTTGTAGGTCTGTGGCTGCAGCAAATTCTTTCTTGACAGCCACTGAAAAAGCCCATAATGCTCATTAGATATTTTGAAAATGTAGGTCTACAAAATGAAACCTTACCATAAATGAGTTCCATCGACTTTGTGTCTTGAAATGGTTTCTTCTCCCTGCCCTTCCTGTATTGGCAAGCTAAATCGTTGCTTAATATAAATCTAAGAATTCTCCTGGTATGGTCCTCAGGACCATTACCTCCCATCGACTTCAATCGGTTAACCTTAAAAAAAACGAGGATAATTATTTTTACAGGGAACTGGGGTAATAATTGTAGCATTGCTATATCAAATGATGCCTTCGTAAAAAAACATTAATTAACATTATCTATGTAACAAATTTCACAATTTTCCAATCAATTTTTTCCGAAATAACGGCCCTTTATTATACTAGTATAATCTTGAGCTCAAGTTTCTCCACATAAATTATATAATGAACATTCATCTTACATTATAAAGATAATAAAAACATGACATGGACTAGTAGAGATTATCATAGAAATTACTAAATGGAAACGTGCCATCAGCAAGGAAGAGACAGACCGGTTTCGCTCTTATTTGTGCTCATCAGTGCGGACATAACCCTGTCCACGCTGATGGCACGTTTCCATGTGGTAATTTCTATGATAGTCTCTACTACTCCATCTAATATTTTTATTATACTCAGTTGCTTTAAAAGCGTGATCTTTCTTTTCTATTTTCAAGATAATTTAATGAAATGTTATAATGTTGAAGGAATATGTTGGGATGTTGTTTATTTTCTATCTAATTTTCATGAACTCACTTTCTACCATTCATATAGGTAATATATTTCGAGAAAACAACTAGAAAACAAGTCAAATATTCGTAGTCTGTGTTTAATAAGAAAAATGAACCTTGTACTGACTACGAATATTTGACTTTTTTTCCAGTGTTTTGTCGATATTTTGGAAAGTTATTGAAAAAATACAATGATTTTAACAGTAATAATGTGTTCAGAATTGAATACTCATATCAAAAAGGAAAAAATTGAAAAAATCTTGAAAAAATTTTTTTTCGCTCCCTGTATAACCGAAAGTGCTTAAAAAATATTTTTGTCTAGTAGAGAATTTCAAACAATATCATAATCCATCAGGTTATGAAAAACATTTCTCTCTCTCTTATAAACCCAATTTTCAGATTTCAAATATGTCTAGTTCTCCATAAACGTATAAAAGGTACTCGAACTTGGGACCACCATGTATATAGATGGAAGGGTTGGTTTAATTTTTGGTGCTTTATGGTAAATTTGATAAATCATGAGTAGAATTAAATTTGATTAACGTCATCTAATAAATAGTGACTCATTTAACGTTTATTCAATGTTACTGAGCTCACGATGAACCAACGTTTGAAAAATGTAATAAATATACGTTTCATAATGGTGGATGAATCAACCAGTTGAATTGGGTACGTAATACGTATATTAAATGTATAATCAACGTTCCGTTGAATTTGTGTTTCGGATGTAATAAGTAGAATTGAAGTAGGTTTCACCAAGCCTTCACGGATTCCAATATAAAAGGATGAAAACAACAACAACAAAGGTAGGTATGAGTTGGCTTCGGAATTTTATTTTCCATCTAATTTTCGTGAACTCACTCTCTACCATTCATATAGGTACATATACGTGTTTTCAACGTCAAATATCATTCAATATGAAGAACTCAATGAAATATTCACTTGTGCGAAACTGTGAAATTGTGTGTATTTTTGAAAAAGCAGATGAGTGGCTTGGTAGTTTCAAATACGTAAATCATATCATGTAAAACTAACAATTCTTTTGGGAAAAATATAATTATACTTCTCATATGTATCACCAATCAATATGAAACTGATAGGTACTTACCTAAATCTTTGTTGTCGCACTCCTAAACAAATCGGATAATTTTCCTAGCAAACTCGATCCACTACGTCGGAAATAGCGAAGGGAACTATCGGGTGACTGCCGCACTAGCTCTTCAAAATGTGAAATGCACGAATGCAGGATCGCCGACGCCGGCCGGCACTATCACGTATCACGTGATACCCCTGATGCCAACTCTAGTGCACCGTTGCCTAGGTTGATTAATCATTATCTTTCAAGAAACTCCATAATTTTCTATTGAATGATTTTAGCAAAGACGATGTATGTTACGAATATAAGGTTATTACTAATAATGGGTTTCATATTTTGAACGAGTAAAAAATTCAAAGTAAAGAATGCAGGAAATAAGTTCGGTAGATATGAAATCACTTTATCACTTCACATAAAATGAGAATATTTCTCGATCCTTTCGAGATGAAAGATTTTATAAAGGAAACATTAAAAGCGTTTCGAATAGGTATATTTAGGTACCCACCTTCAACCTAATAAGTAATATTGATTAAGTATTTCTTAATTATTAAAAAGAAACATTAATGTCAATGTAGGAAATTTTCAAAATGTTCGCCGCAAACGTGTTGGCAACATGCTTATCTGATGTAGAATTGTCTTCTTACGTTACTCAACATTTCTTCTCAGTGATGATTTTTGCTTACTTCCTTCATATCAAGAGGTAAATGGGAAATAAGTATTGAGTGTAATGTATCGAATTTGTGAAATAAAATAATTTTCATTCAAAATGTTAATTTTTGTAAAAAAATCTGGAAACACTTAATATTTCCGAAAAAGTTGAAGATAGGTATAGGATATTGTACATGAATTATGTCTAGGATTTTCTGAAGAATCCAAAAAATAAATTTATACAGGGGGTTGCATTTGAAATAAGAAAGTTGGTATTGGCCACGGTCGCATGGAACACCCCATATAATTTTATTTTCTTGAAAAATATGCGCATTTAAAATTGAAAATCGACGTGTCCGAATGTTTCCTAACACCCCCTCATTTATTCGTTATCGAATTTATTCCATTTGGCTGTTACACTCTGTATATTAAATGTATAATCAACGTTTCGTTGAATTTGTGTTTCGGTTGTAACAAGTAGAATTAAAGTTGGTTAACGTCTCAGTTGATTAAGAGTGACTAATTAAACGTTTCTTCAATGTTACTGAGCTCACGTTGGAAAATCGTTTGAAAAAATGCAATAAATATACGTTTTATAACGGTTCTTCAACCAGTTGGATTGGTTACGTATATTATATGTATATTCAACGTTTCGTTGAATTTGTGTTTTGAATGTAATAAGTATAATTAAAGTTGGTTTACGTCTGAGTTGATGAAGAGTGACTCATTTAACGTTTATTCAATGTTACTGAGCTCACGTTGAGAAAACGTTTGAAAAAATGTTATAAATATACGTTTCATAATGGTGGATGAGTCAACCAGTTGAATTGGGTACGTATATTATGTGTATAATCAACGTTTAGTTGAATTTTCGTTTCGGATGTAACGTAGAAGATTCAACGTGTAACGTTAAATCAACTTCAGCCACCAGAAATAAACGTTTATTATACGTTTGTGTGTTTATTGGGTTACATATCAAATTCAGTTGAATAATGGATATACACTGCGCAAAAAAATTAACGCACATTCTGAAAATGTCAATTTCAATGAAAGTTTACTCTACATTGACTTTATAACTCATTTTTTATGTTCTCTCGGGAAGGTTTTGGAAGAAAAATTCAGGATTCCACCGAATCTTATGTGAAAGAAGAGAAATGAACAATTTCCGAAATACTGAAATGCTGATAAGTAAGTGATTTAATACTTGGTATTTCCACCCCTTGCGTTAATTACAGCTCGGTAACGACGGTTCATACTCAAAATGAGTGATCTTAAAATGTTCTGATCTAATCCTTCCCAGATTTCTCCGAGTTGGATTCCTGAGTCATTAAGAGTAGCTGGATGATTCTCTGAACTTCTCAGCCTTCTATTGAGGTTGTCCAAAACCTGCTCAATCGGATTGAGATCTGGACTTCTTGCTGGCCATTCCATTCGAGAGACTTCAACCCTTCAAGGTCCTCCTGAACGATGCGCGCACGATGGGGTCTGGCATTATCGTCCATAAAAATGAAATTTTCACCAATGTATGGGGCAAATGGCACTACATGCTCTTCAAGAATGTACCTTATTTACTTATCAGCATTCATAGATCCATTATCAACGACCACTAGGTCTGTGCGAGCAGTCAAAGATATTCCACCCCATACCATAATCGATCCTCCCCCAAAACCAGTAGTATTCAGTAAATTGCACTGAGCATATCTTTCATGTGGACGTCTGTATACAAGGGAACGTCGATCACAATGGTAGAGGCAGAATCTAGACTCATCTGTGAACAGAACTCCTTCCCAATCGGCCTCTTCCCAATGGATATGCTCTCTCGCAAAATCCAAACGCGCCCTTCGATGGGCTGGGGTAAGAGCTGGGCCTCTTGCCGCGACACGAGGCTTCAAATCATATTCTCTGAGGCGATTTCTTATTGTCTGGGTGCTAATTTGCACCTCATGAGTTTGCTCAGGCTGATTTTGAAGGAGGCGAGAGGTTGCAAACCGTTGTCTCAACGAAGAAACTCTCAAGTAACGTTCTTGAATGGCAGTTGTTACCTGTGGTCTACCCTGTCCTGGTCTTCGGACAATCATACCTGTCTCGCTGAATCGCTGCAACATTCTGGACACACTTGTATGGGAAACTCCAAACCTTTCTGCAATTCTTGTGTATGTCCACCCTTCTTCTCGCAAAACTACCGCTTGGGCACATTCCTCTTGGGTCAAATTGCGTGTTTCGCGTTGCATAGCGATCGAGTGTAGAAAATCAAAAGAAAGAAAAACTATTGATCACTGGAATTGATCGAGAACAACTGATTTTAGAATGGAGCCAATACATTCAAAATCTGATAATATCATCTTTTTTTATTCCTGCTGGGAGAAAACATCTGTATCGAAGAAAAACGTTGAAAGTGGATAACATATGCATGCATAATTCTGATAAAAATAATTATCATTGAGAACACCTCCAGTTGTAGAATAAATTTGAGATTTCCATAATGTGCGTTAGTTTTTTTACTAATCAACGTTTTTTCAACTAAGAATATCAGCGTTACTAAAATACTGCATTTCAATGTTTTGATCTGGTCGAATGAAAATGGATAAAAAACTTTGAAGAATCATAAACGAAGGGTTTCGTTGAAACCGAACTACAACGCATAATAATAGAGTATAATTCGCGTTAGGATAACAATATTCGAAACGGATAGATAACGTTGAATTAACCTTACTCGGAAACCGGGAAGAAACGTATTGCCTGAAGACATTTTCCGACGCTATTTGGGTAATACAGCGTTTTTGAGTTTATTGGGAAGACGTTCTCGGTGCTAAAAGTGGTTATAGACTTAATTTTCTGAAAAAAAAAGGTGGGGTGAAAATCACACATTGCTTTCCTGGAGAACTGAGTAACTAAACAGAGGGCACTAATTTCGGAGATGCATCCTTTCGGCAATAAGGACGATTCAAATTATGAACGGTCGCAGTTTGGTTACGGTAACCGCTGGATTTCTAATCAAGAAAACCATCTCCCCCACGTCGTTCTGATTCGGCCATAGAGCCCGCTGCGCACTAATTGCAAATGACAAATTGGCTTAACGTTTGACCGTAACCTCTAACGTGTGTTTCAGTGAGTGGTGTTCATAATAAAGCTGGTTTTATTTCGCGATTCTGTATGCCATATTGACCATTGCGGCATGACGACGGCATAACTGCGTACGTCACCGCGAATCCTGCCATGTTTATAGAGTGATAAACCTTCTCGATGCCTCATTACGCTTGCTGCCAACTTATTTTACGAGCAAAGAGGGCCCAGGATCCCCACATGTAATGGTCTGATTGCTGGCTCTACGTTTTTCATTATTCGCAATTACTTCAATGACATATCATTTGAATACTGACACTCAGGAATTATATAGACGTTTTATACCTTTATTTTAAATTAAGGAGAGTTTTTTTAAAACTTCGAAGGGGAGACTTTACTGCCAACAAAATTAAATCGGCTAAATGGCCGCCTTTTTATAGATGAGCCCACTCTAATGTCCCGCCGTTTTACTAGGTTAATTTTGTTACTTTATTGCAACGTGAAATGCCATGGTGGCAACATTGGAAGGAAGAATAACTACGAACTTTGAACTGGATGAAGGAATTAAGTGTTTATTGGAGACTCCTGAATTCTTTTTAATATCGCTACTTTTATTCGAGAAAATGTACGTAATATATCATTGAGTGATTTCTTGCCATAAAGTTATTTGCTTGAAGTTATTCAAGATAATCACTTATTTTGAGTAATCAAAAGGAGTTACTTTGTCATTAATGGAGATAAGATACAGTAAAAGGCCAAGATGACTACCTTGAGGCACACCCCAATATACTTACTCTTATACTCCATTCACTTTTATAGAGTATCCCGGTTGACCATGACATTCTGACACATTTCACCGTGTATATTTGGAGAATGTTAGGTTATTGTCATTATCATAGATAACTGAGCAACGTTGTCCTCTCTACATAGAGGTCGTAGTAGAGGAAAGTCACCAAATATGGAATACTATTTTGTTTTTGGGATTGAAATACTGCATATTGATTAAATCACTTTAATGTTTTTACTAATCAGTCATACATTTATATGTAGAAATTAACAGCCTTCAATCAAATATATTAGTTATCAAATTAAAATCTAACACAAAAAACAAAATCACAAATGAGTAACCAAATATGAAATAGGTACCCATATATGGAATATGAGCATAAATCAACATAACAATAACAAAAATGGACATTAATATCTTTGAGATCAATTAAATGAATATATCATATCGTGATAAATGAAAGAAGTTTCATAATTCCTTCTAAAAGTCACAGATCCAAGTATCAAACTCTGGACCAGCACAATCATAATGTGCCCAGAGCCCATACATCAAGCATATTCCATAATTAGACACCGACGATTGTCCATATTTGAATTTTTATACTAGTTCAAACTCTTCTGAATATTTTTTCGAGTCACAATATTTTAATGACAAAAGATCACAAAATGGTGAAATAAATATAATACCGATGTACTGAATAGTATGACACTTACGTATACAAACATAACAGCTGGTAATACTCATTTATTACTTACCTTTAAATTTTTCTTCACTACAATAAAACAAAACACGCTTGCCACACGTTAAGCTTTCGCGCAACTGACTCGATGGTGTGAGTGCGATAGTTAGTAGACCGAATGAAACAGAAGATGGTCGAGTGTTGCGTTTATTACTTATAGTCTTGGAGAAATGAAGGTATTCCATATTAGGATACTATTTCATATTTGGTGACTTTCCTGTAATTACGTTTTTATCAAAATGTTTATTTACTTGGGCAAAATAATGAATTTGAGAAAATATTATGGGAATTCAATAATTCCAAAGACCTGGCGAATTATGAAGAATCTTTTTTCTCTGTTGATACTGGAAATATTCCACGTATATAAACATGATTGAAAGATTCAGTTATGCTATTTTCTTGTACGGAAATCAACAATCGAGTGTTGAAATTTTAGTGACAAATAATGAACAGAATAGTCCGTTACTTTGTGATACTTAGTTCATTCGAAAAAAAAAAATAAGAGTACTCGAATAACCCAAAAGGCAAACTTCTGAACGAACCGACGGGCTCATTGAATTCCCCACTTTCCAAAATCCTCATGAAGTAAGCCTACAGAAGACATTTGAATACAGTTTTGCATAACTTGAAATACTCCAGTATGAAAATCTAGTGGCACTACGAAACCTGTGTCACAATTAAACCTTAGAAGAACTAACCCCATTCACAAAGTTGAAAGGAAACATAGAAATAAGCATTGGCAACGTCTTTTGTCGCCTAATGCGTTCTAGACGAATTTTCTGAAATAATAATCACACAAAGGAAATGCAATATAATGATAAACCAGAAAACTGATATCCCTGCTCTCTTTATGAGATATTATATGGAACTCTAGAGAGATTTACCTTGAATAAATATAAACAATGATAAGTGGAATCTGTGTAGACTGTATGGCTCCATTTGCTCGGATATCTGAGGTGTCACAATAGTTTTTGCGATAATATCTTATCCAATGATAAGGACGTCGTGGAACACAGGTAGCTATTATTTTCAAAATTGATTCTTGGATAAATATTGATCTTCAAACTGAATCTTACGATTGAAATGATAAAACCAGCATATTCGACCTTGTATGCAATCGAGAAATTGGAAAAATTAAATGTTATATCGTAAAGTCAACTTAATTTCGAACACATCTCAGCATAATTATCACAGTATACCGCTATATCGATCTCAGGTATATGTTAGATTGTCCAGATCGAGAACCATAATATACCTGCGGTAATTTAATAACCAATAATCGCAGTTGCAATTAAATCTCGTTAATAAATTACATTATACTGTAATTAACCATTTTTAACGTAAGACTGTTCAACGTGAAATAATGATGCGGATGATCGTTTTCATTTTAACGGTTCATTCGATTTTCTTCCAAATCGAAAACTAATGGCTATGCTACTCAGTTCATGCGAGATTTCGTCAAGTTTTGTTTTCGCTTATACAGGGCTGTCCAATTAAAACATCGCTATAACTATTCAAAAAGTTGACTCTTCGAAAATCCTTCAGATGTGCCAATAAATGCGGCATCCTAATACGAAATATGTTCGTCGATATTGGCCAAATAGAAAATATTATAAAGTGATATTTCTTCTAAATCGATGTTTTTTTCTACCACGGGGGCTTTTAAGGCCTCGTTTACCCACAACTCCAGATAAGCTGTAAGAATCTTTAGACCTCGAAAATAATCTCAGGCTAGAACTATGTAGTTTATTCATTTATTATCATCGATTCATTAGAAATAAATTAAGCTTATTTCGACATAAAGTGGATTAGGCCTACTGGGGATACCACTAAAAAAAACGCACCCAGCACTCTACCTACAGGGTGGTGTGGAAACGAGTGCATTGAGTACCGGGTTCATATTTCCAGAGTGAAAGACAGGGTGTATTTTAAGGTGAGGCTTTTTTTTTGACAGGTGTTAGAGCTCATCAAAATAGGTCATTTTACCGAAAATTTCTTATATGAAATGTTTGATTTAAAAAATTCATAAAAAGCGGCATATGGCAAAATGATCTGTTCTACGCACTAGAATTTCTTGCAAATTTATTACATAAGAAGACAAAAACAAGAGATGTGGATATCTACGGATGAGCAGGCGAGGGAGCAGGTTCGGACTGAGGAATTTTCAGATTCACCCAGAACTAGAAAATATATATTAGCTTCATTTTCTCGAAACAGGGGCATAATTCATATAAGAATTTTTTGGTGAAATGAATTATTTTGATGAGTTCTACCATCTGTCAAAAGAAAAGCCTCACCTTAAAATACATCCTGTATAAGGAAACCATGAAGCTATTTCATTCAGTCGTTCTGCGATGCTGTAAGGACTATATTATTTAACAATGAAGATTAATGTACAGAGTGTAACAGCCAAATGGAATGAATTCGATAACGAATAAATGAGGCGGTGGTAGGAAAAACGCTCGGACACGTCGATTTGTAATTTTTAATGCGCATATTTTTCAAGAAAATAAAATTATATAGGGTGTTCCATGCGACCGTGGCCAATACCAACTTTCTTAGTTCAAATGCAACCCCCTGTATATTATTTATTTTTTGGATTCTTCAGGAAATTTTAGACATAATTCATGTACAATGTCTCATACCTATCTTCAACTTTCTCGGAAATATTAAGTGTTTGTAGATTTTTCACGAAAATTAACATTTTAAATGAAAATTATTTCATTTCACAAATTTGATACATTACACTCAATACTTATTTCCCATTTACCTCTTGATATGAAGAAAGCAAGCAAAAACCATTTCTGGGAAGAAATGTTGAGTAATGTTAGACGACAATTCTACACCAGATTAGCATGTTGCCAAGACGTTCGCGGAGAGCATTTTGAACACTTTCTACATTGACATAAATCTTTTTTTTGTTTTTTTTTTAATAATTAAGAAATAATCAGTATTACAAATTAGGTTTCGAGTGTAATGTACCGAACTTGAGAAATAAAATAATTTTTATTTGACGTTGATTTTTGCAATAAATCTGAAAACACTCAATACTTCCGAAATAGTTGAAGATAGGTATAGGACATTGTGCATGAATGGTGTCAAGAATTCTCTGAAGAATCCAAAAAATAAATAATATACAGGGGGTTGCATTTGAAATAAGAAAGTTGGTATTGGCCACGATCACATGGAACACCCTATATAATATTATTTTCTTGAAAAATATGCGGATTGAAAATTACAAATCGACATGTCCGAGCGTTTTTCCCAACACGCCCTCTCATAATATTCGTTATCGAATTTATTCCATTTGGCACTCTGTATATAATATCTTCTATTTCTTCCCATGTATAATATGACTTTTATTCTTTTCTGTGTAATAGCTGGGTTCGCACTATCGCAATAGGGAGCTCAATTTTCGAAGCCACTTCTCCATCTGTTCATAGGTAGCCACAACCTTTCTTCAATTAGTCATTTCGTCGAAAGCGACATGACATATTGATCAGGCAGAGAACTTGAAACATGCTGAATTAATGGCTTAACCCCTACTATGACATATGCTACTCTATAATTTCATTACTGACATTAAACACAGGGATTGACGATCGAGTGAGATCTAACCAATAATATTTTTAATGGCGTGACTAATAAATGAGAATGGTTCAGGTCAGAACATTTTCCGTACTGAAATAAATATTTCTGATATTGAAAAGTAAATTAAGAACACTTGAAAATCGTTTATTTCCAGAAAATTGAAATAAAATTGAAAGTGACGTTTATAACAAGAGGATGAACTGCATGATATATTTGACTTGAATAAGGGCATGCATTTTGATCACTGGTCTTCATAAGAACATGGGGGTCTTTGATGGAGGGCCGGAAGTCCCAAACATTCAATTATAAAAATCATTTACCTGCCTATTTAGTGCTAATTGTATTATTATCTTTAACCTAATCAACACGAATTAAATGTGATAAACTGACAAAAGACTATTAATTCACGTCAGCTTAATGTGATTTATAAAATTGAAATTTGTTATGGTGGTTAATCGATTCAGGTGATCCCACACCTATTTTAACGGCCTTCGTTCATATCTAATAGGGCTACTGGAAGGATCTGGGAAAAGTATTTCTAGAATTAACAGAAGAATCTCGTTCCAGGTGATAGTCACAGCTGAAAAAAAATCGGTCCATGGAACAAAATAATAAGAAACTATTCTTTCACACCGTTTCGGCAATTTATTGTGCCTTCTTCGGGCTAAGAATTAAAAATTTGGCAATAATTGACACAGATATCACAAAAACAGAATACTATCATAACAATATTCACATACAGAGTGTAACAGCCAAATGGAATGAATTCGATAAACGAATAAATGAGGGGGTGTTAGGAAAAACGCTCGGACATGTCGATTTGTAATTTTAAATGCGCATATTTTTCAAGAAAATAAAATTATATAGGGTGTTCCATGCGACTGTGGCCAATACCAACTTTCTTATTTCAAATGCAAACCCCTGTATATTATTTATTTTTTGGATTCTTCAGAAAATTCTAGACATAATTCATGTACAATGTCCTATACCTATCTTCAACTTTTTCGGAAATATTTAGTGTTGAGTAACGTTAGAAGACAATTCTACACCAGATTAGCATGTTGCCAAGACGTTCGCGGCGAGCATTTTGAACATTTCCTACATTGACATTAGACATTATTGTTTTTTTTGTTTTTTTTTTATAATTAAGAAATAATCAGTATTACTCAATAGGTTTTTAGTATAATGTACCGAATTTGTGAAATAAGATAATTTATATTTAAAACGTTGGTTTTTGCAATAAATCTGAAAACACTCAATACTTCCGAAATAGTTGAAGATAGGTAAAGGACATTGTGTATGAAATGTGTCTAGAATTCTCTGAAGAATCCAAAAAATAAATACAGGGGGTTGCATTTGAAATAAGAAAGTTGGTATTGGCCACGGTCACATGAAAGACCCTATATAATATTATTTTCTTGAAAAATATGCGCATTTAAAATTACAAATCGACGTGTCCGAGCGTTTTTCCCAACACGCCCTCATTTATTCGTGATCGAATTTATTCCATTTGGCTGTTACACTCTGTATATCAATAAAAATATCAACTTGACATATTATAATTTTAAAACACGGAAGAATGAAATAAAGCCCTAAAACACCGAAAAACAACAGATCAAAGTGGATCTAGCAAGACAGCTGTACATGATGTGTCCATGACCTGGAAAACAAACATACATCGATGTCTTTTGCCTAGATCCAGTAGAACTCATTTTGTTCCCTTCATCAATGACGATTTTCTGAAAATAAAAATATTGAAACTTTTAATATTCTAACAGTGAGTATCTTTCCCTTTTCTTTGTTCCTTGGTCTGTCTCACTATGCAGCTTTGATCCGCTTTGATCTGTTGTTTTTCGGTGTTTTTGCGCTTTATTTCATTCTTACGTGTTTTAAAATTGTATTATGGAAATTTGATATTTATATTGATATATGTGAATATTGTTATGATAGTATTCTGTTTCTGTAATATCTGTGTCACTGATTGCCAAATTTTAAATTTTTAGCCTGAAGGAGTGCCGAAACGTTGTGAAAGAATAGTTTCTTATTATTTTGTTTCTTGGAGCGTAAATTTTCACTTATAATACCACAAGAGCTTCAAAATTATCGGGTATTTCCCGATAGGTTCGTTGCAAACAAATGAAGGAGTCAAGTTTTTCAGGTTAAAAAATCACGAGCGCGAAGCGCGAGTGATTTTTCCTGAAAAACTTGATGACTTTATTTGTTTGCAGGGAACCTTGAGTAAAATGCTAGATAATTTTGAAGCTCGTGTGGTATTCGGGGGATTATTTTTCCGTCCCAAATGTCGGCCAATAGAATTGCACCATGAGACGAAATGTATAGTTAACAAATAAGAATTTCATAATGAATAAAACAACATTTAATTAAGATAAAGACTAGTGCAATTAAAAATACAATTGTTGTAAACATTGGTGCATGTTTTCTTCAAGTCAGAGTTATCGGTAATGTTCCCAGAAGAGGTAGATGGCATGAGGTTTATGCTGTTAATGGCATTTTCTGCAGTAGGCTCACTCCTTCGCAGTTTCTTGACAATTAATTCGTGGTGTTCCTGGTCGAGTTGGAGATACGGCTTGATGGAGTTACTGTTGGCATGTCCAGTTATTTTGATTATCTGCTGCTCTCCCAGGCCCGATTTCGCTAGATTGGAGACGGCTGTTGCACGACTGGAGTGATTGGTGATTTTTTTGTTACCAAGGTCAAGCCCAGCTTTTTGTGCTGACTCCTTAACCCACTTTGAAATCGTGTTTTGGCCTACTGGGGAATCCTTGTACCACCTAGCGCCTGGAACTTTATTCCAGAATGGATTTTGGGTCAGGAATAGTCTGTCGCTCTTGATATTGACATCTCTCTTCTCTCTCAATTTCTGGAACAGTCTCACTGGGCACTTGTCAGGGATTTCCCGATTCTCCACCAGCCACTTGCTGTCTGATAATTTTTTATCACCACCTTGTGTGGTCTTGCTGAAAATTGGATTGTATTCAATTCTCCCAGTTGTTTCCCCGTCATTTCGCTGTTCTGCCTTGAAGTGATGTATTGACGCCATGCTGCCCTCACCACCTCTCCAAGCCAATTCCACTGATATTATCATGAATAATTTTTTCTGGAGGCCATCAGGAGTTTCCTCGTCCCAAACAGTGGTCATTGCATCCCAATCTTTTTCCTCCAACGCTGCTGCACTTGCCCTCCGTTTTTCCGGAATAGATTGTAAAGCCTTACGCTTGGCATCACGAGCTCCTCGAGCGGTCTTGAATGCAGCATCCGAAAATGGGTTGATTTTGATGTCGAAATCGTTCAAATACTTTTCTTGAAGTAATTTTGCAGTCTGATTCCACATTGTTTTTATTGTACCTTCCTTATAGTCTTCTCCATCCATTTTCTTCATATTGTAAGCGTAATCTTTCATAATGTTTGCCAATTGCGCTTCACTTGTTTCAGCACTCAATGTGTATTCCCTCTCAGTACAAAAAGTAGTAAATTGGTTCCAAACTGTTTTTTTGACTTCTCCGTATTAATGGGAACATTTCCTTTGACTTTTTTATCGATGGTGGACAGAGAACAAACTCCAAATCGACTCATTTTCATGCAAAATGTCCAATTTTCACAATTGAATTCAACCTGTCAGTTTGACGTGTGATTAATTTGACTGGATCATGTTTTGTTTTTTATATATAGCAACTACCAGAGAAAATTTTCAAAAAATTATCAGTATAATACCATGTAGGTTGTACCATGTGACGTCGAATGGTGCAATTCTATTGGTCGATATTTGGGTCGCAAAAATAATCAACTGTATTTCTAGAATATTTGGAAAGAGTATAACGAAGAGAAATTGAAACTTATCATTTACTGAAGGGTTTTTCAAAAAGTGTTGTTTTGACATCCAAAGAAAAATGCCATTTTTTTGATAAATGATCCGATGTTTATTTCCTTACGAAGAGGAAGGTATGCCGTTAATGATGAAAAATAACATCAGCCAAATGACCACACGACCACGACTGCAGGACCATTTCCTTCTCATGAAATTTTTCATAACTAAATCGCAGAGTGGCTTCACCTCTTAGAGAGATAACACGTTCGGTAAATTTTCCCGTGAAAAATCAATGGTTTCGTTGATTGTGTGGCACGAAGCGCCTTCTTGTTGAAACTGAACGTTTTCAAGATCAATTCCGCCCATAAAAAATATTAATCATCTGTCTATAACCTTATTCCAAAGAACGACTAGGAATGAACAAACTTGGGTTTTCTTCAGAACTTTCGGCTACAGCAGCAATATTCTCGGCTGTTCTTGAACGACGTGCACGGGTTTCATTCTTCACGTCACTAGCTTGTCCCAACAGCTCAAATTTTTCACCAATATTGCGGTTCGACAACCAAAAATGTTCAAGTTTCACGAACCGTCGCTACAATCCGCCTTTGAGCGGTGACCCACTTCCGTAGTTCAAATACCCACCCTCTTTTCATTCATGAATATCAAAATAATCTGTCAAAAGGTGATATTTCGAAAACCGACAGACACGCCTTGATATTGTTTATAAGCAAAAATATTGCAAGCATTGCAACCTGAAGTAGCCAGATTTGCGGAGCTCAAAGATGCCGAACGTTGTAGTTTCCACTACTCAGACAAAATCCTCTGACATTCGCCGTGTTTACGTCGCAAACAATTTTATTATATTCTGTACCGCTGGGGATTGACCGAGAAGCGGATTAGACATTACTTTCGTGTCGTTTTATGAAGTTAACTTTTCCGCATTCGACATCGCTGAAAGGTTGCCGTATTAGTTGCGATTTTTACGGACATCCACTCTAGTTTTCGCGGGTATTAAAAAGACAATCCTCGAATTGCATTTGGCGATAAATCTATCAGGACTGCCCGAGGACGACGTAAAATGTTTTACGTCGTCCGTCGAATCCGGCCTTAATGAAATCCAGTCGGAATCAATTATTGAGCTGTATTATCTCGCAGAGGTCGACGGACAAATGGTTTGAGTGCTTTTTGGAGGTGGACGAGGGCGTATCGTCCTTCGAAATTGGATCACAGCTTCATGATGTTAAATTAAGACCCGACAAAGGAACAGGGATCCTAAAAGACGCACAATATGTAGGTATCTGGACATTTTCCGGTCCTCATGAAGGTATGGGCACAGAAAAACTACTTCACTAGAAGCGACACTCCCCCACTACTCACAAGTCACAAGGATGTACAAAAGATATTTCAAACGTACGTTACGGTGATCCATTGAGCGTCCCATGGATATTTATTGGTAGTCAAATTTATGAATATAAATGGTACAAAAACCAAGGATCTCAGTAGTACCGAAAGGAAACTTCAATGGATATTTGATAGACATTAACTGGATCTTACATAAAAGTTGAATAATAATAATAATATTGAGGTTAGAACAGCACTGTTTGTTTTTGACTAAGGCAAAAAATAGACCAAATCGAGATGAAATTAGTAAAAAATTGGAGTCAGAATAACAATCAACAGAGGATTGAACTTGAATAAACAAATAGAAGTAGCACAAAAAAAAGAGAATCAAAGAGAGTAAACGAAAAAAGGAACTACAAGAGGAAATTCTCGAAGTGATGAAGGCAGATGAAATTTTAACAAAGAACAAGACAAATGGAAGAGCTGGAAGGATTGAAAGCAGCACTAAAAGAAGCAAACGATGCAAGATGCTGCGGAGAGAAGAGAAAGAAATGACAAGCCACGAAAATCTGAAGGTGTTCCACTAAGAGGTTTTATTTTGAATGGCCCGCTATTTAGGTAGATGTCACTTTCAAAGCTGTCAATTTTTGACATTTGACAAGTAGAAACTACGCCATTAATGAAAATGGGACAAAACACGCTCCAACAACGCGTTGTAATCATTAGAATTTACTATAAAAATGGTGAAAATTTGGTAGAGATGGTTCGTAAAACTCGAACATGTTTGGGTCGTCGTGAAGCACCTTGTCGAAGCGCAATACAGAAATTGGTGGGAAATTTGAGCTTTTGAGACAAGTAAGTGAAGAATAAAACCCGTCCAGGTCGCTCAAGAACAGCCGGATATACACACAACCAAACTTATATGGAATCACCCTGTTATTTGGAAAAAATGAATTTTAATTAAAAAAAAGTCGCTGAAAAGTGAAGAGCAGTTTTCCCAAAACAAGTTTATTACAGAAATATTATAAATTATTAAAAGATTATTTTTATAATAGAACAGAAAATTAAAAGTGTTAATTTCTCTGAAAATAATTTTTATGTAACTGAGAATTGAACAACAAATAAAACGATTTTAACAAATCAATAATCAGTATTACCACCCCTGGCATTGATACAAGCTTGAATTCGACGAGGCATGCTTTCTATTAAGTTGTTAATTTCTTCTTCTGTAACATTTGCCCATTCCTCTAAAGCCGCTTGTATAAGTTGCTCTGCGTTACCGGGATTATTTTGATGAGCTCTAATTTTTCTTTTGATCCTATCCCACAAGTGCTCGATAGGATTAAGGTCCGGTGAACAAGAAGGCCACTCTAAAACAGTCACACCTTCTGTTTCGAAAACATTTTTTGCAACTCTGCTGGTATGTGGAGGTGCATTATCCTGCATAAATAGGAAATAATCTCCGAAAGCACCTCGCCAGAGCCTCACTACAGGTTGTAGCACTAGATCAACATACCTAGGCCCTGTCAGAGATTGTCTAATGGGAATTAAAGGAGTTTTCTCACCAAACATAATTCCGCCCCGAAACATTACAGTACCTCCTTTGTATTTAGGGATCGGTCTTGTAGCTGTGTGAAGTCTTTTTCTGATAGTTTCGACAGAAACACTAACACCTGTAGCTTGCAAAATTGCCTTTGAAGCTCTGAATGAGATACTGCGGGATTTCTTCTTGCTGTTTGGGCTAAAAAGCGATCCTGCCTTTCTGTAGTTACTCTTCCACGACTTCTTCTCGGCCTATTCTTTAGGGTTCCTAACTCCAGAAACCTTGCATAGGTTTTTGAAACAACCCCTTGTGTAACCCCCACCGTTCTTGCAATCTGTCTTTGTGACATACCTTGTTCTGCCATAGTAATAATTCTTCCTCTCTGGACTTCCGATAACCCCACATAAGGCATTTTTTTTAAAACTTCGCAAATAAACAAAATATTAATTCACTGCGACGTTCGAATGAAATGGTAAAATCGACACTGCAAAGCCAAATCTTATCAAGTGCTTATGAACCTAACTGTTTTTGTGAGTAAACACATGAACTTTTTATTTGCTTCTAACGAAAAAGATATCAAAATAATATTTCATCTTAATACTGGGTGATTCCATATAAGTTTGGTTGTGTGTATATTACTGCTGTAGCCCGAAGTCTTGAAGAAATCCCAAGCTTGTCCATTTCTCGTCTTTCTTTGGAATTAGGCATTCCAAAATAGTCTTCACACCGTATTTTGTATAGAGATTTGGGTCTTGAGGCCTAGAAAGTGCAGTTAACATAAGAACTCAAGCCTGCCGATCATCAACAACGTCATGTCTTTGATTATTGGGTCCTGAATTGCATGAACATGTTTCGAAATTCCACCGAAAAATCATTTTGAGACATGAAGCCTATTTCCACCTTGGTGACAAGCAAAATTGTCGCATCTGGGGCTCGGAAAACCTCAACAAAATTGCAAATCTTATTATGCCGTTCTGAAGATGACTTGGACCACAATAAGGATTTTCTGAGCAGAAATTCGAGTAGTCAAGGATATCTCGAATGTAACCATCATAAAATCCGCATTGTTCGCTTCTAGAGATACCCTGAAGGCAACCATAATGAGTAATTCACATTGCGAGTTCCCAAAGATATCTTGAAAATTGGGAAATAGGGTGTTCCATGCGACCGTGGCCAATACCAACTTTCTTATTCCAAATGCAACCCCCTGTATATTATTTATTTTTTGGATTCTTCAGAAAATTCTAGATATAATTCATGTACATTGTCCTATACCTATCTACAACTTTTTCGGAAATATTAAGTATTCTCAGATTTTTTACAAAAATTAACATTTAAAATGAAAAGTATTTTATTTCACAAATTCGATACATAACACTCAATACTTATTTTCCATTTACCTCTTGATATGAAGAAAGTAAGCAAAAACTTATATCCTGATCCAGCAAATCCACAAGTTCCTGCCAATTGCCAATATCATATGGTTCAGCAAGATGGAGCACCGCCCCATCAAATCAATGTCCGGCAGTACTTAAATCAATTTTTTCCAAATCGGTGGATAGGGAGGCGCGGATCGATAGAATGTCCAGCACGATCTACTGATCTGGCACCATTAGACTTCTTTTTGTGGTGATATGTCAAAAGTATTTTATACGAAACGAAACCCTTAAACTTAGACGACCTAAAAATCCGAATCACGCTTGCGATTAGATCAGTCCCTCCTGAAATGTTGAGCAACGTTAGAAGACAATTCTACACCAGATCAGCATGTGCCAAGACGTTCGCGGCGAGCATTTTGAACATTTCCTACATTGACATTAATGTTTTTTTGTTTTTTTTTTTTGATAATTGAGAAATAATCAGTTTTTCTTATCGGGTTTCAAGTGTAATGTACCGAATTTCTGAAATGAAATAATTTTTATTCAAAACGTTGATTTTTGCAATGAATCTGAAAACACTTAATACTTCCGAAATAGTTGAAGATAAGTATAGGACATTGTGCATGAATTGCGTCTAGAATTCTCTGTAGAATCCAAAAAATAAATGATATACAGGGGGTTGCATTTGAAATAAGACAGTTGGTATTGGCCACGGTCACATGGAACACCCTATATAATATTATTTTCTTGAAAAATATGCGCATTTAAAATTACAAATCGACGTGTCCGAGCGTTTTCCCAACACGCCCTCATTTGGCTGTTACACTCTGTATAATTATTCTGTTGTGAATTTTCAGATCATTTGTTTTTTTTTTAATTTCTTTCACTCGATACAAACTGTAACGAAGACAGGAGCGAAAAATGAAATTCCAGATTGTGAACACAACTATAGAATCTAACACTGCCTTCCAGCTTTGTTTGGAGTTCGACCCTGCTCGTAGTAAATCTTCCTCTACTACAATGAATTTGAACTTGAGCCAGTCTCATTTAATTACAAAATACTCCAAATAATACTACTTATCCGCTTTTTTAATCATTAGCATAGTTGAAGTGAGGTTAGAATCATTATCGTCTCGATTAGAACGAATTATTCGCCATGGGTTAATGAGATATAATTGTGACTTGAAAACAAACAGAGAGCGCAATAAGTAGGGATTAATTGGTTGTTGCAATGTCATGGATAAACTATCGGCTCTGTTCAAAAGAATTTTATAGTGGCGGTTTTTATCATAAACAGTGGTCCTTCAATAGTTCCGGATCAAACAGAAATAAATACAACTCAACAACGGGTGATTCCGATAATTCTCAACTTCGCTCAATACGGATCTGTTGTTATTTACCGAAGAAGCTACCTAAGAACATTAACCTGAAGAATAAGGCATTGTTTACGTTTCAGAAGGTTCTCGCATCCATAACGTTACTCAATTGGCGCTAATTTTTTCGCATTCTATGGAAACCAAGAGGATCGCCATTTTTTCAGCTGACTGGCGCCGACGGATTGACATTCCACGGTGATTTATGGCATCCCACTTCATATCGATAATGGTCCGAACAAACATTGAGAATAAGCCCATTGAAAATGAATAAAAATGTAGATTCATTGATTCAACTATGGTGCAAATAGTTCAACAAAATCGAAAAAAATGTTATAATTGTAAATTATAAAATAATGTTCACAAGAAAACCAATAATGTCAGGAGATTTTGATCACTCCTTCGTCCACCTTGTAGGTAGATTCGCATTTTGCAAATGGCAAAAAACCATCGGTCGAAAGAAATTGACTATCAAAAAAAAATTGACAGCAGCCGCCAGAAAATCTTTGTACATGAATTGGTCACAGAAATACACTGCGCAAAAAAATTTACGCACATCATGGAAATCTCAAATTTATTCTACAACTAAAGGTGTTCTCAATGATAATTATTTTTATCAGAATTATGCATGCATATTGTTATCCACTCTCAACGTTTTTCTTCAATACAGATGTTTTCTCCCAGCAGGAATAAAAAGAGATGATATTATCAGATTTTGAATGTATTGGCTCCATTCTGAAATCAGTTGTTCTCGATCAATTCTAGTGATCAATAGTTTTTCTTTCATTTGATTTTCTACACTCGATCGCTATGCAACGCGAAACACGCAATTCGACCCTAGAGTAATGTGCCCAAGCGGTAGTTTTGCGAGAAGAAGGGTGGACATACACAAGTTGCAGAAAGGTTTGGAGTTTCCCATACAAGTGTGTCCAGAATATTGCAGCGATTCAGGGAGACAGGTATGAAAGTCCGAAGACCAGGACAGGGTAGACCACGGGTAACAACTGCCATTGAAGAACGTTACTTGAGAGTTTCTTCGTTGAGACAAGAAGTCCAGATCTCAATCCGATTGAGCAGGTTTGGGACAACCTCAATAGAAGGCTAAGAAGTTCAGAAAATCATCCAGCTACTCTTAATAACTTACGAATCCAACTCGGAGAAATCTGGGAAGGATTAGAGCAGAACATTTTAAGATCACTCATTTTGAGTATGAACCGTCGTTGCCGAGCTGTAATTAACGCAAGGGGTGGAAATACCAAGTATTAAATCACTTATCAGCATTTCAGTATTTTGAAAATTGTACATTTCCCTTCTTTCACATAAGATTCGGTGAAATCCTGAATTTTTCTTCCATTTAACGTGTCTTGTTTCGTTCAAAACCTTCCCGAAAGAACATAAAAAATAAGTTATGAAGTCAATGTAGAGTTAACTTTCATTAAAATTGAGATTTTCAGAATGTGCGTTAATTTTTTTGCGCAGTGTATTAGATTTTCTTCGTTAATCCCAATGGATAAAATCGCACATTTTCTATGAAATTTAAGGACGGCTTTTTTCCCTTGAGCACCCGGTATAGACTCTGAGCAGATCGCCAAAAGACCAATAGTTAACCTTATTGAAATAACGTAAAGAAAATGTTATGGTTCAATTCCCACCACTGATGTGGTGCGTCATGATTAGCCATTTTCTGTTCGTAAAATCTGTTGGGTCCGTTCAACCCACGAATAATTCTCAAAGCTATACTTACTTGTCATCGAATACGTTAGAAAATCACCATTTCCTTTCGCAGCAATTAAATACAGTGTAGCAATTTCTGTCATCAATGGGACACATCCTATAATTATTCTACACAATGGGCAACAAAGCAGGTCCAGGTGTTTCATATAAACAAACGCTGTTATAATATGAAGTAATAATAAATCATGCATCAATCACAATGGCGATCAGATAATCAAAGGCTTTATTCAAATTTTCACAATGGGTACTTGGCCAGAACCGTCTATGGAAGTAACAGCACTGCCCTAAATCCCTGAATTGAAAAAACACCCCATCTATGCTCATCGTTACATGAAAAAAAATTAGCCTTATCTTTTAATTCATGTCAGAATGCGATACATCGATAAGCAGAATCATTATGTTGATGTGAAGCACTACAAATGTGTTAATAATTACCTTTCCTTAAATAAAAATGAAATTGTTAATTTGTGATGTGAGGGGTGGAATATGAACATGGTGGGCGATCTGTTTGTGTTTCCGCTGAGGTAGTAGGAATTTTTAATTCCGCTTCATGTTTTTCACTCGAGTATTTTTTTAATTTTTTTTGCTTATTATTCAAAATATAAATGTATCAAGAATATAGAGAAGGATAACCCAAAATTGATATGGATGAATTTCGAATTTGATTATTGGTTGATAAATCATGGAAAAAATAGTGGATTCATTCTATAATACCAAAATTTCAGGTATTAAACATGCCCCATAAAAAATTCGTCAAGAAAGCTTCTCTGGTGGAACTAATTTATCGTTATGTTGGTTGTGTGGGGTGTTTTTTTTTAGAGTGATAGATTTTCAAATTGAAATGAAACACATTTAGATTGAAATTCAATCCATTTTCTTCAATTCGAAAGATAATTTTATGACATTTATAGTTAAAAAAAAATTCCCGGCATATGTTCACCACGACTAGCTCTGAGGAACCGCATTTGACCAGAGCAATTTTGGACCACTTTTTCGAGTAATTCAGGCCTTATTTCTGCAATTACACTGGTTATTTCGGCTTCCAAAGCGCCTATTGTTTCTGGTTAATTGGCCTTAACCAATGACTTGACATAACCCCAAAGAAAATAATACATTGAAGTAATGTCGCATGATCTTGGAGGCTGATAAATTGGACCATTACTGGAAATAATATTATCGCCAATTTCTTTCAATGAATCAATAACGGTAGCAGCATGAGGAGTGGCACCATCTTGTTGGAACCAGAACACTTCAGGGTAGATACCAGTCAATTTTTTTAAAAAATAATCATTGATCATCGATCTGTAACGAGCATCATTCGCTGTAACATTAACTCCAGCATCGTTTTTAAAGAAATATGGACCAGTGTGTGGAGCACGCTGAGCTTCACATTGCATTTTTCAGGATGCAATGTAACCTGCAGAACTTCTTGAGGATTGTTTTCACCCCATATACGGCAATTTCGCTTGTTTGCGTAGCCGTACAACCAGAAATGAGCTTCATCACTAAACACAATTTTTCGATAAAAAAGTGGATCAACTTCAAGCTGTTCAAGAGCCCAATCAGCAAACAAACTACGTTTATTATGGTAAAGTGGCACCAGTCCTGTAACCATTTGGATCTTGGTATGGGTGAAGACCAAGATTTTCAATGTGGTGGATGCACAGAGTCCCGCTTGTTGTGAACGTCGACGAATAGACAAATCTGGATCTTCATGGTAAATTTCTAGTTTAAGTCCCCCTCGATATTTCGATGTTTTGATTTTTTTTCGTGAAAAACAAGTGATTTGGTATGATTTACTACTAGTTTCAATGCTGGCAAACAAGTATTTTTTCTGTTTTTCCAACCGGATTTGGAGTGAATAGGGGTACTGGGTGGGTTAGATTTTCAGAAATTTTCTTAAAAAAAATGCCAATTCACGAAAAGAATTAGTCTTGAATAGTCTAAAAAAATCAAAATTCGTCAAAAATGTCAAGGTAATTGACCTATTCTTTCGAGGACATGACCTTGAAAGAAATTCAAAAAATGTACAATTTCATTGGCGCTGAATCAATGAAGATTTTAAATTTTCTCGAGGCTATAGTTTCTGAAAATTTGAAAAAGAATTTGTTTTTTCGAAAGTCTCCGAAAGTATCCGTTGATAAAAATATATCGACCAGGAAGCATATTTTCATTAAATTTAGATGCGATTGCTCCAAAAACGTACCTTGAACTGACTGAAGTGTCACATTTTCGATATCCTCTTTTCTGCAAGTATTGTAACCGCAACTTGGAACAAATACATTCAAATCTTCCATTGTTACAGTCACATGCACTAGAAGAACTTCTGACAACTTACTATTTTATAATCTAAGGAAACATGAATGAATATCTCGAATGAATTCTCAATTTTCAACTGTTGAATTATTTTTTTGATATCCCTAGCAATGATTACCTACGCTCGTAATTTGGACAGGGAAAATTTTGTTGGAATTAAATTCAATGAAAATTCAGCGTACGATGCTTGTTGCCACGTTCAATCAATTCATTTCAATTGCTCAAAAAAAATCTATATCGATAGTTCGACGAATAAGCTGCTCTGATGTACGATTATACAGGGTGCATCTTGATCACACCGAAAAAATTAAAGGGGGGATTCTTTGAGAAAAATTAAAGTGAGCATTTGTTATAAATTTTTTTGAAAAAACTCCCCCGGAAAAGTTACACCCCCTCGAAGATCAACAAAAAAATTGTTTTCCTTTTTTATTTTCCCTGTATATTAAGCTTAGGACACGAAACTTGGTAATTAAATTGAAACAAATGTATTTCTAGCTCATGTTAAATAGTTATTCTACTTTTGAATGAATGAATTGAAGGCAGAATACCCTCGCGTGAGCTCATATTTTGAAAAAGCTTAAAATTTTTTTTCTCGTGAATCCTTGAGTTTTCGAAAAAACTTATGGAAATGTAAAAGTTTGTGTATTAGTTGGGCTTTTCAGTCATGATTTTTTAAAAGGAAAATTTTCAACAAAAAAAAAGGTGTGAGAAAGAATATCTTAGAGGGCTACTATTCCAACCCTTTCTGAGCATACTTCAGGGTTGAAAAAATTCCAAAGTGTGTAATTTCATTGACAAATGATTATTATTAAGTTTTGTGTCCTATACAGGGAAAATAAAAAGAAAAAATTTTTTTTTTCTGATCTTCAGTTTTCTGCAAAGAATCACCCCTTTCATTTTCCCGGTATTATTCAGATACACCCTGGATAAATCATAAATTTCTCGAAGTGTCCTATAAGTTAAGCGAATAGAACACTGATTCTGAAAATAAATTTCAACAAATTGTAGACGTTTTCACGATTGGAGTCTTTCCATGATAATTTGTCAATGCTCGCTGAATAGAAATGTCGAAACCCAGTTAATCCTATCGAAAATTCTATCACTAAAAAAAAACACCGGATAGCTTATTTAGGGGTGTGCCTTAAGTATTCTTTCTTATTCATCACAGTCCTCGCCATCCGAAAACGTATCGACTTTATCTGAATTGTTTCACGCGGTTTACACTTTGTCGCCTTCTCTGCATGCATCGAACGCAATTCGGATTTGCGTTCTACAATCATGTAATTATGTATTGTGTTATTTAATAGTTCCTTCATTACCATAATGCTGCATAATGTGCCTGATAGATTCAAGTATTCGTCCAACCAGGTACAAGTTCAACATATTTTTTTATATCGAATGAAATAAACTACTCGCAGCATTTAATAAAGGTAGCCCCAAAATAAGATTGAAAACCTATTCAGACTCTCTTTCTGGTTTCTTAGACAAAGTTGCTGAAGGACCTGAATCAAATCTGAAATCAAAACAGAGTTCATGTCTGTCGTAATGGAAGGAGCCACTCTGATGTATTTCTGATTACGTCTTCTGATTCTTCTCTGGTAATTAACCTATTGTTTTCATCACCAGAGGTTTTTTCTGGATTCGTTGAATTCAAACAATCACGTAATGTGGTATGAAAGTACAAGAAAGCCAAAAATGGAAGGTGCACGTGATTGTAGCATTTACAGTAATTACAGAATATAACAAAAAAGTTGTACCGAAACCAGTTACAGTGTAGGAGGAAATATTTCATTGGGGTCACATAGGTCGAAGTAGATTACAATCTGAAGACGGCCACGCGCTTCCACAGGTGGTCATCCGGTTGCAAGCCATAACCGTCGCACAGTGGCGTACGTGCCGTTTGGGTATCCGCGAAAACTATAATCCCCAACCAAGTGCAAGTTGCAAGGTGTTAAAATCCTTCAACTTTTTGTCTTCTCAATATTGAACAACCAATTCGAATCCTTGACAAACTCAACATTCCTGAATTGTTCGGAATGAGAACAATGAAATAAAGAAACTGTCAGTTAGGGTTTGAATGGCTCATTTCTTCCTCCCAATAACTGAGAAACCATTCATAGTTTTATCATGGCCATAGATGCTCAAACAGATTGAGAAGAAGGCGCAGTCTTTTTGTATCAGGGATGCTACTCCAGAGATCCGTATAATTTTTTTTTAAAACCGAAGATGAACCGATTGAAACGTTGTTTTACAAAGACGTAAATTTTTCTCTTGACAAGGTGAAGTCTCTTCATAAAAGCTTCAATAAATCTCGTGCATCAAGTCATCTGAAAGATTATGGTGGCATCAACTGTTACCTCTGACGACACTGATGATACTTTTATCGAAGTCAACACATTGCAATCATCCTACGCCTCTGATTCGAGACGTGGGTTGTTGCTGGACTCGCTCTGCGACATCTTGTTGGGTTTAATTAGTATTGTTGCAAATCTTGGGGTCCATATCGGATATCAAGTATCCAGTCTATGAGAATCTATGAATATTCAATAGATGTTAAAAGACGGTTTATTTCGCTGTATGGCGTCCCATTTATAGTGGTGAATGTCAGTTTCAAATACGCCATGAACTATATGTGGAAACGAGTTGAGCTCAAGCGATTCAGCCTCTAAAAATTTTTGGGCCAGTGAAAGGAGTTCGGGCTCCTTTTCTGGCAAAAGTGTTGGCTTCTTCATTTCCATTGTTTCACGACTGTCAGGAAAACTACATTAAATAGATTTTTATTGAGATTTAAATTTTTTTGGATCTAGCAGTTTTAAGGTTCCAGAGGAACTTTTTGGAGTGATCCATCTCTGGGAGATCCCGCCAGAGTTTGTCCCTTTCGGTTTTCTCTTTCACCATAAACTCCTACTTATAGGTGCATTTTCCTATACCGCAGAAGGGTTCCAGGCGTTTGTGCACTCTTTCTGGCAAGTCTATTGGTCTCTTGGTTTCCTACAAATGACCAGGAACCCACATCAAAAAGACCTTATTTTTCTATGCCTACCTCATTGAGTTTGTTTCGGCACTCCCAAATCAGCTTGGAGTTAAGGACGTAGGAGCTCAGTGCTTTAATAGCAGCTTGACTATCTGTATGAATAGCTATATCGCACTTCTGATAGTTTCTTTCTAGATTTATATCTAGACATCTTCCGATTGCAAGTATTTCCGTTTGAAGGACGCTCGTACAGGAGCCTAGCGATAGTGCACACTTGGTACTTGTCCCGTAAATCCCAGCGCCATCTCCTGTAGCGGTTTCAGAACCATCTGTTTATCATTTTATTGTATTTTCTTTGAGATTATAGTCGGTGTATTCCCGTTTCCAATCCTCTCTTCTGCTCATCATTGTACTGAAGTTTTTCTCAATGCTTACTTTCTTGTTCATTACATCATAAGGAAGGTTTGCAGATTCCTGATCCTCTATTCCTCTCATTGCCTGTTCCTTCTTTAGATATTCTGAGGATGGCCTCATGGGCTACCCTATCAATCACTAGATGTAGAGGTATGAGGTCTGTGATGATCTCAAGCGCCCTAGTTTGCCACGTCCTCATAGCTCCCGTGATGCACACACAGGCAAGCATTTGTTCTTTGTCGAGCATTTTCCTCGTACTTACCTGACTTGCCTTAGCAAACCAGGCTACTGCTCCATATGTGATTATATGTTTTACAATCATGACGTACATCCACCGCGATATTTTTGGGTTACAACCCCAATTCCTGCCGCATAGACGCCTGCACGCCATCAAAGCTCTACAAGAAGCATTATCAACATGCTTATTCCACAGAAGTTTGCTATCCACGGTTATTCCTAGATATTTGACTTCAGACCCCCACTCCAAGATATTTCCGTTTATCATGAAAATACTAGATCACGAAGGACTTCATTGTTTGCCACGAATTTTTGTTTTGTTAGGTTTTTATCATGTGTGTATAATACGTAGAACTGGATGGTCACTTGTCTTACATTTCCTCTTCTAATTCTGAGATTATGAGCGGGAAACAGATTGTTATTTTCGTCTTGTTCTGAACGTTTATGTTCCTTATTGCCTTCTCATTACTCGTACCTTGACGCATTTGATATATCTGCATTGTTTTCTTTCATAAGAATATACATATACAACTTTTTTTCGGAGCACCAGTGCTCAAAACATCGACCCGTTCGGATTTTAAGTGAGAATCAAAAAGACAAGAACTTATGGCGGTCCCTCGGACTTGTATTAGAGAGCGGCGAAGCGGAGCCGGGGTTGAAGGTGTTGATATGCGGGGCTAAGTTTGGTAGCAATCAGTTAAGTCGATTCGAATGCGATAACGTATGACATCAGGATCAGTGTGCGGTAGCAGGAGAGGCTCGAAGCGTGTTAAGTCGCGGAGCGGGGGAGAGTCAGAGCGACGCGAGCCGAGCGCGCGCTGCTTCCAAGGCTAGCGTTGCACTCGACGGCCTTGAACGATCACACGTACTATTGGAGCCGCACTTGCACTTTCCTGCAGCGCAGCGGACCCGCAGGATCGGAGAACCCGTTGCGCTCGGCACCCTGACCCTCGCTGCTGTGCGCTGGCTGCTGCGGCAGACACGGAGTAGGCGGAGACAACAAGAGTTGTTGACCTCAGGTCACTCTGGACCGCTCTCCTTCTCTTTCTACTCGAGCTTTATTTATAATTTAGTTTTATTTTCGTTTATTTTTTTAATGTTCTCCTCTCTTGGAACTGAAACAGGTTTGTTAAACCATTGTTGATCTACGCGAGGGTAACGTTTCCCATGAAAAGAATATTTAACGATATCTATATCTCGGTACTACAGTCCTTCTACTCAACCTGGCGCAACCCTTCTTCTTTTAGATGATGCGGAAAACTGATCGTCTCTATTGGTCCAAGCCATACACGAACATCATGAATATCCTCCAAAAATTTGTTTTCAAGCGTCTCATATTTTCTGACCAAGATCAGTATCAATAATGTTAACACTTGGCAGTTGTAGATTCAAGTCTTGGGCACCTTTTAACAGTCGCTGCAAGCTTTCCAAAATTCATGCTCATTGTCACTAGATACAACTTTTAAAATGAACATTTGCGTAGACTTCGAACTGCAGTTTTCACTTTTTGTACCATCTCTACACTCAATTGCAAAATGTGTACTATCGTCCAGAAAAATCCCCATCAATGTGACAGGCTTTGTCTTTTTAGTCATTCCTACCTGATAACACCTAAAAAACTTATGCTACAACTCAAGAGCTCCCTGGTAGTAATGGGAATCTGATTCCGAATTACATTTGCCAGCTCAAAACATCTATTGAGAAAATCAGACAGCTTTCAGAAAAATATTCGACAATGCAATATATAAACTCAATTTCGGATGTTTTTTTTAGATAATTCTCTGAAGGGTGTTTCAAATTGCGCAGTTTTTCTTAGAATAAATAAAACACATAGTTTGCATTCATTTTCAAAAACTAACTAAAATAACTGAAGTATCAGCTATGAAATTGATGCACGAAAAATAATTTCTGCCAAATGCCTTCCTCTTGCAACTCTGCAGACGTCCACTCTTTCGTTAAAATTTTGGCTCAAAAATCCATTCTGTCATTTGCACAGTGAGGTGCAGTGCAATCCTGCTGAATTCAAATGTCCTCTAGATCAGCTTTTTGATATTGCGACCCCAAAATTGAAAAAAGAGTTATGGGTGACCCCAGAAAAAAGTTATATTTTATGCATAAACCTTAATAATATATTTTAAGTAGATACAGGACCTTGTTTACTTTTTTGGCGACCCCATAAATATCTTTCGCGACCCCAGGGTTGCGGACCGCTGCTCTAGATCAATATTCATCAATTCAGGCCACAAAAATTCGATTATCCTCCGACGGTATCGATCACCATTGACAGTTACAGCTCCACCAGCAGCATTTTCAAAGAAGTAAGGTCCAATTGCACCACCTGACCATAATGCACACCAAACAGTGACTCGTTAAGGATGCGTAGGTTTCTCATGAATAATTCGTGGATTTTCCTCACCCCAGATACGACAAATTTGTTTATCAACATAGCCATCAAGTTCAAAATGTGCCTCATCGAAAAACATGATTTTTTGAGACAAATCAGCTGGTTGTTCATTGATGAAATTGACAAACGAACGACGTTTTAAATAATCAAATGGCTTTAGTTCCTGTGTTATTTGAACCTTATGTGACTCCAGAGCTATATCCTTGTGTAAAATACGCCATGTTGTGTACCCACCGAGTCCAACTTGTTGTGAACGTCGTCAAATGGACATTTCAAGAGTCTTCAGCAACACTTTCACGAACCAAATCAATATTTTCTTGTGGACGACTGCTACGACTCTATTCTTCACTATTTTGGTCTTCCACTGAATTGGTCTCTTGAAATTTTTTAATAATTCGACCAATAGTGCTTTCAGATGGACGATTATGAAAACCATAAAATTCACGTAATTTTCTAAAAATATTTTTCACAGAACGGTTATTTTCATAAATTAATTGAACAATTTGAACGCGTTGTTGTATCGTGTACGAAGCCATTTTAAAAATGTCATACACCGATACACCACACTTCTGAAATGTCAAAATACCTAGACGAATTCAGTGCGCCATCTTTATTTTATTTATTGTTGAAAAAAACCGCGCAATTTGAAACACGCATTAGAATCGTGTTTCATATACATACATATGTTTGTAGGGCATGAAATATTCTTTAGTGTTGAATCGGAAGTTCAGATTTTCTCACTGATATTTCAACAATTTCAAGTCAGAACTGAATCAGTTGAAACAGTAATCGTGTGTGCGCAAAGCCTTATTTCCGTCTTCCGCGTCGAATGGCGGCGCAGGCGTGATTGCCATTGTTATTGAGGAGTTACTTAGCGATCCTCTAGAAATTTTCTGACGTTTTTTCTAAAGTTTCTTTCAAGTTCTGAGAAAGGGCGGATAGATGGTGCTATATTGCAAGCCAAATAATCTGTGTTGACCTGTGAGTGATAAAATCTCGGTTTATAGCAACAGATCATGTTTTAACAATATACTTCAATTAAGAAAGGGTCTTGTAATACTCCGTTTACGCATGCTGGATGCGTCTGTTGTTTTAATCTCAATCGAATCAAACGACTTTTTTAATTCCTCTGTTGTCACAAAAGAAGATCTCGAATATTTTAAGTTCTCGAAAATATGTCATCAGAGAGAATGAACGATAATGAATCGCATTTGTGCCAAGATATTGAAAAATCGAGATACTCTTGCGGGGACGACAATTGAAAAGTTCATGAATTCTATACCATGAGCTTTTTGTATGAAGGGTCAGTTATAAATATATTTCTGATGAATGCTCCAAATGGAATCGGAGATAATCTCCATTTCGACTACTATACAGGTATTTCTTGCCGTGAATTCACCAATCCATTCGAGTTTCCTTTCTTGCCAATTTCACACTCAGAAATAACGTGAAAATGGAAGTGAGTTGAAAATGCTTAGAGTTATTACCATAGCATAAAAAATCCCATAACATGTTATCACGGCTTTGGAAAACTCGTTCCTATCTCTTAACTACGGAGTGCACCGTCCTGTTGTCATTATCCGCTGATTAGGTCCTGAGGCAGTCGCACTGGCTGGTTCTCTTTTCGCGTAGAAGACGTAGTACAGTAGTCCACTAGCCATCACAGCCTCTTGACCTCTCGACGCAGGTCCGTATCTGTTCAAATGTTCGTAATTGTACCAAACCAACTTTCGATGGGAAATGTGAACACAAACACAGCACTTTATTTCTTGATAGTGACTGGATCAGTAAATCATCTGGTTCTTACTATCTTAGTTGAACGTCTTCAGTTCATGATCATTTATTACCAAAAAATATTAACCAAAAAATAAAATAAGCGTAGTTTGGATATTGAATTCATTAGAAAAAGAAGGAACCATTATTCTAGATTCTGGGGAAACCGATCTATAATTTGCCACTACGCATCATTGAGATTTCGTAAAAAAAATAGGACATATCTACCTACCTCGCAAGAGCGATCTGAAAAAAATAATCCCAATATGGTAATAAAAAATTTACAACGTCAATTCAAATTATCTTCCGATGTTCCACTTGTGCTGTAGGTGATTTTCATGAAATATGCAAATCTTGATTTAATTATTGTATCCGTTTATTTTTTGCTGCTTCATTTATGCAACAAATTTCATTTTGAGAATGATATGTTTTCAATCATCTTCTGTTGATTGCATAAATTTTTGTGTTAACGAACGAAAGAGCACTCGGACAGCAGACTATATAAAAAATTGTGTCTACTAAAGCACTGACTTGGACTCAGGACATTTTGAGAGCTCGAGCATCAACCTTGTAAGGTAGATAGGTACGTAGATTCGCATTCGAGAATCCCTCGAAGATGCATTTTGTAAGGTTGCCGAAAAAAAATTGACGACAACAAACCAGAAGAATTCAGTCTAATAAATGCATGAACGAAAAATAAAATAAATAAACTGAGTAGAAATGTTCAACCGAAATGTAAAATAGTTATTTATAATATGAGTATCAAAAGTGACGTTTTATTTTGTGAGTGAAAAAGTTTGTGAAATGAGCGGAGCGAATTGAACAATTTCACGAACAAAATAGAATCACTTTTAACACAAATACCAATGTTTTTTGTACAACTGCCCTATTTTAGTAATGAAATGGGCAAATTTGCAATGACAATAAACTTCAAAATGCATTTCAATATTCAAATGATCAAAAGGTTGTTGTGAAAGGCAAACATTGCCAACGTTATGATTACTAACAAATGAGAAAAGACGCTGTCATTTGAATTTCGTTCCTGTCCAATTTTCGTCTTGGGTTTTTAACTGCTGTTTTTCGAGAGTCCAATTATCAATATAAGTGACGATTTGGTTGTTCCTTTGGATATTGAAGAGTCTGCAAGGAGAGCAAATCTGTAACTCCTACCTAAAAAAATCTGTTCAGCAGTACAATATTGCATAATAACAATTTTCTGGCCTGGTGTAAATTGAAAAATGTAGAAGGGAACTTCAGTGAACCTGTTTTCCTGGCATACTTAGAAGAAAAATCAAAAATATGAAGTTCATCAACTTTGTGGAGCAAATTTTCAATGATAAAGTCAAGCGCCCTTGTTGAAAATGGTGTGTATGTTAGTAAATATTTTGAGGTAATAGCATATTAAAAACGGAAAAGTGAAGGATATCGTCCCAAAAAATAGGAAATTCTCACTCGTGAACAAGTTGAAAAGTTTATAAATGACGCACCAGATGAGAAATACTTGATGGTTAAGGTTGCAACTGTTTTCGGATTATTTTGAGCCTGTCGGCGTGAAGAATTGTGTAATTTATCAGTGGAAGACATCGCAATAACAAATAAATCATTGGTTATACAACTTCCAAACACAAAAACGAAAGTCAGTCGTTCTTTCAGGATTATTGGGAAGTATGTTGACTATTTTCATGAGTACTTTGCACTGCGCCCTTCTGTCATCAAACATCGTCGTTTTTTCCTGAAATACATAAATAATAAATGCACTGCCAATCCAGTTGGTATCAATACATTTGGGAAACTCCATCTATTGTTGCCGAATTTCTCAAACTGCCAGAACCAAAGCAATATACAGGACACTGTTTTCGAAGATCCTCCGCTTCATTGCTAGCAGAATCAGGAGAAAATATTACGGATATAAAAAAACATGGTGGATGGAAATCTACGACGATAGCCGAGGGCTATGTTGATCATTCCATTGCATATAGAAATGTCATTGCTGAAAAAATTCTCCCAACCTCAACAGATTTTGGATCATCATCATCCAATATTGTATACTTCCGTACTGATGGTGCTGAGGATTCTAATAATGTGGTGCGAAGCTCCCTAACGTCACAGGGCATTAATGTTAGTAATTGTTCTAGTTTTACGTATTAATGTTCATAAGTAATGATTGTTGAATATTGATAATGAAAATTTTTAATTGCTGAGTTTTTGTCATTTGATTTCATCTTAAGAGAATGGAGTGCTAAAAATATTTTTAACACTAATTTTAAAAATATTTTTATCACGCTTCCACGTAAGCAATCAATTTCAACATTGTTTGCTGCCATTAAAAGTGTCACTTTCAATGGCAGCTGTACAAAAATTTTTTTCTGCATTTGGAATTGATACATCGGGTACGATGGGGCCCTGTGCCCATAAAACCAAATCCAGGCGAAGACAACCACGAAAAGGTTGAAGCGGATTACGCCAGCTGTGCCTGTTTTCTGAAGAGCCTCATGTATGAACTTGTGCTTCGCAAAACAAATAGAGACCGCAGTTTTAAGACTGGCGCCAGTTTAATTAATTACCCGTTTTTAAAATACACGGAAAGATGTACCTTTCAAGCATTAATAATCATTTCCATAGAATACGCGTCGTGCTTGCTCTTCGACAGTGTATCAGTGGTGACAGGGTTCCGAGGACAATGACTTTGCAGAAGTTGCACGAGGAAATATATTGCGAAGCCACTGGACGCTCGCTGAATTTTTAAATGCCGTAATAATGCGCTCAAACTGTCGTATTATACGTCAATGATTAAATTTTTTCGCATTTTCCTCCATACATTACAAGCTTCAATAATGCACTGAAGACAATATTTCGTCCCCGATTGATTTGATCGAGATGAAATTTTGAGGTTAGATGAAGAATGACATATTCAATGTATATGCAAAATTCTGCTCATATCGCGTAGGAATAAATATTTTAAATCCCGTCCAGATATCGAAAAAAATACGAATTGGCTATGAATCACATTGTTGCTAAAAATGTTGGAAACATGGTGCACATTAAACTAGGCTTCGACAAAAACAAAACCACCCACAAAATTAATTGCTCTTAATCCTTCTTCAGTGAACAACAAATCAATGAATATATCAATATATACTCCATTCACTTCTATAAAGTACCCCGGTTGGTCATGAAATTCTGACACATTTCACCGTGTATATTTTGAAAATATTAGGTTATAGTCATTTTCCTGTCAATCAACTAAGCAACGTTTTCCTTTCTATATGGAGGTCATAGTTATGACGTATCCATCAAAATGTTCATTTACTTTGGGAAAATAATGAATTTGAGAAAATAATATGTAAATTCACTCACTCCAAAGACGACTGTTGAAGAAAATTTTTTCTCTTTTAATACTGGAAATATTTCACGTATATAAAGATGGTTGGAAGATTCAGTTATGCTATTTTCTTGTACGGAAATCACGAATCGAGTGTTGAATTTTCACTGAAAAATAATGGACAGAATAGTCCGTTACTATTTGATAGTTCATTCCAAAAAAGAATAAAAGTACTCGAATATCCCGACGGGAAAACTTCTGAACGAACAGACAAACCTATGGAATTCCCCACTTTTCAAAATTCTCAAGAAATGAGCCTACAGAATACCTTTTCGCACAACTTGAAAAACCCCAGTATGAAAATGTAGTAGTACTACGAAACGTCAGTTTAATTTGAAAAAAAAGTTTATAAAACTAAATCTTGGCCAACCCGGTTTCTCTGAAAAGATAACACGAATTGGAAGAAGATATGATGTTAGAACAACTTTCAAAACCAAGAATAGTCTTCGACAAATACTTACACAATTAAAACCCGAAAACACAGAGGAATGAACCAAGAACTGCATTTACAATATACCAAGTTCATGAGCAGATAATGACATTCATGTTCTGAATATGATTTCCGGCTTTTATCCAGTGATTGGTGCTCGTTTCACATCAATGATCAATGATTATTTTTTTCAAAATTTGCATGGTATCGACCCAGAAATGTTTTGGTTCCAACAAGATGCTGCTACCGTAACAATTGATTTATTGAAAAAAAATAAGGCGATAAAATATTTCTAGAAATACACACAACCAAACTTATATGGAATCACCCAGTATTAAGATGAAATATTATTTTGATACCTTTTTCGTTAGAAGCAAAAAAAAGTGCATGTGTTTACTCACAAAAACAGTTAGGTTCATAAGCACTTGATAAGATTTGGCTTTGCAGTGTCGATTTTACCATTTCGTTCGAACGTCGCAGTGAATTTAAGTATATTTTGTTTTTTTGCGAAGTTTAAAAAAAAATGCCTTATGTGGGGTTATCGGAAGTCCAGAGAGGAAGAATTATTACTATGGCACAACAAGGTATGTCACAAAGACAGATTGCAAGAACGGTGGGGGTTACACAAGGGGTTGTTTGAAAAACCTATGCAAGGTTTCTGGAGTTAGGAACCCTAAAGAATAGGCCGAGAAGAAGTCGTGGAAGAGTAACTACAGAAAGGCAGGATCGCTTTTTAGCCCAAACAGCAAGAAGAAATTGCGCAGTATCTCATTCAGAGCTTCAAAGGCAATTTTTGCAAGCTACAGGTGTTAGTGTTTCTGTCGAAACTATCAGAAAAAGACTTCGCGCTCGGGAATTATTCAAGAGAAGAGCGTTAAGAGTTCCAGAACTATCAAGGCAAAATAAAGTTGACCGTTTTAATTGGTGTTTAGAGCATGAAAATTGGACTATTGAAGATTGGAAAAATGTCTTATTTTCGGATGAGACCAGAATTGGCCTACGATCAGACGACCGGCGTGTTCGCATTTTAAGAGGTAGAGGAAGGCAAGCTAGGCTCCGAGCTGCAAGACCGATCCCTAAATACAAAGGAGGTACTGTAATGTTTCGGGGCGGAATTATGTTTGGTGAGAAAACTCCTTTAATTCCCATTAGACAATCTCTGACAGGGCCTAGGTATGTTGATCTAGTGCTACAGCCTGTAGTGAGGCTCTGGCGAGGTGCTTTTGGAGATTATTTCCTATTTATGCAGGATAATACACCTCCACATACCAGCAGAGTTGCAAATGAATTTTTCGAAACAGAAGGTGTGACTGTTTTAGAGTGGCCTTCTTGTTCACCGGACCTTAATCCTATCGAGCACTTGTGGGATAGGATCAAAAGAAAAATTAGAGCTCGTCAAAATAATCCTGGTAACGCAGAGCAACTTATACAAGCGGCTTTAGAGGAATGGGCAAATGTTACAGAAGAAGAAATTAACAACTTAATAGAAAGCATGCCTCGTCGAATTCAAGCTTGTATCAATGCCAGGGGTGGTAATACTGATTATTGATTTGTTAAAATCGTTTTATTTGTTGTTCAATTCTCAGTTACATAAAAATTATTTTTAGAGAAATTTAGACTTTTAATTTTCTGTTCTATTATAAAAATGATCTTTCAATAATTTATATTATTTTTGTAATAAACTTGTTTTGGGAAAACTGCTCTTCACTTTTCAGCGCCTTTTTTTTAATTAAAATTAGTTTTTTCCAAATAACAGGGTGATTCCATATAAGTTTGGTTGTGTGTATTCCAAGTAATTGGCCTCCAAGATCATGCGACATAACTCCAATGGATTTCTTTGTCAAGTCATTGGTTTTTGCTGATAAACCAGAAACAATAAACGCTTTGGAAGCCAACATAATTCGTGGTATCGCTGAAATAAGGACTGAGTTTCTTGAGAAAGTGATTCAAAATTGGTCTGGTCGAATGCGGTTCCTCAGAGAGTAAGTCGTGGTGGACATATGCCTGGAAGTATTTTTAAATTATCAATGTCATAAAATTATATTTCAAATAAAAAAATTGGCTTCAATCTTAATTTGAATACGTTTCATTTCAATTTAAAGTTCTATCACTCCAAAAAAAAACACCCGATATTATTATCCGGCACTAACTGCATCCTTACCATTTCCTGAGGAATGAGCCATACCTGGCTCTCACTAAATCAAAAACGACAAAATGACTGTTTCAACCTGTTGCATTCGACAAGAACAGCCATTCTGAACGCTGGACAGATCGAGGAAAATTCGTGAAACCTTCAAGCATCATTTTATTCTCGTCCTCGGATCAAATCTCGTCCTCCGATCATCGAAACCGCATCTGATTTGCGGCAGCAGAAGTGCAACAGAGAAAGCTCCTCGTTGCCCTCTAACTGGGACCATTATGTCACTAGCTTAGACCGCATTCACCGAAAAATAGATGAGCCGAAGGCGTAAACATCAACAAATCAAATGTACTACGTAGTAGCAGTAGTTGTAGTACAGCCGTTGGCTTAGACAAGGAAGGAGAGACAACAAACCGGTTAAGATTTCCAGCTGATGTGCTTTTTATGTCGATGGTTTTTTATTTTTTATGGAGGCATGCCCACTTCGTGCATGTAGAGTAATCTGAAATGACCTGAGAATAATTGAGCCAACTTATTCTTGTACACGATGCGTCAGTGCTAGGTCGCTTTCATAGTTCGAGTCGGTTGTTTTGCGAAGTATCCCACAACTAGTTTTGCAATACGGAACGGTATGAAGTCTTCCTAATTTGAGACACCAAGAGTCGTCAATATTCATTTTGTCGAAATTACGTCTCAAATTCAAACTATCGCGAAAATCGCTTCGATGTCATTCACTGTCAAATGTATTAACAGTAATAATCATTGATTATTTTAGACCCGTAGAAATCATGGTGAAATTATATTCAAATTTTGTGTAAACGGTTATTTCTCAAATGGTACACACTGTATTTTATTATCCTAATCGGTAGAGCTCTTTTTTTCTGATTTCAAATATATACAGGGTCTTTCACGAGGAACCTCACCCATATTTATACGGGAAACTACTGAACGTATTTTCATGAAATTCAGCACTTATAAGTATTTCACGATGCTGATGAAATCTTAAATATTTTCAAGGCATGAGCACCTCCGGTTTTTCCGGAAATGACGTCAACTTCCGTTTTTCACATTAGAACACCATTTTTTTATTGCAGAAATAGATTCCTTAGAGAATTTCAAGTTATTTTGATGTAACATTTTTCAGTTTTGTTTCGAAAATTCTCTCTGAGCGGGAAAATTCGAAAAAAAAATCGAAAATAAAGCTCCGCTGAAACAAGAATAACTTCGAGGTTTTTGGATGGAAAATTTTCATTTTTGAGATTTTTCAAGATGTAAGATTGATGTATCCACTTTAAGAATTGAAATCGCGATTCATGATACAGGGGGTGAAAAAATCGCTTTCGAAATTAGGGATGAAAAAATCGTGAAAAATCAATTTTTTCAAATTAGAACCCCATTTTTTTATGGCAGATATTGAATCTACGTTAAAAAATAATGTGAGTGTATGCATCACACCCTTGCCCTAAAGTGAATATTATGTGAATGAGAAATTATTGCCAAATTTGGCATTGGGATGTGAAGCCCTATATTTTTCGTGTCTTTTGAAGGTATCTCCGAATGGTTGAGTAAATTAGCTCCTGAAGAGTTGGCGGACAGAGAAATGATTAACATCGCAAAGAATATTGATTGAACAGTTTCATTCACTGCTATCCTGTAATATTTTTCGAATTGTTTTTTGTTCTCCCATTCTGAATTTGAGAGGAATACCAACGAACCAACAGAAATTGATTTCCATTCACATCGTCAGCGTAGCGGGATTATTGATGGCGAGGAGGACACTGAAAAAAGCTAACAGGACAATGGACGATAAAAATACAGTTTGTAGCGGAAAAAATGCTGTCATTGACTCCGAGAAAATCCCAGACTGATCAATTATAGTAATGATCGACTGCTCATATGTTATTTGCAGTGAAAATACAACTTCATTGTTTATATAATTGACGACAAATCTAAAGGAGACATCATAATTGGTGATTTTTTTTTCAACTTAATAACCCAAATAAACGTTCGTCAGGGACCTTGAAACGCACTTTACTAGGATGGAGGAAGGAAAATTATGTATTAGTGAGGTAATTATATGCACTGCACGGTTTTTGTAGATAATGAATAATGATGTCACTGTATGAAGCTGCAGGTGTTTGAAGGTATGAGATTGGAGGAGTGGTGATATTGATTTTTATGTTGATTCTATTCTTCGTCGAAACAATTTATTATCTTCTTCCACAGGTATTATCTAGACATAAAGGATCATTACCAGGGTTTTTAATTCTAGAGCAATTCTCGAAATGATCTCTTGAGATCAAAAAGAGGATACGAGATGTCGTTCGTGACAATAATTGCAAGAAGACTTTTCAAACAGAATTGTTTATTTTTTTCTTAGTCTACTCCCTGGCCAGAAGTAGATGTTAATAATTAAGTTCCTCATTAGGCTTGAATGAAATGAAAGGCTTCATCACTTATTGCTGCTTCGATACAAAACTTTTGGCAACGATGCTATTCTGCTTTATTTGACGATCAGTTTTTTGGGGAGCGAGTAGATACGAATATACAGAGAGTAACTAACAGCCAAATGGAATAAATTCGATAACGAATAACTGAGGGGGTGTTAGGAAAAACGCTCGGATAAGTCGATTTGTAATTTTAAATTCGCATATTTTTCAAGAAAATAAAATTATATAGGGTGTTCCATGCGACCGTGGCCAATACCAACTTTCATATTCCAAATGCAACCCCCTGTATATTATTTATTTTTTGGATTCTTCAGAAAATTCTAGACATAATTCATATACAATGTCCTATACCTATCTTCAAATTTTTTGGAAATATTAAGTGTTTTCAGATTTTTTACAAAAATAAACATTTTGAATGAAAATTATTTCATTTCACAAATTCGATACATTACACTCAATACTCATTTCCCATTTACCTCTTGATATGGAGAAAGTAAGCAAAAACCATTACTGAGAAGAAATTAAAAAAAACCAAAACAGATTTGTTTATTCTCATAGCCTCAGTAACACGTTGTCTGTTTGCAAGACAATAAGTGATCAGTGTAAGTGCTATTGTCTTTTGAATTTCGATAACTGTACGTAATGAGAAATAGAGAAATGATTCATTTAACAAAAATGCACGAAATGACCATTCTTCAAATGATTGGTTATGGAGATTACACATGGACACAAATGGAAGTTTCTCGCTTATTTCACGAAAAATTTCCAAATTTGCCGCCTATATCCCAAGGAACAATTAGTAAAATAGAAAAGCAGTTTCGAGAGCTTGGTCATGTAAGACAAATGAAAAAATTGCTGCCAATGCAGTAAGTGATGATACGAAATTGGATATTATGCTTGAGTTTCAAGAAAGTCCACATAATTCTGTTCGAAAAGTAGCCCCGCTGTTCACCGTCAGCCACACGTCAATATTTCGAATATTAAAGGAAAGTAAGATGCATCCCTATAGAATGATGGCAACTCAGGAGCTCATAGAAGACGATTTCGATAGGAGGACGCATTTTTGTGAGCAAATGATGGCAATGTTAGATAACAATGTGATCCAATCAGAAAATGTTTTGTTTTCTGATGAGAGTACATTTACACTACACAGTCATGTTAATCGTCAAAATTGCCGCTATTGGTCTGATGAGAATCCTCACTGGATTAGAGAAGAACATACGCAATATCCTGAAAATGTTAATTTTGGGCAGGAATTGTTGGAAATCATATCGTAGGCCCCTTTTTCATTGACGGCAACTCGAATGGAGAAGAATATTCAGAACTACTCCAAAATAATGTCGTACCAACTTTGATAAACTTATATCCTGATCCAGCAAATCCACAAGTTACTGCCAATATAATATGGTTTCAGCAAGATGGAGCACCGCCCCATTACCAGATCAATGTCCGGCAGTATTTGAACCAAATTTTTCCAAATCGGTGGATAGGGAGGCGCGGATCGATACAATGGCCAGCACGATCTCCTGATCTGACATTAGACATTGCTGCTGTAGCCGAAAGTCTTGAAGAAATCCCAAGCTTGAACATTTCTCGTCTTTCTTTGGAATTAGGCATTCCAAAATAGTCTTCACACCGTATTTTGTATAGAGATTTGGGTCTTGAGGCTTAGAAAGTTCAGATAAAGGTCTACATCCCTCAGACTCAAAACGATTTATTTTTTTCTGATTGATGAAGGGATGTATGAGTGTAAAAAGATAAAAAATAATGAAAAAAATATTTTATAAGTATTAACTGAATGAAAAGGATATTCCCCATCATTTTTGGTTATTTTGTAATATTTCCACCATCAAAACGAACAAATATTTTCTATTCTATTCGAAATGATAAATATCCTTTTTTCTCAACGTCAATTTATTTAGGTTCGTATTAGCCGCGATTAGTGAAAATTATTTGTTTCTTACAATTGTTTATTCCAACATGGCATTGAATTTCTTTCAAATGATACGCCCCGCAGGTATCTCCACCCAGATGACAAGTAAAGGAAAATTAGAGTGTTATACAGCCAGTGTGAGATCAAGTTCAGTGAAGTATTTCTTGTTATATTCCCTGAACCCCAACATTTGTTCTCTTGAGCCGAATAGTCCGATAAATAGAAATTAATGCACTGCACTGCCATCTGGCGGTATGCGTTTCTAATTTTGAAGGCTAAAGACTCTTAACACAAAAACTCAAGCCAGCGGATCATCAACAACGTCGTGTCATTGCTGATTGGGTCCTTGAAATGCATGAAAAAGTTTCGAAATTCCATCGAAAATCATTTTGAGTGATGAAGCCTATTTCCACCCCGGTGACTTCGTCAACAAGCAAAATTGTCGCATCTGGGACTCGGAAAACCTCAACAAAATTGAAAATCTTATTATGCCGTTCTGAAGATGACTTGGACCACAATAAGGATTTTCTGAGCAGAAATTCGAGTAGTCAAGGATATCTCGAGTGTAACCATCATAAAATCCGCATTGTGTGCTTCTAAAGATACCCTGAAGGCAATCATAATAAGTAATTCACATTGTTCCCAAAGATATCTTGAAATTTTTTTTTAATTCCATCTCATACAGCCAAATGGAATAAATTCGATAACGAATAAATGAGTGGGTGTTCGGGAAAACGCTCGGACACGTCGATTTGTAATTTTGAATGGGCATATTTTTCAAGAAAATATTTCCAATGCAACCCCCTGTATATTATTTATTCTTTGGATTCTTCAGAAAATTCTAGACATAATTCATGTACATTGTCTTATACCTATCTTCAACTTTTTCGGAAATATTAAGTGTTCTCAGATTTTTTACAAAAATTAACATTTGAAATGAGAATTATTTCATTTCACGAATTCGATACATAACACTCAATACTTATTTCCCATTTACCTCTTGATATGAAGGAAGTAAGCAAAAACTTATATCCTGATCCAGCAAATCCACAAGTTCCTGCCAATTGCCAATATAATATGGTTCAGCAAGATGGAGCACCGCCTCATCAAATCAATGTCCGGCAGTACTTAAATCAATTTTTTCCAAATCGGTGGATAGGGAGGCGCGGATCGATAGAATGTCCAGCACGATCTACTGATCTGACACCATTAGACTTCTTTTTGTGGTGATATGTCAAAAGTATTTTATACGAAACGAAACCCTTAAACTTAGACGACCTAAAAAACCGAATCACGCTTGCGATTAGATCAGTCACGCCTGAAATGTTGAGTAACGTTAGAAGACAATTCTGCACCAGATTAGCATGTTCGCGGCGAGCATTTTGAACATTTCCTACATTGATATTTATTTTTTTTGTTTTTTTTTTAATTAAGAAATAATCAGTATTACTTATTAGGTTTTGAGTGTAATCTACCGAATTTGTAAAATAAAATAATTTTTCTTAGAACGTTCATGTTTGCAATAAATCTGAAAACACTTAATACTTAATAAATAGTAAAAGAGATAGGTATAGGACATTTGGCATGAATTGTGTCTAGAATTCTCTGAAGAATCCAGAGAATAAATAATATACAAATATAAATTTCCATGAGTTTGTCGAATAGAAATAGATTTTGAAAACAAATTTTTCCAATTTGTAAACGTTGTTGCGGCGTGAGTCTTCTTATGATAATTTGTCAATGCTTATTGAATAGAAATAACAGAACAACATGGCTTCTACCTTCTGTCAAATAACAGTTATCCCTATCGAAAATTCTATCACTCTGAAAAAACACCCGATACATCAAAATATCACTATTCTGACCAGCATATTTAATTCTTCAGAGTGAAGTCTAGAATAAAGCACCACATTTCTAAAGAATCAACAATCTTGTCTCAAACTTCCTTCATGATTAATAAATCTCCTCTTTGATCCTACTGCAGATTGAATTCAAAAATTACAAATACGTCTATTCGAAATCAACATTAAAGTACTTGATGAAAATCCGTATTCCACATTCCAGTACGAATACATGAATATTCATTGAAAAACAGGCTTTTCATCTCTGGAAATTAAAATTCCATTTCAACTCAAAGTTTTTCAATAAATCGATGTTATTTCATCCCAAAAACATTTTCAAATGCTTTTTCGATCTATGATTCAATATGTTTGCAATAACCGAACGCGGATCAAAGAAGACGGAGAGGATAGATCGAATTATCGAATCCTATTGATATTTATCAATTTCAATGGATATAATACCCGAATGAAAAATTCTAATGTCTGTCAATTTTGGCAAGACAAAATTGCAATTGCAATCTTTTTCATTTCGATAATCCGTGAATTCATTCCGCTGGTTCAGTGAATGTCGAATGAAATTATTTGAAGCCGAATAGGGGACCCTACTGCACCCAACCCATAAAGAACCAAGAATCGTGACCGTCTTTGACTCCACATGGATAAAGATTATGTGTAGATATTAGAACAAATCACATTTAAAGCCTTTGTCATTATTCAATGTCTGGCTTCTGTATTCTGTATTTCATGATAGCCGTCTTGTTCTACCAGATGTATCCCCACCTATGGAAGAGGCGCCTAGGTCTCTCAAAGTCTTCAGCTCTATAGGCGGACACGGAATAGTATCTCTCCGTCATGGGCGTAGCTACCTTTTTTTCCTGGGGGGGCCTGAGGGGGCACAGTGGAAAACGAGCAAGGAAAAACAAATGTGTTTTTCAGTTTTTCGGGGGCACCGTGGATTCTGGGGGGGGCCGTGCCACCCCAGGCCCCCCCTATCTACGCCCATGCTCTCCGCTTGAAAACATCATAAAATTATATCACCTTATCGCACATAATATACTGAACTATTACGCGTTAGATGGCTATTCAAAAGAATTCATTAGAATTATGGTCTGAAAACTATTTCATGGCCAACGATTCAGACTTTACTTTCAATAATGATTTACATCTGTATACAGAGCCAAAGCTGGCAATGATTCTTCGAGATTTGTGACAGATGGAATGGGCAAAAGGCGTACCAAAAGATCTAACCCCTCTTAAATAAGTCATAAACGTTTCATCAACTTTTTTGAACAATTTTAAACATACAGAGTTTAACAGTCAAACGGAATAAATTCGAAAACGAATAAATGAGGGGGTGTAAGGAAAAACGCTCGGACACGTCGATTTGAAGTTTTAAATGCGCATATTTTGCAAGAAAATGAAATTATATAGGGTGTTCCATGCGACCGTGGCCAATACCAACTTTCTTATTCCAAATGCAACCCCCTGTATATTATTTATTTTTTGAATTCTTCAGAAAATTCTAGACATAATTCATGAACATGTCCTATACCTATCTTCAAACTTTTTTGGAAATATTAAGTGTTTTCAGATTTTTTACAAAAATTAACATTTTGAATGAAAAATATTTTATTTCACAAATTCGATACATTATACTCAATACTTAGTTTCCATTTAACTCTTGTTATGAAGAAAGTAAGCAAAAACCATTACTGAGAAGAAATTTAAAAAAATTCAGATTATCATGTTGCCAAGACGTTCGCGGCGAGCATTTTGAACATTTCCTACATTGACATTAATGTTTCCTTTTTTTTTTTTTGATAATTCAGAAATTATCGATATTTCTTATTGGATTTTAAGTGTAATGTACCGAATTTGTGAAATAAAATAATTTTTATTTGAAACGTTGATTTTTGCAATAAATCTGAAAACACTTAATAGTTCCGAAATAGTTGAAGATAAATATAGGACATTGTGCATGAATTATGTCTAGAATTCTCTGAAGAATCCAAATAATAAATTATATAAAGAGGGTTGCATTTGAAATAAGAAAGTTGGTATTGGCCACGGTCACATGGAACACCCTATATAATATTATTTCCTTGGAAAATATGCGCATTTAAAATTACAAATCGACGTGTCTGAGCGTTTTTCCCAACACGCCCTCATTTATTCGTTATCGAATTTATTCCATTTGGATGTTACACTCTGTATATCCTGGGAGCCATGAATATGCGGGATCTCTGGCCTATACTTTTCTGCGGTTTGGGTTCTCGACTTTTTTGTTCTTGAGTCATTACCATGTTTTATTTTTTCCAGATGTATCTTCCCAGCTTACACAGAAGTTATCATTTTATGGATGAAATTTTTATAGGATTCAATACACTAGCCAATTCATAAAGTTCAGAACTAGGAAAATTGATTTATTTTTTCATGAAATATTCTCAGAAACCATTTTTGGATGATATATAATCTATTAAGGTGATATTCGTTTCCAAATGAAGGTGATCCTGTATCATACGAGGCAAGAAGCAAGTACAGGGTGCGGCACGGAGGATGGATGGTTTTAAAAAAATAATAAAAGCGTTAATTTTTACTCAAAAACACATTTATTGACGGAATCAGATTCTCAAGGAAATAGCATTTGAGACAGTCAAGTGTGGAAAATCACATCAGGCATGTGGTGGCCGAAATCGGTGATGCAGTGCTGGAGGCGCTCTTGGAAGTTCGCGTAGACTCTCTCCAACATCGCTCTCTCAACTTGGGCAACTTCCACGCGAATAGCCCTTTTCAATTCGTCCAGAGTTCGGGGCTTGGTCTCGTATACTCTAGCCTCTGGACGAATTGAAAAGGGCTATTCGCGTGGAAGTTGCCCAAGTTGAGAGACCGATGTTGGAGAGAGTCTACGCGAACTTCCACACTTGACTGTCTCAAATGCTATTTCCTTGAGAATCTGATTCCGTCAATAAATGTGTTTTTGAGTAAAAATTAACGCTTTTATTATTTTTTCAAAACCATCCATCCTCCGTGCCGCACCCTGTCTTGCTGAAATTTAGTGTGAATTTATTGTGTGCGAACCAGTACATAAGATCATCGAATTCATTTTTCTCTATTTCTTCTAATTCCAATTCCAGCCAAGATTTCGCGCAGTATAACACAACAGAATAGCCAGCAAAACTAACAATATTTGCATTCCCCTTGTTTCTGAACATGCTGTTCACGTATATTGAAAATAATATAGGTCCAAAAACAGTTTCTTGTGGCACCCCATATGTTGCTAATTTCCTCTTACTGAACTCTCAATCGACATCAACTATTTGCTCTCTCTGTTTGATAGGTAGCTGCTTAAAAGTTCGTATACAGGGCGCCGAAAACCATAATTATACAATTTCTTCAATAGTATTTCATGTGAAACGATATCAATGGCCTTGAATAGGTCTATGAATATTCCCAGAGAAGCAATTTTTTTGTCTAGAGATTCATATATTGATCTGTCAGTTCTCGAATGGCATCTTCCGTAGATTCCCCTCTCGTGAATCCGAATTGATTTTTGTCAATTATATTATATATTTTTCTAGATACAGAACGATGCGTGATTTCAAAATTTTTTCGAATATTCAATAACTTCGCTACAGGAAACCATGTTTTATTGAACTTTGAAACCTTGCGCTCTTGTTGAAACACCCTTCAGCACCAAATGGACTTCATTGATAAAAAAAGTGAATTGTGATTCGAGCTGTTAAGAGGCACATCGTTTCCATTCCATCCTATCGAGTATTGGTTTCCTAAGGTACTTCATCGGTTGGACATGAAGACAGACAACTAAATCGAGTATTCATCGAAGTGAGCAGATTTCCATCTGGTCGTCACGTTCGGAATGGAAATGAAGGAATGGAAGAAAACTCCAACACCGTTTATGTAAATCTCAAAATGATTTCGAGGTCAGCTCGATGTTAACATGCAGAAATTACTTGGCCGCGGTGGAAGACAAAATGTCAATTCTTCTCGTGATAAAAACCCCGATTACATGTAATTATGCTGTTTATTTCTCGTTTGCGTTGGGAAATTGAAAAATGGATATAGATTCTATAGAGGCAAGTTTTTACGAGGAAGTTTCTTGGATCTCGCACACGCTGGCTATTATTTCACGATAACCAAGGACTGCACGTGACAATCTCGAACCTCGGTCATGATTTCCTCCGGAGGGATCTTGTAAATCTGTCATGTATTTGATGCATGTTGATGATCCGATTGCCTTCGCCTCATGTGTGTCCACGTATGCCACTGGTCTAGTTTCTAGCAGTTTTTTTCTCGAATTTTGGTCTCCTAGGTCGTCCACTATTCAACATGCAGTAAGAATGATGTTATCGATTGAATTTCTGTTGATTCATGAAGGAGCAAAATTGGAATTCAATTAAACCATGACCTCATTTCTTCTTAATGAGTAAACCTCCAGAAGAAACCCGCCCTAAGAAAAGCAAGGCATTGTCAGATTATTACTGACAAAAACCTCCTTCCCTCAACTCTGTATCCCCCAGATATGAAGAAGCTTTTCTTGTCCGTGAGCAGCTGTATCTGGTTAATGGTTCCTGGGTCATCTTTCCACATCTTCCTGGGAGCCAGGATAATATCAGTGGATTGAGTCTGCTTGAACGACAGTCCTCTGCTCCCTCTGATATTTGGCTTCGTTTTTCCTATCTATTTCATCATCTTCTTCCTTTTTATACACAGGTCATTCGTCTCATTTGCTGCTCCAACATATATTTATTCGATGTCTGGCAGATTTTTTCCTTGAGTTTCTTGGTTTATTCATAAATGTTCAATATAATGTACGAAAGAGGTCCTCATACTCATCCTTGGGGTACTCCATGTGATCTAAGATGCCATTCAAGAGCTTTTTATTCGAAACAAAATGAACTGCGTCAAAAGAGATATCGTATTCAATCGTTTTCAAAAGTATGTAATCTCCGAGAAAATCGCTTTGGAATCATTTAAAACTCAATAACAACTTGAATCGATCCAATAAAAAATCAGTATGGGACATTTCGTCAATCTGGTCGTCTTTTTTCTGAAGTTTGGTTCTCTGCATATGCTTCATGAATGTTCTTATTTTGAAATGTATTTGAAAAGTCAGTTCATCAACGGCTTCCATTTGAAACGAATTTTCTGAAAATGCCAAGACGTAAATTTACAAACGCTGAGGCTAATAGGGCTATCGGAATGCTACAGGGTGGCCTAACTCAGGTTGTTGTAGCGGAAAGGCTCCAAGTCAGCCAGTGTGATATCTCGATTTTGAAATAGGTTCAGGGAGACAGGTTCCGTGTTGGAAAGACCAAGGCTTGGTGGGCGACAAAAAACAACACCTGCTCAGGATCGTTTCATCACCGTTTCGGCGAGAAGAAACTCTACATCTACGTGTAGAATGCTACGGAGTACTCTTCAAAATGCAGATGGGGTTCAAGTTTCCATCGAAACCATCAGACGACGTTCGAGAGAGGTGAATCTAGGTTCTAGACGTCCATTAAGAGTTGTTCCATCCACACGTGACCATAAGCAAGGCAACATATCAATTGGAACGATCAATGGCGTAGTGTCCTTTTCACTAATGAATCCAGATACGGACGATTTTCAGATTCTCGAAGAATAAGGGTATGGACAATCCCACGCATACCCCGTAATCGTCGCTATGTCCAAGAAGTCCATTCCGAGGGGGTAGTGTTATGGTATGGGCCGGGATATGTTTCAACAGGCACACAGATCTACACATTTGTACTGGGAATATGACTGCCTTACACTATAGGGAGCGTGTCATTGACAATGTTGTGCCAAATTTTCACGCTGCTTTCGGTGAAACTTTTCAATTTCTAGACGATAACGCCAGACCGCATCGTGCAGCCATAGTTGAGAATGCGCGCGAGGAGCTTGGTATTCCACATTTACCAATACCTCCGCACTCACCAGATTTGAATAGCATAGAACATGCATGGGATATGCTCCAAAGAAGATTAGATAATCATCAACCTACCCCAGAATCCTCAAATGATCTGAGAGAGCTTCTGCCCCGTTTATGTAACCAAATTCCTCAAGAAATGTTCAACAACCTCGTGTGTAGTATGCAAAGAAGATATTGAGCTGTTTTTGATGCCGTGGAGGCCATACATTATTACATATTGATAGTCTCAAAATGCTCGAATTCTCTGGGAATAAAATTTCGTTATTTTACTCGATTTTCCTTAACGACGCTGCAGACGTACACGCTAAAATTAATTTGCAACTTGAAATCATATTAATATGAATTTTCATCACCAAAATCTTTTTTTGAATATATTTTTCTGCAAATTGAGTCAATATCTCTAACTCATGTGGAGCAGTTTATTTCGTGACGAAACGAACTTGAAAAAATGTTCATATTGAATCTTCTTTTGGACATCACAAAAAGATTGTTTCTTATCTTTCAAATTATTCCTCCGTCAAGAGTTCCACTACTCGGAGATTATAATGAATGCACACTGCACGCATATTGTTAGCATAACAAGTTGTGTGCAAGGTTGAACAATACCAACCTGCTTCAATATAAGCGAGTACGTTTCATGTAATTATTATATCACGGAAATCTTATCTGTAAGCTTGTTCTCACTCAATAATGCGAATCTCGGCACCAAAATCAAGAAGACGAAGTTCAAGGTGTTCCTTGCAACTTCTTTCTAGTCTCGAGAATCGACGTCGTCTGATGAAGCTCAGCATTAACCTATTCGAATATGGAATAGCTCCATAATACAATTCGAACTGACATACAAAAAAATAATCCAAATGTTCGAAGAGAAATTCAAAATATTCGAAAGTTGATAAATGTAGAGACGAGAAATATGAAAAAGAATTGAACATCCTGAAATAGATGAAAAATAGAGGGTTTTCAACTTTTGAAGCTGACATTTTTTGACATTTGATATGTCGAATCTACGCCATTAATAAAAATTGAACGATACACGTTTCAACAACGCATTGAAATCTTTAATTTTCACTGTAAGAATGGTGAAAATTAGGCAGAAACAGTTCGTAAAACTCGAACAGTTTTGAGTCTACGTGAAGCACCTTGTCTGACCGCAATACAGAAATTGGTGGGAAAATTTGAGCTGTTGGGACAAGTGATGTGAAGAAGAAAACCCGTGCACGATGCTCAAGAACAGTCGAGATTATTGCAGCTGTAGCCGAAAGTGCTGAAGAAATTCCAGGTTTGTCCATTACTCGTCGTTCTTTCTGATTAGGCATTCGACAAAATGATTGATGATTTTTATGACAGGAATTGGATGGTATTGATCTGCCGTGCCGTGTGGTAAAGCTTTTTTGGAGATGAACCAAAAAACCTGAGCATTTTTACCGTAGCAAACGCAACTATATTTTGAGTCAACAATTCACGACTGGACTTGGCCATTGAATTAATTTTAATCGTCGTAGCGAATGAATTCATGAAAACGTGATAGAGAGACAAATATCCAAGAACTGAGGAACGCAACAAGAGATTATTACGTTGTAAATGCGCTTATCATCATTCTACTCATTAACAATACTCGATGTATTTATGCAGCTGAAAACTTCACTTCCTATTTTTTTCAACAATCTGATGTCCTTGTACAAAGAAGTCTACTCAAATCAGCTGCGTTTCTACGTAGCGACGATCCCGTAGGTGTTTATTGGTATTACGAAGGGAGTACATAGAAATTACTTATCTTTCTGCAGTGGAAGATATGAGAATTCATACAGAGTGTAACAGCCAAATGGAATAAATTCGATAACGAATGAATGAGGGGGTGTTAGGAAAAACGCTTGGACACGTCGATTTGTAATTTTAAATGCGCATATTTTTCAGGAAAATAAAATTATATAGGGTGTTCCATGCGACCGTGGCCAATACTAACTTTCTTATTTCAAATGCAACCCCCTGTATTATTCATTATTTGGATTCTTCAGAAAATTCTAGACATAACTCATGTACAATGTCCTATATCTATCTTCAACTTTTTCGGAAATATCATTTGTTTTCAGATTTTTTACGAAAATCAACATTCTTAATGAATATTATTTTATTTCACAAATTCGATACATTACACTCAATACCTATTTCCCATTTACCTCTCGATATAAAAAAAGTAAGCAAAAACCATTACTGAGAAGAAATAAAAACGTTCACGGCGAGCATTTTGAACATTTCCTACATTGACATTTATGTTTTTTTTTGTTTTTTTTTTAATAATATAGAAATAATTAGTAATACTCATTAGGTTTTGAGTGTAATGTACCGAATTTGTGAAATAAAATAATTTTTATTTAAAACGTTGATTTTTGCAATAAATCTGAAAACACTTAATACTTCCGAAATAGTTAAAGATAGGGTAGGACATTGTGTATGAATTGTGTCTAGAATTCTCTAAAGAATCCAAAAAATGAATAATATACAGGGGGTTGCATTTGAAATGAAGAAAGTTGGTATTGGCCACGGTCACATGGAACACCCTATATAATATTATTTTCTCGAAAAATATGCGCATTTGAAATTCGACGTGTCCGAGCGTTTTTCCCAACACGCCCTCATTTATTCGTTATCTAATTTATTCTATTTGGCTGTTACACTCTGTATGTAGGGGCAGTATTTACTTTATTATTAGAATTGGAATGCAGGCCAAGCTACAGAGGGTTTTTCTCATTCAACCTAAACTAACTCATGAAAAATATACTAACTGACAAAGAAACTACAACACCCAGAAGGACCTGCTTGAATTTCAATTATTTTTTGGTAAAACATAGATAGTATATAGCAAAGAGTAAATGATTAAAATTTGGAGAAAACAGCTGGTTTCTTGTAAAATTCAAAAAATGTGCAAAAAACGTCTGAAATATTCAAGTAACAAAAAGTGTTCACATGAAAACCTTCACGATTTTTTTCTCCAAATTTAATCATTTACTCCATGCTATACTATCTATGTTTAGTCGAACAAAAATTTAAATTTGAACAGATTCTTCTGGGTGTTGCAGTTTCTTTGTCTGTTAGTATAGTTCGTAGCTGAAAGCCCAGCAAATTCGTTAGATAGTGAATGTCCCAAAATCGGTATCATATTGATTTAGTTGCGTTTTAAAGGCAGGTCACTTCCAATTCTTAAATCAAACACACCATCCTGGGACCATAAAAAGGTCAGATCCGAAGACGCTAAAGAAAAAAACCTGTAGCTCTACACATATGAGTACTATAGCCGAAGATAATCTGATTTCAACTTTGAATCGTGCAGAACCGTATTCAGTTCAACTCTGCTCTTACTGTTCCTGTTTGACGTTCAGGGCGTAAATAATCTTCCACGCAGGCGAAACAAAAAATGAGCAAACAGATACAAGCGTCATAGGAGACCGATAAACATGCGAAATGACAACCCCGCTTCCGGTAGACCAATAATTCGACCTCTTTCAAATTCACTCGTCTGGCGATAAATTCCGCGTACTCGTGCTCTAGGTATTTTAACAACAACTTTGAATATCTTCGAACAGCTGGTTTGTTGTGAAATTTAAAAATTTGCAAAAAAAAACATGAAAAAACCAAAAATAATTAAAATTTAATCAGCTTCATCTGGTTGTTGCAGTTTCTTTGTCAGTATATTAGGAGAGTATGGAACAAAGTGATAATGAAAATAAGCGTCAAAAAAGGTGAAGCTAAGTGGAAAGTGCTCCAATACCACAACAGAAACAGGCCCAGGAGTCACTATTTTGGGCTCTTGTTTGGGCCTCTTTCAGGCAGAGATACCTGTAATGGGAAATTGGAAATATGCATGGAGATTATGCTGAGCAGAAACTGTTACAGATGTGATGAGGCCAATGAATATGACAGACTGGGTAAAAATATCATGGACCTTTTGGATCTGGTTGATGCTGAAGTTTATATGAATCGTGGAATGGTTGTGTGAACTGCCGATGGTGTAAAGGCAAAGACAGCTCTGACGGGTGGCACAATGAACCTAAAGGTCGTAGTGTACTTGAACACCTTAAGGTATACAATGTGCAACACGGAAGCTTCTGGTCAGTTTTTGCTTTGTGATTTAATTTTTGTGTTAAGTGGTTCAGTCCTCCTTCTGTTAATTGCATCGAAACAAATTGTTTACTAATAGTCTTCTTTCTTGGCATTATGTGACAAATGTGTGATAAGTAACTGTCAATTCGCTTATGTTTTGATCACAAGGAATATCCAATATGTCTCGTTTCGACATTCGCTAAGGGTCTACATCCCTGAAAAAAAGGGACTCAGAAACGATTCATTTTTTCTGATTGATGAAGAGATGTATGAGTGTATAAAGATAATAATAATACAAAAAATTATTCTATGAGTATTAAATGAAAGAAAAATTCCCCATCATTTTTGGTTATTTTGTAACATCTCCACCATCCAAACGAAAAAATATTTTTGTGTTTTTTCATTTCAGTATCGAAGTCCATCATTTAGATAATCAAACGTCTATCTCATTTTTCTTTTAGAATTTACCGTTTTTTTGTAAATAATATTACAACAATGTGTTGTTTTCGCGAAATTCATTTCTTTGAATTTTTCTATCCGAAATGATAAATATCGATTTTTATCAACGACAATTTATTAAGGTTTGTTTCAGCCGTCGATTAGTGAAAATTAATTGTTTCTTACAATTGTGGATTCTCAGATGGAATTGAATTTCTCTAAAATGACACGCCCCACAGGTTTCTCCTCCCAGATGACTGATAAAGGAAAACTAGAGTATTATACAACCAGTGTGAGATCTAGTTCAGTGTAGGATTTCTTGTTATATTCCCTGCGCCCCAACGTTTGTTTTATCAAGCTGAATAATCCAATAAATAAAAATTAATGCACTGCACTGCCATCTGGCGGTATACGTTTCTCATTTTGAAGGCTGAAGACTCTTAATATTATGAATACCTTGTCGAAGGTCAAGGTCAAAAGACATTTTGCGAATTCGAGACCGAAAACTTTCGCAATTTCTATTCAGATGACATGGTGATTTTCCATGGCCTTCTTCAAGTTTCATTTCTCAATCGACATACGATATGTTCTCTCTTAATGCTATAGATTTCAGTGAGAGACTAGACAGGAAATGGGCCTTGTTTTCCGTTGCACTTATTTTGATTCAAAGTCAGGCTATTTCTCCCCAAAACATGTGGCCGATTGTATCTAATTCATTGGACGGAAAAAACCACGACTTTTTCATCAGAAAGGATCTTGAATAAATGAAATTATAGACAATGAGCTCTCTTCGCTCCCATAATTGCCGAGAGGCCGAAAACAAAATTAGATCCGGAGATACGGGCCTGCGTAGCCATTTTTTTGTTTATTTGTTGCAGCTCCCGGTGTTAGCTTGCTTGCCTGTGATGGCCTGGGGGCAAGTTGGAACAGCCATCATTTATAAGTGTAGCGATACGAAGAACTTGATTCTGAGTTGCCTTTGCTTAAGATGTTGATGACCTTACACACGAACCCCGTTGCTCCTCTAAGAACGCAATATCTTGCCCTTTTAAAATACGCTTCACTTCCTACCCGAAATATCATTCCGGACGTTTCGGTTTTTTCATCATTTTCAGGTTTTTGGAATTGAAGAATTCTCATTTTGATTTTTATGCTGAACAATACTCACTATCTAACGAATTGTAATGTTTTAAGGTAATTTTCTTTCTTTCCATTGCAAATTCTTGGGTTTTCGATCTTAACCCTAATATAAGCAGAGGGCGGTTATACTCTCGCCGACGGCTTCCGCACCGATTCTCCATTCAAACAGTGCCTTTCGTTTTTCCAAGTTCACGCCCTAAATTTTCACCTAAAAAAAGCTTGTTTTTTAAAATTGAAGTAAAAAGATGTCTTGAGGGCACTCCAGTTTCTTCTCTTTGAAAAAATTATTTTTTCGCATGAAAAAATCGGCTACGGCACCGATTCTCCATTCAAAAAGTGCCTTTCATTTTTCCAAGTTTACGCTCCCAATTTTTCACCTGAAAGCTTGATTCTTTCTTTAAATTGAAGTAAAAAATGTCTTGAGGGCACTTCAATTTCCTCTCTTCGAAAAAATGATTTCTTCGCATGAAAAAATCGGGTTGAATTTGAGAGTCTATGAAAATTGATTCATAATTGTTTCTAGGCGGTTGTTCATCAATTTTTTTTTGAAAATTCGTTGGAGTGCCCTCGACAAATCAACTTTCATAGTTTTAAAAATTCCATTAGGATAGGCGCTTAAATAATACAAAAAATGATGAAAATACTAAAAAGACTTCCAGAAAGTGTGAAATCGCAGAGAACTATCTGAAATTCCAGGAGAATTGAAAAAAATAAGCTTTAAGGTGAAAAATTAAGGTAGTGACCTTGGAAAAATGAAAGGCACTTTTTGAATAGAGAATCGGTGCCGTCGGCCAGAGTATAACGGCCCCTTAAGGGTAAAGTGGATCATCAATTTGAAGGATTTGTAATTTTATAGTTTTTTTTTTGTTGCATAGCCTTGAAAAGGCAGTTTTTGATATGGTCATACAATTTAAACCTTTCGTCTAATTGTATTCATCCAGATTGTTTCCACAGAAACTAAGAATTTTCGACAGGAAAAGAGTTACAGCAACTTTTTGGAAATACACATTTGCAAAAAAAACCCGGTTGATTTTTTAACTATTTTCTTGGCACCGATTTTGAGAGCTCACGCACGTTTCGTGTTTTGTGTTTGGTCTATAATTCAACCATGAATCGTCTCACGAACGAAAAACGTATGCAATTCATTGAATTTAATTATCAAAATGCGTGCTCTTCTTCCATTTTATTGTCAGTTTAATCAACCCACTGGAGCGACTATTCAGGCTATTGTCAGTAAATTTCGTACCAAATTTACATTGTTTGACATTGAACCACCAACACGCTTACGTACAGTGCGAAATGAAGAAAATATCGCAGCGGTATCGGCCAGTGTTAGTGATGACCATCAATTCTCGATTCGACGCCGTTCGCAGCAATTGGTTCTCTGTTACTCAACAATGTGGAATTTTTTGCGGAAGGATTTAGGTGTGGAGCCTGTCCAAATACGACTAATGCAAGAATTGAAGCCGAACGACCTACCTCAACGCAGAATTTTTGGTGAATTTGAAAGTTGAACACTCTGTATCTCGAAAACGAAACGTCTGCGACCCCATGTTTATGAGACTCTTTTTTTCTCAAACTTACCAGATGAATCTGCCCTTTTCGTTTGTACGTTCAATTTAGGAACACCCTGTATGTACTATTGATTCAAATGAAGATTTCATGCATTTTTCTGAATTTTATAGGTTTTTTTTTCTAATTTCCTATAGCTCTCAAATATTACCCTTTATCAAATGGAGATAGATATCGATATGCGTTTTTTTCCATATACACTGCACAAAAAAATTAACTCGAATTTATTCTACAACTGAAGGTGTTCTCAATGATAATTATTTTTATCAGAATTATGCATGCATATGTTATCCACTTTCAACGTTTTTCTTCAATACAGATGTTTTCTCCCAGCAGGAATAAAAAAAGATGATATTATCAGATTTTGAATGTATTGGCTCCATTCTAAAATCAGTTATTCTCGATCAATTCTAGTGATCAATAGTTTTTCTTTCGTTTGATTTTCTACACTCTATCGCTATGCAACGCGAAACACGCAATTTGACCCAAGAGGAATGTGCCCAAGCGGTAGTTTTGCGAGAAGAAGGGTGGACATACACAAGAGTTGCAGAAACGTTTGGAGTTTCCCATACAAATGTGTCCAGAATGTTGCAGCGATTCAGGGAGACAGGTATGAATGTCCGAAGACCAGGACAGGGTAGACCACGGGTAACAACTGCCATTCAAGAACGTTACTTGAGAGTTTCTTCGTTGAGACAACGGTTTGCAACCGCTCGCCTCCTTCAAAATCATCTTGAGCAAACTCATGAGGTGCAAATTAGCACTCAGACAATAAAAAATTGCCTCAGAGAATATGATTTAAGGCCTCGTGTCGCGTCAAGAGGCCCAGCTCTTGCCCCAGCCCATCGAAGGGCGCGTTTGGATTTTGCGAGAGAGCATATCCATTGTGAAGAGGCCGATTGGGAAAGAGTTCTCTTCACAGATGAGTCTAGATTCTTCCTCTACCATTGTGATCGACATTCCCTTGTATACAGACGTCCACATGAAAGATATGCTCAGTGCAATTTCCTGCATACTACTGGTTTCGGGGGAGGATCGATTATGGTATGGGGTGGAATATCCTTGACTGCTCGAACAGACCTAGTGGTCGTTGATAATGGAGCTATGAATGCTGATAAGTATGTAAGGAACACTGTTGAAGAGTGCACATGAGAGAACATAAAAAGTAAGTTATAAAGTCAATGTAGAGTTAACTTTCATTAAAATTGAGATTTTCAGAATGTGCGTTAATTTTTTTGCGCAGTGTATTTTGTATTCATCTATCTAGTAACTCAGTGGTTATGGCGATTGACTCTGATGCAAGAAGTCTCGAGTTCAATCCCGAGGCTAGGAAAAAAATGTTATAGTCTCGGTAGTGGGCCACCATTTCACACTTAAGGTGGCGTGAGGACACAGAAACAAAGTCTAGTTTTGAGCTTCAAAGCTTGTAGTTTCTGAGGGGTCTCCTAAGGAGACCTAGGAGTAAGCAGCATAATCAATATAGCTTCTAGAGAGGACTTTCCATTTGAAATTGTCTCATTGCCCCAGCCTGTAGGTACGTGTTGATAGACAATAACGCAACTTAATGTTCCAGACGACTTCGAACAAAGAAATATATCGGTATTGCACAAGCATCGATTCAAGGAGAAATGCGCTTTTTCCCATATTTCATTACAGTGGCGTATTAATTATTAGTCACCACTAACACGGTTTACTCTGTCGTTCAGGATAAATTGAATTCGGAATTGAAAAAATTTTCGAACTTGTTTATTTCCTCGCGTGCTTGGGTTAGCTGACCTATTTAGCTTGAGTCGAGTTGTGTCATCGTGTTATTGTTTGAGATTTGGTCGATCCATCTGGAAAGTCGTCAGCACATGTTAATTAATCGAAGCCACATTCAGTCAATTCCCCATCCTCTTCATCCAATAGAGTTTTGAATACGTGAATTTATAAACGAACAAAAAAACTTTCCGTTCACTCCAGAGCTTTTCTAACTCGTGTGTTTCAACATGCGAGCATAAAAAATTCGCATTGTTGTGCAAGGTGGTGGTGAAGATGAAAAAATTACAATAGGCGGATGAAACGTTAGACGGTTTGATTTCACAGAGTTGTGAAGAATTAACCCCACCTGTTGTACCAGTTCCCTTCAAGTTCGCTTCTTTATCTGCTCAAAAATTCGCGTATAGGGTTACCTTTTCAGTTGATCACGTTCTCGTTGGAACGAAACGAAAAAAATTGTAACTAATTGGCTGTGCCATAAAAGGAAAGTGAAACACGATATTCGAATAGAAACCGAGTTATGTATGAGGAGGTGTCGCTCATTTCAGTATGGAAGATGAAAATCAAAAGAATCGAATGAAAACTTCTCAGAATATAATTCATGTCTACATAATGTTATGTCCAACACTTTTGATACTTCGAACCAATTGTCATCATTACATAGTATAAAACAAAGTTGCTTTAATTCGCTGTCTGTACCTATGTATCCTTAAATTTTCAAAACTACGCAACGGATTTTGAAACGCTTTTTTAGGTGAAGTGATTCAAGAGGAAGGTTTATATGTATGATACATGCATAATATTGTAGAGAAACACTGATGCATTTATAGGTTTCTAATGTGATGTCGTAAATAAACACATTTTGTTGCACTTACATTGCAAACACTGACTGAACCCCAGGAGATAGATCAGAATAATGTACTCGGTATTGTAAAATCATTAATCATCCCTTGATGGCGCAATCCATTCTCCGTAACTATTGCTTCAGCCTCATTCTCGGCAAAGTAGGGTCCAATGATCCCGCCGGACCATAAACTGCACCAAACAGTCACACGTTGGGGATAGAGAGGCTTTTCAACAATAACTCTTGTGTTTTCCGATGCGACAAATTTGCTTGTTGACGAAGCCACAAAAGTGGAAATGTGCCTCATTGCTCAAGATGATTTTTCGATGGAATTCCGGATCATTTTCATGCATTGCAAGGACCCAATCAGCAAAGACATGATGTCGTTGATGATCGGCCGGTTTGAGTTCTTGTGTTGACTGAAGGTTATAAGGCTCGAGACCCAAATCTCCATGCAGAGTAAGGTGTAATGACGTTTGCGAAATGCCTAATTCTAAAAAACGACATCGAATGGACAAACCTAGGTTTTCTCCAACACTGACCGACGGCTACGGCACCGATTCGCCATTCAAAAAGTGCCTTTCATTTTTCCAAGTTCACGCCCTCAATTTTTCACCTAAAAGTTGAGGGATGTCTTGGGGGCACTCCAATATCTTCTCTTTGAAAAAATTTTTTTTCGCATGAAAAAATCGGCTACGGCACCGATTCTCCCTTCAAAAAGTGACATTCATTTTACCAAGTTTACGCCCTCAATTTTCCACGTAAAAGCTTATTTTTTTTAAATTGAAGTTAAGGGATGCCTTGAGGGCACTTCAATTTTGTCTCTTTGAAAAATTATTTTCTTGCATGAGAAAATCGGGTTGAATTTGAGAGTCTATGAAAATTGACTTCATAATGGTTTTTCGGCGGTTGTTCATCAATTTTTTTCAGAAAATCCATCGAAGTGCCATCGACAAATCAATTTTCTTCATTTAAAAAAAAATTCCATTTGGATTGGCGCTTGAATGATGCAAAAAGTTATGGAAATACTCAGAAAACTTCCAGAAAGTGTGAAATCGCAGAGAACTGTCTGAATTTCAAGAGAATAAGAAAAAAAAAAATCAAGCTTTCAGGTGGAAAATTGAGGGCGTGAACTTTATGAATGGGGAATCGGTGCCGTTTGCCAGAATATGACGTCCCCTTAGGGGCATATGGAGTAATTTTAGGGGTAATAGCTCTCTTGTGTATAGAATCTTCATCCCACAGAAACTCGCTTTTAGGACAATGTTCAGAAAAAATTCAAAGAATCATGCAGGGGTCTTTTCAGACCAAATAACATTTTGACGATACGTGCATCATAAATAGACAAATGTTTATTATTCACCCTCAAAAATAAAGAATATTTTATTCAAAATAAAAACGTCAATCACACCAGACGCGTGCTCACTTTTCTTTATTCGCTGCACACGTTGTCACTTGCACAAAAAGGTGTCTGTATGAAATTGTTAAATACCCTCCCGATAAGGTATCAAAGAATACACACAACCAAACTTATATGGAATCACCCAGTATTAAGATGAAATATTATTTTGATATCTTTTTCGTTAGAAGCAAATGAAAAGTGCATGTGTTTACTCACAAAAACAGTTAGGTTTATAAGCACTTGATAAGATTTGGCTTTGCAGTGTCGATTTTACCATTTCGTTCGAACGTCGCAGTGAATTTATATTTTGTTTTTTTGCGAAGTTTTAACAAAAATGCCTCATATGGGGTTATCGGAAGTCCAGAGAGGAAGAATTATTACTATGGCAGAACAAGGTATGTCACAAAGACAGATTGCAAGAACGGTGGGGGTTACACAAGGGGTTGTTTCAAAAACCTATGCAAGGTTTCTGGAGTTAGGAACCCTAAAGAATAGGCCGATAAGAAGTCGTGGAAGAGTAACTACAGAAAGGCAGGATCGCTTTTTAGCCCAAACAGCAAGAAGAAATCCCGCAGTATCTCATTCAGAGCTTCAAAGGCAATTTTTGCAAGCTACAGGTGTTGTGTTTCTGTGGAAACTATCAGAAAAAGACTTCGCGCTCGAGAATTAATCAAGAGAAGAGCGTTAAGAGTTCCAGAACTATCAAGGCAAAATAAAGTTGACCGTTTTAATTGGTGTTTAGAGCATGGAAATTTGACTATTGAAGATTGGAAAAATGTCTTATTTTCGGATGAGACCAGAATTGGCCTACGATCAGACGACCGGCGTGTTCGCATTTTAGGAGGTAGAGGGAGGCAAGCTAGGCTCCAAGCTGCAAGACCGATCCCTAAATACAAAGGAGGTACTGTAATGTTTTGGGGCGGAATTATGTTTGGTGAGAAAACTCCTTTAATTCCCATTAGACAATCTCTGACAGGGCCTAGGTATGTTGATCTAGTGATACAACCTGTAGTGAGGCTCTGGCGAGGTGCTTTTGGAGATTATTTCCTATTTATGCAGGATAATGCACCTCCACATACCAGCAGAGTGGCAAAAATTTTTTTCGAAACAGAAGGTGTGACTGTTTTAGAGTGGCCTTCTTGTTCACCGGACCTTAATCCTATCGAGCACTTGTGGGATAGGATCAAAAGAAAAATTAGAGCTCGTCAAAATAATCCTGGTAACGCAGAGCAACTTATACAAGCGGCTTTAGAGGAAGGGCAAATGTTAAAGAAGAAGAAATTAAAAACTTAATAGAAAGCATGCCTAGTCGAATTCAAGCTTGTATCAATGCCAGGGGTGGTAATACTGATTATTGATTTGTTAAAATCGTTTTATTTGTTGTTCAATTCTCAGTTACATAAAAATTATTTTTAGAGAAATTTACACTTTTAATTTTCTGTTCTATTATAAAAATAATATTTTAATAATTTATATTATTTTTGTAATAAACTTGTTTTGGGAAAACTGCTCTTCACTTTTCAGCGTTTTTTTTTAATTAAAATTCGTTTTTTCCAAATAACAGGGTGATTCCATATAAGTTTGGTTGTGTGTATATGAGGAAAGATCTTTCAGACAGAGATCCAGAAATTTTTAATACAATGTGAGCCATATTCCTTGGCCGAATATTACAATATTTGCCGAATGCAACATAGTTTAAAGTTTTTTACTGAAATTTCTTTTTTTCCTGATTTTTTTTTTCACTTTTATCGTCTGCACAATATTACTGTTGTAGCTCGATACTTTTCGAAATAAGATGTATCAATCTATCTATGTTTTGTTGAATTCTTTGCTTTATGTATTTCTCCTCAAAACTTCCACTTAACCTTTCCACGATCGAATGGCTTGCACCAGTAGTTGTTCTTGTATGTAAATCAGAGTGAACCAATCCACTATAATCGTAATATTGTTTTGATCATCAATAAATATTCATTAGTTCTCTGTGGCGCCATCAACGGCGTGAATACAGAAATAATTTATATACCTTCCTGAGAGTCCGAGGAAAATTTTATAGTTTTCGATTCATTTCGAAACATGACATAAATAATTCATCTCATTTAGTATTTACTTGCGAATTGATACTGGTAATGGGATCGGGGCATGCTTCGATATTGAATTATTAGATGTCGGGAGCGAGCTCAGCAAATTATACCGACTGCTTCTCTACGGGATAATTTCCTTCGGTTTTCACTCGGGAAAGATAGATAGTACATTCATCGAAAGAAAAGCTGAAAAGGCCTTTGGAAGAGGTAGTGAACATCCAAATGAAGACCTAAAAAGTTAGTTGATTATGACTCCGCTGACGACGCAATAACAGCGAGAATTCACCGAAAAACAACAAGGACCAATTGCGAAAATGAAGAAATAGAACTTGACACATAGAGAGAGATATCCAATTGAAGGATAATCTCAAACATTCAGTACAAACAATGCGAAAGAGAAAAAATTCTATGAACTACATCGATTATCGATCACCGGACACTATTCGCAATTTTCCAAGCAAGAAAATCTTTTCCACAAATGGCATCCCGTCCAACTCACAGGAAATATAATCTTTTATCTCCATTTATGCATCTATTTGTTCACGCGGAGTAAATAGCTTTTAAAAGTAATATCTTTCAGAGGAGGTGTCCGTATCAGCTGCGTCAACTTACGCTGGATGCAGTTTCATCGATACTACGACTTACTACGTCTTAATTATTCCCATGTACATGTTTCATTATGACGATAAGTAAATATTGACGAAGAATTGCTTCAGGCTGAAATCGGGAAGGACAACAACCGCTCAGAGCTACCTGTGTGTCGTATAATAATGTTTCAGATGTGAAAGGTAATAGAGTTGATTCCATTGTCAATCGGCCAATGTGCAAGGTGAACTGCAACGAAGATCTTATAATAGAAAAGGGCCTGCCTGCATACGTATTATGGTCATCCACCTCTGTAGAGGAAGGATAGCGTGCTCGTTTCGTCACCAGGCCTCTGCTTATACGAATAGATAATTCAGTGTTTACATCCGCTTTGTGGATTTTTCCATCTGCATTTCGCTCGCCAATCTTCGAAATTCTGGAGCATCGTTGATGGTATTGAACCTTCTCAACTTATTCAACAAGTCGCAGCCAAATCAAACGCCAGAATAAAGACGAGATACAAATTCTCGGATAACGCACCCAGGCAATACAAAAAACCCTACTTCTTTTTAAAAAACTGTGACGCCTTTTGTTACTTCTCCGAGAGGTCGTTGATATCTCTATATCACCTCCAAATGTCCGCCACCAGATTATTCCCTGCGAAGTGCGAAGTCTTAGCAATATCCCACGTGAAAATTCTCAAACAAGGCACACTCGCTGATTTTATTGATATTTATAAGAGCTCGCATGAAAATCAAATTACGTCTTTCACGAGGAACCTCACCCATATTTATACGGGAAACTACTGAACGTATTTTCATGAAATTCAGCACTTATAAGTATTTCACGATGCTGATGAAATCTAAAATATTTTCAAGGCATGAGCACCTCCGGTTTTTCCGGAAATGACGTCAACTTCCGTTTTTCAAATTAGAACACCATTTTTTTATTGCAGAAATAGATTCCTTAGAAAATTTCAAGTTTTTTTGATGTAACATTTTTCAGTTTTGGTTGGAAAATTCTCTCTGAGCGGGAAAATTCGAAAAAAAAATCGAAAATAGAGCTCCGCTGAAACAAGAATAACTTCGAGGTTTTTGGATGGAAAATTTTCATTTTTGGGATTTTTCAAGATGTAAGATTGATGTATATCCACTTTAAAAATCGAAATCGCGATTCATGATACAGGGGGTGAAAAAATCGCTTTCAAAGTTAGGGATGACAAAATCGTGAAAAATCAATTTTTTCAAATTAGAACCCCATTTTTCTATGGCAGATATTGAATCTACGTTAAAAAATAATGTGAGTGTATGCATCACACCCTTGCCCTAAAATGGATATTAACTCAGAAAATATCCATTTTAGGGCAAGGGTGTGATGCATACACTCACATTATTTTTTAACGTAGATTCAATATCTGCCATAAAAAAATTTTGTCATTCCTAACTTTGAAAGCGATTTTTTCACCCCCTGTATCATGAATCGCGATTTCGATTTTTAAAGTGGATATACATCAATCTTACATCTTGAAAAATCCCAAAAATGAAAATTTTCCATCCAAAAACCTCGAAGTTATTCTTGTTTCAGCGGAGCTCTATTTTCGATTTTTTTTTCGAATTTTCCCGCTCAGAGAGAATTTTCCAACCAAAACTGAAAAATGTTACATCAAAAAAACTTGAAATTTTCTAAGGAATCTATTTCTGCGATAAAAAAATGGTGTTCTAATTTGAAAAACGGAAGTTGACGTCATTTCCGGAAAAACCGGAGGTGCTCATGCCTTGAAAATATTTTAGATTTCATCAGCATCGTGAAATACTTATAAGTGCTGAATTTCATGAAAATATGTTCAGTAGTTTCCCGTATAAATATGGGTGAGGTTCCTCGTGAAAGACCCTGTATGTGAGGAGTGCTTTTTGAGTGATCTCGGGGAGTTGAAATTTTGAAGCAGCCAAGTTCTTTTGAGGTTCAACTGTCAGCCTGGTTTCGTAGTACTACATTATCATACTGCAGTATTCCAAGTTGTGCAAAAAAGTATTTAAATGTCTTCTGTGGGTTTCTTTTTTCGAATGAACTATCACAAAGTAACGGACTACTCTGTCCATCATTTTCCAGTAAAATTTCAACAGTCCATTCTTGATTTTTGTACAAGAAAATGGCATAACTCAATCTTCCAACCAATGTCTTTACGTGAAATATTTCCAGTATTAACAGAGAAAAAGTTTTCTTCAACATTCGCCAGGTCTTCGGAATTATTAAAATCACATAATATTTTTTCAATTTAATTATTTTCCCAAAGTAAATAAACATTTCGATGAATACGTAAATACTTCGACTGTTATGTAGAAAGGACAACGTTGCTTTTTCAACTGACAGGAAAATGACTTTAACCTAACATTTTCAAAATATACACGGTAAAATCTGTCAAAACTTCATGGCCAATCGGGATACATTATAAAAGTGAATAGAGTATATGTAAAATAATTAGGTGACCTCTCAATGTGAAGTACAGGGTGACCCAAATTGGTTGATTTTGGCTGTTTCCGGTACTTTTAGTCTAGATAGGTGGAAATGTTGAGAGGAGTCCAGGGCTCGATTTTCGTGAAAACTCCATAACTGTAATTTATGAAATTTGTTTTTCAGATATGACGAAATTTTGATATTTTGGTGATTTCGAAAATGTGCCATAACTTCTTCTTTTTCAGAAATATCTAAAACGGCAAAACTTTCTACAGGCACTTTTTCATTAGCAATACGACACCGTATTCAGTTTTTTTATCTCTTGTATAAAGGATGGAAAAAACAACTTACTTATTTTAAATAGGAATGGTATCTTTTTTTGATACTATGTCATGCAAAAAAAATCAACACTTCGAAAATATATATATGTCGATATATTAATTCCATATTTGAGGCAAAATCAGCATTTTGGTGAAATTACATAATTAAAAATTTCAATTTTTACATATCCACATACAAAAAAATCCAAAAAAAGAAGATATCGACATGTATATATTTTCGAAGAGCTGATATTTTTTGCATAACATAGGATCAAAAAAAAAGATACCATTCTTATTTAAAATAAGAAAGTTGTTTTTTTTTCCACCCTTTATACAAGAGATGAAGAAAAACTGAATACAGTGTCGTATTGCTAATGAAAAAGTGCCTGTAAAAAGTTTTTGCATATTTTCGAAATCACAAAAATATCAAAATTTCGTCATATCTTCAAAACAAATGAAGATATCGTGAAACGGCTTTCAGTTATGGAGTTTTCACGAAAATCGAGCCCAGGACTCCTTTCTACATTTTCACCTATCTGGCCTAGAAGTACCAGAAACAGCCAAAATCAAGCAATTTGGGTTACCCTGTACTCACTCTGGTTGCATGGAGTATATCTCTGGGAGCTCGCAATAGGAATTTCTTACATATTCGAGATATTTTTGGGAGCACGTATAGAGATTATCTTGTTTTGGTTACATTCGTTTTTAAGAGCTCGGACAGAGAATATCCAATTCTGTTTATAACGAAAAGAACTTCAAGGACTTGCAGAAAGGATTAATTGAGAATTTCGCTCATAAACATCACTTGGTGATCTCTTGGACCTCGCGTTGAAGTCTGTGTTTCCTGGGTACATAAGATTAAATTGGATAATATTCAATATAGGATAGCTTTGGATGTCAACACCTGTAAACATTCAGCAAAATTCGAAAAAAGATGCCACAATCTGAATGTGGTGGTTCCAAATATTGTTTTCCTGATAATTTCATATTAACGGATTCTATCGAGATGAAATTTTGGATTTGGATGGAGAATGACGGAATCAAATTGGATTCTGGAACTGGAAAATTCGAATTCAATGGTAAATCTACCATAGAAGTGCATGAAGATGTGCTTGAAAGCTCCTGGCCTTGTCATTCGCTTTTTAGGTGCTATTTTTCATCAGAAAGCATTTCCGCAATTGACGAAAATGCGGATAATGAGAACACCCTCATTTTCCGGAGAAACGTCAATTATTCGTGACCATGTCTCAAAGCAATTTCCGCGAACTTCATCACGCTCAGCATACGAGTAGGCTAATATGTTTGCACACTCGAGTTACGAAGGTGAATTGGTGGTGTGCGTGTGTTTGTATGCGATGGGGGATAAGACTGCAACAGGTGCCCTTCATCTTCTACCTGCTCTCCAGACGGGATAATTCACATGTCGATGTACAGAGCCCCAAGATTGCACCCTAAAAGTCGTGAGGTCATTCTATTGGACCCTCCGTCCGGATGAAAGCAAGGCACAAGGTGGTTTTAACTAACCTAGACTATTTCTCTCCTTTTAAGGGCGCCCTATACTACATTAATCTTTCATTTGGTTGCATGCCTGCTCGCTCGCTTCGAACAAAAGGGAATTTTAAGCTCAGTTCTGGACTGAAAAGTAAATACGTACAAAGGGTCACAGGTGTGCTTTTGTAATGCACTTCTACTGAAAAATAAATTTCATATGGAAACGGTGGGGTTCATACGAGAAGGGGATACGATAATTCTTATTGGGTACATAAATATCAACCGCGATTTTAGCAGAAGAAGATTAAGATTAGTGATCCATAACATTGATTTTTAGGGGTCCTTCATATTATCACTCTAGTGTTTGTCTGTCAAATATACCTGCTATAAATGGCAGATCTTTGGATGGACGAATTTATGAGCTTGAAAGGAAATTTTGAAGAATTTTCAAATGTCCTTTATATGACTCATGAAATGAAAGCTTTCCTCCTTAGAAATCAATTATTTAGCAATTTTTGCGATGCATAGTTCAGATAATTTGCCAGAATATACAGGGTCTTCCACGAGGAACCTCACCCATATTTATACGGGAAACTACTGAACGTATTTTCATGAAATTCAGCAGGCGGACTTCCACTACTCGTATATTTGGCAATTAAGCAATTATTTGCGTACTTGGCAAGTAGATGAAGTTTCGAATTTGAATGACAAGATTGACAAGTATTGGCCGAGTGAACCACTCCCACTACATGCCAAATATAGGCAAGTGGCAAATATTTGCCAAATACACGAGTAGTGGGAATCCGGCTTAAGTATTTCACGATGCTGATGGAATCTAAAATATTTTCAAGGCATGAGCACCTCCAGTTTTTCCGGAAATGACGTCAACTTCCGTTTTTCAAATTAGAACACCATTTTTTTATTGCAGAAATAGATTCCTCAGAAAATTTCAAGTTATTTTGATGTAACATTTTTCAGTTTTGGTTGGAAAATTCTCTCTGAGCGGGAAAATTCGAAAAAAAATCGAAAATAGAGCTCCGCTGAAACAAGAATAACTTCGAGGTTTTTGGATGGAAAATTTTCATTTTTGGGATTTTTCAAGATGTAAGATTGATGTATCCACTTTAAAAATCGAAATCGCGATTCATGATACAGGGGGTGAAAAAATCGCTTTCAAAGTTAGGGATGACAAAATCGTGAAAAATCAATTGTTTCAAATTAGAACCCCATTTTTTTATGGCAGATATTGAATCTACGTTAAAAAATAATGTGAGTGTATGCATCACACCCTTGCCCTAAAGTGGATATTAACTCAGAAAATATTCATTTTAGAGCAAGCGTGTGATGCATACACTCACATTATTTTTTAACGTAGATTCAATATCTGCCATAAAAAAATTGGGTTCTGATTTGAAAAAATTTATTTTTCACGATTTTGTCATCCCTAACTTTGAAAGCGATTTTTTCACCCCCTGTATCATGAATCGCGATTTCGATTTTCGAAGTGGATACATCAATCTCACATCTTGAAAAATCCCAAAAATGAAAATTTTCCATCCGAAAACCTCGAAGTTATTCTTGTTTCAGCGGAGCTCTATTTTCGATTTTTTTTTCGAATTTTCCCGCTCAGAGAGAATTTTCCAACCAAAACTGAAAAATGTTACATCAAAATAACTTGAAAATTTCTAAGGAATCTATTTCTGCAATAAAAAAATGGTGTTCTAATTTGAAAAACGGAAGTTGACGTCATTTCCGGAAAAACCGGAGGTTTGATCATGCCTTGAAAATATTTTAGATTTCATCAGCATCGTGAAATACTTGTAAGTGCTGAATTTCATGAAAATATGTTCAGTAGTTTCCCGTATAAATATGGGTGAGGTTCCTCGTGAAAGACCCTGTATACGAAGATTAACTTTTCCTTATGAAGGAAAAAGTTCCATAAAAATGGTGTTGAGGTTGGAATTTGTTTCAGGTTTTTTTCTCATTGTATCTGCATTTCACAGGATATTTAACTTAAATTTGGCATAGATATTACTAGTTCACACCATGTGAGTTGTCAATTTGTATCTCAAATCTACAGTGTACCTAATATTTTTTCTGGAACACTGTCCCTTGTTTTCCTCCAGAACTTTTTGTTGGTGTGCCACTGTTAGTTCGAAAAATTAAAAAAAACTTCGTTGTTATAATAAATCTTATGGCATCCAACTAAATGAAGAATTTCTTTCAATCGAAACCGTGGTTTTGAATTTATTAGGAAAACTCTATTTGGCACATTAGGGTAATATGACAGGGCTCGTAAAGATGATTGCTGGAACCTGAAGAGTAGAAAGATGAGTTCTCTAGTCCAAAACTAACTGCTGAACATCAAACTCCATACTGCCAAAAATTTCGCATGAAATTCATAAAAAAAAATATAGACAATTTGTGGGATTTCATAAAAATCTATGAGAGGAAGCTGTATCCTATACGTATGTTATCCATGACAGGTAGACTTTTTATGAGGATTTATATGTTTCTAGAGTGATAGAATTTTCGATAGGGATAACTGTAATTTGACAGAAGGTAGAAGCCATGTTATTTTGGCATTTCTGTTCAGTAAGCATCGAGAAAATATCATGGAAAGACTCACACCGCAACATCGTTTACAAATTGTTGAAATTCATTTTCAAAATCAGTGTTCTATTCGCCAAACTTATAGAGCACTTCGTGAAATTCATGGTTTAGATAATCGTCGATCAGAGCAGCTTATTCGTCGAACTATCGGTAGACTTCGGACAACATTTTCTCTACTCGATTCAACAAAAAAACAAAGAACTGTTCCAGTACGGAAGAAAATATCGCTCCTATGAGAGATTGTGTTAATGGAGATTCAGATTTGCCTGTTCATCGTCGTTCACAACAAGTTGGACTTACCCCATGAAAAAGTTTGGGTGAAGATCTTGGTCAACACCCATACAAGATCCAACTGGTTCAAGAACTAAGGCCATTCGACCATAATAAGCGTCGTTTGTTTGCTGATTGGGCCCTAGAACAGCTTGAAGTTGAAATGGTCCAATAATATTGGCCTCCAAGATCATGCGACATTACTCCAATGGATTATTTTCTTTGGGGTTGTGTCAAGTCATTGGTTTATGCTGATAAACCAGAAACGATAGACGCTTTGGAAGCCGCCAACATAACTCGTGTTTTTGCTAAAATAAGGCCTTAATTACTCGAAAGAGTGGTTCAAAATTGGTCTGGTCAAATGCGGTTCCTCAGAGTTAGTCGTGGTGGACAGATGCCGGAAATTATTTTCAAAACATAAATGTCATGAAATTATCTTTCAAATAAAAAAGATTTGGCTTCAATCTCAATTTAAATGTCTTTTATTTCAATTCAAAGTTCTATCACTCTAAAAAAACACCCGATATATGTAATTTATAAGCATACCCGAATACAAGGTGTACGAGTTTCTATCAAGTAGTATTAGTTTTAGGGGGATATGCAATTCAATAAGGTATTCTTTATCCAATCAGAATAATAGGTAGATACACAGAAATATTCAACGCAGGAATCGCTTGTAGATCATATAATATGATTTACGGTAGAGAATGTCATTAGAAACTAAAGCAATGTGTATCTAAAATTTCGATCAGATACTGGTGAATAAAGTATGTATTTTCTACGGATTCTACGGATCTCATGAGTTCTCGTAGATAAATTATCTATCACTTCCTATGAGAAATTTTTGGCAGGGCTATATCCTATCGAATTCCAAATATGCCTGAATTTTTTTGTTCCAAAGCTTGAATCAAAATAAAATTGTTCATTCATGCCATAAGGACAGGAGGAAAAACAAATAAGAATCTACACATAAATGGAAATAGTGATTCAGAAAAAACGCGCATTGGCAAAAAACTCCGGGCATCAAGAGACACCTGGCAAGACTTTGCTATGGTGGTACCTATCAGTTGATACTTTGGATTCTCGACCGATCTAAGGTAACCAACGCATATTGCATTGGAATCGACCCTAATCGAAACCAGAACAGAAGAAGAAGCAACTCGTCGAATCATGTGTAAACAAGGATCGACTTGGCAATAGAGCATCGGTCTTCTCAGCTGACACCTGCAGCGTGTATCTCTGCGGGGGCGGGAGGGGTAGCTACACCGAGCCATGCACTCGCCACGCTCGCGACCGTCCCTCCCCCACCTACCGTCACAAATCCCATAGACACGACCAAGATATACACACTGTAATCATCTCTTGCTCGTAGTTCCACAACGTTGTCAGATCTCCTCCTTGTATATCGGCCCAGAACACCAGATTGTTTACACACTTGATCCGAAATGTTTAAGCTGTGTTAACTTTCAGGACCTAAACAACTAAATAAAGAATCCCAGGACGCCAAAACAGTGGTCCTTCGATAATGAAGTTGATAGGTAATGAAAGTCTTTCCGGTTTGCTCATATTGTAATAGATCTTCATTTATTGCGAGATTGAAATATACAGTCCACGCAGAATTGGTTCATTCTATTTCCGTTCGAACAATGAATCATCGGAAACACCTATCGAGTCAACTGCAGGAATACATATTAGGATAGCAGTGACAATTATAACTGCGCATGACACCTGCACCTTGACATATGACACTTCCTGAAATATCGCGCAGGTCAGTAACTCGTTTTCCCTTCATACTGCGATCGGTCTACATAAATCCATCAAGTCGGCGTATATCGAGATCATCGAAAACGACTGAATGCTGGCGACTCGACAACGTTGGAATTGTCAGATCATAGTCGTGTTGCAGCAACTATCTGCGCATTTAATCAGAGCTGGGTGCATCGGCGGTCGCGGGGGTGCTGCATGGCGTGATGTCGTGACGTCATCAGGGGGGACAAGAGAAAGGGGGCCCAGCTTCGGCCACGTGTTCCTTCGGTTAGGACCGGCTGTGTTCTCGCCAGGCTAAAGAACAGGATCCACTACCATACCTACTTAAGTCATATTGAATTAAGTCTTGACCTTATAAACAAATGCACAGATTTGCTCTGATTGAAGTAAACTGGGATAGCTATGATCCTTACAGGATTCAATTGGTGGTTCAATCTCGAAGAATGTTCTTCAAACGAACTCTTTTGTGTAGACCCCATTTTGAAGCTGGTATGGAGGAAATCTGGTATGGTACGATCTACCTTACTGGTTGTACTACGCGACCCACAGATCAAGGACAGTTTTACGAGCTCCTGCATAGTACTTGTCTTATTGTATCTTGGGGTACCATGCGTGCAATGAGAGTCTGTTGCGCAGAGAACGTTCAGAGCGGACCAAATGCTGCTTCATGCAAGGTCATGACAATGATGACGGTATTATTGCATTATAGTAGATATTACACAATTCACAATTAACTCATGATCTGAAAAGATCGAATTGTTGACATCTTGAAGGTTTTTCGGTTTGAATTCAATCAGGCAAAATCTCCTTCATGCTTTCTGGTCCTTTTCTGGGGTCAATACCTTCCACATCTCCAATTACTTTATTTCTTTTATGGCAGGGCAGTTCGACAAAATAGTTACTGATGGGTCTATTCTAGTCGCTCCACAAAGAAATAGGATTCTGATGTAAGCTGCTCCTTTAAAGTTGCATTGATTCTTTATGTTATGACCCCTGAAAAAGTGAGGAAGCAATTTCTCTAGCGACGATCATATTATGATCATAAGGGAGTAGCAAATCTTTGACAAACATGATCTTCTTGATATTCGTGCCCCAATTAGTTTGGATGTCATTGAATCTCACTGCTTTATTGCTATTCAAGGTTATCCTTCCTGATACCATTTAGAGTTATTCCTGGGGTAAAGCACAACGTCAGCATAACATTTTCCCAAATCCAGATGTAGGAAGGTTTGTAATGTTCTATTTGGCTTTGACTTGATTAAGGTGATTCAGCAGTTATAGCAGTTATATTTTTCGCAAAAGTTATCTCCGGTTCAACACACTCTTTCCAATAGGTTACATAATATTGTTGTAATGGATAGACGTGTTATGAATAGATCGATTGTTCATATGCTTAAGGGCATGAATAAACAAGTTGTTTCAGTCGCCAAATATCGAATGGAGCTCTGTGGGCCGTTAAAAGAATAACCTAACCCTTGAAAGTATCAGAGCATGAAACCAAATGGCACTACAATAGGTAAAGAAAAAATGGTAACGTTTGAACCAAGTTGGCTTGTTGATATCAAGACTGGTATCTAGAAATTTCGAAATGATCAGTCCAGGAGTTTTGAAGGCATTTCATCGGGTACCAGCGTCATAAAACAACTGTTAATATTGGTCGTACGGGATTGATAACAACGACTGTTGATTGAGGCAATTTTTATTAGTTCATTTGTGAAATAATACTCCAAGATCATAATAGCATATCAGCGGTGGTTCTAAAATGGGTAGGGAGTGGCAAATAACACCATTTAACGTGCAGAACCGTTACGACACATTGAAAACGCAAGTAATGATTTGAGACATTAGACAAGCCAAGAAAGTTGAGCTGCTGGAGTGCAAGTGGCCAGGTGGCTTGCAGAAAGAGCACACTTATTGTCATCGAGGAGTGAGATGGAGGTTACGGTAGCAGAGTTGGACAGGCTCGTATTAAATTATTTCTTTCCAAATCTTACAACCATGCATTTGAAAGAGCTATTTATATGGTACCATGGTACGAGGATCAATTTCTCCTACTCTGAATATTTTCGTGTTTGAATTTGAATATAACAAAATCTTCGTTTTGGGTAAAACTTCACTCAAAACAGTTCTTCAAATTAAACATTTTTGGGTGATATTTGAATACTGCAAAATCAGAGGTTTCAGGAAATTGACTTGGTATAGTAGGAATACTAATAGATCCTATTAAATAAGAAACACAAAGTCGTCTCCACAATATTTTTAGTCAAACATCTATTCAGCAAGACATGTTTCGAACATATAGGTATATGTAATAGAGCCCTAGATCTTCCTATTAAGTAGTTTTCCTCATCAGTAGATCTCTGTGAGTCGTGTCATTCTTAGGCGAAATGGTAGAATAATGGAAAATATAAATACCAAGCTATTCTGCGTTGACTTTTCATCTTTCGATCCGTTTATTTATATCACGTCCAGGATATCCGTGAAGAAAGTTTTATCGAGATTGAAATTGCCCCTTTCGCCGGATTTTTTTGCAATTTTCGTGAATTTTTTAAAAACATTTCTACATCGCCTAGAGAATCGAAATTTCACCCATGTATGAATCGATTATTCCTCTCTTCGACCATATGAAAATTGTTTCACTTTTTTGCAGCTTCGCTGCGATTTTAAGATTCTTCTGTCGGTTACCATTTCAGTATAGAATAGAATGATTTCACCGATATCGATGTACCTGATGTTTGAATGGATTATTTCAATGAAGCTAAGTCTTTTCTGTCGAATATTTCTGAGATTGATTCTGAATTTAACAGAATTTGCTAACTATATTGATTGAACTATAACTGATGAGTGACACTAGCTCAGTGGTTAAAGCGTTAGTCTCGAACCTGGAAAGTCGGAGTTCAATCCCGACGCTGGAAAAGAAATTTTTTAGTCAGACGGTAGTTAGCTATCATTCACGTTTGGATCGAAAATTAACAGTGCTGTGCCTAAGGTGCACAATCTACAAGCTTTTGAGGGGTCACCTCGAGAGAACTAGGAGTTATATCATGATCATATTGATAATTCATCATTCACGCAATCCCAGTCCCTCAAATCCAATATTTTCGAGTAATAATTTGAATACTACAAAATTGGAGGCTCTAGTGAAATGGCTTGATATAGTAGGAATATGATTTCACTGACATCAATGATACTAATGTTCGTATAAATTATTCATCATTCGATAAGGATAAGTCTACCCTGTCAAATATTTTCGATTTTAAATTTGAATATTACAATATTCAATGGAATAACGGAGTTTTCTGGAAATTGGCTCAAGATAGTAGGAATATGATTTCACCGACATCAATGATACTAATGTTTATATGTATTATGCATCATTCAATAAAACTGATTTTCCCTGTATGTGCATTATAAATGGCATATCACTGTTCCGTCGGTAAAATGTTCCTACCGTAATTTATTCTATATAATTCTATTTTTATTATTCTATACTATACTAAAATGGTAACTGGGTGGACCGGCCCGTGAGAATCTGTCCAAAAGTGGGTCCAGAAGAATCTTAAAATCGCAGCGAAGCTGCGATACCGTGAGGAACTTTTTATACGGTCAAAAAGAGGAATAATTGATTTATACGTGGGTGAAATTTTGATTCTCTAGGCGGAGTAGAAGTATTTTAAAAAAATTCGCGAACATCGCGAAAAAATCCGACAAAAAGGATCATTTTAAATTCGATAAAACTTTTTCCACAGTATCCTGACCGTGATGTAAATATACGGATCGAAAGAGGAAAAGTCAATGCAAAATAGCTTGGTATTCATTTTTTCCAAAATTTCCCCATTTGTTCAGGAAACTTGATCAAACTTTGACATTTCGCCTATAAAATCACCCGAGTTCTACCGATGAGGATAACTACTTAAAAGGTAGATCTGCTGGCCCATACTAGTTTCTATACTATCGTAAAATGGTAACCGAGGCTGTGGACCGACCCGAGGGAATCTGTCGGAAAAGTGGGTTCAGAAGAATCTTAAAATCGCAGCGAAGCTGCGATACAGTGAGGAAATTATTATACGGTCGAAAAGAGAAAAGAGAAAAGTTAAATTAGGAGAAATCAGAAAGAAAATCCAAGAAGATAAATTGAAAAATAAAAAAGAAAAGTCAAGAAGATCAATTAGGAAAAATCAGAAAGAAAAGTCAAGAAGAGAATTGAAAAATCAGGAAGAAAAGTCAAGAAAGATTGGGGAAATAAAGGAAGACAAGAAAGAAAAAAGAGTACTAAGAAGATTGATACTAGAAAACAGGAATATAGTGAAAGGACAATTATAATAGATATAAGTGAGTTTAATTTTATTTAAGGGATAGCATAAGTTGTTTATTTTTGTATTTGAATGAGGAAGTTTATATAATTGTTGAATTTGATAAGAATTCAAATTTTTCAGTTTAATTTGGGCCCTCAATTGAGATAGAAATAGCGGGCATAGCAAAATTGAAATATTTTTTAATCGATTTGTTAGATTCCAAATTCATATTCTTCGGAATATGAAGGCTCACATAAAAGGAATCATAACAGTACTGATTCAGAAGTTCCGAGGATTTCTCGAAGTTTGCACCATTATAGGGCTTATGTATTGTTTTACTAATTTCGAAAATAGTTTCTTCTACACAATGTTTATTAATTATTTACGAATGAGCCCATTGGTACTGTGTTGGTTCAATCGACCGATTCCACGAGAGACCTGAAACGGTGCTGCCTCTTAGGATAATGCTCCCGTAGGACGTAGGCAGAGGGACTGAGAGGTGAGGGGTGTGGGATTTCGAGGCTGCATCCATGGGCGTCCACTTTTTGAAATCGATTTCGGACGAGGATTAACAACAAATTAAATCTTCAGATCGATATTTATCCATCTATATTTATGGAAAATCCCACTGTGGCAGTTCCATGAAAATAATGGAATAAATGGGTAAATGGAAATCTTTCTTCAATTGGCAGTATCCAGAAGCCAGTTTGGCGTACGCGTTCAACGTTGTAATTGCCGTATTACGGCTTCAAGAAATGTACGATTATTATAGAGAGTTATCCTATCTTGAAGTTTACCAGTATTTCGTGTGTATGCCGTAACATAAATGATGCCTATAATAAACGTATACGTAAATAATTATACTTCGTCTAATAACAAGATGTTCCACTTGGAAGGACGTCGTGTGAACCACTAGGTAGTTATAGTCTATGGGCGAGTTCGTATTAAGTATTTTTCCCTGATTGTCTATTACTTACGGTTCAGTTGGTCTGTTGAATTTTGATTAATCGAACTCCATCGGCTGCTCCCTGGGTCAAGGTTCGAATTATGTGAGTGTCTCCTGGGGTCTCCTATTATTCCTCCCAGGAGCATTAGCAATAAGCCAGCCGTAAATTAATGAACAATAAACAAAGGATTTATCTCTGGCAACACCATGCCATCAGCACCATCATCGGCAGGACCTTGTAACCACAATTTCCGTGGTAACTACTCCTTTCATTGAATTCATCAGAAGTCCTGCCATCTAGCTATGCAAAAATTATTGGAAAAGGTTCTGCAATTATGCTTCTTGATGCTATAGCGAAGTTGAAGCTTCGTTCGTATCAAAGGAAGGGTAAAAATCATCCTTCAACTCTAACTACCTCAAATTCAGGGTGAACCAAACCAAACTTCTGGTCAAATTTTCCTTAGAGATGATTCTAATGTTGCCAGTGATCTATTGAGAAATTTCGACTTGCTCCCCTTGAAAACCACAAGGTGGTACATAATACCCCAGCATATCAAAAGTTTCCACGCCTATGACGCGTGCTCTTGTTGCATCTGCGTGCATACTGCACGCACTATGTCGTCGTTGTCATCAACCCCTGTTGTAGTCTGTATTGATTACCACATTTGCATCGCGGCGATGTAATGTAGGTCAAGATTCGCTCTCATCTCAACTGGACCATTGTCCCTTGTCCCAGAGAGAGAACGATAAAGGGCTTTGCTGGCATATGCGTACCCCTTTGACGAGATTTCCAATAACGTTATTGAATACCTGTGGTGGTATTTCATTGATACAGCTTCTACGGCATTCAATGCTTCGATGAATGTAGGCCTATTGGCATAAACCTGTGACTTCAGATAACTCCACAGCCAGAAGTCTAAAGGCGTTAAATCGCAAGAGCGGGGAGGCAAGAGCAAACTCGTGCAAGATCGTCCATGTTTAACGGGCGGTATGACATGTGGCACCATCCTGCTGAAAACACATGTCGTCATGATCGATAGCTTTCAAATAAGGCGGAAGAAACTATGGTTACATTTTTGTTCTACTGTGTAATGCTCCATGTTTACTAACTCCCATCGTTCAACTTTCGATCCGTCACGTCATAATCATGTGAAGTTATGACTGTCAAACGCGCTATTCAAATCTTGCACTTTCATCGTTTTGAAAACGAAGACAAATTTAGTCTCCGAAACATTGACCAAGAGAAGTATCATTATTCATTAATATTGTTGAGCCTTATTTTTCATTCAATTGCTCGATAAGCAAATTTCTCAAAAAATAGGAAATGATAGAGGAAAGTCACCAAATATGAATTAGTATCCTAATATGGAATACCTTCATTTCTCCAAGACTATAAGTAATAAACGGAACATTCGACCATCTTCTGTTTCATTCGGTCTACTAACTGTCGCACTCACACCATCGAGTCAGTTGCGCGAACGTATGGCAGGCGTGTTTTGTTTTGTTGTCGTGAAGAAGAAGCTGTTATGTTTGTATACATAAGTGTTATACTATTTAGTATATCGGTATTATGTTTATTTCACCATTTTGTGATCTTTTGTCATTAAAATATTGTGACTTGAAAAAATATTTAGAAAAGTTTGAACTAGTATAAAAATCCAAATATGGACAGTCGTCGGTGTCTAATTATGAAATATGCTCGATGTGTGGGCTCTGGACACATTATGATTGTGCTGGTCCAGAGTTTGATATTTGGATCTGTGACTTTTACATGTAATTATGTACCTTCTTTCATTCATTACAATATGTTATATTCATTTAATTGATCTCAAAGATATTAATGTCTATTTTTGTTATTGTTATGTTGATTTAGGCTTTTATTCTATACAGGGTTTTTCACGAGGAACCTCACCCATATTTATACGGGAAACTACTGAACGTATTTTCATGAAATTCAGCACTTATAAGTATTTCACAATGCTGATGAAATCTAAAATATTTTCAAGGCATGAGCACCTCCGCTTTTTCCGGAAATGACGTCAACTTCCGTTTTTCAAATTAGAACACCATTTTTTTATTGCAGAAATAGATTCCTTAGACAATTTCAAGTTATTTTGATGTAACATTTTTCAGTTTTGATTGGAAAATTCTCTCTGAGCGGGAAAATTCGAAAAAAAAATCGAAAATAGAGCTCCGCTGAAACAAGAATAACTTCGAGGTTTTTGGATGGAAAATTTTCATTTTTGGGATTTTTCAAGATGTAAGATTGATGTATCCACTTTAAAAATCGAAATCGCGATTCATGATACAGGGGATGAAAAAATCGCTTTCAAAGTTAGGGATGACAAAATCGTGAAAAACCAAGTTTTTCAAATTAGAACCCCATTTTTTTATGGCAGATATTGAATGTAGGTTGAAAAATAATGTGAGTGTATGCATCACACCCTTGCCCTAAAATGGATATTTTCTGAGTTAATATCCACTTTAGGGCAAGGGTGTTATGCATACACTCACATTATTTTTTAACGTAGATTCAATATCTGCCATAAAAAAAATGGGGTTCTAATTTGAAAAAATTGATTTTTCACGATTTTGTCATCCCTAACTTTGAAAGCTATTTTTTCACCCCCTGTATCATGAATCGCGATTTCGATTTCTAAAGTGGATACATCAATCTTACATCTTGAAAAATCCCAAAAATGAAAATTTTCCCGCTCAGAGAGAATTTTCCAACCAAAACTGAAAAATGTTACATCAAAATAACTTGAAATTTTCTAAGGAATCTATTTCTGCAATAAAAAAATGGTGTTCTAATTTGAAAAACGGAAGTTGACGTCATTTCCGGAAAAACCGGAGGTGCTCAGGCCTTGAAAATATTTTAGATTTCATCAGCATCGTGAAATACTTATAAGTGCTGAATTACATGAAAATACGTTCAGTAGTTTCCCGTATAAATATGGGTGAGGTTCCTCGTGAAAGACCCTGTATATATGGGTTCCTATTATATATTTGCTAACTCATTTGTGATTTTGTTTTTCGTGTTAGATTTTAATTAGATAACCAATATATTTTATTATAGGCTGTTAATTACTACATATAAATGTATGACTAATTAGTATAAACATTAAACTGATTTAATTAATATGAAAAATATTTTTTCTTCATATCCCAAAAACAAAATAGTATTCCATATTTGGTGACTTTCCTCTACTGATCAGTTTCTGGTCTATTTTGAAAACGCAGTAAAGTACCAAGAAAAAATTCTAGTCCTTCACCAAAAATGACTTTCAAACAACATGTATCATAATTCTTTATCAATAATCGTTGAAGAAGCACAATAAGTGAACGTTTTATAATGTTGGCAAATGTGACGTAGAAAAATAATAATAACTGAAACTGAAACGTAAAAAAAATCATTGCTGATAGGTACGTGAAATTTAAATTTCACAATTTTCTGAAAACTTCAGGTTGTTGAATAGTGTCAAGTTCAACTTTTATATAACCCTTATTGATTAATGCATAAACGTTGATGAAGCACGATGGGGTAACGTTTCATATTGGTGGACACTGTAACGTTAAGAAAACGTAGAAGAATGATAATAACTGAAACTGAGTTGGCTGGTGCTGCGGTACTTGTGAGGACGATATTCATTAATTCATTGAATTCGAAGTGCCAAAGATTATTCTTTGGGTTTTTCCACATGACCTTTCTCATATTGACAGCAAGAGTCCGTCACCTCTCACTCATATGCTGGTTATTTGCAATGCGGTATTATCGGAGAGTATAGTTCATGATTTTTTCAACATTGGCATGAGGAAACTGAGGCTCAATTTATTGTTGCATCAGGATCAAAACCCAATTTAATTAAATGTCATTTGCTTCTTTATACCTTTATTATCCTCATCTTTTATTTTATTTTTTATATATTCTTTTCGTTGCTTCTCCTTATATCTTATATTCTTAGATTGTGAATCAAGTCTGAGTTGTAAACCTTTGGTGTATGTAAAGTGAAGATAAATGAATAAATATAGTGTTGAGAAAGTGAGGCCTTGGTTGGATGACAGAAATGTATATGAGATACACGTACTTCGTAAAAGTTACTGCGTTTTTTGTGAAAACTGTAAATCAATAGATAGTATGAAGAAATAGAATTGCTCAATAACTTGAAGCGTGTATTGACACTTTCATTCTGCGATAATATTTCATGGTTTATTGCATCCCACTCCTGGGGAGTATAACGGATTTATGCTTGTATTCCATTACGAAAACAAAATAATTTTTCAATATTTTTCCTGGCACTGATTGAAGTTGACGTCGATGCTTTCAGCTATTTCAGTTAAATTGAACGAGTATAATTCTTCCGATTCTGAGGTCAAAGATATAGTTGTAGGTGCAATGGTTCCCATTTGAAAGTTAATTGCGTAGGAAATGCCTTCTAGGTCGCATCATGTGCAAATGGTGTAATGCTGGTAGCAAAATGGGAGACATGATTGAAATTATATTGAAGAGTGATTTACGTTTTGTATTATATTTTATTGCTTCTTGACTAGTTTGCAATAACGTAAACATAAAATCGGGGCTTCAGGCATACAGTAGTCGAATATTCCTACACGGTAAACGTTATGATTTGGTGCTCGAGGCCATCGATTTCTGAAGCTTTAACATTCAAGTTGTTGAGAATATAAAAATGCGTGATATAATACTCAATGACTTATTCTCATGTGGGAAGGAACTTTGCTTTCAATTTCAATCTTTCATTTACATTCTCAAAACTTGGCAGGATTATTCTGGATCACACAAAAAAGACTGTGCTAACGGCAATAGTAGATATTTTATTGACATCGTTTCAGTTGGCCCAATAAAACTTCTTCTTATATCAATAAATTATTTTTGGAGTAATCAAATTCAGATAATTCATTGAATAATACGGCTGTCATTCAATTATAGTCAGAATAATATTGAAATAAGGAAGAACTGCATATTCGTTAAATAAGACTTCTATTTGAATGAATCGATCAGAATAATATTGAAATAAAAAAGAACTATATTTGCTTTGAATACAACCTATATTTGAATGAATTGATTAATTTAATTCAATAGCTAAAAATAGTAACGGAACAATAACTAGATTTATTCCAATGAAGCCTATGATTGATTCAAAAATAGTAAATAAAGCTACGAAGACGACTGCATCAAGACAAGACGCGACAGGATTTTGATTTAGTATTTAGTTGCGTGTTGCGTGTGTGTGTTACTGCGAAGAAAGAGTTTGAAAATGGAAGAGTAGCTATTGAATAAGTGGGGAATGGAATCTCTAGTTCCACATTTTCAGGGTAAGTAACTTCATATTCATATAAGAATGTCTCAAAGCCTTCCGTTTTATAGTGAATGTGTGCCATAAACGAAAGACAATCTAATAATGGTACTTATTTTACCGATAGTTGTTAGGATGTTAGCTATTTCAACCCCTTAAGTTCACATTTGGTGCACCATCGCTTTCGAAGGAGGGACATCCAATTTCAAGATTAAATTGAACCAAATCTTAGTGGTTGCTTTTGATATACCTGGGCCTGTTTCATAAAACAAGTTATAAGTTAACAGGCAAATATTCTACGAGTTGTAAGTTTTTTGTCCAATATCCGCTCCATAAAAATAACTAACTATGAACTAAGGTGACAATACCGATTAAATTAATTCGTAAAATTGTAATCCAACTAAAAGTGGGAGCAGTAGGTATTTGGTGAAATTCACTTGTTTTCAATGTGCATTACAAGTACCTTTACTTGTAAAATTGTAACTTGTTATTTTTACTGGGTATTGATCATAATTAGTTCATGTCCCACAGTTATCCACTTCTTACAGAGTTTGATGTTAGTAAAAATTTTATCAAGTCTCTAACATTCATTCTATTTTCAAACAAGGTTTTGCTTATGTAGTTTTTTGAGGTTTAGAAAATCGAAAAGAAAAATATCCCTTAAGATCCCTATTTAATATTGTCGCTTATTATCACAGTACCATAACTATGTTCAAATTAGAGGAAATAAGTTATTGTTTTGTTATGAATATGTTACTGTTTACTTATTGTTATTGTGTTCTTGAGATAATATTTATGATTTTGTTGATAAAATAATAAACAAATGTGAAACATTCAAAATAGTTTTATTTGATACATCTTATCATTCAATCAATAAATTAAAGAGTTAAATTAACAATAATAAACTTTCAATTCAAATATAGTAAAATATTTCTAACGACTGCATCATATTGATTCAATTGATGTAGTTTCTTTTCCCAATATGAAGTTTATTTAAATCGAAATCAAGCATTTATTCTTTTTATAGTAAACTACCTTTCAAGAAATTACATCTTGTTTCAGTTTTAATATATCCTACATTTAAAACAATCCAAATGTATACTTATTCAATAATATATTTATTTTCCTGAAATATTATAGTTAATTGATAGAAAAAAAGTTGGGTTTGTTTTAATTGTATTCTTTCATTGAAACTAACTAACGCTTTTCTTGTCTCAATTATAGCATTTCATTGAATACTTTCACTGCTTAGATAAAATCAATGAGACCTATAATTGAATCAAAAATGGGCAGCATTGGCATAGGAAGAACAAGATAAGCATTGAATTAAATATAGTAATCATTCAGGAATAGGGAATACAGTATATCATTGATTCAATGGTTATGCCATTGTTTCTACTAACAGTGTTTTTTGTGTGAATGAAAGTTTTCAAACTATCCGTTTAGTTAGTTCATCACAGTTTGGAAATGTCTAACAGGTCATCCGGTTGGGTTTTAAAAATCCAAAATCCGAAAACCTTCTACAAGTTTCTCGTATCTTACAAACCAATACAAACAGAAATAGAGTCATTGTAAGGGTGTACAGCTGAAGCTCGAAGCTACAATTTTTCTACTAAACATCCATTAGGTATAGTAAAATAGCATTAAACATTTACAGGGAGCAATAAGTCGAGTAGGATGCTAAATATGAACGCCGTAATAAAGCAATATTGCTAGGTGATTTACGAGTACATTCTGAAGTTTAAAACGCCCCAAGTCCAGCATGTACTGAAAATAACGTAAAATTAAAGTTACGGTAGTGGGTAACTACCAGTACTTAATCGGTTACCAAGTGTAAGTCAGGTTTCCTTGTCGAGTGGTTGGTACACACCGTCCGATATTTCCGAAGACTCGATGGTGTGGGAAGCTGCCAAAAATATGGCGGTTTTTTTTTCTAAAATCTTGAGGTCAATAGAACAATTGTACAAAAACACGAATTCGCCCCATTTTCCATGCAGAAACCAAATAAAATCTCAGATTCGGCGCAGAACTCGTTCATACACCTATTAGGTAGATTCGAATTTGTCAGTTCAAGAAAACCAATAACAAGAATTTTTTAGAGCCCTCAAGAAAAACTACAGTTGTCTAAGAAATTGTTCATGATCCAAGGTCTGTTACACAAATATCAGGAATTCCGGAAAGAAATAACGGCATGCAGACAATTAAATATTTTTTGAAATTCCGGAAAAAGTTACACACCGTGCAGGAATTGAACCTGAGTCCTCCTACTTTCCGGGTGGGTGCTCTTGCCATCTGAGCTAACAGTGTGAATGATACTTTTCCCGGAATTAATATAAAAAAATACAATTAGGAATTCCTTTCGATAATTTGCTGAAATTTGATATTATTCTGGACGAGATTCTGTTTGTTGCTGGAGTTCGTACGAGATGAGTGTCCTGAATAGCTAAATTCAATAAATTCTCAGAGTGAGCCTTGTCGACTTCCATAACATGATAAAAATTTGGCTCCGATTCATTGAATTGAGCTTCTGAACTCTCGTTCATACACCTATTTTGTAGACTTGATTTGTCAGATCAAGAAAACCTATTCCAAGAAATTTTTACAGCTCTCAAAAAAAACCGAAGTTGTCTGAGAAATTGTTCATGATCCCAGGTCTATTACACAAATATTAGGAATTTCTTTGGATAATTTGCTAATTCTGTACGGAATTCCGTTTGTTGCTGGGGTAAGTACGAGATGAGTGTCCTGAAGTGTTTAGTTAAAAAAATGCTCAGAGTGAGACTTGTCGACTTCCATAAAATTTTCAATAAAAGTTCCTTATCCTTATACCATTGTATGGAAGTTGGCAAGGCTCAATATGAGCATTTGTTGGATTAAACCTTGGACGCTTATCTAGTTTCTCTGAATGAATTGGCCCACCCATTGTCTCTTTCAAATGGGTGATATTTCATATTCAATAGATGTGTTAATAGATGTCGAATTGAGCTGAGGTGTTCTGATAAGAACGAAACCATGGATATCTACTTTACATCGACAGGAACAAATTCTTTTTTTTTCCTGAACGATGTATGGCAAATTCAGTTCAGATATGGCATTTGTTAATATTTTTTTAATAAACAAAGTTTCAAGAAGATTATCTTTCTGCGTTCTGTTCATTGTCCATCCATCAGGGATGTTGGCAGAATAGATTGAAGAATTTTAGAGACTGATAAAATGGAGATAAAAAGTGACCAAGTGATCGTTCACGAGACCATATTGATTTGGTTCAAAAATGTATTGTTAAAGGAACTAAAATGGAGTTAAGTTCAAGTTAAAAACAAGTGGGACTCAATGAATCAATGAATTTAGGATAGGATTCAGTTCCGAAAGTGTTTTAGAGCCAAATAACACATATTCTGAAGATATAACACTTAAGGAAATTATTTAATTGTATTCAAAATTTCCTTAAAAAAATAGACTATGTAAACTGACGCCCGAGATGTATGTAATTCGACATCTTTGACGAAGTAAAGTTTATTAGAACAATACACAAACGGCTCCTGCACTGAAAGATGAAATCATTCTTCTATACTTGATAGAAACCCTTATTACATCGACAAATTTTGAAAATTCACAAAAAAATTGAAATTGGAAAAAGTACAAACGGTGGTTATAGGGCGTTTTTCTTAGTAAATACTCCATTAAGCAATAATGATGGCTAATCATGTGTTCAATTTTCTTCAAACGCTCAATTTTAATAACCTCTGCGGTAGGCATTTTCAGAGGTTTTTGGGTAGGAGGTTGTAGCCCGACGAATGACTGCTCCGAACTGGCGATGTGAAGCCTTCATCAATAATCTCTAATTTATCATGTTCTCCTTTCTGTGGTCGGGTTTGCACGGAGATGTTTGTCCTGTCGTGTGCGACAGCCTGATTTCGATCTACGCAGTGGTCGTAGGAGATGCACTACGATGTAGCCTGAGGAAGGTAGGTCAGGGCTATTTAAGTTAATCGGCACCGCTCGTGCCAATTATGCGTTTCATATAATTTGCAGTGGAGTAATTATATCCCAGGCACTTTGCGTAAAGTGACACAATAAACAAGTAGTACTGAAATTACGGTAGTATGCATACAGGAAAACCATCTAGCAGCCCTGCAGGACGACGGTACTAGGAAATGAGACGCTGCGCAGTTTCCAAATAACGGTAATATTTTTCGTTCGGAGTCATGCCATCGGTTTCTGAAATTATGCAAATGCACCTTCCTATTATCGATGTGCATGGTTTCAGGTAGCGAATATGCTCGAATTGGAATTGCTCATAATCAAATCATTCTATATTCTGTTTCTGCATCAACGTATGTCTCCAAAGTTCAGGGACCAATTTACTCATGTGTTATCCAATTGAATGAACAGATCTGCGTGATTCTCAGCAAGGAGACAATACATTCTGTCTGAAAATCCCTTATCTGAATCTCCCTTTTTTCGTAGAAACAAATCCTTCCAGTTTTCCGCTACCCCATGCACCTCCATCGTGAAGCCTTCTGGCCAGAACATCCAAAACAGTATCTGTTTGGACAAGACTGAGATTTTTTTCATTTCCCATTTTTCTGAATTCTGCGCCGTTGTCATAATACACTCCATTGAATAATCTTTATAATGTTTCCTCTGTCATCGTTGTATGAGTTACATTGACATGAATCGAGGAAAGAATGGGGCCCAGAACCGTACCCTGAGGGACTCCGGTCCTCAACGTGAGGTGAGAGCTGTCTGATCCATTAACTCTTGTTCTTTGTTTTCATTTCACAATTCATATATTTCCATTTGAAAAAATTAAGTAGTGGGGTGCAAGGCATAGGGACTGAGAAATATCAAATTAAAAAAAGCACAGGATAAATTGCTTTCGAAATTAAAAATCGACGGATTCGAGGATTTTCCTCAATAATTCTTCGTACAAGAGTTATTGATGAGTTACGTTACCTTTTTTGGCACGCTGCTAGTGTATATCTCTTCAGCCATTGTTTCACTTTGTGGTATTATTCACTTTCATAATTATTTCTTTAATATTCGTATTGATGAGAATTGGTAAATCAGTCTATTCTTCTCTCTACGTTTAATTACAATAGAGTCTGTGTCATAAACCTCTAAATGAATAAACAAAATGAACCATTTCAAGTTTAACGTCTATCCATTCCTAGCACAAAAAATTTGGGTTGCATTTAAAAATTTCAAGCACCTTTCACCCCTCATAGAGGGTGCATGACAAACTCTTCAATTATACAGGGTCTTTCACGAGGAACCTCACCCATATTTATACGGGAAACTACTGAACGTATTTTCATGAAATTCAGCACTTATAAGTATTTAAATGCTGATGAAATCTAAAATATTTTCAAGGCATGAGCACCTCCGGTTTTTCCGGAAATGACGTCAACTTCCGTTTTTCAAATTAGAACACCATTTTTTTTATTGCAGAAATAGATTCCTTAGAAAATTTCAAGTTATTTTGATGTAACATTTTTCAGTTTTGGTTGGAAATTTCTCTCTGAGTGGGAAAATTCGAAAAAAAAATCGAAAAAAGAGCTCCGCTGAAACAAGAATAACTTCGAGGTTTTTGGATGAAAATTTTCATTTTTGGGATTTTTCAAGATGTAAGATTGATGTATCTACTTTAAAAATTGAAATCGCGATTCATGATACAGGGGGTGAAAAAATCGCTTTCAAAGTTAGGGATGAAAAATCAATTTTTTCAAACTAGAACCCCATTTTTTTATGACAGATATTGAATCTACGTTAAAAAATAATGTGAGTGTATGCATCACACCCTTGCCCTAAAATGGATATTTTCTGAGTTCTAATTCGAAAAAATTGATTTTTCACGATTTTGTCATCCCTAACTTTGAAAGCGATTTTTTCACGAATTTTCCATCCAAATACCTCGAAGTTATTCTTGTTTCAGCGGAGCTCTATTTTAGATTTTTTTTCGAATTTTCCCGCTCAGAGAGAATTTTCCAACCAAAACTGAAAAATGTTACATCAAAATAACTTGAAATTTTCTAAGGAATCTATTTCTGCAATAAAAAAATGGTGTTCTAATTTGAAAAACGGAAGTTGACGTCATTTCCGGAAAAACCGGAGGTGCTCATGCCTTGAAAATATTTTAGATTTCATCAGCATCGTGAAATACTTATAAGTGCTGAATTTCATGAAAATACGTTCAGTAGTTTCCCGTATAAATATGGGTGAGGTTCCTCGTGAAAGATCCTGTATATGGAAAGTTGCTAAATTCGAAATAAAGATCAACGCTTCGAATTATTCATCGACATAATAGTAAATACGAAGATATATGAATTTTGTGCGTCAATTTTCACTCACTCTGCATAGGACCTTTTCTCCTAAGGAAGTTTTCTGGTAGCACTAAATGAAGACATATTTTCTGATCTTCTCTTCTTGCTTAAGAGTCTTTAGACTTCAAAAAAATAGAAAACGTATACCGCCAGATGGCAGTGCAGTGCATTAATTTCCATTCATTGAATTATTCAGCTTGATAGAACAAATGTTGGGGCTCAGAGAATATAACAAGAAATTCTACCCTGAACAAGATCTCACACTTGCTTTATAATACTCCCTCTTTTCTTCACCAGTATTCTGGGAGAAGATAACTGCGGGGCGTGTTATTCAAAAGAAATTTTATTCCATGTTAGAATCCAAAATTGTAAGAAACAATTAATTTTCACTAATCGTCGGCTAAAATAAACCTTGATAAATTGTCTTTGATAAAAATGGATGTACTATATCATTTCGAAAAGAAAAATTCAAGGAAATAAATTTCGCGAAAACAACACATTGTTGTAATATTATTTACAAAAAAAACGGTAAATTCTGAAAGAAAAACGAGATAGACGTTTGATTAACCAAATGATTGACTTCAATACTGAATGAAAAAACACAAAAATATTTGTTCGTTTTGATGGTGGAAATGTTACAAAATAACCAAAAATGATGAGGAATATCCTTTTCATTCATTCAACACTTATAAAATATTTTTTTATTATTTTTATCTTCATACAGTCATACATCCCCTTATCAATCAGAAAACAATAAATCGTTTCTGACTCCCTTTTTTTCAGGGACGTAGACCCTTAACTGACCTTTATTCAGTAGAATTAGTTATATATCATTTCTTGTATTTGAATCCGCAGGAAAATTCCATTCTCTGGTATTCTCAGAAATATAAAATCGTTGCCATGCAATGTTGAAAGTTTTTTACGAATTAATGTGTTCGTTAACTGGGAATGAATCAAGACTGAGGAAGTCAGTAAGAATATGGCATTTGCTAATTGCGAAATAGTATCAATCAAAAACGAAAAATTCAGAAAAAAAATTATCCCATACTTCCTCCGAAATCAACATGTGAATATTTCTTTTTTTTGTAGATGAGCTAAGAATCATCATTTCCTTAATGATATCCTGAAGAGTCATCGAAAATTCTAACTAAAGGGTGCTCTTTCATTAATTCTGTTCGAATTTATTGACGAATGATTTTTTATAGTATTTGATCCATATGAACGTACAGAAAAAATATCGATGCTGTAAGTGATGATGTTAATGAAGATTCAGATTTGTCTTTTCGTCGACGTTCATCGTTTTGTGCTGATAAATCAGAAACAATAGACGCTTTGGAAGTCAACATTACTTGTGTTATTGCTGAAATAAGGCCTGAATTACTCGAAAAAGTGGTCCAAAATTGGTCTGGTGCGGTTCCTCAAAGCTAGTCGTGGTGGACATATGCCGGAAATTATTTTCAAAACATAAATGTCATAAATTATCTCTCAAATAAAAAGAAATTCGACTTCAATTCCAATTTAGATGTGTTTTATTTGAATTTAAAGTAAAATACTCATAGTTTAATGACATAAACTGAGTAGGGAAAGCTATTCCGTAATGTGTAACAGATCAATTTTTTTTTCCATCTAGTCGAATAGATTTTTCTAGTTTCTATCAAGGTGAATGAAGTTTGAAGAGATCCCTCTAATGTTCTCTAATATCATGTCAAATTGTTGAATAACCTCTCAACCGCAAGATTGATTGCATTGAATAACTTCGTCTTAACATTACGACATGAAGGGATTGAGGTACTTTACATTCCTCGTATTCGTTCATTTGCCCGTCTCATCATAGCGTACCATTGTGTGATTTGATGACTTAAAACCCCTATAATAGATGTCCAAGTATGGGAAATCAACCTTTCAGTATCTCGAGTTCGGATATTCGGACCCTAATGATAATCCCCGTGGAAGGTTTTTACAAATGGCACTTGGAGCATATCACCTTTGAATTGTGGCATCAATCAAACCTAGTCGTTAAGATAATATCTCTGATATGCCCGTTGTAATTTTGGAATGCCTTCGGTTACCATTTTCGACTTCTTCTCTCATTCTTCATTCTCAATAGTGTCATCCGAGGATGAGTTAGTTGTCTTGATGACGACAATGCAGAAATGTTTTTTTTAACTCTTTTATAGTTCAAACTTAACCGAGCAAGAAATTTTGGACCAGGTGAAAGAGATTGTGGATTGCCTTTCATTGCTATCAAACATTGTCTCTGAGTTCGAGATGTTTTGTTCGAGGCATCGAGAATCAAAATAAAGAAGATGAAAGCAGGCAGGCATGGCCACACTTTATCCTCTTTCAAGTTCTACGGTTTACGGACACGTAAAACTGGTAGCACGCCGAAGATAGGCCGAGAGATTAAAATAATATTGTGGAGAGATTTACGACCACCTTCAGATGTTTATTATGCACATCAGGCCGTGAACATAAAATTAAACTTCATGGTAGTGATTAGGCACCAATTGGAATCCCTTAAGTGAATATCCTTTCAAAATATGTCCCAGACGTAATCCTACAAGTGCTGACTGTGTGGACGTATAATTCATCATCATTATTGATTAGTTTCTTTGTTAGAATGGTCCTTTAATCCGAGTCTCCGAGATATAATTGTTAAAGAGCTCAATATTGTTCTGCGTACAATTTCTGCTTGGAAAAGTTTGGTATCTCGATTAATTCCGAACCAAATATTCATTAACATTTCCTTAACAATATCTTTTATATTGAGAAAAATGGAACATTATTTCAGGATATTTGGTTTCGGGAAAATATATTCATCATTCAGTATATTCTTCTCTTCTCAGTTCGAAACATCTTTTCTTTAGTTTCAGAAAAATCACATCTTGTTTGAAAGTTCAATAGGAAACCATATTAGAAACATACTGAATATGGAATTCCTTATGCATAATTTGAGGCTGCTAGAGAAGGAAATAAAGGGATTAAAACAAGAGGTGTTATTTTGAATAGCCCGCTATTTCGGTCGATGTCACTCTTGAAGCTGTAATTTTTTTGACATTTAACAAGTGAAAACTACTCCATTAATATACACTGCGCAGAAAAATTAACGCACATTCTGAAAATCTCAATTTTAATGCAAGTTAGCTCTACATTGACTTTATAACTTATTTTTTATGTTCTCTCGGGAAGGTTTTGAACGAAACAAGACACATTGAATGGAAGAAAAATTCAGGATTTCACCGAATCTTATGTGAAAGAAGAGAAATGAACAATTTTCAAAATACTGAAATGCTGATAAGTGATTTAATACTTGGTATTTCTACCCCTTGCGTTAATTACAGCTCGGCAATGACGGTTCATACTCAAAATGAGTGCTCTTAAAATGTTCTGATCTAATCCTTCCCAGACTTCTTCGAGTTGGATTCCTAAGTCATTAAGAGTTGCTGGATGATTTTCTGAACTTCTCAGCCTTCTATTGAGTTTGCCAAACCTGCTCAATCGGATTGAGATCTGGACTTCTTGCTGGCCATTCCATTCGAGAGACTTCAACCTCTTCAAGGTACTCCTGAACGATGAGCGCACGATGGGGTCTGGCATTATCGTCCATAAAAATGAAATTTTCACCAATGCATGGGGCAAATGGCACTACATGCTCTTCAAGAATGTTCCTTATATACTTATCAGCATTCATAGCTCCATTATCAACGACCACTAGGTCTGTGCGAGCAGTCAAAGATATTCCACCCCATACCATAGTCGATTCTTCCCCGAAACCAGTAGTATTAAGGAAATTGCACTGAGCAAATCTTTCATGTGGTCGTCTGTATACAAGGAAACGTCGATCACAATGGTAGAGGCAGAATCTAGACTCATCTGTGAAGAGAACTCTTTCCCAATCGGCTTCATCCCAATGGATATGCTCTCTCGCGAAATCCAAACGCGCCCTTCGATGGGCTGGGGTAAGAGCTGGGCCTCTTGCCGCGACACGAGGCCTCAAATCATATTCTCTGAGGCGATTTCTTATTGTCTGAGTGCTAATTTGCACCTCAGGAGTTTGCTCAAGCTGATTTTGAGGGAGGCGAGCGGTTGCAAACCGTCGCTAACCAAGCCTTGGTCTTTCCAACACGGAACCTGTCTCCCTGAACTTATTCCAATGTCGAGATATCACACTTTGGCTGACTTGGAGCCTGTCCGCTACAACAACTTGAGTTAGGCCACCCTGTAGCATTCCGATAGCCCTATTAGCCTCAGCGTTTGTTCATTTACGTCTTGGCATTTTCAGAAAACTCATTTCAAATCGAAGCTGTTGATGAACTGACTTCATTTCGAAATGAGATCATTCATGAAGCATATGCGAAGGACCAAACGTCAGAAAAAAGGCGTCTTATACTGATTTTATTGGATCGATTCAAGTTGTTATTGAGTTTTAAATGATTTGACAGAGATTTTCCCGAAGATTACATACTTTTAAAAACGATTGAATATGATATCCCTAACTCTCGTGGAGAAGTATATGGAATTTCATATGCATAAAATGAGTCTGTTAGAGATGGAAATAATTCAGCGAAGTGCCAAGCTCGTTTTAATCCATATTATGGGAAAACGTGATGTCAGTTAATTTAATTTTTCTGAAATTGAGTTCGGTTTGTTGAATCGAAAATAGTTTTTTATATTGTTCGGATAGAAACAGGGTATGTCAAAAACTTCGTCCAATGCATCAGTTCAGTGTTTCCGTCACTCCCTCGTAATAAGGAGTCCCATCAAGTCTTAAAACAAGAGTTCATAGATCCATGTTAATATTCCACTGCGTACACGGTGGTTCAGCGTTGATCAGAACTAACGGCATCTAATCAGAGCGCTCGCTAGAACCGGCAGCAACTATCAGTATCAAAACAAAAACTCAATTATAGTCTTCGGATAACCTGCTACTGCAGAGCCTATTCTCACTTATAATTATATATGCAATGCCCCTCAGACTATTGTATCCATCCTATCACGGAGTCTGAATATACGTAGAGCCGAAGTCGGTGTTACTGAACCTTGAAGTCGTACGACTCGAATTTTTATGGCCGACAGTGCAGCCGTTTTCCCGTTCCCCGGCTACCTCGAAATTCATCAATCATATCGAGAATGAGGGAGTCCAACGCATTTCGCAGAAAACCTTGGAATTCGTAGAAACCGTGAATTTGAAAATTATCCAGGAATTTTGGAAAGCTGTACACGCCCTGTATTGAAAAATGGAACAATCTGCAGCGAATACATCTGCGCAAAAAAATTAACGCACATTCTGAAAATCTCAATTTTAATGAAAGTTAAATCTACATTGACCTCATAACATATTTTTTATGTTCTCTCGGGAAGGTTTTGAACGAAACAAGACACTGTGAATGGAAGAAAAATTCAGGATTTTACCGAATCTTATGTGAAAGAAGAGAAATGAACAATTTTCAAAATACTGAAATGCTGATAAGTGATTTAAAACTTGGTATTTCCACCCCTTGCGTTAATTACAGCTCGGCAACGACGGTTCATACTCAAAATGAGTGATCTTAAAATGTTCTGATCTAATCCTTCCCAGATTTCTCCGAATTGGATTTCTAAGTCATTAAGAGTAGCTGGATGATTTCCTGAACTTCTCAGCCTTCTATTGAGGTTGTCCCAAACCTGCTAAATCGGATTGAGATCTGGACTTCTTGCTTGCCATTCCATTCGAGAGACTTCAACCTCTTTAAGGTATTCCTGAACGATGCGCTCACGATGGGGTCTGGCATTATCGTCCATAAAAATGAAATTTCCACCAATGTATGGGGCAAATGGGACTACATGCTCTTCAAGAATGTTCCTTATATACTTATCAGCATTCATAGCTCCATTATCAACGACCACTAGGTCTATGCGAGCAGTCAAAGATATTCCACCCCATACCATAATCGATCCTCCCCCGAAACCAGTAGTATTCATCAGGAAATTGCACTGAGCATATCTTTCATGTGGACGTCTGTATACAAGGGAACGTCGATCACAATGGTAGAGGCAGAATCTAGACTCATCTGTGAAGAGAACTCTTTCCGAATCGGCCTCTTCCTAATGGATATGCTCTCTCGTAAAATCCAAACGCGCCCTTCGATGGGCTGGGGTAAGAGCTGGGCCTCTTGCCGCGACACGAGGCCTTAAATCATATTCTCTGAGGCGATTTCTTATTGTGTGAGTGCTAATTTGCACCTCATGAGTTTGCTCAAGCTGATTTTGAAGGAGGCGAGCGGTTGCAAACGAAGAAACTCTCAAGTAACGTTCTTGAATGGCAGTTGTTACCCGTGGTCTACCCTGTCCTGGTCTTCGGACATTCATACCTGTCTCCCTGCAACATTCTGGACACACTTGTTTGGGAAACTCCAAACCTTTCTGCAATTCTTGTGTATGTCCACCCTTCTTCTCGCAAATCTACCGCTTGGGTACCTCCTGGGTCCAATTGCCTGTTTCGAAATTTGAAAAAAAAACTGATGAAATGAGTTATCTCGAAAACTGGTCATAATATCGGATTTAGAATTCATAACTCTGGAGATCTTGTGGAAATCAATATATAGTGAGAAAATAGTTGCATTTGACCGAGGAAATTTTCTTATACAGGGTGTTCATGTTTTTTGGACTTTTCCCAAAATAGAATACCTTCCTATGAATAAACCACCATGAATATTTTGGAGATTAGAGACACACATATGTTTGTGCTATTACCTTTCCCAAAAATCAATTCAAAAAGACAGGGTTTCGAATTAACCCTAAAAAAATTATTAGGTCTAGTGGTTCTCTCTGTGAAACACCCTGTATAGAAAATATGCACTGTGCAATATTTTGTCGTCATAATACTAAATGGAAAAAAACATTTCAAAAATTTGCCTTCCTGACGTCACAGTAGAGAAAGTGAATTTTGGCAAAAAACTACCGTCATATATTCGTGAATCACCCTGTAAATATAAATATTTTTGATTATACGTTTCCACTGATTTCATTACTAGAACATGTAGTAAACATGTGTATGCAACAGAAATCCAATCTGATTCTTAATAATCAAAAATTAAATCCGAAAATTCGAGCAATTTTCAACTTTAACACCCCGTATTTAGAAAACTAGCCATAGGATAAGGTTGGACTTCATCGACTTTTTTGGTCACTGAGTCGGGTACAACAACATAACAAACTTTCAGAAAATTTGACCGGTCGCCACTTTACATACAAAAAGTGCGAGGTCCTTTTCACAATTTTATAGTGAATTTTAATAATCTCAATGCGATGTTAAAGCGTGTATCGTTTCATTTTTAATTGATGGCGTAGTTTCTACTTGTCAAATGTCAAAAGTGACAGCTTCAAAGGTGTCATCTACTGAGAAAGCGTGCAAAGTGAGGGTGATGCACCTGATAACCTTCCTTATTCTTCGGGCCGTTGGCAATTATTTTCTTGGTCATATGAGTTAGGCTCTGTCTTCGATAATTCAGCGGATATTTTCATTTCCCTATCGCCGTTGGTCGTAAAAAGCCCCTTCATGCCTGTTCAATAAAAATGTTAGAACAATTCGGCATAAATTTTCTTCCGTAGCAGAAGACTTTTATGACGAATGGGAAATTTCATTTATAACACTTACGGAACACATCCCCTTTCGAGAAAAATACCCACAGGTTTATGTTGAAAACACAGCTCTCTAAATCAATGCATGGGATGAAAACAACATAAGAATGGCCATAAAATAACGGAGGAGTGTTCATGGCAGGGCTATTAGGAAAAAAGGAAGTGACTCCAGTGGACCCGGACATATTTGGGCAAGTTTTGAATAGAAAAGAGCACGCCATAAAGGTCGGAAGTCGAGTATAAGAATGCGTTTAGGCCTCCGGCCCCCCAAACTGACCACTCGAACCGACCCTCCAGTATACTGCATAATTCAAGATGATGGTGTTTCTGACAGTGGCCCCGTGAATAAAGTTTCGCTATTCACGATTCGTTTAGCATGATTTATTCGACCAATTCCTACATTTTTATCATTTCGATATGCAGATCGTAGAAAAAAGGTTGTTTTCGTAATCAGTGCATTATTGATGGATTGGAAGAAAGGACAGAAGCAAACCAGATTTTCGGGACGCATAACCAAAAACGACAACTATAAACTCTACCTTCTATATGAAAATGTATAGCAAGGAGGAATTATGGAATGTATCTTCTATATGGAAGGGAGCAAAGTGTGATTTACTACTGACTGTCTAATTACTAATTACTCACTAATTACTGATTGCTTGTCTCTGTAACATAGGGTTTTGAAGAGGTTTTATCCTCTGGGTAAAAGTGGAACGATAAGGTCAAAAAACGCCTCGCTAAGCACACAAAGTCCTCTCATTCGCCATTTTTGACTACAGTGGGAAAAACAACCCATTTCATGAATCTACAGACCAATGAGAATCTTTGCACTTGGTGTATATGTCACCATATATTAAGTTTTATGAGCTTCAACTGAGAAACTGAATGAAGGTTCACCGGACCTGGTTATTGTCTCAAAAAAACAGATGAATTGCCTAAACTTGACCTAAATTCGCAGAAGCTACAATCTTCAGTGTCCGATAAACCCATTCTCACCAGATGCTTCCTGTAGCTGGATCTTACTGAGATCCAGATACCCTTTGGATCTCGCAAAATTCTGAAGGAACTTTTTGGAGTGATACATTTTTAGGAGATTCCGCCAGAGTGTTTCCCTTTCGGTTTTCTCCTTCTCCAAAAAATCTTTCTTACGGGTGCATTTCCCTATACCACAAAAAGGTTCTGGGCCAGTCATTATTGAATTGGAGCCAAGTGATATAACTTCAGGAAAGGAAGCTGAAAACAATCACCAACCTTGAGTTTGAGGGGAAAGAAATCGTGTGGAAAGAAAGAGGTAGAGTGAGATCTTGGTATTACTAGCCATATAAAAGGATTCATAGACAAAATCAAGGCAGCGATGAACTCTTCCCACTGATTGGTAGGAGCAGCTATGGTGGACTTTGACCCGGAGGAAGATAGAAGAAGAATGCGCACATACAGAAAGAGACCAAGACAGCAATTGAGGAGTGATTGAAATTAGTACCGAAACGATTGAATCTAGAGATAACCGAACAGGTCAATGTCAGAAACCCAGCACGATGTGCGAAAATTAACGAAACAATCATGAGCTTTGTAGGAAGAAGTCTGGAACTTAGAAGAAGCAGTGAGGTTCAGTGGGTAGTTGCGCTCAGGAGATCAAGGACTCTCACACTGTTCCTCTGGCAAAGTGGTTCGTCTGCAAAGGAATTCCCTGCTGCGAAAAAAAATTTCATCAGCTCGGAGCAGTCATAACAACCCCTGACCGAGAACCCTCTGAAGATGCCTTCTGAAGTTGTAGGCGAAACTATAGGTCAACTTCCACGGTTAGAAAAGGCGGAATACTCTAAATTTGAAGCCGAATCCGGCCGTGAACGCATTTATCAATAGATTCTACCAGAATTTATGCACATCATTCAGATGATAGATCACAATGAGTCTTTTTCTCATCCTGCTCTCACCATGATACATCACGAATATGGAACAAGTTTCTTTCTCTTTTTTCTGCGTCTTGTTCTCTGCTTAATCCCTAAATGATACATCACAAATATGGAACAATGTTCTTCAAACGTTACATGGATGAGCTACATAGCCGTTGCAGAAAACTGATATGTAACAAATTTCTTTATTTGATCTGCCCACATGACATCACAGAGACGTTACTGGTCACCTGGCATTACACAGTTCCCCTAGTAGGTATATTTGTTATACAGAGTGTAACAGCCAAATGGAATAAATTCGATAACGAATAAATGAGGGCGTGTTGCGAAAAACGCTCGGACACGTCGATTTGTAATTTTAAATGCGCATATTTTTCAAGAAAATAATATTATATAGGGTGTTCCATTTGACCGTGGCCAATACCAAATTTCTTATTTCCAATGCAACCCCCTGCATATTATTTATTTTTTGGATTCTTCAGAGAATTCTGAACACAATTCAAGCACAATGTCCTATACCTATCTTCAACTATTTCGGAAGTATTAAGTGTTTTCAGATTTATTGCAAAAATCAACGTTTCAAATAAAAATTATTTCATTTCACAAATTCAGTACATTACACTTAACAACTAATGAGTAATACTGATTATTTCTTAATTATTAGAAAAAAAATGAAAAAGAACATTAATGTCAATGTGGGAAATGTTCAAAATGCTCGCCGCGAACGTCTTGGCAACATGCTAATCTGGTGAAAAATTGTCTTTTAACGTTACTCAACATTTCTTCTCAGTGATGGTTTTTTCTTCATATTAAGAGGTAAATTGGGAATAGGTATTGAGTGTAAAGCATCGAATTTGTGAAATAAAATAATTTTCATTTGAAATGTTAATATTTGTAAAAAATCTGAAAACACTTAATATTTCCGGAAAAGTTGAAGAAAGGTATAGGATATTGTACATGAATTATGTCTAGAATTTTCGGAAGAATCCAAAAAATAAATAATATTCAGGGGGTTGCATTTGAAACAAGAAAGTTGGTATTGGCCACCGTTACATGAAACACCCTATATAATAATATTTTCTTGAAAAATATGCGCATTTAAAATTAAAAATCGACGTGTCCGAGCGTTTTTCCCAACACGCCCTCATTCATTCGTTATCGAATTTATTCCATTTGGCTGTTACTTTCTGTATGTTTTGAAATTGTTGAGGTATAATTGAGTGTTTGTGTACGGCAATTCTGGAGTTCCTCTTCTGGCATTTATCACCTCGGGCGCCAATGCTCCGATAAAAATAATAAAAAATTTACTGGACGTATGTTGATTGAGGGTTGAACAAAAGGAGGTTAAAGTGAAGTATCCTTCAGAATTGCGGATGAAATCGTCGGAATTCAACATCTTAGAAAGCAGTTAACAAGGTTGGGTTAATAAATCAATGCATAAAAGTCGCAGTGCTTTTTCCCGGGAGTGGATTATGGGGTCAACATGAATAATAAGAGATTTTCTCCGGAATTACACTATGGCATGGCGAATGATTAGCAAAAACTGTGAGAGACCCTCGCATTAATTCCGAGAGAGTCGAAATATAGGGACCCTTATCCACGGTCGAACGCTTCCGAACGTAGGATGGTGGCGACGCTTCGGAGCCACTCCGGAAAATGCTAATGCAGTTTCCTTGAGTTCCCTTCATTGACGACGGGATACATATCTTCATTAACGATATTTGATCCCCGAACATAATGCCTTCTCCATATATGCCATTTTATGGCCCCGGCATTCAAGACGTACCACTATCGTAGAAAGGTCTATAAAATCCCTGTCGGAATATAAAGTTGGAGCGATGGTTATTTCCCGTATCGGCTTGATTATGGTGAAGTACTCGATATAAAATGTTTATTTCTTACTTTACATTCAACTTGTTGTTGCTGATCTAACGTTGCCCATACGAGAACGTCTATAAACGTTGCGAGATATGAAAATCGGGATAACCTAAAAAATAACTGCATTCCCGTGCTTCGGCAGGATTTTTTACGTCATTTATCGGAGACCATATTGTCCTGCCAGGCATTCGAACTGAGTTATTGAATGTTCTTCCTCTTGCACGTAGATAATAACTGGTTGTGACGCCTAGATGCCAACACAATGTAATATCTGCTCGAATGATATAAACTATTGCTTTTAAGTGCGACAGAGGAAGAGCAGTCCTGTTTTGGTCTCGACTAATCACATTTGCATACGAACACTTCCTTGTCTGGAAATTTACTACATCTTCGGAGTCCAGCTCTGCAAAATGGGCTGGTAGAGAGAGTGAAAGAGCTAGTAATCTTCCATGATTTGAATTTGCTGTAATACCTTAAATTCCCTTGAATAACTAACTCGAAAATATAAGTTAAGGAGTACTCACAAAAGAAAGGTAGACAAGGGCGACAGGATCTGCAGGTTGTAAATCTGCTGATAGATGGCTTTTCTTCTGTCATGCAATTTTTTTTTATTGAAAGATATTTTTTTAAATTCATGTTTTGGAAATAATTTCCGGCATATGTCCACCACGACTAGCTATGAGGTACCGCATTTGACGAGACCAATTTTGGACCACTTTTTCGTGTAATTCAGGTCTTATTTCAGCAATAACATGAGATTTGTTGGCTTCCAAAGCGTCTTAAACCAATAACTTGACAAAACCCCGAAGAATTAATCAGATTAATGTTTTCGCCAAATCTTTCTTTCAATAAATCAATTGTTATGGTCAATTGGCTTCAGTTCTCGAACCAGTTGGATCTTGTTTGGGTCTAGACCAAAATCTTCACGCAAAATTTTCCATGTGGTGGATGCACAGAGTCCAATTTGTTATGAACGTCGACGAATAGACAAATCTGGTTTTTCATTAACACTATCACTTTCAGCAGCGATATTTTTTTCTGTACGTCTTTTCTGTTGTCTTGTTGTTGTTGCATCGAAAAAATGTCCGAAATCTAGCGATAGTTCGACGAATAAGCTGCTCTGATAGACGATTATGTAAACCATAAATTTCACGAAGTGCTCTATTAGTTTGGCGAATAGAACACCGATTTTGAAAATAATTTTCAACAATTTGTAAACGTTGTTGCGACGTGAGTCGTTCCATGATGATTTGTCAATGCTTACTGAACAGAAATGTCAAAACAACATGGCTTCTACCTTCTTTCAAATCACAGTGATTCCCATAGACAATTCTATAATAGATATATAATTCTATAAAAAATACTTATGGACTCAACTGAAAATGTGGCCCTTTAACATTCAGATTGATTAAAATTGGTCGAAGATTCCATGATCGTTGGTATTCAGGTTGAAATTTTTTTATGAAAAGCGTTTCAATAAAAGCGAAAGATTTCAGTGTTCAATAATGATTTTTGGTAGCGAAATATTTCTTGATTTAGAAAATTTACATTTGGGAATTGAGAAAGAATATACAGGGTCTTTCACGAGGAACCTCACCCATATTTATACGGGAAACTACTGAACGTATTTTCATGAAATTCAGCACTTATAAGTATTTCACGATGCTGATGAAATCTAAAATATTTTCAAGGCATGAGCACCTCCGGTTTTTCCGGAAATGACGTCAACTTCCGTTTTTCGAATTAGAACACCATTTTTTTATTGCAGAAATAGATTCCTTAGAAAATTTCAAGTTATTTTGATGTAACATTTTTCAGTTTTGGTTGGAAAATTCTCTCTGGGCGGAAAAATTCGAAAAAAAAAATCGAAAATAGAGCTCCGCTGAAACAAGAATAACTTCGAGGTTATTGGATGGAAAATTTTCATTTTTGGGATTTTTCAAGATGTAAGATTGATGTATCCACTTTGAGAATCGAAATCGCGATTCATGATACAGGGGGTGAAAAAATCGCTTTCAAAGTTAGGGATGACAAAATGGTGAAAAATCATTTTTTTCAAATTAGAACCCCATTTTTTTATGGCAGATATTGAATCTACGTTAAAAAATAATTTGAGTGTATGCATCGCACCCTTGCCCTGAAGTGGATATTAACTCAGAACATATCCATTTTAGGGCAAGGGTGTGATGCATACACTCACATTATTTTTTAACGTAGATTCAATATCTGCCATAAAAAAATGGGATTCTAATTTGAAAAAATTGATTTTTCACGATTTTGTCATCCCTAACTTTGAAAGCGATTTTTTCACCCCCTGTATCATGAATCGCCATTTCGATTTTTAAAGTGGATACATCAATCTTACATCTTGAAAAATCCCAAAAATGAAAATTTTCCATCCAAAAACCTCGAAGTTATTCTTGTTTCAGCGGAGCTCTATTTTCGATTTTTTTTTCGAATTTTCCTGCTCAGAGAGAATTTTCCAACCAAAACTGAAAAATGTTACATCAAAATAACTTGAAATTTTCTAAGGAATCTATTTCTGCAATAAAAAAATGGTGTTCTAATTCGAAAAACGGAAGTTGACGTCATTTCCGGAAAAACCGGAGGTGCTCATGCCTTGAAAATATTTTAGATTTCATCAGCATCGTGAAATACAATAATTGCTGAATTTCATGAAAATACGTTCAGTAGTTTCCCGTATAAGAAAGACCCTGAATAATATCCTTGGTGATTTGGATACAAATTTTAGTATTCTTGGGAATTCAGCACAAATTATTACATACAAAGTTGCTTTCGCTGTCTGTCTCTATGTATGCTTAAATCTTCAAAACTACGCAACGGATTTTCAAACGCTTTTTTTCAATAGATAAAGTGATTCATGAGGAAGGTTTATATGTATGATACATGCAAAATATTAGAGAGAAACACTGATGAATTTACAGGTTTCTAATCGTAAATAAACACATTTTTGCGCTTACATTGCAAACGCTGACTGAACCCTACGAGATAAATCAAAATAATGTACTCGGTATTGTACTCCTAAAAAAGATCAACAAAAAAGTCCGCGATGGTATATGTCTATCTCTTAAGGATAACCACAGTAATAATTTTTTATCCTTTACATTTTACGGGAAAAAATGGCTTATTTAGGAAGTCATTTTAAGCAATACAGCATTGATCCTTATCCAATTAAGTACCTACCTTAAATACATTGTCCACTCAATATATATCAATATGGCTTCTCACAGCATGTGATTTAAATGAATCTTTTCGAAGATATTACAGATTTAAAATGCTGGAACATAGCGATGCGGCGTCGGCACTACCGTTGTTTATAAGGATTGCATTGCATCCGTGCGAAGACGGGGCGAGTCGCTAGTAGAGTGAAAAACTCCGAAAGCTCGAGCTGTGTTTAATTGCATAAACCTGTCACCTCAGATAACCCCATAGCCAGAACTCTAAAGGCATTAAATCGCAAGAGCATGAAGACCAATTCTGATCACCAAATCGAGAAATGACACGACCAAGAGCAAGCTCGTGCAAGATCATCAATGTTCCACGGGCGATTTGACCTGTGGCACCGTCCATCTGAAACCACATGTTTTCAAGAACGAACAATAGCTTCCAAGTGAGGCACAAGAAACTGTGTTAACCTAGCCCCATTCCCCTTAAATAAATAACCTTCCTCATTTTCGATGAAAAACGGTCAAATTCCTAACGTGTAGTGCTCCATGTTTACCAACTCCCATCTGTCAACTTTCGATTTGTCACGTCATAAACACGTGACATTACTGACATTATGACTGCCAAACATGGCGCGAAATTCAAATCTTGAGCTCCTTTTGTAACACCATTCAGTTTGGGAAACACTCATTACGTTCTATCAGTTTCCTTCTTCAGTTTCTACAGAAATGCATATTTTCTGGTGCTTCAGGTACTTTTCGAAGGTAATTACTGTTCGTTGAAGTGAGATAAAATCAAAGGCTCGATTGCGAAAGGATTATTCGAGTGGGAAAGGCAATATTTAATGAGGATTTTGGCTTCCACGTAAAATCTGGCGGTATCATAGGGAGATATTGGAATATATTGCGAACCACCCAGGTTGACAATGGGATAACTGCCGGAAAATATGGTGAAAGCCCAAACGCAGTTTTATTGAAATTCACAAAGGTAATGGTAGTCGCTGGAATTCTGCATGAATATGCATCAACAACTGGAACACTATGCGTTAGTTATTGGCCAGATTCAATTTCTAGTGTGTACAGTGCAGAGGGAGCGTCATAGAGGCGAGCTGTTTAGGGGTAGCTTTAGCGTTCTGATCGGATTTCCCAACCCCCGCAGTACGCCGCCCACTCCCACAATACACCATCAGTTACTAACACATTCACCGCTGAAATCGCGTCTGTGCTGGGCCTGCATTTGCAGTAGGTGAACGCACAATGCATATGTTGTATAAACAGATTCGGATCATTCAAAATTTAACTGGTTCCTGTGCCATATTTTGGAGTAGAATATGGGAATTAGCGTGGCTCGCTGTGTTCTCATCTAATGTTCGTCAATTGTGTTACTTTGTCGCTCGGATGGACATGAATGGGGCTCGGACTGAATAATCTCCTGTGATTTTATGATCTATCGCCCCGAACAAAAATTATGCGGCATTAAATTCAGTATTTGATTCCGGGTATTTCACAGACTGTACATTGATTTGGATGAGGATTTGGTCCGAATTAATAAATTGCTCCACATGAGTTAGGGATATTGACTTAAATTGCAAAAAAATATAGTTAAAATAGGATTTTTGTAATGGAAATTCATTTTAATATGATTTCAAGTTGCAAATTAATTTAAGTCTGTAGGTCTGCAGCGTATACAGGGTGGTTAAGATCGAGTAAAATAAAGAAATTTAATTCCCAGAGAATTCAATCATTTTAAGTCTATCAATACAATATATGGCCTCCACGGGCATCATTAACAGCTTGACATCTCCTTTGCATACTACACACGAGGTTGTTGAACATTTCTTGAGGAATTTGGTTCCATAAACGTGCCAAAAGCTCTCTCAGATCATTTATGAAATCTGGGGTAGGTTGATAATTATCTAATCTTCTTTGGAGCATATCCCATGCATGCTCTATGCAATTCAAATCTAGTGAGTGCGGAGGTATTGGTGAATGTGGAATACCAAGATCCTCGCGCGCATTCTCAACTATGGCTGCACGGTGGGGTCTAGCGTTATCGTCTAGAAATTGAAAAGTTTCACCAATACCAGCATGAAAATTTGGCACATCATTGTCAATGACATGCTCCCTTTAGTGTGAGGCGGTCATATTCCCAGGACAAATGTGTAGATCTGTGCGCCCGTTGAAACATATCCCGGCTCATACCCTAACACTCCCCCTCGGAATGGATGGACTTCTTGGAAATGGCGAGGATTACGGGGTATGCGTGGGATTGACCATACCCTTGTTCATCGATAATCTGAAAAACGTCCATATCTAGATTCATCGTTGAAAAGGACACTACGCCATTGATCGTTCCAATTGATATGTTGCCTTGTCCATTTCAGTCTTTGACGCTTATGGTCACGTGTTAATGGAACTCCTCTTAATGAACGTCCAGAACCTAAATTCACCTCTCTGAAACGTCGTCTAATGGTTTCGATGGAAACTTGGACCCCATTTGCATTTTGAAGAGTATTCCGTAGCATTCTACACGATATATGGTTTTTTCTCGCCGAAACGGTGATGAAACGATCCTGAGCACGTGTTGTTTTTCGTCGCCCACCAAGCCTTGGTCTTTTCAATACGGAACCTGTCTCCCTGAACCTATTTCAAAGTCGAGATATCACACTTTGGCTGACTTGGAGCCTTTGCGCTACAACAACCTGAGTTAGGCCACCCTGTAGCATTCCGATAGCCCTATTAGCCTCAGCGTTTGTTAATTTACGTCTTGGCATTTCCAGAAAACTCGTTTCAAATCGAAGCCGTTGATAAACTGACTTCATTTCAAAATAAGAACATTCATGAAGCATATGCAAACAACCAAACTTCAGAATAAAGGCGACCAGATTGACGAAATGTCTCATACTGATTTTTATTGGATCGATTCAAGTTGTTATTGAGTTTCTCGAAGATTACATACTTTTAAAAACCATTGAATACGATATCCCTAACTCTTGTGGAGCAGTATATATGCCGTATTGAAAGGATCGTGCAGATGTGAAGGATTGCCATAATAGGTGTTATTTTGAATAGCTCGCTATTTCGGTAGATGTCACTTTTCAAGCTGTCATTTTTTGACATTTGACAAGTAGAAACTACGCCTTCAATCAAAATGGAAGGCATTCAACAACGCATTGAATTTTCATCATTATGAAAATTCATTATAAAAATGGTGAAAATAATTCACAATAAATGTTGAATCGCAGGAATGTGGACAGAATGAAAGACTAATCAGTTATGATTTTGTTCTTTTCTCAATTTGAACGCGTTGTTGTATCGTGTAAATGTCGAAATACCCAGACAAATTCAGTGCGCCATCTATATTCAATTCATTCTCAAAAAAAACGCGCAATTTGAACTGAAACTTTCGAAGGCGTTTCAAATTAAGTTCTGTTCCACAATTCAATGTTTCTTTCCATCAGCTTAAATATCCTGAATTTGTCTGCCAACATAAAATGCATCAACATAATCAGAGATTCAATTCATTCTGATGAACCTGAAATATAACAATTATCAAGAAATTGGGGAGAACTGAGCTGAAATTCAATTATCCGTGAATTTAAAATGGTCGAATTGCTCGTATGCAAATTCGAATTTTCACCCCTTCACACACTAAAGCTACGAGATAAAGGTGACGACAAACTAATTGCTCTTAAGTGATTTATATTGCTGAATATGAATATTTAATTCATATTTTCGAATAGCACCCATCTGTATGTAAAATCGCTGAATGATGTTCAGTCGAGTGCTCGTAATACTCAGCTTCCATGCATATTTCTGAATGGATCCGAAATTCATTTCATTGTATTATTTTGACCATTTTTCGAAAAGCTTTCACTGGTTATATGCCATGAGGAAATAAATGAATATAGGTTTTTAATCATTTGCAGAGTGTTTAGAAAAATAGATCAGTAAAAGTCTCACGTGGAGTCAAGAGTTCCTTAGCTACCATTGCTGGAAATGCATTTTAAAAATTGACAGACATAATGAAATGATACAGTCCTCGTATGAGTAAAACGAGCGCTCAAAAATATTCACCTCATAAGGACAGAAAATGAATTACATTAATTGAAATCGATATATTTTTGGTGTATAAAATTTGAAATATTTCATTCTGTAGCTAACCATTTTGAATCGTAAAACAGAATGAGTCCGTATATTATCCACGAAAATAGCGTTTCTGGGAGCTTAATTCATTTCCAGTAAAATTAATAGAAATTTGTGGTCATTTAAATTAAACGTTGTTCCATTGCTGAACACCGAAAACAAATCACTGTTCAACAACAATAGGTTTTTAATTGCCATTTTGGCAGGTGATAAATTCACCGAAACGTTCTTTGGGCATACACACATGACACATTTGTTCGCGAATGAATTTCACTTGACAACTCCACATAATCGCCCATATTGCGTTCTGAAGCCACAGAATGGGCTGCATATTGTGATCAATGCAGGATGAATTGAATATTGATTTCCACATTCCGCCTTTGATGCAGCAATGAAAAAATGTACAGATGGAATCAATGGTAGCTTCAGGAACTTCTTTTGATTCCACGTTATGAAGGGTTTTCCAATGAGAGGTGTTGTAATGACATTCAAAGAAAAATGCCATTCTTTTAGATGAACGATCATATGTTTATTTCATTATGAAAAGGAAGATGTGGCGTTAAGAGGGGTCTATACCGTTCGACGTTCAGTTCAAAACGCGATTCGGGATTTCTCACGATAGAGACCACCGATTTATATGAGGTTTTCACTATTATTCAATAATAGTGAAAACCTCATATAAATCGGTGGTCTCTATCGTGAAAATTCCCGAATCGCGTTTTGAACTGAACGCGAAGGGTATAAACCCCTCTGAATAATGGAAAATAACATCAGCCAAATCACCACCACGACCACGACTACAAGACCATATCCTTTTCATGAAATTCTTCATGACCAAATCGCAGAGTGGCTGCTTTTTGTCCTCGATAGCCTCACGAATTCCATCTTTGAGGTCTTGAATCGTCGCTGGGCTCTTGGCGTAGACCTCTTCCACATGGCCCCAAAGAAAGAAGTCGCAGGGTCTTGAATCCAATTCCGGCCAAAAAAAAATCATTTATCATTTCTCGATAGCGCAATCCATTCAAGGTAACTGTTGATCCAGCCTCATTCTCGAAAAAGTGTGGTCACAAACAGTCACAGAAGATAGAGAGGCTTTTCAACAATAACTCTTGGGTTTACCGAGCCTGAGATGGGACAATTTTGCTTTTTGACGAAGACTCCAAGGTGGAAAATGGGCCTTATCACTCAAGATGATTTTTCGGATCATTTTCATGCATTTCAATAATAATAATAATAGTAGTATTCATTTCGAAAATCTTACATATACAGTTACAATATATACATAGTCAGAACGAAATATTTCTCAAAAAACAAACCACAATTCTAAGTTATATTTAACAAAGAACTAACCAGAAATTTCATGGAATAAGTGTAGAATTAAGAAATTCATCCATCGTATATGGTTCAAGGTCTAGCAGAAACGTATGCAATTGTTTCCTGAAACTATTATAATTATCAATTTTCCTTATACTCAATGGTAACTTGTTAAAGTATCTCATGGAAGAGTATTTTGCTCCCTTCTCTGTTACAGTCAACCTATGAACTGGATATACATAAAAACAATTTCTGCTATTATAAGAATGTGATGGTAAATTCGAGCTATAATAATCTCTATTCTTGAAAAGAAACATTATACATTCTTGGATATGAAGTGCTATTACTGTTGAAAAATTACTCTGCTTGAAAAAACCCCTGCATGAAGCTCTGAAACTAAGTTTATTTATTATTCTGACTGCTCTTTTCTGTAGTCTGAATACTTTTTCTACTGCCCTGACACTACCATAGAAAATTAAGCTATATCTAACGAGGGATTCAAAATTTGAAAAGTGAATCACCTTTAGGCCATCTTTGTTGAGATATTTCGACATTACTCTCAAAGTGTAACAGACTGAGTTCAACCTGTTATTGAGTTTATCTATATGAGCCTCCCATGAAAGAACTGAATCTATCCAAAGAGCTTAGTTTCGGTACTTATTTTAATTTCAGATTCATTTGAGCTTATTTTGTCTGGACATTCCAAGTTAGATCTGTTAGTTTTAAAAATCATACAGTTTGTTTTATTTTCATTTAAAATTAGTCTTTCATTTGCGGTCCATTCCAACAATGATTTGAAAATCCTATCCGAGACATTGAGTAGTGTTTGCATTTCTTGAGCGGATATTTCAAGGTCCCCAACAGCAAAGACACGACGTTGTTGATGATCCGGTGGCTTGTGTTTTTGTGTTAATTGAATTTTATAAGCCTCAAGACCCAAATATCCATGCAAAATACGGTGTAATGATGTTTGTGGAATGCCTTATTCCAAGGAACGACGAGAAATGGACAAACCTGTGTTTTCTTCAACTTCGATACAGCAGCAATATTCTCAAGTGTTCTTGAGTGACGTGCAATGGTTGTATCCATCACAATACTAACAGCTACGATAAGGTGCTTCACAACGACCCAAAAATGTTCGAGTTTTACGAACCGTCTCTGCCAAATTTTCACCATTTTTATACTGAATTTCAACTTAACTTCAATGCGTTGTTGAATAGTGTATCGTTTCTTTCTTATCAATGGCTTATTTTCACTTTGTCAAATGTCAAAAAATGACGGCTTCAAAAGTGACATCTACCGAAATAACCCCTCTTATTGGAAAACTCCTTGCTTCCAGTTATTTAAAAGCGTTGTGAAAACTTATCACGAATTCAGAAGTGTATTTTTCTAGCTCAATCGGCAAACTTCATGTCGCTTTGAAAATGTTCAGGTACAATTACAATTTAAACTTTCCAGCTTCCTATTCCTTTCCTTCCGTTAATCTCGAATGAAAACTCCGAAAATAAGGGTTCCGGCGATATTTCCGGCTGGAGTAGTATTTCCTGAGTTAGAAAAATTCTCAAGGAGAAGGAATCATAAATAAGGCTGAGCAAGGAGTAGAAATAGTCACTATCGTTAAGTGAATTAAAGATGGCCTTATCAAAAAGCCGTTCGAGCGGATGATTGTAAAGGGATGTCCCTTTGTATTGAGAATCGTTGAGGTATTTAATTTCATCCCCGGAAAAACCTCCAGACAAGCAAAGTGAATTCACGTTTACCCTGGGGAATATTTCCTTCTTGGAGCTGAGACAATAGATTATTCTCAATGAAATGATCTTGGAAAATTGTTCTCTGAGGTATCTCAAAAAATCACAAATATATAGAAGAAGGGTGGCATGGATAAAAACTCATCGTGATTTTTTGAGTTCGAATTCTCCGATTTACGAAGAGAAAAACATATTTCCTGCCAAGCTCTTCCAGGTTATAAATTCTCCGTCGTTTCTGTCGGAAAGAAATGACCTCTGATTATGTCGATCATGTAATTTCCTGCACTCTAGTTCGACAGTCGTCGAAATCTACCAGTTTCCCCGCTTTCCACACTTCCCATCTATTTCGTATGCCGTTTTCTTGGGGTAATGTAGCACAAAAGCTTTATTTTTGTAATTTACGTTGTTCACCCTTCGTCAGAGCAACTTCTCGAATCATTTGACGAATCGTTCACTCGTAAGGACCATGTTTTGAAAATTCATGATTGTGAAACGAAGAGTGTTTTTATCTGCAGGAAAACGTTCCTTGTTTTAGTTCATGAAAAAAATATTCTCAATATGAATGAACGAAAAAAGTTCATACCTCTGAATATAAAAATTGGCAAGAACTACGGGACCTAATTGAAAAACGGTTTATTTTGAGGGGCTTTTATTCCACACAAAACTATAGCTTATGAATAAACGAAAAAATAGTTTATACCTCTGAATATTAAAATCGGCAAGAACTACAACAGGACATAAATTGAAAAGCGATTTTTTATGAGGTACTTTTATTTCACATGAAACTACAGCTTATGAATAAACGAGAAAATAGTTTATACCTCTGAATATAAAAATTGGCAAGCACTACAACAGGACATACATTGAAAAACGGTTTATTCTGACGGACTTTTATTCCACACAAAACTACAGCTTATGAATAAACCAAAAAAATAGTTTATACCTCTGAATATAAAAATTGGCAAGAACTACAATAGGACATTCATTGAAAAACGGTTCATTTTGAGGGACTTTTATTCCACACAAAACTATAGCTTATGAATAAACGAAAAAATAGTTTATACCTCTGAATATTAAAATCGGCAAGAACTACAACAGGACAAAAATTGAAAAGCGATTTATTTTGAGGTACTTTTATTCCACATGAAACTACAGCTTATGAATAAACGAGAAAATAGTTTATACCTCTGAATATAAAAATTGGCAAGCACTACAACAGGACATACATTGAAAAACGGTTTATTTTGAGGGACTTTTAATCCACACAAAACTACAGCTCATGAATAAACGAAAAAATAGTTTTTACCTCTGAATATAAAAATTGGCAAGAACTACAACAGGACATAAATTGAAAAACGGTTTATTCTGACGGACTTTTATTCCACACAAAACTACAGCTTATGAATAAACCAAAAAAATAGTTTATACCTCTGAATATAAAAATTGGCAAGAACTACAATAGGACATACATTGAAAAACGGTTCATTTTGAGGGACTTTTATTCCACACAAAACTACAGCTCATGAATAAACGAAAAAATAGTTTATACCGCTGAATATAAAAATTGGCAAGAACTACAACAGGACATACATTGAAAAACGGTTTATTTTGAGGGACTTTTATTCCACACAAAACTACAGCTTATGAATAAACCAAAAAAATAGTTTATACCTCTGAATATAAAAATTGGCAAGAACTACAACAGGGCATACCTACATTGAAAAACGGTTTATTTTGAGGGACTTTTATTCCACACAAAACTAAAGCTCATGAATAAACGAAAAAATAGTTTTTACCTGTGAATATTAAAATTGTCAAGAACTACAACAGGACATAAATTGAAAAACGGTTTATTTTGACGGACTTTTATTTCACATGAAACTACAGCTTATGAATAAACGAGAAAATAGTTTATACCGCTGAATATAAAAATTGGCAAGAACTACAATAGGACATACATTGAAAAACGGTTCATTTTGAGGGACTTTTATTCCACACAAAACTACAGCTCATGAATAAACGAAAAAATAGTTTATACCGCTGAATATAAAAATTGGCAAGAACTACAACAGGACATACATTGAAAAACGGTTTATTTTGAGGGACTTTTATTCCACACAAAACTACAGCTTATGAATAAACCAAAAAAATAGTTTATACCTCTGAATATAAAAATTGGCAAGAACTACAACAGGGCATACCTACATTGAAAAACGGTTTATTTTGAGGGACTTTTATTCCACACAAAACTAAAGCTCATGAATAAACGAAAAAATAGTTTATACCGCTGAATATAAAAATTGGCAAGAACTACAACAGGACATACATTGAAAAACGGTTTATTTTGAGGGACTTTTATTCCACACAAAACTACAGCTTATGAATAAACCAAAAAAATAGTTTATACCTCTGAATATAAAAATTGGCAAGAACTACAACAGGGCATACCTACATTGAAAAACGGTTTATTTTGAGGGACTTTCATTCCACACAAAACTAAAGCTCATGAATAAACGAAAAAATAGTTTATACCGCTGAATATAAAAATTGGCAAGAACTACAACAGGACATACATTGAAAAACGGTTTATTTTGAGGGACTTTTATTCCACACAAAACTACAGCTCATGAATAAACGAAAAAATAGTTTATACCGCTGAATATAAAAATTGGCAAGAACTACAACAGGACATACATTGAAAAACGGTTTATTTTGAGGGACTTTTATTCCACACAAAACTACAGCTTATGAATAAACCAAAAAAATAGTTTATACCTCTGAATATAAAAATTGGCAAGAACTACAACAGGGCATACCTACATTGAAAAACGGTTTATTTTGAGGGACTTTTATTCCACACAAAACTAAAGCTCATGAATAAACGAAAAAATAGTTTTTACCTGTGAATATTAAAATTGTCAAGAACTACAACAGGACATAAATTGAAAAACGGTTTATTTTGACGGACTTTTATTTCACATGAAACTACAGCTTATGAATAAACGAGAAAATAGTTTATACCGCTGAATATAAAAATTGGCAAGAACTACAATAGGACATACATTGAAAAACGGTTCATTTTGAGGGACTTTTATTCCACACAAAACTACAGCTCATGAATAAACGAAAAAATAGTTTATACCGCTGAATATAAAAATTGGCAAGAACTACAACAGGACATACATTGAAAAACGGTTTATTTTGAGGGACTTTTATTCCACACAAAACTACAGCTTATGAATAAACCAAAAAAATAGTTTATACCTCTGAATATAAAAATTGGCAAGAACTACAACAGGGCATACCTACATTGAAAAACGGTTTATTTTGAGGGACTTTTATTCCACACAAAACTAAAGCTCATGAATAAACGAAAAAATAGTTTTTACCTGTGAATATTAAAATTGTCAAGAACTACAACAGGACATAAATTGAAAAACGGTTTATTTTGACGGACTTTTATTTCACATGAAACTACAGCTTATGAATAAACGAGAAAATAGTTTATACCTCTGAATATAAGAATTGGCAAGAACTACAACAGGACATACATTGAAAAACGGTTTATTTTGAGGGACTTTTATTCCACACAAAACTACAGCTTATGAATAAACGAAAAAATAGTTTTTACCTCTGAATATAAAAATTGGCAAGAACTACAACAGGACATAAATTGAAAAACGGTTTATTCTGACGGACTTTTATTCCACACAAAACTACAGCTTATGAATAAACCAAAAAAATAGTTTATACCTCTGAAAATAAAAATTGGCAAGAACTATAATAGGACATACATTGAAAAACGGTTCATTTTGAGGGACTTTTATTCCACACAAAACTATAGCTTATGAATAAACGAGAAAATAGTTTATACCTCTGAATATAAAAATTGGCAAGCACTACAACAGGACCTACATTGAAAAACGGTTTATTTTGAGGGACTTTTAATCCACACAAAACTACAGCTCATGAATAAACGAAAAAATAGTTTTTACCTCTGAATATAAAAATTGGCAAGAACTACAACAGGACATAAATTGAAAAACGGTTTATTCTGACGGACTTTTATTCCACACAAAACTACAGCTTATGAATAAACCAAAAAAATAGTTTATACCTCTGAATATAAAAATTGGCAAGAACTACAACAGGACATGAATTGAATACGATTTATTTTGAGGGACCTTTATTCCACACAAAACAACAGCTTATGAATAAACGAAAAAATAGTTTATACCTCTGAATATAAAAATTGGCAAGAACTACAACAGGACATACATTGAAAAACGGTTTATTTTGAGGGACTTTTATTCCACACAAAACTATAGCTTATGAATAAACCAAAAGAATAGTTTATACCTCTGAATATAAAAATTGGCAAGAACTACAACAGGACATAAATTGAAAAACGGTTCATTTTGAGGGACTTTTATTCCACACAAAACTACAGCTTATGAATAAACGAAAAAATAGTTTATACCTCTGAATATAAATATTGGCAAGAACTACAACAGGACATGAATTGAATACGATTTATTTTGAGGGACCTTTATTCCACACAAAACAACAGCTTATGAATAAACGAAAAAATAGTTTATACCTCTGAATATAAAAATTGGCAAGAACTACAACAGGACATACATTGAAAAACGGTTTATTTTGAGGGACTTTTATTCCACACAAAACTACAGCTCATGAATAAACGAAAAAATAGTTTTTACTTCTGAATATTAAAATTGACAAGAACTACAACAGGACATAAACTGAAAAACGGTTTATTTTGACGGACTTTTATTCCACACAGAACTACAGCTTATGAATAAACGAAAAAATAGTTTATACCTCTGAATATAAATATTGGCAAGAACTACAACAGGACATGAATTGAATACGATTTATTTTGAGGGACTTTTATTCCACACAAAACAACAGCTTATGAATAAACGAAAAAATAGTTTATAGGTAGGGGAATCCGGGGCAATATGGGGTACCTAACTTTAAGATCCTCATTTTTTCATAAAACATAATAACTCAACATTGCCATTTTGAATTAAGCTAGCTAAATATATTATCTTTAGACTTTAGCCAACCAAATCACCCACTAAAATTTTTTACTTGGTTTTTTTATATATTTTCTAAAAGTCAGGCCTTTCCCCGTTTTGCCCCGTATACGGGGCAAAATGGGAATTGTGTCTGGGGTAAAATGGGTTAGTGTATTAGGTACGTGTAGGTGAAAGAAAATATTTTATTAATACAAAACTCTTAGAGATATATGAATATATGATATACCAACTTATTTAGGAACATAATTTTGCTTTTGCAACATAACGTTCTAATGTAGTTTGAGGCACCTTAAATTGGTGTGCTGCTTTTTTATAACCCATGGTACCCCCAATAATCACCTGCACTGCTTCTTTCATCGACTCTTTAGACCAATTTTGACGAGTTGTCTTTCTTGCGTATTTTCGTACCATCTGAAACATAATGAATCTCAATAATTGCTTGGGGCAAAATGGGGTCCCCAAGGACTGGGTAAAATGGGACCCCGTTTTACCCCATTATCAAAACCCCATTTTGCCCCAAAATACCTGCTCAAATAAAACAAGAAACAAAATCAGTATTTAAGTAATCTTGAAGCCATGCTTTTGATAAAGTATCTATATAGAGGCAATAACGATATAGCATTAACAAAACAACAAAAACTTTTCGAAAAATGTACGTACCTTGAGAGAATAAATGATCCACTTTTACAACACACGGCCTTCATAACTTTATGGCGGACAAACTCAAACTAACGTACGTCCGATTCGTGGTGCGTCTATTGCGGAGAAGGGTATTGGTTGTAGGGATAATGCGTTTGAGATTTGGCGGGTTTATTCGAATAAAATACACGTAAAATGACGGTACCCCGTTATGCCCCAGTACCCCGTTTTGCCCTGGATTCCCCTACCGCTGAATATAAAAATTGGCAAGAACTACAACCGGACAAACATTGAAAATCGGTTTATTTTGAGGGACTTTCATTCCACACAAAACTACAGCTTATGAATAAACGAGAAAATAGTTTATACCTCTGAATATAAATATTGGCAAGAACTACAACAGGACATACATTGAAAAACGGTTTATTTTTAGGGACTTTTATTCCACACAAAACTACAGCTTATGAATAAACGAAAAAATAGTTCATACCTCTGAATATAAATATTGGCAAGAACTACAACAGGACATGAATTGAATACGATTTATTTTGAGGGACTTTTATTCCACACAAAACAACAGCTTATGAATAAACGAAAAAATAGTTTATACCTCTGAATATAAAAATTGGCAAGAACTACAACAGGACATACATTGAAAAACGGTTTATTTTGAGGGACTTTTATTCCACACAAAACTATAGCTTATGAATAAACCAAAAGAATAGTTTATACCTCTGAATATAAAAATTGGCAAGAACTACAACAGGACATAAATTGAAAAATGGTTTATTTTGACGGACTTTTATTCCACACAAAACTACAGCTTATGAATAAACGAAAAAATAGTTTATACCTCTGAATATAAATATTGGCAAGAACTACAACAGGACATGAATTGAATACGATTTATTTTGAGGGACTTTTATTCCACACAAAACAACAGCTTATGAATAAACGAAAAAATAGTTTATACCTCTGAATATAAAAATTGGCAAGAACTACAACAGGACATACATTGAAAAACGGTTCATTTTGAGGGACTTTTATTCCACACAAAACTACAGCTTATGAATAAACGAAAAAATAGTTCATACCTCTGAATATAAATATTGGCAAGAACTACAACAGGACATGAATTGAATACGATTTATTTTGAGGGACTTTTATTCCACACAAAACAACAGCTTATGAATAAACGAAAAAATAGTTTATACCTCTGAATATAAAAATTGGCAAGAAATAAAACAGGACATAAATTGAAAAACGGATTATATTGGGGGACTTGTATTTCACACAAAACTGAAGCTCACATACTGTGTGATGATATTCAATAACTTTCAATCCTCTCGAACAAATGATAAGAAACCGAAATAGGGGAAAGGGCGACACAGGACATTAAGCTATCGATGGCAGAACATACCGGACTTTATCACTCCCGACCAATAATAATGTGACGCAAGCTGGACCGAAACAATATTACCGGACGCATCAACAGCGTCAATTGTCTTAGAGAGAGGGCCATCAAGCCGACAGCCGCCGAAGATCAGCACTTAGGGGTGCCACCGCAGTTTGATGGCCCTCAGTCCACTATGTTTTTATATCGGTGATTGGGGCGATCGCTTGACCCGCAGACGTAGAGTTACGATTATTGCCCGCGAAAATCGATAACCCAACTCCTGATAGAATGCAACTCAATTAACGGGAAATACCCCACTTGGGCGCAGAAAATGGCAGTATTTATCAGAACTTAGTCATTTTCTTCTCTTTGATACTGTTCAGAACACGTATTTTTACTTCAATTCATACCACGAAGTTTATACTGCGAATGGACAAAAAAGAAGATCCGTACTTCGGTGGTTCGCCCACTCACTTCGACTCTGTAGTCCGAACACAGTTCGCTCGCCTGAACGCACGTCAGTGTTGTACGGATAAAGTGAATTTGTTCCGTGAGAAAAGGACTTTAATTTTTACAATACCTAGACGAAGTCAGAAAATCAGCAGATATATCTCTCCACTCAGCATAAACCCTGAGTACAATTCTTTCAGTGTTAACTTTGTGGTTATATTCCCTGGCGGATACAGGGGAGGGGCATGGGAGCCAAATCCGCCATATTCATTACATACATTTATTTCTTCAGTTTTCGTTGGGATGAGAATTGATACTTCAGTCCATACTTACTCTACGAATAATAAACAAATACTACAAAAATAAAAGATTCTTATACATGAATGTAACAGCCAAATGGAATAAATTCGAAAACGAATAAATGCGGGGGTGTTAGGAAAAACGCTCGGACACGTCGATTTGTAATTTTAAATGCGCATATTTTTCAAGAAAATAAAATTATATAGGGTGTTCCATGCGACCGTGGCTAATACCAACTTTCTTATTTCAAATGCAACCTCCTGTAAATTATTTATTTTTTGGATTCTTCAGAAAATTCTAGACATAATTCATGTACAATGTCCTAAACCTATCTTCAACACTTTCGGAAATATTGAGTGTTTTCAGATTTTTTACAAAAATTAACATTTTGAATGAAAATTATTTTATTTCACAAATTCGATACATTAAATTCGATACTTATTTCCCATTGACCTCTTGATATGAAGAAAGTAGGCAAAAACGCTTGAAATGTTGATTAACGTTAGAAGACAATTCTACACCAGATTAGCATGTTGTCAAGACGTTCACGGTGAGCATTTTGAACATTTCCTACATTGACATTAATGTTTTTTTTGTTTTCTTTTAATAAATAAGAAATAATCATTATTACTTTTTAGGTTTTAAGTGTTTAATGTACCGAATTTGTGAAATAAAATAATTTTTATTTGAAACGTTGATTTTTGCAATAAATCTGAAAACACTTAATACTTCCGAAAAAGTTAAAGATAGGTAGGTATAGGACATTGTGCATGAATTGTGTCTAGAATTCTCTGAAGAATCCAAAAAATAAATAAAATACAGGGGGTTGCATTTGAAATAAGAAAGTTGGCATTGGCCACGGTCACATGGAACACCCTATATAATATCATATTCTTGAAAAATATGCGCATTTAAAATTACAAATCGACGTGTCCGATCGTTTTTCCCAACACACCCTCATTTATTCGTTATCGAATTTATTCCATTTGGCTGTTACACTGTATACAACACATTGAATGCAAAAAATGCATGGGGTGCTTTTCACTATTTTTTTGAAGATCCCTGCTGTTAAAAAAGTCCTTGATGAACTATTTGTAACATTAAATGGTAACCTTACGCATTTTTGTAATCGAACTAATTCCGGTACATAAATCAATAGAAACTTGGATAAGATAGATATTGGGCGAGCAGATAAAAACGTGGTATTGTTTGAAACTAGTTAGTTGTAGCATTTTCATTCCTTCTGAAAGTAATGAAAAATATTATTTTCATTCTAATCATCGATGCAAATTGGCGGAGGATCCTGTTCTTTCCGATATATGTAATTTTTTTTGTGATCCTGAATGGATAATTCAGTGAATGTAAATAAATTATTGTATTGTCATCGGTTCTTGATACATGTGCAAATTTTCAAGTGAATCGGACCTTCTGGAGTTAGCGCAAACTACGTTGAAATATTCCATTCCATTGATGAGTGTCAAGCTGAAGAAATCTGTTGAATGTGCAAAGCTCTGTCGTCCTCCTCTATTTAAAAAATGTAGAATTAAGAAATTTGGAGCTGCAATTTAGAAACCTGCCCCTCCGTAAATTATGTAAAGTATTGTTCAAAAATCTGGTGGGATAGAATTTGAAATTGAAATGAAACACATTTAAATTAAGATTGAAGACAATTTTTGTTTAATTTGGAGAATAATTTGATGACATTGATGTTTTGAAAATAATTTTCTGCATATGTCCACCACGACTAGCTCTGAGGAAACGCATTCGAACAGACCAATTTTGAACCACTTTCTCAAGAAATTTAGTCCATATTTCAGCGATACCACGAGTTATGTTGGCTTCCAAAGCGTATATCGTTTCTGGTTCATCAGCATAAACCAATGACTTGACATAACCTCAAAGAAAATAATCCATTGGAGTTATGTCGCATGATCTGGGAGGCCAATTAATTGGATCATTTCACAAAATAATGTTATCGCCAAATCTTTCATCAATAAATCAATTGTTACGGTAGCAGCATGAGGGGTAGCTCCATCTTGTTGGAACCGAAACCCTCATGGGTCGATACCATTCAAATTTTGAGACAAAAAATCATTGATCATCGATCTGTAAAGAGCACCATTCACTGTTGCATTAGCCCAATCATCGTTTTTGAAAAAATATGGTCGAACAGAAATGATATTTTTATATAATTACCCTAAAATGACCACAAAAATCAACAAAAATACAAATTTCCTGGACGTAAATAACAACTCAACTAAGTTATAGAGCTCCAAAAATATTCGCTATCACTGTAGAAGCACCTCTCCAACAACTGCGTCCTAACATTTTTTTTTAAACTCTTGTAATCCAAAATTTTTGATCTGTCAGGCAGATGATTGAACAGTTCAATGCCACTATACTTAGGGGAATTCTGAATCTTGATGTTCTATGTTTTGGTATACAGATAGTTTCTTTATGTCTAGTGTTGTATTCATGAAACTGAGAGCATTTTTTCAAAAATTTGATATTTTTCCTGGTGTACAATAAACAATTATAAATGTATACTGAAGGAAAACACATTATTTTATTCTGTCTTGTTGTTGTTGCATCGAGTAGAGAAAATTCTGTTCGAAATCTATCGATAGTTCGACGAATAAGCTGCTCTGATGAACGATTATGTAAACCATAAATTTTGAGAAGTGCTCTATAAGTTTGGCGAATAGAACACTGAATTTGAAAATAAATTTTGACAATTTGTGAATGTTGTGGCGGCGTGAGTCTTTCCATGATACTTTGTCAATGCTTACTGAACAGAAATGACAAAACAACATGGCTTTTATCTTCTGTCAAATCACAGTGAGAATTCGAAAATTCCATCATTTTGAAAAAACACCCGATATTTGCTATCTACCTTACATTTATTTGAAATATTCCATGAATATTGCCCTCTACAAATGGAGATTAATCGATTTGTATACTTTGTTCTTGCCCAGGACTTATGTGAAAAAATCCCTTGGTCCCCAAGTACGAACCGTCAACAAGATCAGCAATATAAATCGTGTCTTTGAAGCAAGTAAACCGAGATATTACTTTTTTCGGTGATCTGATTATGGAAATACTCGAGATATACGAAATTTAATCACCGAACTCTAAATGGTTCTTCTCTGCGACCTCAGTATTCTCCTCTCCCCACCTATAGTAATATTATTTCCGGAGCGGTGGAAAAAATTTAAGGCGATTGTAATCGTAATCTCCGTATACAAAACGAATGAATGCCCCGTGATATTTCGTATTCTTATTTCGCTGGATCTTAAGACGGCACACGATGCGATAAAACCTTTATTTATACCCAACGGGAGAAATCACCTACGTTATGATGGAGGAGGAAAGAGACGGGGAATGAGTACAGTTCGATAAATAATTTTCCCGTGCCATGTGAAACCTGAAAGCATCAGACGAGGTTATAGGCTACAGAATGGATTAAAGATATCCAATCATAAACATGAGTTATTCAAATATACAATAACCAGTGATGATTGAAGTATAACGAAACTTTTGATAGACATTTTTTTGAATAGCATACAAATTTGTTGGCACAATCGATGAATATTTCTTTCTTGATATTTGTGATGTATTGCATTTGGCCTTTCGGCGTGTTACTTCTACCTATTCAATATGATTTTCAATTTTTCAAACATTTGAAAATGTTTGTATTGTTTTAACTCAAGTAATGTATTATTATTTTTGTTTTTCTTGTGTAATATAGTGTTTTGTTTTATGCATTCAATATTTGTACCAGTTCTCAATAATAATGTCAACTTGACAAACGCCTAATGGATAAATTCACGTCGAAAATAATTCCAGCCTCTACGACTCAGGGGTATTATCTGTTATGATAAATTATTTTTTTTCTCAGAAACCGTGAACATTTAATTAGAAATAACAAGAGACCTTATTTGTTCAGACTGGAATTTTTCATTGTAAAATATTAATATGAAAAAATTTTCTTGCGAAACAAGGTTTAGGGCTTTTTATACCCCTTGCAATCATACAGAGTGTAACAACCAAATGGAATAAATTTGATAACGAATAAATGAGGGCGTGTTGGGAAGAACGCTCGGACACGACGATTTGTAATTTTAAATGCGCATATTTTTCAAGGAAATAATATTATATAGGGTGTTCCATGTGACCGTGGCCAATGCCAATATCAATACCGTCTCTGCCAAATACTTGTCAAATGTCAAAAAATGACAGCTTCTACCGAAATAGCGGGCTATTCAGAATAACACCTCTTATTGGAAAACCCTTTAGTTCCTTTGTTCAACCACTATTTTTTTAGAGTAATCAAAAATAGACAACTTAGAGTTATACAGAGTGTAACAGCCAAATAGAATAAATTCGGACACGTCGGTTTGTAACTTTGAATGCGCATATTTTTCAAGAAAATAAAATTATATAGGGTGTTCCATGCGACCGTGGCCAATACCAACTTTCTTATTTCAAATGCAACCCCCTGTATATTATTTATTTTTTGGATTCTTCAGAAAATTCTAGACATAATTTATGAACAATGTCCTATACCTATCTTCAACTTTTTCGGAAATATTAAGTGTTTTCAGATTTTTTACAAAAATTAACATTTTAAATGAAAATTAGTTTATTTCACAAATTCGATACATTACACTCAATACTTATTTCCCATTGACCTCTTGATTTGAAGTAAGCAAAAACCATTACTGAGATGAAATTAAAAGAAACAGACAATTCTACACCCGATTAGCATGTTGCCAAGACGTTCGCGGCGAGCATTTTGAACATTTCCTACATTGACATTAATGTTTTATTTGTTTTTTTTTAATAACTAAGAAAAAATCAGTATTACTCATTAGGTTTTAAGTGTAATGTACCGAATTTATGAAATAGAATAATTTTTATTCAAAACGTTGATTTTTGCAATAAATCTGAAAACACTTCCGAAATAGTTAAAGATAGGTATAGGACATTGTGCATGAATTGTATCTTGAATTCTCTCTGTATGATTTTTCTATTGCTTTTTCACTTACTTTCAAAATTCCCACTGTCATTCTCTTCGATACATACAGGGTCTTTCACGAGGAACCTCACCCATATTTATACGGGAAACTACTGATCGTATTTTCATGAAATACAGCACTTATAAGTATTTCACGATGCTGATGAAAACTAAAATATCTTCAAGGCATGAGCACCTCTGGTTTTTCCGGAAATGACGTCAACTTCCGTTTTTCAAATTAGAACACCATTTTTTTATTGCAGAAATAGATTCCTTAGAAAATTTCAAGTTATTTTGATGTAACATTTTTCAGTTTTGGTTGGAAAATTCTCTCTGAGCGGGAAAATTCGAAAAAAAAAAATCGAAAATAGAGCTCCGCTGAAACAAGAATAACTTCGAGGTTTTTGGATGGAAAAGTTTCATTTTTGGGATTTTTCAAGATGTAAGATTGATGTATCCACTTCGAAAATCGAAATCGCGATTCATGATACAGGGGGTGAAGAAATCGCTTTCAAAGTTAGGGATGACAGATGACGTTAAAAAATGATGTGAGTGTATGCATCACACCCTTGCCCTAAAGTGGATATTAACTCAGAAAATATCCATTTCAGGGCAAGGGTGTGATGCATACACTCACATTATTTTTTAACGTAGATTCAATATCTGACATAAAAAAATTGGGTTCTAATTTGAAAAAATTGATTTTTCACGATTTGGTCATCCCTAACTTTGAAAGCGATTTTTTCACCCCCTGTATCATGAATCGCGATTTCGATTTTTAAAGTGGATACATAAATCTTACATCTTGAAAAATCTCAAAAATGAAAATTTTCCATCCAAAAACCTCGAAGTTATTCTTGTTTCAGCGGAGCTCTATTTTCGATTTTTTTTCGAATTTTCCCGCTCAGAGAGAATTTTCCAACCAAAACTGAAAAATGTTACATCAAAATAACTTGAAATTTTCTAAGGAATCTATTTCTGCAATAAAAAAATGGTGTTCTAATTTGAAAAACGGAAGTTGACGTCATTTCCGGAAAAACCGGAGGTGCTCATGCCTTGAAAATATTTTAGATTTCATCAGCATCGTTAAATACTTATAAGTGCTGAATTTCATGAAAATACGTTCAGTAGTTTCCCGTATAAATATGGGTGAGGTTCCTCGTGAAAGACCCTGTATATTCGTTAGTGATAAAATGAGATGGATGAATAATTATGGTGGGGTCTGGAGCCTTTTTCGACGACGTCCTTTATCGTTGGAGCTTTTGAGAAGCGCTGGAAGACGCATCAGAGCATCTTTTTCCTTATGGCTGGCAACCCAATAAAAGGAGACCGGATTATATTTTGCTCATCGATTGTTTTCTTACATCCTCGAAAAACGGGATACGCTCGACAGTCGTCGTTCCGATTGTCCGTCAGTCAAGCGTAGGAAAATTTGCTTAATGCATTCCATACTTGGCCGATTACGCCGCATATTCTTTTATATTTATGTTGGCGTGCGCGTGTCGTTTATTTTCCACCGTTATTTGCTCTTCGCCAAACGATTATGGCGGTTGTTGTTGGATCGCCCACCCCGTAACATCCCGTTTCCCTGGAAGAAAAGAGCCATGCAGACGGTTTTACCGACCGGCGATCAATTAAAACGCGCGCTTCTGATGCGTATTTTGACGCACGTTTCGGTTCATATAATCCGCATACGAAAGAGGTGACAATAATCGTAAAAACTTATTCCTTCCTGTAGGAATGGGCGCTGTCTCGTACATCAAATTTTAGTTTCGCTGGCAGAGGGGAGGCCTCATTCTAACGACGTGATCTTGGAATTGATTCATTTTGGATGCATGGATGAGTGGCAGCATATGTGTAGATTCATTTGTTCCCATTTGGAAGCATTCGGAGAAAGAACTTAACACGTAGTGAAATCATTGTTATGCAGTCTTGGAAATATCCTCTTGCTCAAATGAGTCCTGGCATGTAGAATTCAACAAACTTCTCACTTTTGACCCATGTGAGAGGGAAGCAGTAGGGGGTTTTCCAGAGACCTTTGGTCGAGGGTGTTCGCCAAACCTCAAAATACGAACAAAAACCTACCAGTATTTTCCGTATCATGAGTCTTTGACTTGTACAAATACATATTTAAACTGTAGATTCTTGAGGCCAGAAGAAACCTTCTCCTCATTTTCCATTTTTCCAAATTCTGCTCTTTTAAAAAGATATATCCATCTGAAAAAATTGGGCCAAATACGTGCCTGATAGGATCCACTGAAATAGATGAAGAGTTTATATTTCTCAATTGAAACTTAGTTGATTCAATTAGGAAATACTCAAGTACTAACCTTATTTGAATAGGAATGTAACAAACACGATATTTTCTAACAAAAATACTTAGTTTTGTCCGATTATTTCTGCATCTGAAAAGCCATATTTCTCCCTTCAAAATAAGTTCCTTCTTCGATTTTCCTGAAGATTAGTTTGTAAACACTGATAACTCGATATCCCAAAAATTAAAAAAAAAAAAAGTTTTTTCACTTAACTAACATAACTCCATTAACCTAGGTCCTAGGTCATAGGACCTAACCTAACCAATCTCTATGATATATCACAGAGCTTTTGAGAGGACGATGCCAGATTGTTGATTTTCCCGTTAAACAATGGTATAACCCACCTCGCAATGCGAGGTAGCCGGCGCGCAAGACAAACCGTTGTTCTGTGCAAAGAGGAGTCTCTGGTTCTCTGTCTGAAAAGCCAGTTCCATGAACGACGCATGCGTATAGCGACAACGCTCGTGATTGACTACGAATCATTTATTTATTCACAGAGAAGAATGCGAAGAGGTGTACAAACACCCAAAACAATGTGACGAAAATGGCGTAAAATGTGCAAATCATTTTTAGAGCCATCTCGTGATGATTATTTGAAGACTTTCAGTGGATTCATGTAATAATAACTGTGTAGTGACGAGTTTATAAAATTTCGAGAGGATATTGTTTAGATAGAAACATCGCCACAGATTATTTACTGCTAAGTATCATCTTATTTTTCATTGATTTCAATTTAATACGTGGTTTGTATCGATATTCATCATTAATATCTGAATTTTGTATTTCATTGACAATTATTTTCAATATGGACTAGTAACAATTAATTTTCAATAGGAACTTTGCGTATAAACTGTATAATTTATTGCTTGTTGGAATTAAATTTTATCTCCTACATTTGTAGGATTTCGTTATAACATATCCCCACATCTAACGTAGAGATTTCAGTCTTGACAAAGTTGATAAACATTCTGACAACATTTTCAACTTGTATAGATATCAGAGAAATCATAAATTTTATGACATTGATAATCCAGATTATTCGTATGATTTTTGATTTTTTCTTCGAATTTTATCGGGTAAAATTGGTAAAAACTCGAAAACGACGCGCTTAATTGAAAAAAATGGGAAAACTTTAATTTTTTTAAATCATTGATTCATTCGAAAAAACGGTTTATCCGTTTATCTTTTTCGAGTGGTTTCATAGTATATTTGCGTGGATTTATGAATCGGCTACGCTGAACTTTTATACCAGGAGAAATATTGAATGAGTGTTGATCGAGGAATATGCACCATGAATAGAGTAAACAATCAACCAAGATTCAGTTCATTTGAATCAACCTTTCCGAGATTATGAACAGAAAAGTGTTTTTTTCATGAATTTTTAGTACCCTGTATCTTTCAAACGAAACCGAATCTTGAATAATGGTATAGAAAAAAAGTGTTTCGTTCGATGAGAGGAATCTACAGATGAAATATAGATATGTATTATGGACCTTTTAGGATTATATTTTTCATCAGCCAGTTTTGTCTTCATCAGTATCATTTTGAGTTTTGAAAACTGTTCGTATATTGAACTTTGACCGAGAACATATGGAATCACATTCAATTTGGTGGTCTTGGATGGTATATTTATTGTTGTTCTTGATGATTTGATTGTAGTTCAGAAGTTTCCTTCTCCAGATGTATTACTGTTTTATTTATAAGGTGTCTTGGAAATTGATAATCTTCGAGAAAATCTTTGAAAAAAGATTCATTAGAACACGTTGAAATGAGAATGAAAAAACTCTTAAATAAGATCCATAATGTATACGAATAATGAGTAGAAATCATGATGTTCACGATTTTTCAGCTACTATTTCCAACGATTAGAGGAAATGAGGCACAACCCTCATTTCCCGAGAATTCGGGTTAGAATTTGCACAGTAGGGAACGTACCACAGGCTCAAACTTTTATATTCTTTCGACCCCTGTATGTAATTCTAAACTTAGATAACATCCTATAAGCCGCTTGCAGCCATCTGTTCTTTTTAAGCAGCAATAAAGAAGTTACCATAAAATTGCGTTATTAATTTTATTTGAAGTGTTAATGTGAACATTTTTCAAACGCTCTGATTTCAACCGCCGCTATTTGCTTGTTTTTTCCAGCCTGTAAATTTATCTGGTTCGGAAGAGAGACACATGTAGTTCCACCGAGCGAAATGCGAGGGTGCTCCATGCTGCTATTAATTACTAATCTTACGCTTTAATAGAGTATTATCAACAGCAGGAGGGTAGCTCAACAATTTCAGTGATACATACATCTACCTTTGCCAGTAATAACTCTTGTTGTCTGGAGTTATAATAGCTTTCGTTTATTACCAACAAGAGATTTCCAAGTAATTATCGTGTATTAAGGAATAATAATGGGTCTGTCATTGTAATGGGTTCGAGATATTTTTAGTTGGAGCAGTTTGGAAAAAATTAATGGAATCAAGGATTAAGGATTTTCAATTACACTTACATTTTTGTATGATGCACAAGATATCTTAAATGGATTCTGAAATACAGGGTGACTACGCAGAACAGTCCAGCCGAGTTCACCAATTTGTATTTGGAAATATATTTCAGACATTTTGAGTACGCTGAAAAAATTCATTCGGCGTTGATTTCGATGTGAAAATGTGATTTGTGAAGTGCATTAGATGATCGAGTTCCTGCACGAAGTATTGAGAATTTGAAAAAGTAATTTGTATCTAGGCATTAATTATATTTATTTTTACATGTTTTCATCAGTATTATTCCTTTTTTTGTATATTATTCACCAATTTGTAATTTTTTCACTATTATTCTTGCTCATTCGTTGTTTCGATCAGATTGTGATAGTTTCACCACTAAAATTTGGAGATAACATTTTGCTGTCTCATTTCTCACATCTTTATACATTATACAGTGCGCGTCAAAATTATTGAACAAATTCATTTTCTCCGAAGAAAAATATTCTTCAACAAAATCCTGGAACAGGTCAATTTTTGTTTCACTTTCACCAAATTTTTATGCATTTTTGAAGGATTTTTTTTGCACCCAGGGGCATCCCAATCAATTTTGAATAGGGAAAGTGATTCATGTTCGACTTCCATTCGGTGACCAATTTCATCAGGTACCATCGTTTCGAAGTAAATGAGCCAGGACAAAGTGCACATACTGAAAACCTCTTTGAACTAAATAATTTCTCAAAAAAAAATTTTTTTCTTCAAAATTTCTGCACGCCTGTAAAGAAGAAGACCTTGCCAAATAAGTACCACATAACCCACTTTTCCTATTCAAAAAATTTAGAGGGTTGATGGGATGGCACAGGGTGCAACAAAAATACTTCAAAAAAATCTATAAGAATTTGGTAAAAGTGAATCAAAAATTGACCTGTTTCAGGATTTTGTTGCCAAATATTTTTCTTCTGAGAAAATGAATTTGTTCCATAATTTTGACGCGCACTGTACAATACCAAATATTCATGACTTTTTGGTACAGTAGATTATGCTCTATAATATTGTATCATAATTGAATCGAAAAGATTTGAATGATTATTTTTCAATTCGAGAGGAGATTATGATTTCATGGATAAAAAGATGAAATAATTTTCCAATCACAAATAACAACAGCGTTAGCAAATAATAACATGATTGTGTTCTGTAGAAAGGAACAATGTTCCTCATTTGGGTAGAAAATATTAGCTTCTCTGTTATACAGGGTGTTGGATAAACATGCGGCAAAAATTCGAGAGGTAATGCCTTGGCCTATGTATGTTAAGGATATTGTTGTAGGTTGAGAAATGTTACATGTAATTTTAATGATACATTGTCACCATGCTAAATACACTCCTGATGGCTGACACTGTCAACTCAACACTTTGAAATATTTTTTTCTCTTTCTCTTAAATGATTATGTTACCTTTTCAAGAGAATGACTCAATTGTGTAATGGTGTAAATGATCATTTTATAGTTATTTAATCGACTAGTTTACTAATGACAGCGATTAATGGTCGAAATATTTTAACGCGTGAGCGGAGCGAGCGCGTTAATGTTTGAGACCATTAATCGCTGAATTACCTAATAAACGAGTTGATTATAAGATTTTTCCGTCGACCTCATCACGAATTGAATATGAATTCTCAACAGAAATGAATTTTTATTTTGCATAACAGACAAATTCGACATAATGTGAATTTCTATGTTCATTTCGATATATTAATATTTATGCTCCCTATGGAACAATTCGAAAAATTCATAGAGGGAATATTGGACATGTTGTGACATTCTGAATAGTTTACATTTAGTTTGCATTTATATCATTACCTATGATATCCCATAAGGAACGTGTGGAGAAAGTGGAGGTTGAAGTATTATCTACTTTGCAACTTGTATCACCTGAAATTTCTTCTGCAGTCTATTTTATTTCGAATGGAGTTGTCAATTTACCCTTCTGCGACAGAAGTTGATTTCTAACCAAGCTCGATAGTGCTCTGACTGAATATTTTATGTTCGGTTGCCATGACAATCATGCATTAATAAGAAATCATGCATTAAAATAGGTCATTAATGGATGATTTTGAGTTCTTTAAAATTAGCTTTTATTCTATGGTCGACGGAAAATTTATTCTCCTCTAGATCTGAAGAATTGAAGAAATCCTTGAAGAATTACTATTCATTATGATAGTTCGATTCATGTATTTCTATTGTTGTTGTTTACTTTACTCATATTATTTTCTGCTATACTGTGTTAATTTTTTTTTCTTCTCTATCAGTTTGAATTATGGAATTGGGTTCAATTAAATTGTTTTTTTTCTGTTCATTAAAATACTGATGTAATACCTCAAATGATGTACATGTGAATACAGAAGTGGACTTTAAAGAGTCCGTTGTATTCCATATTTCCAATAGATAAAGATGTATACACTGTGTCCGTAAAGTATGGAACAAATTCATTTTAAGCTAAACAGGTTATTTTAAAAAATAATCCTGAAACACGTCGATTTTTTATGTTAATTTACCGTATTTTAAAATAATAATCTAATATACAGGGTGTATTACGTTCGAGTAATGACGTCACCGTCATTTTTTTTTAATGGAACACCTCCATTCTGTCTCAATTTTCTTCCAAAAATGTATCACATGTTGATTCCAATATTGGTACAGTATGGACAAAAATACAATAGTTTTGCGTGTGCTCATAAAGTAACATGTTTGGAAATAGCTCATTTTTATTACTCTAAACTTGTAGCAAACTACGGGGTGTTATATTTAAACCAATTGCCGCTAGACAATAAGTTTTTTTGATAATATTGTTAGTTTACCTAATAAAGAATGTTACGCGTGACTTCATGAGCCCTCACAAAACTATTGTATTTTGTCGACCCTGTACCAATTGGAATCAACATTTTTGGAATCAGCTCAGCTAGAGTAATCCGAAAATTGAGGCAAAATAGGGGTGTTCCATTTAAAAAAAATGACGCTGACGTCATTACTCGAACGTATTTCACCCTGTATATTAGATTATTATTTCAAAATACGGTAAATAATCATCAGAAATCGACGTGTTTCAGGATTATTTCTCAAAATGACCTGTTCAGCTGAAAATGAATTTGTTCCATACATTACGGACACAGTGTATAATAATGCATATCAAACTGTCAGAAAGACGAAACTCGTTAGCCATTTGCTAGAGCGATTAATATTTTTGCTTCAACAAAACGCTTCATCAAAAATAAACGAAGGATAAAATATCCTTGAAATAGTCCAAGGAATGACCTTTTCAATTTTGCAGCTAACACCATGAAGTGTTCTGTAATTGTGCTCTTCTTGTGACATGTCTGTGAAAAAACAAGGAACACAGGTAGCATTGCCATTACATAACTGTTCTGTAACAAATTGACTTTGGGTTGTCGATAGAAATTGTATTTAGATTTAATCCTTCCGATTTGAAATCTTAATCAGTTTCTTCGTTTCAGTGATTTGATATTTGAACAGTCTGGAGTTTCAGTTTTCATGTCAAAGAGTGAATAGCACAAAACAACCTGATGGCTCTTATTTGTGCATCTCTAACATGATTGTCACCGTATTTGTACCTTTCCTAATTCGATCCAGTCCGATTTCAATCATGCTGATTGCAGCCGTCGCAGAGTGATCGGAGCATCGAAAGGCCGTCGCGACGCGTCTGTGCGGAACGACCGTTGAACCGTTTCCAGTTTCAATTTAATTCGGACTGGGGTGAAGAGATTAGACCGGAATTGATAGTTTTGATAAATCGTATTATCAAATTGTCCGTTCCCTGCTCGGCGCAATTTACCGGATCCTGCATTGTTTGATGCGAATGTGGACGAGAAGTAAATACTGTCCAGGATACTCACCTGCATAACTGCATTGGCTAATAACAGTGAGTCATTATTGGTCATTTATCACCATCGGCGCTTCATTACCGCGTTAATCAAGCTGCAGCTTCGCAATCCGTGGATGTATCGTGGATGCATCGTCTGTCAGGGTGTCGACACGTTGTTGCATCGGCGTGAATTGATGGCCGGGATATCGCTTCCAATTCAGCCTCCCCCGCGAACAATGCTTAATAACTGCTCCATTTACACAGATGAAACATATATCAAACAAATCTCCTAAAGCTGCGGCGTTTTTCCGGCTGCTCGATGAAAATGAATATCAAACCGGTGCCTCTCGCATGCACGCTGGATGAAATAGCCTTGAATCTTCCGGAACTGTAACAGGTGGATAAAAGATAGTGGTCGACCACTAACATTTGATGCTCTAGGTATCGAATGTTCTGGATTTCTCACAATCTAATTAGTCGTTGCGGAATTGAATACTCGACGGAATCCGAATATTTCTGAGGATCCGATGATCGTTAAAGAACGCAAATAGACATTCTGGAAACGAGAAGAATTCGAAAGTCGAATACTTTAATCAGAGATGCGACATTTGTTTCGAAACAGACGCAAATTTCATCTATTCCTCGGAATGGAGTGAGGAATGAAAATGAGATGACGGTGACAGTAAATATCGTTGGGTACACTTTGTATCTAACTCTGATTCATATTTCGAGAATGCGATATGAATTGAGTCCAATGAATATCACCGTAACTTAATGAAAGACGGACTGAAAGGTGTTTCAATAAGGGCGCAAGATTCGAATTGCGCGCCTTGTTTGACAGTTATAATGTCACATGATTATGACGTGACAGATCGCAAGTTGACAGATGGGAGTAAGTAAACATCATGATTGGTGGTGAAACCCAATCAGATATGGCTGAAGAAGCAAATACAATTGTCTCCAATTCATTACCGGCCAATTCAAAGCTGATATATGGGAAAACATATGACGAATTTCGTGAATGGTACAACAAGAACCATGTAAAAAAGGTTTCTGAAAATGTGCCCACATGCTTTGTTCAGGAAAAATCAGAAATTTTAAAACCTTCCACGTTATGGAGTATACATGAAAAATACATTGAATGTAAAGAAAAATATTGATATAGGGAAGTTTTCAAAATTGGTCCCGCTCTTCAAGAACAAAAGCATCGGATATCGAGGAAAGAAATCTTAAAATTTTTCATGTTGTTTCTGATTGAGAACGTTGAATATCAATTACTTGAAGAGTTGATTCGGGAATCACTAATCATAAATGATGAGGATTTCCAGTAACTCAAAATATGCACTTTTCTTCCCATGACGTAATGAAGGGCAGTTCATAAAACATTTGAAACCATTTATTCACTCTGAATTTTGAAGAACTGATAATTATTCGATATTGAAAATGTGATTTCAACACGTGTAAATTCAAACGTCCCTCTGCTGTGACGTCAGTGGCTCAATTTGTGATATGATTGGTTGAAGTTTGTGATGGAGGGGACAAAGCCCAGAGTAACTGAGAGAAACGCTGTTGTCAAGTTTTTGTAAAATCTCTGAATTTATTCATAAATATATTCAGTAATCGTATTATATTTGAAGTGATCACTTTAATGTTTTTGAAACATCGTCATAGACCAACTTAATTTTCATTAAAGTTGATATAATACTCATTCTCTGAAAATACAAATACTGATGTGACAACCACGCCTACAAATTATAAATAAAAACATAACCTTCTCATTTGTCATTATTCGACATTTCGACGTCTTCTCTGCGTACTAAAGAATGGCGTTTCTTACAGTTAAGTCTAGGAGTATTCTATACTCATAGGTACACAGTTGCCAAATCAATAATTATTCTTACCACTAATTCCCACTTCTCAAAATGATTATTTATGCTTCCTAAAATAGAAGACCAGCTTATATATACCAATTCTTACCCGTGTAGACTAGGGATACTTATTTTTCATTGAATTTCTCACCTATCTGCTTACTTGAACCCTCTGTATCTCCAATTAGGAGGTCGTAAATTGAATAATATTATGAAGCTTTATGGAGTACAAATGAAAATGTCATGATGATAAAAGGAAAACATACAAAATCAACATTATATTATGATATTATGAGGAAAGTGAAAGCAAGGGCTTTTTCAGGCAATTTTTTTTGTGCTTTGGCAATGCTGTCATATTTATATCATCAGCACGTCATGAAGAGTATAAGGAATCAAAAATCTCTCTAGCCACCGACGTCACACGATTGCCCGCTCCTCCTGATCGTTTGAATTCGGTAGATTATTTTTGAGTTTTCAATTTTTTTTAAGGTATAAATTGATGAAGAAAAAATTAAAGAAAAAAATCACGAATTACGTGAGAATCCAATATGTCAAAATAAATTTTTTCTAAAAATGACTGGAAATGCCCATTGTCTCCAATAAGTTACCAGCCAAATCAAAGCTTATATATGAGAAAACATATGACCAATTTCGTGAATGGTGCAACAAGAACCATGTAAAAAAGGTTTCTGAAAATGGGCTCACATGCGTTTTTCAGGAAAAATAAAAAATTTCAAAACCTTCCACGTTATGGAGTGTCTACTGAATGTTGAACATTAAATATAAAGGAAACTATTGATATAAGGAAGTTTTCAAAATTGGTCCTGCTCATTAAGAACAAAAGCTTCGGATACCGGGGAAAGAAATCTGAAGATGTTTCATGTTGTTTCTGATTAAAAACGTTAAATATTACTTGAAGAGTTGATTCGAGAATTATTAGTCATCAATAATTGACTCTGTGAGAAATAAATCTTTCAAAAAGTTATATTTTATGTTTTTTGTGTGAATTATTCTTCTTATTTTTTTCACCATTGAAAAAAGACTTTTTTCACGGTGAAAAAAGTAATTATTCACGCATCCAAAGTGATGAAGAAAAGTCAAGCTTTTTTTTTCAGTTGTACAAAAAAGATATTTTGTTTCATACATAAATGCCAAAACCAAAGGGAAGGCAATATTCTTTTGATTTTGACACTGGGATACTTAGTTAAGGGGGAATGTTATTACAAAAAACTTCAGGATTGTCCGATACAGAATCTCGTTCTGGGACCTCTGGGATCAGGGTTGAATACTGACTACTGAGGCGTGTACCTCTGCGGTACTTGCACTGTTCTGGAGATCGTCATGGAAATACGATGAAGTATTGTTGGTCTTCTTCATTTTGGGACGGTGATACTTCATTGCACCCAATTCATGTGGAAACCAACTATTTAGAACTATGAATCAGGCTCAGACTTCAGAAAAATGGAAAAATACACGGTGTATAAAGATGAAATAATCCCGAAGGAAATCGAGTTATGAAGATTTCCATAAATGGTCGAAATTCTGATATTGTGAAAAAAATCAGAATGTTTTCATTGATTTTCGGGTTTAGTGTATACATAGGTAGCGTTTTGATAGGTCATGGGCTATGATGCGTTCGGATCTTCAGATAAGGGCTTACGGAGCCGCAATTAGAAGGGCTTCAGACAAACGCGTTTGGAATGCACTTTGAAGTGTAATTACACAAAATCACGCAGAGAAATTCCTAGCATATGGATATTGACAATGACACTTGTATTACTGTTGGTGGATTATGATAGAAATTTCGTCAGTGAGTGCACACAGCATATATTATTATGGCAATCACGTCAAAGGATTCCATGAACCGCCGCTCCAGAGTCTAGACTAACACAAAATCTATGGCCGAATCTATCAACAATGGAGAATTAGTTAGCGGTCAATGCAATTAGATCCGCATACGTTCACCTATATAATATCAGCGGACATTGCTTCAAATTAAATTTCAAACAATGATCATCGGAACTAATCAATATATTAATATGTCCAATTAATCAAACAATAACTGAAATGTCCTCTTGTTGGATACTATGCAATATGAACTGAACTGTTCAGCGAGCTGCAAGGGAGATTATGAACTAACAATCGTGGCCACAGAGAAATTATTTGATTAGTCATAATCTGCATTCTGCATTGTTTCATGCCATTTTCATTTGCTGGTACTTTACGTGGGATGGAATAGTTGATATTTTAATCTCGCTCGGATATTTTATTTCAAATGATTTTGTGTGATGACCAGTCTGACAATAAAAAATCATCATCAACGAATAATATTCATATATTTTACGTCTCACTACGCAATATCTGGACAGAATAAATTCCATATCCTTTGTCCACAAGAAATGAGCTGTCTCCGTCGAAAAGGTTTTATAGATTAATTGATTTTAACCATATGAGATCGATAACTTGTACTGGAATATTTGTTTCATATGGCTTCATCTACAATTCTCGTTCTTTGTTCAAAAATACCCTTTGGATTTATGGGTCATCTATTGACAAAGTTCCCAACCCAGGAATTCAGGTCAAGTTTGGGAAATTCATCTGGTTTTTTGAGACAATCACCATGTCCTGTGAACCTTCATTCAGTTTCTCAGTATAATCTCATTAAGTAAAATATATGGTGACACATTTATTCCAGAACAAGTTGCATTAGGCAACAATCTGAATACCCCAAGTCCAAAGATTTTCTCATTGGTCTTTAGATTCAAGAAATGGGTTGTTTTTCCCACTATAGTCAAAAAGGGCGAATGAGAGCACATTGTTGGCTCAGCGAGGCGTTTTTCAATTCTGACACCCAATCCTTCCCTCTTTTCCAGCTTGTCTTCAAATGCCCTATGTTTCAGAGACAAGCTTTGAGTTCTTCATCAGTTCTTCGTGAGGTGGAAATTAATTCGTCAGTACATACCTTCGAATAATCATTTCATTTGTCTTTCATCGAATGATAGTTTCGTTTAAGTATTATGAATTAGGTTTTTCACCTCTTGAAATTTTTAAATAATTACTACGTTACAGAATCAGAGCAAGAAACAAGTAATAATTATTCACTAATTTCAAGAGGTGAAAAACCTAATTCATAATAATTAACCGAAAATATCATTCCATGAAAGACAAATTGAATGATTATTCGAAGGTAAATGATGAACATTAATGACGTAAGTGTTCGAAATGTCCACCATTTTGTAAAATCAACTTCGAATGACATTGTATGATATATCGTTGAATTCAGCATTAAAAGTTATTTCGAAAAGTGTCATGAAAAATGCAGGTCCGTATTGAAAAAAATTAGGTTGAGGGTGGCCCAGGAAGTACGAAACGTTCGATACGAAATCTGATTATGTCATTTTGAGGATAATTTCCTGTCGAATAAAAATTCCTGTAACATTTTCGATGATATTTGAAATGACGTGGAAAAAAAAATAAAAATCAAAATGAAAGAATTAACTTTTCTTATGATATCTCAATAACCGGCCCTGATAATCTCGATTTGTTCGAACTGCTTGACAATGCTTCTATGGATGCAACTTTTTCTCCATTTGACCGACCTTCTAACTCTTATGGTTTAAAAGTTACCGATACAATGCCATTGAAAAAGTGGCCACCCTATATATCCTCATATAGAAGGTACAATTCATAATTTTTTCATGCTATACATTTCAATATAGAAGGTGGAGTTCATAATTGCATACATAATACTTGTATAATTATTTCGTGCTTGTTATCTAAGTAAAGGTAACAAGAAAAATCACTTTGCTCCCTCGCTATACATTTTCATATAGAAAGTAGAGTTTATAATTCTGTACATATAACTTGTATAATTATTTAGTGCTTGGTATCTAAGTTGAGGTAGTTATAGTAATAGTTATAGTGAAAAGGGGTTTCAGTTCACTGCGAGCTTAAGGTCTATTGTGCCCCCTATCAGAGCTGTTATCATCGCGCCTCCTACATCTCGCCCTCCAGTTCCAGAGATTTGATGAAATCCGTTATCTGGGATGGCTTCGAGGAGGATAACTCCCCACTTCTACAAGTTTCTTGTCCAAAGCACTCTTTCCTTTGGCTTGCAATGGCAAAGCATTCCGTAACCAGGTGAATAGGAGTTTCTTCCTCCTCCCCACAGAATCTACACTCATCAGTGTCCGATAAACCCATTCTCAACAGATGCTTCTTTAGGCGACAATGTCCTGTGAGAAAGCCAGTGAGAAAGTGAAGTTGGTTTTCACTGAGATCCAGATATTTTTTGGATCTAGCAGTTTCAAAGTTCCGGAGGAACTTTTTGGAATGATCCATCCCTGGGAGATTCCGCCAGAGTTTTTTTCTTTCGGTTCTCTCCTTCAGCATAAACTCCTTCTTAAAGGTGCATTTTCCTATACCACAGAAGGGTTCTGGGTCAGTGAGTGGCGTTTGTGCGCTCTTTCTGGCCAGTGTATTGGCCTCTTCGTTTCCTACGATTCCCGAATGACCGGGAACCCAGATTAAAAAGACCTTATTCTTCTTGCCGACCTCATTGAGTTTGTTTCGGCACTCCCAAATCAGCTTTGGGTCAATGACGTAAGTTGAGAGTGCGTTCAAATTTCACCACTTTCTCATCCTCTTCGTAAATGTTATTTGAGTAAAGATAACAACTTATCGCAGCGATCATCAAGATCGCCATAGGGTGCTCACAGTTGAGTATACCCGTTACATCAGTTGTGTAGTCACAACAGTCTCAATCATCGAGAATAATGAGGATCACCAGCATCCTATCAACTAGAAGCAGTTCAAGAAGACCATTATCCTGGTAAAACAATCAGGTTACATAAAACACTTCGTTGAACTAATCAAGGTAAGAAGCATTGGTCCTATGCAGGCCGGATCTTATCCAGCAAAGCCTACAAAAATACAGTCCCGCATCGAAAATACATTTTTGGTACTTCTTCAACCACTTAATCAGCAGGTCCAGATCAATCCAGGTACAACGGATCCAGGAAACAACCTTTGGCGTTCAGCAAGTGCTAATTGATAACAACGTGATGTTCCGCTGAAAAATTGTCGAGTGACGCGAATTCGAAAAGCAATTGCGAAAATTGGTGTCAAGTGCGTCTAAATAATTGTGTTTGGTCACAACATATCAGGGATAATCTGAATTGGCCTTTAACCAGATATTCAAGTATTTCCTACGATAAGTAACGCATACTATTATTATTGATAAAATAATAGTGAAGAGAGGCGAGAGCGGAGGAAGTAACATATATTATTAAAACGAAAAGATTTTTTATTACTATGTTTTACTACCAATAATTTTAAGATACAATATGTAAGGATTACATTTTTGCGACTATAGTTTCGAACTCTCGTTCATCTTCAGACAACTGACCTCTGGGTACAAAGTACAGGGTATTTATGCAGATTCAGGTAGTAATAATAAAAAAGAAAGTGAGAGCTGAAGGAATTTTGTTTGCAACAGATGTTAGAAAAAATAAATTTGTGGATTATTACAGTTGTAGGTGTTATTTAAATGCTTTGAAAATTTGAGAATTGCACAGTTCTATTTGTTCATTCATTATTTCGTGAATATTTTTCTGCTCTAATTTGTAAATTTCAATAGACTCCAGATAATTGAGTTTTATTCCTTTCGATTCTACGTGTAAAATTTTTAGGTTATCTATTGTTGGGAATGTGTGGCCATTCTCAATGCAATGGGTTGCGACGGTGGACTTGCTTTTGTTCTTGGTGAAATCCATTCGATGTTCATTGAATCTTGTTTTGAATGAACGTCCAGTCTGACCTATATATTTCATATTGCAAGTTGAACATTTTAACTCATAAACTCCTGATTTAAGCAAATTTGGGGTTGAATCTTTGGCATTGAATAACAGAGACGATAATTTATTTTTTGGTTTGAAAGCTATGTTGATATTAAGTTTCGATATATTATTGGCTATTTTTTCACTTACATCACCGAAGTATGAAAGAGAAATGAACTTTTTGGTTTTTTCCGTTTTTATTGTAGGGTAAATTTGGTTCAAGGCTAATTGGGAATTTTTGTGCTTAATTATTTTATCTATTATCTTGTGATTGAAACCGTTGTTTGCAGCTATTGTTTTTATTGTATTAATTTCAATTTCACGGTTATTTTTAGACAGGGGTAAGGAAAATGCTCTATGGACCATCGAACAGTATGCTGAAATTTTTTGCGAGTATGGGTGGTTTGAATCTATGGGAATACATATATCAGTGGATGTGGGTTTTCTGAACACGTTAAATTCAAGTTTTTGGTTTGAGTGTGATATTGACAGGTCTAAAAATGTTATATGGTTACCAATTTCTTTTTCTAATTTAAATTTTATTTTTGGGTGAATGTTGTTTATGAAATTTAGAAATTGCCCAAGTTGTCTAGATGTTCCAGATATGCATGCAAATACATCATCTACAAATCGGTACCAACCAAGTAACATATAGTCCATTCACTTTTATAAAGTATACCGGTTGGCCATGGAATTTTGACACATTTCACTGTGTATTTTTTGAAAATGTTAGGTTATAGTCATTTTTCTGTCAGATGATTCAGCAATGTTGCCCTTTCTTCATAAGAGTCTTAGTAATTACGTATTTATCGAAATGTTTATTTACTTTGGGAAAATAATGAATTTGAGAAAATATTATGTGAATTCAATAATTGCAGAGACCTGGCGAATGTTGAAGAAACTTTTTTCTCTGTTAAAACTGGAAATATTTCACATAAATATTAACATGGTTGGAAGATTCAGTTATGCTATTTTCTCGTACGGAAGACAAGAATCGAGTGTTGAAATTTCACTGAAAAATAATGGCCAGAATAGTCCGTTACTTTAGTCCAATTTTTGCGTGTTACCGTGTCACAATCGGTTACGAGTTTCTGATATTTTTTGTATTTTTTCGTGAACGGTAATAAAGGGAAAGGTATTTTGACGAAGCCTTATTACGTTATAACACCTTCCCCTCTATTACCGCTTATGAAAAAATACAAAAAAGATAAAAATCTCCAAACCGTTTATAACCGTTTGTAACACGGTAACACGCAAAAATTAGACTTTTTTGTGATAGTTTATTCGAAAAAAAAAATCAAAGTACAATGGGATGAAATAAGATGTAGTGTAATTCATAATGTAATTTCCTTACATAATTTCAATGGCATTACAGCTTAAGACATAATTTTTTTACAATATTCAATTGGTAATTTTTCAAGAGAATTGTTTATACTCTTATCCAATTAGAATAACTCCACTAATATAAATGAGATTGCACACATGGAAGAGTCAAGTGAAAACTTCTGATGTAAGCAGTAATATCGAATTCAAAAAAGTCTACTCATGGAGGCTATGCATACAATCATTAATAAAGATTCTTTTTCAAACTGGCATATAATGATTGGATACAAAAACTTGAGAAAACATACGTTAAAAATGTTGGATAGCTGGTATGATAAAGTGTTGATTCCAAATTGATACTTTTTGAATGAGCCGATTTCAATTCTTCCTTATAGTTTGTCTCTGCTTTTTCGTCACTACCTTCGGCATTTTTAGTTTCCTGGCGTGATGATTATATTTATATTTGTTAAAGTAAAATGTGATCAACGCTTACGGAACAGTTTTTATAGTTTTTTATTTCAGAAAGCGAAATATCTTTCAAGTGAATCAGACTTTTATTGTTTATTAATCAAACTTGACATTTCTCTTATCAGCACACTCATATAATTTGAAGACTTCAAGATCACTTCAAGAATATTGAGGGGATAAATTAGCGAATTAACATTGGCAACGTTGTTTAATTTTCACGAGTGCCAACCTGCGTCTGTTCTAGGGGAAAAAACTTGATAAGCCTAAAACTTGGCCAACCGGGATACTTTATAAATGTGAATGGAGTATAACTAGAGATATGAACACAATAATCACGAAAAGTTGAAACTCAAAACTAATGAAGAAATACAACAGAGAAAATGATCATGAATAAAATCGTCTTCCTGAGGAAGAAAAGGGTGGATGAAGAGAAACCAAATAGGGACCTCTAATAGGACCTCTTGGCACTACCTCGGGAAAGCTTTTCTCGTTAGGTCGAAGTCCTTCTAGTATATCACTCCTAAGTCGTTACGATATTTAGACGTTTCAAGAATGGAGTTACCGGTACGTAATTGAGTGGGGGATTCGTCCTACCGATATGCAGAACTTAACTTTTCTCAACATTCAGAAGAAGCACCAAGTTAGAATACCACTGCGATATCGTCCTGCGGGGTATTGTGATGAAGAATTGCGGAAACCTTCGATTTCCCATCGACTATACTTGAGTGAAGATGGAAGAGCATAGGAGACAATGAATATATAACAGAGGAAAGCTCCTCCAAAATCTGGCGCTTGTTAACTAAATTCCGTCAGTGAGCCGACGACGCTAGTCAACCACCTGTGAGTGAAACCCTGAATGACGATGAGGCTCAAGATACTGGCTGCGGGCTCCCCCAAAATCGTCACCTAATGGTTATGTCTCTGCATTGTTCGCGCCACAAAGCGCTCATTTTTAATTTTTCCCGAAATGAAAGGGTATTTCAATGCGGCTCGGTCCAACGGCCCAAGAATTAATAGAAATTAAGGACGTGAGTTACGATACGAGTTCCTGGACTCCGATTTGCGCCCTGTAACAGCTCAGCAGGGCCCCACAATTACCCATTTCCATCCGCTAATGTCAACTTTATACAAATACGACCGCTCTAAATTCATAATCATTCTCGCCCGATTTATTTGAATGGCATGGAGGGAGGCATCTATTCTGTTCCCTCAGCAAAATAAAAATTACCAAATTATGTATGAGGTCGAGAAAATGCTTTGCTATTAAAGGTGACAGGGCCTGTTCTTGAGGGAATTCTTCTAGAACGGTTGAGCCAAGTAATAGGCTATGATTTATTTTACCAATTACATCACTCCAAAACCGAATAATTCTGCTGCAGGTGAAAGACAATTCCATCCACCCCAATAAACAAACACACGTGTAATACAAACCTATGAACCGTTGATACGTTACTTGTTGAATCTTGTACCGTTACTTTCCAAACCGAAATTCAACGTTCGATATGCGTTGATACAGCTACACAGGGTTTATTTCAAGTTGAGGCTTTTCTTTTGACAGATGGTAGAACTCATCGAAATAAGTCATTTTACCGAAAACTCCTTATATGGAATGTTCAATTTGAAAAAATTATGAGGAAGCGGCATATGGCAAAATGATATATTCTACGCACTAGGATTTTCTGCAAATTTGTTAGAGAAGACAAAAAACAAGAGATGTTGATATCTACGGAGGAGCACGCGAGGGAGCAGGTTCGAGATGAGAAATTGTCAGATTCACCTAGAAACTAGAAAATATTGTAGTTTCATTTTCTCGAAACATATGAAACATTTTTGGTAAAACACTTATTTTGATGAGTTCTACCATCTGTCAAGAAAAAAGCATCACCTTAAAATACACCCTGTATACTCCATTCACTTTTATAGCGTATCCCGGTTGGCCATGGTGTAGGTTCATCAAGTTTTTTTACTTCAAACTGGCGTAGGTGGAATGTCAAATAATTCTGAGAGTACTTGCCAATGCTAATTTCTATTTACTCTTTTTCAACTTCGTAAATGGGGTTATTTCTTTCAAGGGACAACGTCCCTGAAAAAAAGGGAGTCAGAATAGATTTATTTTTTTCTGATTGATGGCGAGATGTATGAGTGTATAAAGATGAAAATAATAATAAGAAAATTTTATAAGTATTGAAAGAATGGAAAGGATATTCCCTATCATTATTGGTTATTTTGTAACATTTCCACCATCAAAACGAACAAATATTTTTGTATTTTTTCATTTCAGTATCGAAGTCCATCATTTAGATAATCAAACGTCTATCTCATTTTTCTTTTAGAATTTACCGTTTTTCTGTAAATAATATTCAAAAATGTGTTGTTTTCGCGAAATTCATTTCCTTGAATGTTTCTATGCGAAATTATAAATATTCATTTTTATCAACGACAATTTATTTAGGTTTGTTTCAGACGTCGATTAGTGAAAATTAATTGTTTCCTACAATTGTGGATTCTAAAATGGAATTCTTTTAAATGACACGCCCCGCAGGTATCTCCTTCCTGATGACTGGTGAAGGAAAGAGAGAGTATTATACAGCCAGTGTGAGATCTAGTTCAGGGTAGGATTTCTTGTTATATTCCCTGCGCCCCAACATTTGTTCTATCAAGCTGAATAATCCAATAAATATGCACTACACTGCCATCTGGCGGTATACGTTTCTTATTTTGAATGCTAAAGACTCTTAAGGTAAGTCAGACACGGGTTTCGAAGTACTACTACATTTTCATACTGTAGTATTTCAAGTGGTGCAAAAGGGTATTTGAATGTCTTCTGTAGGCTTATTTCTTGAGAATTTGGAAAAGTGGGGAATTCCACTGTTAGTTTATAAGTTTTTCTGTCGGATAATTCGAGTACTTTTATTTTTTTTTTCGAATGAGCTATCACAATAAGTAACGGACTATTCTGTCCATTATTTTTCAGTCAGATTTCAACACTCGATTCTTGATTTCCGTACAAGAAAAAAGCATAACTGAATCTTCCAACCATATTTATATACGTGAAATATTTCTGGTTTTGACAGAGAAAAAAGTTTCCTCAACATTCTTCAGGTCTTTGGAATTATTGAATTCACATAATACTTTCTCAAATTCATCATTTCCCCAAAGTAAATATACATTTCGATGAATACCTAATCACTACGACCTATATGTAGAGATGACAAAATTTATCTGACAGAGAAATGACTACAACCTAACATTTTCAAAATATACACGGTGAAATGTGTCAGCATTTCATGGCCAACCAGGATTCATTATATAAAAGAGAAGGGAGTATCCATTATGAACCGTGTTGTTATCGTTCTTCCTTCGTATATTATAAGAACTATGGAATATCATATAAATGTTCAATATTCAACAATCTGCCAACATTATGAAACGTTTCCTTATCGTGCTTTTTCATCCTATCTTCATTAAAAATCGTATCTACCATAACGATAATCTTATTCCTTTATATGTTTCAACATCCTGTAATTACGTGATACAAGAGAATTTCAAATGGAGATAAATCGTACAGGAAAGCTCAAAAGGTCAGTTGGGAACCTAATTTTCATTCAACACCTCTGTAGTTCAAAGACTATTGCAGTAAAGCATAATGAAAAATCCTGCCTCTGATGGCTTTCATTGCTTTGAAGAGCTACATAAAGAATTCCTGAGCACCAATGAACATATTAAAAGAAACAATGTTGCTTCAGATTTTTGTCCAGTTTAAAATACATCGGTTTTTCTGTCACATAAATATTGAAAGCCATGTCAAACGCTTATGACTTTCTGAATTTATACCGCAGCAAATGTTCAGGATACTTAAACATATCCTGAGACCTGAAGTATAACAGCTACCGATGTTTACGGGAATGAGATGGCTGAAAACAGATTAACTGTCACGGCGGTTATTGAAATTGTGACTTATTTTCTTCACTAGTAGTTTTGCAAGAGCGAACCAACTTCTGAATAAGTGACTATTCTATCTTTTCAATTACGGACAGTATGCGTTATCGGTGTAATAAATAATGAACAATATTGTATGATTTTTGCCGTCTTCCTCCCCGCTATTCTTTGGTTGATTTATGGCGCAATTAAATGGAAAATATGGATGCCAATAATTTTGAGGTTGTGAGTATAAAGGAATGGTTAACTACAAACTCCTCACACATAACCTCTATTTTCTACTAGTTTGGTCATTTTACAAGCTTCGAAGACTAATAACAGCACATCGAAGACCAATGTTACCCTTCTTTTGGATTTCATGTATTTGGTTGTGGTGTGGTAGTAGTCAAGAAAACACAGACACAGAATTAATTGAAGATAAAGAAGGAGAAATGAAAAAAGCACCAGTGGATGGCAAAATCCTTCACAGCCGAAATCAAAGAGATAATCAACAATTTAAAAACAAAAACGACTTCTGGAAGAGATGAAATAACATCTCATGGTGAAAAACATGTCGACGAAAGGTACAGCAGCACTCACTAGCATAGCAAATGGAGTCATGAGTACCAAAAACTGTCCAAAAACATGGAAAACTGACGAAGTGGTGGTTTTCGATAAGAGAGCTGAAAGCAAAAAACTCCTTCAGAACTATAGACCAATGAGCCTACTCCCAGCCCTAAAAAAAATCGTGGAGGGGGTCTATGCCAAACAACAAGATGAAGAAAAAGAATCCTTGACGACGATACCTATACTCTGTTTTGATGTAAGAAGGAGCAATAACAACATGTTTGGCGCAGCGGTAGGAGGGCCTTCGTATAGTTACTTACCGTCCAGAGTCGAATCGAGGAGATTTCACACAATTGTACAGTTTATTTATCCATGTCTCATCCAGGTGATACATGTTTCTGCCTTGTTCCCTTAATGAGCGGATTTTCTTCAAATAATCTCTTCTCCACACAATTATTTCATCCCTATCTATCAGTAGACTTTCACGAACACGTTTTTTGAACTTCAATTCCATTTTTTTCAATGATTTATACAACGTTGTTCTTTTGAGATTTGGCAAACTGTTGTCATCATTCACGATTTCTAGTACTTTAGAAATCGTTGGGATTTCATTCCGGAAAAAAAAACCGTGGACAATTCTTCTGATAGGGTTCATATCGAAATCGTCAACCGAATCGATTATTCTTAACGACTGGGCTCTCCTCTTAGGTGGCGTCAATGTTTTATTCTCTTCATATTCTCTGTGAATTCTGAATACAGCTGAATCACTAACCCCTGAGGATTTTGAAACAATTCCTACTCAGTCTCTCTTCGATAAATCAGGATGTTCTTCCAATTCTTTTCGAAAAATGTTCAAAATTATCTCTTTCTCTTCAGCAGAGAAATGCGACCTTTTGGACCTTTTTCGTGGTGGTCCCCACATATCACCCTCAGATGCAGTATCCGTTTCCGAACACTATATACACTTCTTCAAAAGATTTTCCAACACAATACACTTTTCACAACAAAATCTATGAACACTTTGAACAGCTAGACCTTCACAGTAAGCTCTAGGTATTTTAACTAGTCTTGTCAATTGAAAACTTCGATATTTATGCAAATCACGATGGCTTAAACCCATCAAGGGAAATGACCCAAATCTAGTGTTCCCCAGAATTACCTTGTCGGAATCTAGAGCAGCCGACAAAGAGTTTCGTACAATATAATATAAAATTGTGGACCGAAACTGAATATATCTCGGATATTACAAGTAAATGACCATTATAAATTTGAACAGAGATCTTTCACGAGTCTTGTCAATTGAAAACTTCGATATTTATGCAAATCAAGAAGGCTTTCACCCATTAGGGAAAAGGACCCAAATTTGGTGTTTCCCGGAATTACTTTGTCGGAATCTTGCAAGATTCCGACCCAAATCTCTGGTGTTTCCTGGAATTACCTTGTCGCAATCTCGAGCATCCGAAAAAGAAATTATTTAGGAGATGATAATATAAAAACATAACAAAATAAAAAATAGGGTACGTCGGATATAAAATAATTAGGACAGTTGCAAATCATAATAGAATATTTGCAGATTCTGAGGAAAAAAGTTTTAATGTGGGAATTGCTGACTTAAAAATCATTTACATCCAGTACCATCTACAGTCCGTTCTGAGTACGATCCTGGCAGTCTCTTAGGGCGTTTAAAGGGGGCGTTATCATGACCGTTTGACCAATAGGAGCTTTATTGTGCGCAAACCAGACGATTCTGTTTGTTTACAAAGCTCCTTCTTATATTTGAACGAACTATATAGTGAACAATTTGGATGCAGCCAACAACATTCGAATGAACAACAGCTCCTAAGATTGACCGAGTCCTATATCACAGATGGATTTCAGAAAAAACAAGCTAGAGGACTAGTACTTCTAGATAAAACCAGAGCCTTTGAAAGAGTATGGCATGAATGACTAGCCTATAAAATGATATCCGGTTATTTTCCCAAACTATGCAGATTGCTAGGAAATTATTCGAGGGATAGAAACTTTTGTGTGAAAAGAGATAATGTTCAGTTCACACTCAGATATTTAGAAACAGGAATTTCTCTAGGATCTATAGCAGAACCGCTACTCTATA